>BSUD01000005.1:124781237-124941074 GCA_033239045.1 Fagopyrum esculentum
ATTAATTTTAAGATTATGGAAAAGTATATTATAAAAAATAATAAATTAACACATAAAAAATAATATTGTCATTTTCAAATTAAAATAAATTATAGAAAATTAACTTTAAAAAAAAACTATATGTTTAATTTTCTGGACTCTTACAAAAATTTATTTTTTTATTTATTTTAGTTCAAAACTAAAACTTATCTTTATTTTACTTTACTTTTTTTTTAATTAGAAAAATATTTTTAGAAAAAATACTATTATTATAAATTTATTAGTTTAAAATGTAATGAGGTCATAATCTATTTTAAATTCGTTTTTTCTGATTTTTTTATTATTTTATAATGAATTTTAATGTAATATATTAAGAATGAGTATAAAGAGAAAATAAATGGAACCATGAGGACACCAAAAAGAATTTTAAAACTTATTGAATATCAAGAGGAAAAGTTCAAACCTTGATGGAAAAAAAAAATCCAAAATTTATTGATGGTTGGACCAATCAAATATTATTGGTCACACATGCACAATATGTTTCAATTCTAAATTCATATAAAAGAATGACATGTGACCCCCTATTTAAAATAAATTATGAGATCCTAAATAACTTAAAGATAAATAATAAAAAGACTTGAGGATGAAAACTTGGAAAGATAAACTATAGTAACAACTATGTAACTTCGCGATCGTCTTCAACGGAATTCATCCTTGTCAATCAAGCAATAGAGAAAAGCATGTGGGGGTGTGTGGATATTGTAGCTTGGATGTGTTTATGAATGGCGCGTATGGGTGTGGTGTATAGGGTTGGGTGCCCTTATGACCTTGTAGCTAGGAATCGAGCTTTTTTAATCCGGTAGAGAATATGAGTGAATAAGTAGAAGGAAGTTTGGACATGAGCTTCTTTGTATATTGAGTTAGAGCAATTCTTATTGTCATTTTCCGAGGCTCAACAATCCTGACAACTAGCATAGTTTTCTTATTGCAATCTTCAATGACATTCACTCTTTGATTGACCATCTCCTTCACCTGAGCCGCTTGTTATCAATTATCATCATGTAATTCGTGCATGTAGGATTTATAGCCACACGTGTGCCTTTGGTTCAATTTCGTCTTGAAGGTCTCCCTTGCATAGCTTAAGACAATAATGAAGGAAGGTGCCTGCTGAAATCAGCCTCAGCATTCCCCTTTGTACAATACTAAGCTTAACTTTGGTGTCCCCGTAGCAATAGAGCCAAGATCGTACGTACAAGACAAGAAGAACCAATCCCATGTCTACTCTAGGTTATTCGGTGAATACTTCTCTCCCAATTTCAAGTTTCCTCCTTCGCGTGATGAAAAAAAAAACATAAAATGAGACAATTGATAGAGATATATAAGCGGTTATTTTAGGAGTCGTATATAAAGTTTTGCTAGAAGACAACTACGATTATTCGAGTTAAACGGTTACTTGGCTTAATGAATATTATAAACGGATCCTATTAAATCACACATTCTAAGTTGACGGGCTAAATCAACACGAATGATGGTTGATTATTAATATACGTGTCATATGGGATAATAAGGAATATTAGTTATTTATAAAATAGAAGATTGATCTACTACAATCTTTTCTGTATCATTGATACAAGTTAGACCCTGTTAATTTTTAATAGATTTTTTTTAAAAGAATTAATCGAAAGGTATAAAGGAAAAATAAAATACAAATCCTATAAAATAATCCCCAATTATCAAATTTCACATCCGAAATGACGATGATAATACCCGAATCCATTCCATCGCCGTTTGTAACCGAATCGTCGATGTTACCTTTAACCATGTCGTCCTCCAGAGGAACATAATGATTGTTTTTGGCAATAGTGGAAGCTCCAACAACCCTACATTTGTATTCTTCCGCGAGCTTTATAAAGTTGTGTTGAGATGCTGAAAAAGTATCCAACATCGACAATATGATATTGTGTGAACCTAACATATAAGTCATCGGGCTACTTCTTCTATTGGGAATTGATTTTAGGATGGAACCCCGTGTGCTTGTATCTGTGATTCACTGAACGTGTGCCCCCCACGTCATTTGGTCCCGGGACGGATACAAGAAAAAGTTAACATGGTATTTTTTCTTGACTTCGGGGATTAGCTAAAAGAGAATGAGATGTGAAACCCGTCAAAAAATAAATTGTCTGCGAGCTAAAAAGAGAATAAGATGCTCAACCCGAGGAAAAAAATTTGTGTCAAGTTTAACTAGTTCAGGTTGTTAACACTTGAGGGGGAGTGTTGAGATGTAGGGAAAAATATCACATCGACAATACGCTATTGTGTGAAGCTATCATATAAGTCCCTGAACTACTCCTCCTATTGCCAATTGGGTTTAGGATGGAACTCCGTGTGTGGTTCACTCATTCACTGGACGTGTGCCCTCACGTCATTTGGTCTCGAGACGGATATAAGAAAAAGTTAACAAGATGTGTAAAAGTGGAATCCACAGTCTAATTATCAAAGCTTCAAGGGCCTTGTGTCCAAATCGGCTTCTTATACCCGACACAAGTTCTCCAGGACTACAAGGGAGGAAGAGAAAAGCTTGTTGCAATATCTCAAGTTTTTCCACACCCCACTTCAAGGGCCTTGTATCAATGTATCTTGAGACGTAGTTGGGCTTTACGAGTACAATGCATAGGTCATATTATTATGATTGTTGAATTGACTATTTAAGCATCTCAAGACCTTACAACTTGGGCCCAATAGAAAAACAACACCTCCACTCATCATTTATCTTAAAGAATAACTCACATAGCCGAACAATAATAATGCACATAAAACCCAAATTAACTTACACAATTATGGAACTAAACTTGATCATTTTCGGACAATCCATATGGTTTGACTAAGCCCGTAAATAAATGGCGGGTATAAGATAGGATCAGATCAAACTGGACCGAAAAGTCCGGTCCGTCGACCAATATGTTAGAAGTAAATATTATGTAATATAAATGATTACGGTTGTTACTAAAGGATTCCACCAAAAGGTTAAACACATCGATCATTTGCATATGGTACAAGACCCTTGATAGGATTTTGTCACAACATGTCATGTTCTACATAACTTATACTAATATGGGGATTTTGTCACACCACCTTTGTGAAGCTAATAGAGTTGATTTTGTGGAGGAAAATGTTTGTTTGGAAGAAGTGATTTACTTTATTTGTTCATAAAGATATCGAGGATATATGAACAATAATGTCAAACTCTAAAGACAAAAGACAGCCTTTATCTTCTTGAGCAGCCGCAAAGTCTGACTTACAACAAATCAACACTGCACTTAAGCAACACGCAATTTCCCTCTTACATATCAATTGCTTCAGCAGCTTGATAAGGACATATCTTCTCGTTTACATTCCTTGCTAATAAGACAACAAACCTAAATATACTTATACAATGGGTTAATAATCAAACGAGACGATCAAGATTTTAAGGTTATATTCTTGTATTCACAAAAGTATATTATAAGCCCTATTAGAAATTTCCGTGCAACAAAAATCAAAAACGTTTCCTCTTCTACCGCAGTTTTTCTTATTAACTCGTTCAAATCACAACACATTCATTCCTCAACTCATCAAAATCTAGTTAAGCTTTGCTATTTCATATTCTTACCAACTTATATATTAGCTTCGAAATAGCTCACCAAATTTATATACTTAGACCGACATATTTAAACTAATATAGCTCCACGTAATTTATAACGAGTTTCAGCAAAGCACAATGCCGATTTGCTACCACAAACTCAGGCACTGCATATATATATACATTCTCTAAACCTCTTCAAATCTACGTTTTACACTCACTTACAACTCCTACCACATATTTTTATTTACCAAACTTAACCCCTCGGAGTTTCAAGTCCAAAAGTCCCACCACTCGCAGCTGCTCGGGGACTGCTCGAACAGGCTATCTGATTGAAGGCCGTGCCATTCCTCGTCCGAGGTTAGCGAGCTACAAGCCGGCTCCCCTATAGTTAAGAATTCCTCCATGGCCAAATAGTTTGTGTTCATGCAATCAGATCCTCCAATATCGGCCAACCTGGGTTTCCCCTCCTCTTCTTCAACACCTGTACTCTTCATCTTCTTTTTCCGGTGGCTGTTGCAGATGAGCTCAGATTCTCGATCAGTCGTAGTTGTAACATAGCTTCCAACATCAGGAGCACCTACTTTGGTATCTTCTTGGGTATCATCACCTAATAAATTCTTTAGATTCTGCACCTACAAGATCGAGTAACTTTGAAAAGCAATTTCCCCAAACCAAAAGGGTAACTTAAGACTTGAAACACCAATTAATGAAGGTACCTGAAGGGAAAGAGATTGATTTTCCTTTTTAAGAAGGTCGAAGCGGGAGGCGAGGGAGTCGTAGCTGCGGCGGAGGACGTCGAAGTCGTGCTCGAGCTGCTTCGACTTCCAGCGTGCGCGTTTGTTCTGGAACCAGATGGCGACCTGGCGAGGGTGTAGGCCAAGCTGGGATGCCACCTCAGCCTTCTGACGTGGCTCAAGCTTGGTCTCGTTTTCGAACATGGTCTCTAGGGATTTTACCTGCTCCTCGCTGAACCTCCTCTTGCAGTTCTTCTTCTTCTTGATCTTGCCTGCCATATCTACTCCTCCTCCCGGGTCAAACATTTTTCATTAGTTGCAGAGAGAGATGCAGTAGCAGTTAGCCAGTTAGAGAAGATGAGTTGGGAGGCACAATTTATATGAAAGGAGAAGGGTATGGAAGCCAATGGGGAATCGACAGGTTAATTGCAGGCTTGTTTGTTCTTTGGACGGAATTGTGGGGATAGATATGAAGTGTCTTGTGGGAGTTGGCTATCTTTTTCGAGGTTTTGGCCCCCCCAAATTGAAAGGTGTTAATTGTGGGCGAGTTTGAGATAATTAATAAATGGGGCCACACGTTTCACTAATGTACTTATGTCTTTGGCTTCTTCTACGAACCTCCAATATCATCTTTCGTTCCGACTCCGAGTATAGCCAACACTTTGAAAATAGAGACCGCAATCTTACTTCTATCTCACAAATACTCAACTAACTTAATCACCCGAAATAAATAAATGAGATCACCTGGTTAAGGAGTTAGCCGGCCTCGAGCTTTGGAGGAGTACTCAAAGTTTGTCTGCCTCCATAGAGCGGTCTTGCATATAGATGATACCTCGTTCACCAAAATGGACAATATTCTCACCGTCAAGAGACTAACGAGGGATAAAGTGTGAGTCTAAGATCTCGCAAACATATTACAAGACCCACTATAGTACAAGAAGTCATCAATTGAATTGGTGTAAATATTGTGTCATTTGGATTTGAATTATATAAAAAAGTAGATTTTTTTTTTATATTTTGAACTTGAGAATATAACTCCGATTTTCCCGGTGGAAGGTTTCAATTGTATTCCTTACCTTCCTCTTCAGATATTTTTGGGATAAAGCTGTAACTGAATTAGTTACATAATATGGGTATAAATATCAAACTCATTACAATGAATAAGATGCTAAGTTATTCATTCTGTAACAAGAATTATTCTCTCATTCTCTCCATTCTAAACACTAACATAATATCAGAGGTTGGTTAAACCTCAACCATCGCAAGCTCTCATAGCCATACAACAATGGCGAATCCTTCCGATTCATCAGACACTACTCCTGTTCTAGATGATGCTTTTCTTCTTCAACTTCAATTGTATCATTCAGATGCCCCATCACTTAAACTTTCCACCACACTCCTCAATAACACCAATTTTTCCAAATGGAAGCGTGCAGTCGAAGTATCCCTATCTGCTAAAAGCAAGCTCTCATTTGTCAATGGCGAGTGCGAAAGACCTACATCTGATCCTAAACTGATTGCCAAGTGGGATCAGTGCAATAGCATGTTGATTTCATGGCTATTGCATTCCATGGAGAAAGAAATTGGAGATTCGGTGTTATTTTGTACACTGCAGCGCAAACATGGACTGATTTGGGGATTAGGTTTGGAAAATCCAATCGCACTAGTCTGTATCAAATCCAGAAAGAATTGTCGACTATTTGTCAAGTTATGATTCAAGATCAACAGATAATGCAACTCTTAGTTGGCCTCAATGATTCTTTCAATCTTGTTCGATCTCATATCCTGATGCTTCATCCGAATCCAAGTCTCAATGAAGTTTATAAACTCCTTCTTCAAGAAGAGAGTCAGAGGAATCTCTCTAACAACTCCACACTAGATGATCATTCTTCAGCTCTATATTCACATCATCGTGGTGATTCTTCCAAACAGTCTTGAGGTTATTCCAATTCTGATTCAAGATCTAGTT
This sequence comes from Fagopyrum esculentum, assembly GCA_033239045.1. Taxonomy (NCBI): domain Eukaryota; kingdom Viridiplantae; phylum Streptophyta; class Magnoliopsida; order Caryophyllales; family Polygonaceae; genus Fagopyrum; species Fagopyrum esculentum. The sequence continues at coordinate 124,787,542 of BSUD01000005.1, forward strand.
CCACCTCCAACAATCGACCTTATTGTGCCATTGCAAGATTCGAGGACACACCATTGACAAATGTTGGAAGTTGGTAGGCTATCCAACTTCCCCCATTCCAGGTCTTTCTTGGTGCTCTCATTGCAAGGTTGTTGGGCATGACAACAACAAATGTTGGAAAATCATTGGCTATCCTACATGCCACAAACTCGCTGCTTCTTCAATCCAGACTTCATTCACTCCATAACAAATGACATCGATTCTTGCTCTTGGACAAGAAGTAGTCCTCAAGCTCTACGTATGATCCCACAACTCTTCTTGCTGGTAAGGCTTCTTGTTTTATGTCTTCTAATCTCAGCTCACGATAGATCTCAGATAGCGGTGCTACTGACCATATCACCCCATACCTTGATCTCTTTACTTCATACACTACCGTTTCTAATCCTTCCTATATTATGATGCCAAACGGCAAGCGAGCATTTGTTGTTCACAATGACATTGTTAAACTTAGTAATCACATCATCTTATCCAATGTTTTACATGTTCCTGATTTTCAATCCAATCTTATATACATTCATAAACTATCTCTTGACTTGAAAACTCATGTTTTGTTCACTGCTAATGAGTGTACTATTCAGGACCATTTGATGAAGAGACCTCTGATGATTGGACGAGCACTTAATGGGCTATACGTGGTTGATAGTTCATCTGATGCACATCCTGTCATCTCTACTTGTAATAATACCCCCAACAATGGTTTTTCCATGCACCTTACTTTTAGTAATTCTTCCATCGAATTATGGCATTGTCGTTTAGGCCATTTACCGTTTGATACTATGATAAATGACAATCTTGTGGTTCCAAAGATTCATCCGATATGTACCATATAAGTCCAAGAGCACGCCAAAGTAGACGTCCCTTTCCCCTTTCTTCCACACGATCTAATAACATTTTTTATATCATCCATGTTGACACATGGGGACCATATAAACACCACACTTACAATGGCCTTTCTTATTTTCTTACCATCGTTGATGACCATTCAAGGTGTACATGGAGATATTTGATGTCTCACAAAAGCCATGCCTTATCCATTTTGAAATCATTTGTGACCATGATCCAAACACAATTCAACGTCACATCCATCAAAACCATTTGCTCGGAGAATCCCCTTGAGTTCTTAAGCAAAGAAGCTTCCCACTTTTACTCTACTCAAGGTATCATTCATCAAACTTCATGTGTGTATACCCCTCAACAAAACGGTGTAGTTGAGCGGAAACATAGACATCTTCTAGAGGTGGCTCGATCTCTTTCTTTTCAATCCAAATTATCCCCTTCTTATTAGGGTGATTGCATCTTAACCGCCACCTACTTGATCAATTGTCGAACAGATGCTATTCTTTCATACAAAACACCTTATGAAGCCTTGTTTCAAAAGAAACCTACCTATGATCATTTAAGGGTCTTCGGATGCTTATGTTTTGCTCACAAACCAAAAGTATCTCGAGATAAGTTTGAGCCTCGCTCACAACCGTGTGTCTTCATTGGGTATCCTTATGCTCAAAAAGGGTACAAGGTTAGAACCCTTCATACTAGGGAAATCATAATCTCTAGGGATGTTACTTTCCATGAAAAATATCTCCCATTCCATCATGTTTCCCCTACATCATCTTCTCCTTTCCCTATTTTACATAACACTTCGTCCATTGAGTCGTTTATATTCTCTCCTCCATCCATTAACCCTAGCTAGTTCCCATGCAAACCCTACTTCCCCTAATCATATCATATCCCCTTATCCAAACCCTACTTCCCTTAACCCTACTTCTCTACATGCAAACACTAGCTCTCATATATCCACATTCTATCATATCCCCTCATCACATAACTTCCCCTGATGATCTCCATGAACAATCTCATATCCCACCTTCTCCATCCATACCATCCCCTAGTCGACGTTGCACTTGACTCCACAAGCAACCTCTCTATGTTTCCGACTACATATGCACGTATAGCTCATGCTCTTCATCACCAGGTACTTCTCCATCTCTTTCTTTACCCTCATCTCATATAGCCTTTCTTTCCTCTTTACATTCATTTGTTGAACCTACCTCATACATCGACTAATGATCCTAAGTGGGTTGAGGCTATGGACAAAGAGTATCAAGCCCTACAAAGTAATCACACGTGGGATCTTACTCCTTTACCTCAAGGTAAAAAGGCAATCGGTTGCAAGTGGGTTTCAAGGTAAAATTGAAAGTTGATGGTACGTTAGAAAGGTACAAGGCACGTCTCGTACCTAAAGGTTTCATTCAAAAAGTGGGCATTGATTATCATGAGACGTTTTCTCCCGTGGTTAAAATGACCACAATACGTACCATCCTTGCTATATCCGCTTCTAAAGGATGGACACTCCATCAAATGGACGTAAATAACGCTTTCCTTCATGACAACTTATATGAAGATGTGTATATGCAACTACCTCCCACGATACCTAATCCTAACTCTCTTGTTTGCAAATTGAGAAAGTCCTTATACGGGTTAAAACAAGCATATCGACAGTGGTTATATCGCTTTACTACTTCTCTTCTTGACCAAGGATTCACTCAGTCTAAAAATGACTACTCATTGTTTCTTAAATACAATGGTCATGATGTCACCATTGTTTCCATTTATGTGGACGATCTACTGGTGACTGGATCTAGTGAGGCTACCATATCTTCTCTCAAAATGTTTTTGGATAGCACCTTCAGTATTAAAGACCTTGGTATACTATTTTTTTTTTGGACTCGAAGTTGCTCATACGTCTTCTGGGATTGTCATTGCCCAACGAAAATTCACCTTGGAACTTCTGGATAAAGCTAAGTTATTACCCGTCAAACCAACTTCTACTCCTTTGCCCTTAAGTCAGAAACTGTTACCACACGAAGACACTCCTGTTTCAGATATTTCATTGTATCGTTTACTTGTTGGAAAACTTAATTTCCTCACCAACACACGTCCAGACTTCTCCTTTGCCGTGCAGTGTTTAAGCTAGTTTATGCAAGAACCCTATTTAACTCACATGGATGCTCTACGTCATACTCTACGATATGTCCAAGGGACTATAGGTCATGGTATTTTGCTCCACAGTTCTGATCAACCAAAGCTCCTAGCCTATACCGTTTCAGGCTAGGCTTCATGTCCCTTCACTAGGAGAAGCGTGAGTGGATACATTGTTTTACTTGGCAATTCTCCAATCAGTTGGAAGTCCAAAAAGCATACTACAATGTCTAGAAGTTCTACAGAGGCAAAATATCGTGCCATGGCCCATGCTGCTGCGGAAGTCACTTGGTTAATTCGGCTTTTGCAAGAGTTGAAGATGTCTCCTCCACAACCAATCACTCTTCATTGTGATAACAATTCTGCAATTCAAATGAGCAAGAATCCTGTCTTTCATGAACGAACTAAACACATTGAAATCAATGCTAACTCATTCATTCTGTTACAAGAATAAGATGCTAACTTATTCATTGGTTACATAATATGTGTATAAATACCAAACTCATGAAAATGAATAAGATGCTAACTCATTCATTCTGTTACAAGAATTATTCTCTCATTCTCTCCATTCTAAACACTAATAGATATGCTAATATCATTTCAAACTCGCGTGTGGTAGTTGTAGTCAAACGAGTGAGACTTATTTGTTCTTGTTAACCTAAATCTGATATGCACAACCAATGACAACTTTATTCTTGAAACATAAAGATTCAAATCTTCTATCAATTTGATTTTATCTCCCAATTAAAAAATGACATAAAAAGACATAGTTACATTATTGATTCAAGATTAGATAGACTCGTCCATATTAGCCATGAAATGTGGATTCATCTAGTGATGCGACTTTACTTCACTTCAAGATCAAAAAGTATAATTCAAAGTTTACACATCATGCAAATGCAAAATTCGTTAAATTCGAACAAAACAATCAAACTATGTGAAAATCAGTTTTGTCTCTTGTCAACACAATTTTAGTTCAATTTGTAGAAAATACAATCAAGAATTGAATAAAAATAGAAGGAGAAAGAAGAGTACCTTTTGTCAATTTGTAGTCTCTTGTCAACGTCGGAATTTGTTGTTCGGATTCAAAAGAAATTGGGATTTTGATTGTGTTTGAACAAATTAGGGTTTCAAATTTGAATTTTCAATTGCATTTTCTTTAGTAGTAGTTTGTCTTGGAGAAGGAAAAATCCGGAAGAACTCAAGGAAGAAGAAAACGGGAAATAGAGGTCGGTTAAGAAGAAGACGTGTACCGTAAGTACACCAATGAAAATCAGTTTTGTATTACCATATTTATATGCATATACCTAGTTGATCGTGTAAGATCTCATTAAATTGCATATGCGTAAAGACAATAAAGAAGATCGACAAAATGCTTGTTTACGCATTTCATGTATTAAAACTCTACGTTTGTGGAACCTCAAAGGGGAGATCTGGTCCCATATTTCACTAAGAATTTGAGATGGTTTACAACAGGTGTGGTTTAGAGTTTGCACGCAAGGAAAAACTCAGTAAATAATCTAAGTTAGAAGAACTCAAGAACAAGAGTATAAGCAAATAGAACAAGATATTGAAATAGCCCCTGGAACGACTAAATCAAGCTTTGATCAAAGCTTTGTTATCTTCTCTGTGATGATCTTCATCAAAGAAACTAGGATTAAGGATGAACGTCTCGAATCCCCCTCGATCACCTCCGTCTTCTCTTCTCTCAAACTATATCGCTCTCTCTTTTGTGAAAACCCTAGCCGATTACTCTCAAACGGCGGCTCACAACACCTACATTTTGTATATATACCTCAGTCATGAGACTTAAGCTCTTCGTTTCACTTAAGTGAACTGACTTGTTTAAGTGTAAAATTAAACCCGGCCAAACTGAACCCGATTCATTTGTTAGCAGATCAGATTACAACTTTACAAAAGCCTGATAAAAAAGAGGTTTGCTCTTCAATAAAGCGTACAACCCATACCTAAACTTAAGCAATAATAAAACAACTAATTACTAGATAATCCACCTCTAAAGTCATATTATAGTATCTATTATCTCCATGCTACCATAACTAGATGATCACTCACCTTAGTTAGCAACATGAGAAATAATAGCCACCTATAATATATCTGGAGAATATTATCTACTACCCTATACTTAGCCATATTACATAAGTTACATCCTTGTATTCTATTACATAACCACAACTTTTAAATAATTTGTACATGAATCGTAATTCTAACAATTGTCCTCCTGGTTCATGTAACTAATCCAATCTCAATCACTAGTAGCAAAATTGGGAAGTTCTCATGTCCGTCATTAGTTCAATGGTAATCAAATTTATGGAGCATCCCATAGATACAGGGAATCCCTGCAAAAGATGCACTTGTCAAGAGGGACAATTTTAGTTCCAAAGTCAGCAAGGTTTACCTCACCCATTTTTAACTTCAAAGTGTTTCTTCTCAATCTCATCCCTAACAAAATGATATCTAACATCTATATGTTTAGAACTTTCATGATATACAAGGTCCTTACAAAGACATAGAGCACTTTGACAATCTATATGCAAAACATGTACACATGCTTTGTATTGAATTTCAAAAAGTCTTTTTTTAAGCCATATAGCTTTTGTAGAAGCTTCTACAACTACTATATATTCGAATTCAGTAGAGGGCAAAATAATCATGGATTGTTGTTAAGATTTCCAAGATATAAAACCAGTCCATGATAAATACGAGGTGGTAGATTTTCTTGTGTCCTTGTTACTAGCATAGTTAGAATCCACGTAACCCAAAACATTGCGATTTACAAAATGTTCAATAAAAACAAGACTCGCTTTTTAGTGTAAATAATATATCTTAAACAATATTTCATAGAAGTCCATTGTCCAAGTCCAATATTAGACATGAATCTACTCAAAACACTTATAGAAAAGGATAGATCAAGTCGAGTGTACAACATTGCATACATACCATATCTAACAAGAACATCATAAGAAATATTAGACATTTTATTTATCTCACTAGGAGAGCTAGGGCATTTTTCTTTGTCAGTTCTAAGTGCCCTCTTAAGGACATAGGGGTTAGTTTAGAATCATTCATATTAAACCTATCAAGAACTTTCTTTAAGTTATCATATTGAGAAATAATCAGAATATCATCAACATAAAAGAGCATATAAAGCATATGCAACTAAAAATTATTCTTAAAATTCCTAATAAGATATACGCTAATAATGCATTTTTTAAGTATCTTTTAACACCAACAATATGCCTTCATAAAAGTTTTCAATAACATCACTTGTTATGAAGGCATATTTAACTATATTCAGTTCATAAATATAATAAACTCAACATTATTAGCGTATATCTTATTAGGAATTTTAAGCCTAGGGGCCCTGTCCTTGGTTAATTACTAATGACCATGAAAATCAAAATGATTCGAGTATTGACTCCTCTGATTGTTGGTTGGGTTTGTGTTTATCCCCCATCTCCTCAGTGGTTCTCGAATCATCTTGATCTCCATAATTACTGTCATTAACAAACTCAATATTATCAAGATTTTTATTATTAGAATCATTATTTTCCTTCCCTAATTGTTGAGTATCATTATCATTGATCTCATCCATAGGATGTTCAATGTCCCTATCATCCTTAGTATTATCACATTGAGGGGTATTTATATCAAGTTTTGGCAAGCTTATTTTTAAAATAAAAGTCATTTTCATTGAATGTGACGCTTCTAGAAGTGATGACCTTATAACCAAGGGGTTGAATGAGTGTGAGTTTATCACCCTTGACTCCCTCAACGTATCCTAACATAACAACTTTAAGAGCCTTAGGTTGTAAATTACCCTGAGAGATTTGAGAGTAAGTAGTACATCCAAAGGGTTTTAAGTGATTAATGTCAGGTTTCTTTCTAATCCAAATTTTTTGTGGTGTTTTGAATTTAATAACACAAGATGGAGACTTATTAATGAGGTAAGAAATAGTGATAATGACTTCTCTCCACATAGAACTTCTCATTCCTGAACGAATGCGCATACACCTAGTTTTTCTGGAAGAGTTATATTCATTCTTTTATCACTAGCATTTTGTTGTGGTGTTCCAGATACAAGAAGGTGTCTTTTAATCTCTTATGTTTTACAATAATTATTAAACTCAAAATTACGAAACTCTAGATTTCACTAAGCATTCGAGATGGAAATGCTCTGATTCCACTTTGTAAGATCTCATTAAGATACATATGCGTAAAGATAGTATAAAAGATCGACACAAGGCTTGTTTGCGCAGTTCAGGTATTAAAACCCGACGTTTGTGGAACCTCAAAGTGGGGAGATCAGGTCCCAGATTTCACTAAGCATTCGAGATGGTTTATAACAAGCGTGGTTTAGAGTTTGCACGCGAGGAAAACTCTGTAAACAACCTAATCTAGAAGAACAGAAGAACAAGAGTATAAGCACATAGATATCAAAATAGCCCATGAACGGCTAAACAAAGCTTCGATCAAGGTTTGTTATCTTCTTTGTGAAATCTTCATCGGACAAACCATGATCAAGGATGAACGTCTTGCATCCCTCTCGATCACCTCTCTCCCTCACACACACACACAAACCCTAGCCGATTGCTCTTAAATGGCAGCTCACAACCTTAGGGTTCTGCACCTCCATTTTGTATATATACCTCAATCATGAGACTTAAGCTCTCCGTTTCACTTCAACGAACCGGCTAGCTTAAGTGTAAAATCAAACGTAATCAAACGGAACCTGATTCACATGGTAGCGAATCAGATTACAACTTTACACAGCCTAATAAAAAAAAGTCCACTATTTAATAAACGTACAACCCATAGCTAAACTCAAACAACAACAAAATATCTAAGTACTAGATAATCCACCACTAAAATCGTATTATAACATCTATTATATTGATGATTCCACAACTAGACGATCACTCGCCTTAGTTAGTAACATGAGAAATAATAGCCACCTATAATATATCTTGAGAATCTTATCTAATACCTAAACTTGGACATATTACATGAGTTACATACTTACATTGAATTGTCACAAAGGGTAAAAGTGAAGACTATGGCAACGACTTAAGTACTCTTGCATTGAATTTGTACATGAATCATAATTCTATCAGATCGGTTCTGAATAATCGGGATCGATTTTAACTATAATGTTCGCATATCTTGCATTGAATTGTGACAAAGGGTAAAAGTAACGTTTAATAAAAGGGAAGAGCAAGGTATGAAATCGTAATCACGAGTCAATATCCACCAATGAGGAAAGCGCACGTGTAAAATCAAATACATCGAATCTGCCACGCACCCAAACTGTTGTTTCGCCGTGTTGTAATTATTTACCACATTGTTTATCTTAAACTGACAAAGTGGTGCCCACTTACAATGACGTGGCGCGATACGCGTCGCTGCTCCTTTCATAACTTGTCGGAGTTGTATTACACGTGCCCCAACCAGCTCTTCCCCATTTCTTTTTAAAAAAAAACAAACAAAATAAACAAGTCCTGTGGGGACCAATACTTTAACTACACATGTCCATTTCAAGCTTACGCTATTTTTTACACTGCTTCTTGGGATGCGTTTTTTTTTCTTGGTTTATTTGCGCACATATGATTTGTAGCATCATATGTACTATTTAGTCGGTGTCAATTTATTCAGCTTCAAGTTATTATAGACACCCTACAAAATTCAATTCTAGCCCGTATCGTAAAACCTAACTATATATTGCGGCAACTAGCACCACATTTTGGGATGACTAAACCTTACATGGCACGTACCCCAATCAGTCACTCGGACGAAAAAAAATCTAATTGTATAACAAGTAAATGAAAAAGGTGGCCGGTAGGATCTAAACCTTTCATTCATCCATCACTTGACTCATTATTAATATAATTTTAATAATGAAATATTAGTGTCGTGTTATAAACGAATATTTATGAATATTCTAAAAGATATTGTTGACGCAATTCAATTTTATCCCTACCCTACAAAATATCAATAGTAAAGAACTGTAAGAATAGAAAGGTAATAAAGAAGGTAGAGAATGCTCAATAGACATGACAAAGCTTCCAACGAAGATTTTGCTCGTGTTTTGCCTTCAACAACGAACACACAAGTCTTCGTTTATCTTTTTTTTGCGGCTTTACCCTATCTCTTTATCTTCTCTCATGGATAAACTCACTTTACGATTTTAGAAAGGTGAACATGACAATTATTTGTGTTCGGCTCCTGCGTCGTGACCTTATATACTTAGGCCATACGAGGAAGCATGGATGCCACGTGAACGTCATTTGCTCGTCATTCGACCGGATCACATAACAAAAATGTGGGATATAAGGTCTATGACCCACAATTTGGTAATTATAACAAAATATCGAATAAATCATACATATACTAATAGTCATAAAATTGCCCATAATAATTAGGAGTCGTTTGGTATCAATACCTTAATTAAAGGTATCAGATATGAGTAGCATGGTATGAATAGAAATTTGATATCCATGTTTATGATATTTGATATCACAAAGAAGAAAAATGAGCCAGAAAACAAACGTGAGAGAAGCAAAAATTAAAATCATCAAAATTTCAATTAAGTCCCAAATTAAAATCCTCAAAGAAGCAAAAATCAAATATCAAAAATCAAAATTCTCAGAATACAATAATGTAAACCTTGGTAAGGAGATGCTGATTTCACCATAGAAAGAAAGAGGCCTAGAAAAGAAAGATGGCTCCTTGCGCCGGTCGGCTAATCCAGTCGACGATAGTAGCAACAGGCTTGGCGGTGGCTATCACGGTGGGGACAACAGGAGAGGGGAAAACATGTACAAAAGCGGGCTCGGGCCGAGTTTGGGCCGGGCCTATACCGCTACCCATGTCCACCATGTAAAACGCAGGCGGGCTGTCGGCTGGCCCAGATGGCCCGTATGTACTTGGTTGTGCATTTTTTTCCCTGGGATTTATCGGTTAAAACATGTAATATAATATATATAACACACACTTTCAAGCCAATTATACTTGCATAGTGCACTACCAACAAGTTCAACAACAATCAACACACAAAAATAAATAAATCCAAATATCTGAAAAACAACAAGTAGCATTACAATCAAGTTAGCCCAACAATCTTGTATTACAAAGGAATATAACTCGTCAAAATAATCCAAACAAACTAATTAATAAAAAATCAAAGTATGTGACACTAAAAACAATATAAATTATAGATATATATAATTATATGTATAAAATTATATACGGGCCGAGCCGGTTTGGCCCGCGGGCCAAAATGTTTACCCATACCCGTCCCACCAAAATACGGGTCGGGCCAGGCCCGAACGGGCCAAACTTGTTGTCCATACCCATGTTTTTTTCCCGGACGGGCGGGTTGGACTAGCTGGCCCGAATTTGTACAGGTCTAGGGAGAAGAAAAGGAAGAGTCGCTCATAAAGAAGAAAAAAATGTCGAGAGAAAAGAGAAGAGAAAAGATATTTCGATACCTTCAAATATATACCGATGTCAAAGGGTATTTTGAAATATCAGGGTAGCAAAGTAATACTGATACTTTAAATATCAAACATCAGATATGCGTATGAGTAATACACATATCCATATCTTTAATTAAGTTATGAATACTAAACGAGCGTTAGTTTATCCTTCATATATACATATTCTATTATTGTGGTATAAGTTAGGACATCGTATGTAACGTTGTACTTATGGCAAGGGACCCACTGATAGTATAATAAGGATCAGTCTAATAAGTCATATATCACCAACTATCTCAACCAACTCCCAAATAGCTTATTTATATGTTAATGAGTGGAACTAGATCTTAGGAACTATGAGTGTAAATGAAGCTATCAATGTGTAGTCCAATGTTTAAGATTAGATTACATTTAGAATTAAGAAAATTTTGAAATAAATAGAATGTGGTAGATAAGACGGAAAAAGGACAAACGACTAAGTTGGAAATTATTAATACTTTTTTTTAAAAATGCAAAACTGAGTCTTATGTTTAGAAGGGGTATTCAATTTAGACTTTTAAAGATTTTGACTGATTCTTAATAATTATAGAATTTGTTGATTCTGTGTGATATTTTAATTCTATATAGAGTCAATACAGATTCTGAGTCAATACAGATTCTGTGGAAATGTTACGTGTTGGGAGAAGATTTCTATATAATATATATAGAGTCAATACAGATCATGTGGAAATCTTATGTGTTGGAGAAAGATTCCTATAGAGTTTAGGAATGTATATAAGTAATAAAAATCCTACAAAATTAATGAAATAATAGATTTTTTAAAAATTAACAAACTTTTAAATACTAGGAATTTTATGGAAAATTTTAGATCTTAATTGAATACCTAAAGATTTATATGGACTTTTAAAAATCTACATTAAATATCCATAAACTTTTAAACTCCAAAAAATTCTTGTACACTCTTAATTAAATACACCCCTTTAGTCTGGACTATCTTATAAATACTCAATTTTCAAGTATCTAGATCGTCAACCTGACTATATAACCAATCGGTAATACCGAAATATATAAATGTGAGATGGCATTTGGTTATAAACCTTGTGTAACTTGATTATGACTAGAGTTAGTATGACAACAAAATCATTACCGAACTTTTCAACAAGAGCATAATGTATCTTACATTATATGTGTCACTAAGACAGAGATTTTTAAAATAAACAATATTTTAAAAATGGAAATATCGCTACAAAAGTAATGGCCAAACTTGAATATTCAATCAAACTTAATTATTTAATCACAGACATTTCATTACAATTAAGTTTAAGGTTTTCGGGGTTTATATACCTATGTACTTGATAACTTAATTGTTCGGTTTTCATGTTCCTTGAATGAGATGTGCAAGCTTGATCTAGTTATAGAGGTTTTCGGGTTTTTATATACACATGTACTTGATAACTTAATTGTTCGGTTTGTATGTTCCTTGAATGAGATATGCAAGCTTATCTAGTTATAGAGCTTCATCTTTGGTTTACTAGAAAATATTATTGGTTTAAGGATAAAAGACATGTTCTATAAATGTTTCAGATAAGATCTCTCAAGAGTTTATGATTGGTCGAGAGTACTTTAGGATATTCCCCAACACAACTCGGAAAACAAGAATGTGAAAATTTTTGGATATCGGTATACGATTTAAATTTTGTTTTTTTGAACATGGCATTCTAGTCTATACAATTTGTATGCAATGGAATATATAATAATTTGAGCTAAAGCAAAAACCTACATAAAATTTACTTCCGGATGAGTAATTATCCTCATGTGCTCCATGGTTTTATCTTATACATAATTATTACATAGTGAACATCTTTGAAAGGTCTTGTTTCACCTTAGCAACGAAAGGAATAGTGTAACAAGAAGCCAAGAGAAGATGATAATTTTGGAACATACCAATTACTTTCCATAAATGAAATGAAAGAGTGCATCCCTTCTCAAGATTTTTCAAAAATTAATGAAAGGTTTTCTTTTCTAAAATGAAACTCTAATTAGTTAGTCTATTACCTTATCTTTTGAGGAGGAAGAATTTAGAATATGTCATGTGAAATTCTAAGCAATTGAGCATAAGAAATCAAAGGATTTTCCTTGAGTAGTAGATCTGATGGAAAATGGAGAGATAGAGAGCGATTATCAGAAGTAGCAGAAATGAGGTGGTGGATGTTAAAAGGATCTTTTGCCTAAGTATACTAAAATTTGAAAATATTCCTGATTTTAGGTTCGGAACAAACTAATTTACGAGAATGCACGAGTTTTAGGGTTGGAAACAGAAGCGCGGTCCTAGACCGCGCTTTTCTTCGTAAAAAACGCTGTCACAGACAGTTGTTTAATTTACACAATTTTTTTAAAAAAAAACACAGAGGCACGGTCCTGGACCACGCCTCTAAGTCAATTTTTTTTTTTTAAAAAAAAACACTAGAGGCGCGGTCCAAGACCGCGCCTCTAGTGTATTAATTTCTTTTTCTTAATTTTATTTTTAACATTATTTATTAATACATTTAAGGATAAAAAGATAGCATTCACTTATAAAATATAACTAAAATAGATCAATTATATTTATAATGTATAAAAGAGTTTATCCATAATCTAATCGATGGTTAACATTTCAAAAAAAAGTAAATATCATTCACTATCTTCATCCATCTCTTCAATAATTGACATGTTTCAATCAACATTCTCTGCAGACGGATCAACGTATCTGATATGATATGTATAGATGTATCGACGAGGAAGAGGAGGAGATACAAAACTTTGTGGGCACGATTGTGACATACCCCCCATAAAACCAACATGTCCATAGCCTGGCATATAGGGTGCAGTGCCACCATATCCTGACATAGAGGGTGGAATACCACCACAGCCTCACATAGAGGGTGGAATGCCACCATATCCTGGCATAGAGGGTGGAGTACCACCATATCCCGATGAAGGTCCTGTGTGGTAAAATGGAGGGATACTGTCGAACAATATGACAACATGTCCATGTGGAGTAAAATGCCTCTGTGGAGTAAAATCTGGTTGACTCTTGGACTGAGAATGCGAAGGACCAGCTTGTCCAAATGATGTACCATATGATCCGGATGTGGACGATGGTTGCTGGTAGTAAGATGGATCAAATGGTACCTGACTAAGTACACCAATGCCTTCTGAAGTCACATATTGACAATACCCTGAAACGTTACTCATCAAATCTCCATACAGTTGTTGGGTGTGTAGCTGAGATGCCGAATCAACAGTTTCTCTTCCTCTTCTTGTCACATCAGAAATGTATTGACCATGTAAAAAAATGAAATTATACAATGAATTTATACAAAAAATTCATGTTATAGTTTATGTACATAATCAAATACTCACAGTGGCGTACAAATCTGGAGCCACGGGCTGGTAATGAGCTACCGATGTCTCGCCTGGAGGGCTAATAAGCTTACGAGTCCTCGACAAGTACCACGTCATATAAAGCTGTAAGTGGTTTGGTGGCACACTTTCAGGTCGATAAGAATGTGCTATTTTTGTGGCACGCTCATCCCACAAAGCCATGTAGTGTGAATGAACATCGGCCCAGTCTGTTTGATGCTGGCCTCTCCTATCAATATCGTGCAACCCCTTGTTATATTCACAAGAAATAGGGGGGAGTTGCACTTCCCCGAATTGCCTAAGGACATGCTCAGGACGATGAATCTCTACAATGTCGAAGCATATCAATTGAACTAAGCTCCTCCAAAGATGTCGACTATCGTAGCAAATGGGGTTTAGGGCAACCAATATGTCATCTGTATATGGCTCCCAATCAAACTAAAAAAAAACAAAAACAAGGCGACGTTAGAAAGATATCAAATTATCAATTATTGTTTTATAGATAAAAAATTCTAACCTCTTCAACCCTTTGTCTGTCTAGGGCATCTCGATAATATGTCAAATTTCTAGGGGCATGGTCATATGACAATGCATATCCAACCCACCTATAAAGAAGCAAATCACAATATAACGTTAGAATTTAATGTGAAAATAAAATCATAAGTATTCCGTTTTACATTATTTAAGAATAAAGAAACAAAACATAATTAAACAACTAATATATCTATAACATTAATCAAACATAATTAATAATTTAATTAACCATATTTCAATACATTTATATCCATTAATATTTCTAAAATAAAGCCCTAATTCTAAACATAAAAACACTAATCCTACACAAATAAAAAAATCATAATACTAACACACTTCAATAAAACGTTATAATTTAATGTGAACCTAGTGGTGCAACGGTGTTTTCCGGTGACGGCGGCGGTTTTCGGTGACGGTGGTGGATCTCTCCGGTGGTAGAAGGAAGAGTCGAATAAAGGAGGGCAAGAGAAGCTATAGAATGAAAATGAAAATGAAAGGCTGGTACGTTACAAGAGAAGAGGAAGGGGCTTTAATAGAGGCCAAACTTCCTTGGGATTGGACCTTCACCTGCAAAATTTACAATTAATGTGAATGCATGAGTCAGACGTTAGGTGAGGTCACATGCATGAAATCAGAAATTAATGTGCATGTATGAATGGAATCAGAGGCGGGGAAGAATTCATGTGAAATCTGTAAAAGGCTTAGAGGCGCGGTCTGGACCGCGCCTCTATATATATATATATTTTTTAAAAATAAATTGTACTAGAGGTGCGGTCCTGGACCGTGCCTTTGTGTTTTTTTTAAAATTGCGTAAATTAAAAAGCTGTCTAAGACAACGTTTTTTACGAAGAAAAGCGCCGTCTAGGACCGCGCTTATGTTTCCAACCCTAGAACTCGTGCATTCTCGTAAATTAGTTTGTTCCGAGCCTAAAATCAGGATTATTTTCGAAATTTAGTATACTTAGGCAAAAGATCCATGTTAAAATGCCTGAAAGTCGGTTTCCGCTTAGAACATGCATATCGGGCCTCATATACTCCATCGTCAAATATCATAGGCGAACTTCATTATTACAAATCTCAAACTAAATACGGCCACCGCCTAAAATGCCTCAAAGTCGGTTTCCACTTAGCAAGACATACCTCAATTAAGTTCATGCTTTGTTAATTGAAGGGGAGAAGTGACGCAGATTGACCACCAATGGTACGGTCGATCGGCCGGTGTTCCGAACATCCCTCAATAAAACTTTCAAATCTCAAACTAAATACGGTCACTGCCTAAAAATACTATGTCCAGAATGAATGAATAACCCTATGGCTTAATACTTTATTTATAGCGCGTCAGTTTAACATACCCCTAAGATCTATCAATACTATCAAATCATGTATTTTAACAAGATATAATTTTCCTTAATAGATAACAACAAATAAAAAAAACTTCCAATTGGACGTGTTAAATTATAACCCAAAAGTAAAAGGGAAAATGGAAGAAAGATAGATGTTACAGAAGGTCATGGGCTCATTCAATCGGCCTATTGGGGCCCCGATCGATGGATCAGTCCATAAAACAACATTTGACAACATTACGACATTTGAGTAAAATTGGATTTTCCGTTGCTGTAGTTGAAACTATGAAATGCACAAGCAATAATTTCGAAGTTAATTTGAAAATTTACAACTTTGTAATTCACATGAAGTCCACATCGATCTGCTTCTGGTGGTAAATGACCGTCTTCACACATCATGCTTGAGTTGTCTTTATTCCTTTGCTCTAGACTCTTGATAATTTAAGTTTTAGCCTTGACTTTCTTGATTGAATGAAGATTCAAAGTGTCTAACAAGAATTCCTCCGAAAATAACTCCATTTAGTTCCTTTGGTTTGGACTCTTGATAATTTAAGCTTCTGGTGGTAAATCAACCTAACATGGTTGTGAAAATATAAATCAGACATATCTAGTTCTAAAACATAAAATGATCCGAAAGTGAAAAAAACCAAAAACATTAATCAAGTACCATTATACAAAGTTGTCTTCAACTCTCATTATCACAAAAGACAACACACTCTATTTGCCTACTACTCTTTAGTAAATATATATTTGTGTGTAACACAAATATATGCCTTAAATAATGCACACTTGTATTATTTAATTATTAAACAAAGCATATTAAAAATAAGTTGGTCATAAAATCTCATCATCCGTTGAACAGCCGTCGTCTGACTTTCACCCGCTTGTTATCGGATTTCACCCGTTTTTTTGAGACGGGTTTTCGAGCACCCATCGGATGCGGGCGATATTGCCTTCCCTAATCCCAAGTCTATGCCTTACAAATTGACCGATTTGACCTATGTGCCGATCTATACTCATTTTATCGATTTAATTGTCTTTGTCTTTCTACTTACAGTCACTTGGTTTATGCCATGGATCGGCCGATCTGACATTGGTAGTCGGCCGATCCGCGTCTTTTCCATCAATCTGCCTTATATGCTTACTTTATGCAGTGTTGAGTGTTCTAACCCATTAGTTTTCTGTTTATATTTGGCTTTTAATTAATAATTCAAATTATTATATCATTCTTCCTCTCAATCTCCTTACTGTAATAGAGTCTTGTATTTATTTACGAGATCTAAGATTCACATTTCAACCCTCATGACAAGACCCATAATCATCTGGAGAGTCTGAGACGGAGGAGGGGAGGGCGGGGGAGGCGGAAATATAGTTGTTGAGGGAGGTGAGATTGAGAGACGCCGCGGTTAAGGACGGGAATGGAAAGAATTCTTTATACAAAGCTAGCTACAAACCCATTTGACCAATATAGAAGCAGTGAAATGAAGTGTATATAAAGCTAGCTACAAAAGTACATGAAACATACGATCCACAATGTAGAAAGTGACAATTTTTAGAAAGTAACAATTCATTCTAAACACAATCACTTTAATGTGACGTATTTTGACAAATTGAGTGACTCTATATAGTTCTAATACTTGTCTGGTTAGCGTTGCTGACCAAATGAATTGAGATAAGATCGATATATACTACTTGACTCACTACCTCAACCTAAAATTCAAACTTGTTATGATTGCTAAAAGCCCCTGCACTATATTCATAACTTCTGTCCAATGTGAATAGTCTATCAATAATAATCTGATTGATGTACGATTACGTGTTACCTATTTCATATCATCTGATTTATCATCCTATCTCGTTTACTATCGGCTTTTTCTAACCACACCTTTCCCCACTTAATTGGTCCTAAATTTCACCCATAAATTATGATTTTGATGTTAATGTATTAATAAAATAATGTTAAGTTTTCGAACCTCGTACCAACCAGGATTGTGTACGCTCGTAACAAATTTTTAAATACACACGAAATTCACCATGCTCTCTAATTCTAGATTCGTCGTTTGTTACATGTTATAACATGGTATCACATTGATGGATCGATAATAAAATTCACCAAACGTTTTTGCTTCAACTTAGGATTCTGTATTTTTGGACCGGATGGAGAAATCCTGTCGGAAATAAAGTCTGAGCTGGTATGGTCTTGTACCGTTGCTATCTGATCCAATCTGGTATTCTATCGAAACATTTCGGCCAATTTTGATTAGAAAAATAGACCGTTTTTATAGCCTCCATAATTTGTTTTTAAATAATAAAACTAGTTAATGTCCGGTCCAAACCGGACCGTAATGAACCCATACATAATTTTACCTAAAGACTTATGAATAATGCTTTATTGTATATTACTGTCAGACTCTTGGTTACAATATATAGCATCTTACACTCAATCATAAGTCGACAAGTGTATAACAGAATTCCACCCTATTGGACTTTTGTAGATTGGACTATATACATTAGGCCTACTATCCCCCCTTGATCCGAGCTGGTTGAAGATTCAGTTTGAATCGAAGTTGAAGAAATTGGGCTGTTGATAGTGGATTTGCCAGCACATCTGCTATTTGGTCTTTTGTGGTGATGAATGCAACTGAGAGATTTTTTTGTACCCTTTCTCGCACAAAGTGATAGTCAAGAGAGATGTGCTTGATCTTGTGATGAAGACAGGATTCATAGCAAGATTGGTAACTCCGAGATTATCGCACTAGAGTATGAGAGGTTGTTGTAGGCAGATCCCAAGTTCTCGCAACAAGGTTTGAATCTAGAGTGTCTCACATGTAGCAAGAGCTAAAGCTTTGTACTCTGCTTCAGCTGAAGAGCGAGCTACATTGTCTTGTTTCTTTGATTGCCAAGAGATAAGATTGGAGCCAAGATAGATACAATAGGCACCAGTTGATCTTCTATCTGAGCTATCACTTGCCCAGTCAGAATCAAAAAAGGCAGATAGGTGCAGGCTTGAAGTTGATGCAATGTGAAATTTCAAATTTGCTGTAGAGTGAAGATATCGCAAGATACGTTTCACAGCTTGCATTGCCAATTGCTTTGTGTAGGTGAGTGCATTGTTTGGCAGACCTTATTGACAACAATGGAGACATCAGGTCGTGTGAATGCTAGGTATTGGAGATTGCCTACAATGTTGTGATAGATAGTAGGATCATGAAAGGTTTCATTATTTGGGGCATGAGCTGTGGATGCGATCGCCATTGGTGTAACCACTGGTTTGTAGTTCTGCATTTGTGTTTTGGTGACAAGTTCATGTATGTACTTGGACTGAGACAGTAGAAAACCATTTGTGTCTTGTTTCACTTGGATTCCCAAAAACTAATGTAAGGTGCCAAGATCCTTGACTGGGAGTCTAGTTGCCAGAGAGTTGATAATTGACCTCAAAAGAGGCAACTTCTAGCAGATCATCTACATATACTAGTATGAATACGTATTGGTTCTCATGGCAATAGGAGAAGAGAGATGTGCCTGCAAGTGATGATTTAAAACCAAGAGATAAAAGTGTATCACTCATCTTCCCAAACCAAGCTCTTGGAGCCTGTTTTAAATCATACAATGATTTGTGTAGTTTGCCAACGTGAGTATGGAATTGAGAGCGTGCAAAACCTTGTGCTTGTTGGACAAAGACATTCTCGTTCAAGTCCCCGTGAAGGAAGGCATTTTGGATGTTGAGTTGTCTGATTGACCAATTTTTGGTTGAAGCAGTTGAGAGAAGTAGGCGAATGGTGGTAAGTTTGGCAACAGGGCTCAAAAGTTCCACAGTATTCTACTCCTTCAAGTTGGTGAAACCCCTTGGCAACTAGTCAAGCTTTCCTGCGTTCGATGGTTCCATCTGATAAACGCTTGGTTTTTAATACCCATTTGACCCCAAGAACATTGGATGTGGGTGGCGGTGAAACTAGGTCCAAGTGTTAGTTTGGATGAGAGCATTGAATTCATGACTCATGGCTTCTTGCCATTCTTGGAATTTCGAACCCTCGGTGTTGCTTGATGGTTCATCGGGTACAAGGATAGTGTTTGCGCAGGAGGGGTGATTGGGAGGCCATGAAGCAGTGTCGTCTTGGCGAATAAGGGGTTCGTGAATGTAATTTCCGTGGCGTGTAGTCATTGGGTGAGAGGGCTGAAGTTTTGTTTGAATGTGGACCGGCCCAAGATCATGAGAGGAGGATGGAGAGGTGGTAGTGAGAAACGACTGAGGAAGATTATTTCGGCTAGGAGAGGTTTGGGACGAGTCAGTATTTGAGCCAGGAGAATTGGAAGGGAAAATGGAGTTTAATTTTGAAAAAGTTGGAATAGAAGTGTAGTTATCCGAAATGGAAAGACTAGAGTAGGAGGATGAATTTGCAAAGGGGAAATTGGACTCATGGAAAATAACGTCTCTAGATACATAATACTTAGATTGATTCCAATCATAGCAAATATAGCATTTGTGATGAGTTGCATAACCAAGAAAGATGGTAGATGTAGACCGGAAATTGAGTTTGTGCTTATTGTATGGTCGAAGGTTTGGAAAGGCAAGACAACCAAACACTTTAAGAAAATTATAATCCTGAATGGATTGAAATAGAATCTCATATAGACTTTTGTGGTGAAGAATGGGTGTGAGAGTGCGGTGAATGAGATAAACGGAAGTTTCAAAGGCAAAATCCCAAAAGGAAAGTGGTAAGGATGGGTGTTTAAGAATGGTAAGACCCATGTCAACGATACGACGATGACGGGTTTCCACACTTCTGTTTTGTTGATGTGAGTAGGGACATGTGAGACGGTGTTGAACACCATTTTGATCTAGGAATGGTAAGATGTGTTTGAATTCGGAGCCACCATCCATTTGAATAGCTTTGACATTTGTGGAAAATTGGTTCATCACAAGCTTAATGAAGGTAGTGAGAATTGATGTAACTTGCGACTTGGAGACATAGGAAAAATCCAAATAAATTTACACCAATCATCGAAAATAGCTAGATAATATTTTCTTATCTATTAAGGAATTTTGATGGGCTGGACCCGATACATCAATGAACAAAAGAGCTAGAGGCCCAGTAGAGATAGTGGTAGATGGCGGGTGTGGAAGAGCATGCGCTTCGGCCCACGAACAAGAAGTGCAAGGAAAATCGGTAATTGGGATGGATTGTCTTTTAGGGCTGATCCTTTGTTGGTGAAGCACAAACAGGGTAACACGTTTTGAAGGGTGACCAAGCCGACGGTGTCAGATGGATGTTTGCGACAAAGAGGAGACCGTGATGGTTGCTAGGATAGCTTGTTGATGGTGGGAACGGGAAATTTGTATAAGCCTCCTTCAACGAGTCCCTGAAGAAGGGGAGCATTGGTCTTGATGTCCTTTACAACAAAAAAATCAGATTAAAATCAAAGAAGACAAGGTTATCTCGACAGAATTGATTTACAAAGAGTAAGTTCTTAGAGATTGCAGGAGTATGAAGAATATGTAGAAGTGTAAAAGAGCAATTGGAAATAGTAAAGGAGTTGGAACCATGATGAAGAATGGGAATGATAGACCTATCACCAAGAGAAACACAATCAATACCATCATAGGACACGAATTCAAATATGAGATTAGCCAAATCTAGAGTGTAATGGTTTGTTGCACTAGTGTCCAGATACCACTCCGTAGATGTTTTGTTATGAGCCTACATAGTGGTTGGTGGAGGTGCTTGATAAGCTTGGTCGAAACGGTGCCAGCAGGATAATGGACTATGTCCAGGTTTGAAGCAGACTTGACAAGTGGGGTGGGCATCAATCTAATTAGTGAAGTTGTAGTGTTGACCCCGTCCTCTAGTTGAGGCATGTGATGAAGAAGATCTTGATTGGGAAAAATTATTGGAGTTGAAATAGTTTATGTTTTGTGTGTTACCTCTGTTTGGAGTAGCACGTCCCCGGCCTAAATTTGTACCAGGAGAGCCACTAGATTGGGAGCCACGACTACGACTATGACCACTGTTTCTAGTGTAGTTAGCCTCTGGATTGTGTTGGTTGTATTGTTGGTAGACATGGGAGGGGTGGGAAGAATGGAGGTTGATTGGTGGGTGAGACGAGCTTCGTGGACATGGAGGTAAGACATAATCTGATTTGGAGAGGGCAAGATGGGCTGGGTGGATAAAGAAGTGACAATAGAGTCATCATAGTCACTGCCTAGTCCGGCAAGAAGATAAGTGGCAAATTCAGGATCAGAAATGACATGACCAGTAGAGGTAAGGCTTGAGACAAGATTTTTTGCTTTGTGATACAAGTTTTGAATGGAAAGATAAACTTTCTTAAGAGAAGCAAGTTGAAGTCGAGCTTTAACGACTTGAGCACTGGAACGAGCAACAAAGGCATCTTGTAAATAAGACCAGATTTGAGATGAAGTGGTGCAGTCTAGGACCTGAACATGAACATTTTCAGTTAGGCTAGCCTTAAGGATGGCTATGACGAGTTGGTCTTTGAGGATCCATGGGGTGTATGTGGGGTTGGAGGTGCCATCTTCTGATCTAGGAGATGGACAAGGAAAAGTGCCATCAACGAACCCATATAAGCTTTGACCTCGAAGAAGGGATGAAAATTGGGCTTTCCAGATAGGAAAATTATCTTGTTGAATTTAATGGTAAGTAGATTAGTGAGGGAAGAAAAGGAGCGTGAAGGAGGATTTGTGTGAGAGGAAGAAGATGATTCATCCTCTGTTTGAGAGGAGGAGGTGGGCATGGTGAAGAAGAGGTGGGTTAGTTGGACGTTGGCCCTTTGTCCTCTCATACCATTCTGAATAATGCTTTATTGTATATTATTGTCAAACTCTTGGTTACAATATATAACCTCTTACACTCAATCATAAGTCGGCAAGTGTATAACAGAATCCTAGCCTATTGGGCTCTTGTGGACTGTGCTATATACATTAGGCCTACTAAAGGCATGTCATCACAGTCCGCTCCATGGACCATTAATATTTTCACATGCTAACAATCTCATTTAGACTGCAATATTACGGTACGGTCTGTACCGTTTCACAACCTAGTCCAAATCAATTTTCTTCCGTACAAGATTCCCTTAGTTTTGGACATAATGATCATGATTCACGAGATGTTAACGCTGGAAGATCCACTCGTTCCTCCATTGAAGATCTATTCAATCAACTATATCTTCTTCATTTTAATTCCCGCTCTCTCAAGCTTGCAACAACCTTGGTCAACAAAGTTAACTATTCTCTTGCGTAAGTCTGCATATTAGATGTAGATGGAACTTGGTTCTAGATTCGGTAGAAATAATCGTATGAATATCTATAATAACATTAATAAAATAGAATAAAACAAATATTTTTTTTTTCACTTAATAAAAAGGGAAATTTCGGATGGTACCCTCGTGGTTTGGGGTATTCCGGATTTTGCCCAACAGTTTTTTCAAGTTCGGATGGTACCCTTAAGTTTATATTGTTTTCCGGATTTTGCCCAAATTCATTAATTTTTAAAAAAATCTATTCAAAACATACAAAAGAAAATAATCTAAAATTAAAAAATAAATTAAACTAGAAAGAATGATGTATTTATTTTAAAACTAAAGTAAAACAATAACTTTTTTATAAAAAAAAATGTTTGATATTAATTTAAAAATAAATTAATTAGATAATTTTTAAAAAATTCAAAAAATCAATGTTTTATTTATTTTAAAAAAAATTAAATTGGGTTAGCATTTTTTAACAAAATCTAAAAACATAAGTGTTATACTTTATTTAAAAAATAAATAAAATAAGGATTCTTTTAAAAATATATAAAAAAAAAATTACAGTTTTAATTTATTATTAAAATAAATAAATCAATTTTCTATTTTTTTATTTTTAATATTACTTTATTTTCTTTCTTTTAGTTTTGGAAAATATATACAATCGAAAAATTATTTATATACTTTAATAATAAATTAAAAAGTGATTTTTTTTAACTTTTTAAAAGAGTCCTTATTTTATTTATTTTTTAAATAAAGTATAACACTTATGTTTTTAGATTTTGTTAAAAAAAAATCTAATCCAATTTATTTATTTTTAAAATAAATTAAACACTAATTTTTTTGAATTTTTTAAAAATTATCTAATTTATTTATTTTTAAATTAATATAAAATATTTTTTAAAAAAAAGTTACTGTTTTACTTTATTTTTTTTAAAAATAATTTATTCTTTCTATTTTAATTTGTTTTTTTAATTTTATTTTATTTTCTTTTGTATGTTTTAAATGGAATTTAAAAAAGTGTAATTAATGTGGGCAAAATCCGGAAAACAACGTAAACTTAAGGGTACCATCCGAACTTGAAAAAACTGTTGGGCAAAATCCGGAATACCCCAAACCACGAGGGTACCATCCGGAATTTCCCTAATAAAAAATACAAATAAGATTTCAAATATAGATATTTTTACCTTTACACTATATAACTACTTCAGAAAATAGACTATAATCAAAACTTGAGAATACTAAAGTAAAATTAAACACGTTAATCTTGATAAATATTTAATTTTTTAGTCTTAAAAAATTTATAAATAGAAAATATTACTGTTGAATATTTTCAAAGTCAATTAACTTATTTTTACTTGATAAATTTCGTTAAAAATATTATTTTGCATGATTTGGGCATTACTTGAGTGGTACCCCGAGTGACACTTTAAGAAAATCATCACTCGAGCCCAATAGGCTAGAAGCTAGGAAATAAGTACTCCACCACACGAGCAAAGAAGCCAAAGTCCACATTTGTCAACGTCTCTCGTGTTTATCTCATCACTCGAGCAAAGAAGACACCAAAAATCAAGAGAGGAAGACAAGACAATCAAAGAAAGAGTACAATATTAAGTCGGTGGAACAACTCAAGGCTTAGGAGAAGATCACTCGACCAAAGAAGACAGTCCCCTAAAGGTAGCATTGCTTGAGTTTTTGCATATGCTCCTTCTAGACTCTTCATCCTAACAAACTTTTTAACTTGATCAACTTGCATCCAAGGGGAGACAACAATTTTAAAAACCTATATAAGAGGTATTGACTGAATGTAAATGAATCAAGTGTTCATACACCTCTCAAAATACTCTCCTAGTTATTAGTTTGGTTCTAGAACAACTTTTTGGAAGAAATTTGGACGAAATTTTGGATCAATTAAGAGAAGCATGGGTAGTTAAGTTAACAAATTTGCTTAAACTCCTGCATAATATAGATAGAAACTTGTGGAAAACATGGCAACACCCATCCAACCATTTGACTTGATGAATAGGCGAAGTACAAAAGTTACCTCAAGAATGCAAATGTTGTCTCCACTTATTTTTCTTAATCAACGTTTTACCATTACTCTTAATCTAACGAATCTTCTATTTTACACACTAATTATCCACCAAAAACATGTCAAATGTTAAGGAAAATTGAGTCAAGGGGTTCTTTTATAATATTTTATTGATAATATAGATTCTAGTCTGTCAAATATTTTTTTTTGAATGATGTATTGAATGTTTTTTTGAAAGAGTTGGCCAAGTAAGTCATTTTCTATTTCTATTAGGTTTGCGTACCCTTTCATTTTTTACCACTTTCATTAAATTGAAATTGGAAGGTAAGGGGTTTGATTAAGGGGTATATTTACTAAACATATTTATACCATGAGTCTAGTTACTAGAGAGAAATCTGAAAAAGACTTACGTAGCTAATTTGACCAAAGATTTTTTATATTGCAAAATTAGTCACCAAACTTTTTAGTTTTAGCATTAAATAAAGAAAATTCTCTCCTCACCAAAAAATACAAAAAAAGCTCTCTTTTTCGAAATTGGATTCCTTCGCTTTGTTAAACTTCTTTCAATAAATTATACCAAATTCAAGAGATTTCTACATTTTTTAAGTTCATTCTACTCGATTGAAGAAGAAAAATTGAAACTTCATCTCTTTGATTCCAAAGCACGATAAAAATGGAGAATCAATCACGTATAGGCATATGAAACCTTTCCATTTAGGGTTTCAAACTAGAAATAATGAGTTTTGATTGTATTTCATCTATAATTTTGATTTATATCTTTAACAACAATAAAATCACTAATAATCATACTGTTTTGAAAGATTATTGAATGATTGAGTTTTGTAATCAATCTCAAGTTATCGGGATTTATGTTGTTGACAATAGGTAAACTAGAATATTGACAAAAATATTACATTGTGTTATCGATTTCTTATAACTATTGTCAAAGACAACATCAACACCAATTATTTTTGTGTTTTTATATTGTTGACAACACAACCACCATTATATAAGGTTTTATTATGTTGTTGATAGCAAAAATTACAACTATTTACTAATATTGTGTTGCTCACATTGAATAAACACTATATTTTGATATTCTGAACTTGTTGGTAATACATAAACACACTATATTTTAATTCTACTATTGTTGAAAGAAATTATGTGTTTGTTGATAGTGCAAACGTTTTTTTTTTGTGTTGTTTATAACATCATCGTTAATTTTTTTTAATTGTTTTTGTGTTATTGACAACGATCAAACATTAAATTTTACTATTCTAAAATTGTTGACAAGACCTAATGAATTTGCTTTATTGTTATAGTGTTCATTTAAACACATTATTTTGGCATTATAGTGTTGTTACAACACCATCACTAAATATTTTTTTTTGTGATTTTGGTGTTATGGACAACAAACACACTTGTTTGGGTGTTTCTTGGATTGTCGACATCACTTGAACAACTTATTTTGTTATTATTGGGTTGTTGACAACACTTAAACACTTCATATTGATAATTTTCCTAATGTTAACACTACTTTAATAGATTATATTGTGATTTTACCGTTGTTGATGATAACATGTTTTCATGCTATATTTTTAGATGTGTTTTTGTATGATTTTACATTTGTTTTGCATGATTTGGGCATTCATATCTTATCCACAACTTTGAATGTCAAAAGATTGTCTACTCTCTTTGTTTTGTGTCATGTAGGTACTTTGTCCTAAAATTGGAGCAAAAATGAAGATATTCATTCACCCAACCATTACAAGGATCATCATACATCTACTCATCATCAACATCATGGAGAAAACGAAGGAGAAAAGACAAGCTATGATGCATACATGAAACCAATAGAGCTAAGGAAACTCCAATGATGGAGCATCGAGTGAAGACAAATTCGAACAAAGAGGAAGGTTTCACTTGAGCAAAGAAGAATTGGGGAGGAAGGTGTCAACTTCGAGTTTACATCATCACTCGAGCAAAGAAGCTAGGAACTTCACTCGACCAAGGAAGACACTAAATTGCAAAGATTCAACATTGCTTGAGTGGTACCCCGAGTGACACTTCACTCGAGCAAAGAGTACTCCACCACACGAGCAAAGAAGCCAAAGTCCACATTTGTCAACGTCTCTCGAGTTTATCTCATCACTCGAGCAAAGAAGACACCAAAAATTAAGAGAGGAAGACAAGACACTCATGGAAAGAGTACAAGGTTAAATCGGTGGAACAACCCGATGCTTAGGAGAAGATCACTCGACCAAAGAAGACAATCCACTAAAGGTAGCCTTGCTTGAGTTTCTGCATCTACTCCTTCTAGACTCTTCAACCTAACAAACTTTTCAACTTGCTCAACTTGCATCCAAAGGGGACAACGATTTTAAAGCCTATATAAGAGGCATTGACTGAGTGAATCAAGTCTCCATACACCTCCCAAAATACTCTCTTAGTTAGTAGTTTGGTTCTAGAAACAACTTTTTCGAAGAGATTTGGACGGAATTTTGGATCAATTAAGAGAAGCATGGGTGTTCTTCATTTATTCTTGCTAGTTCTTCATCCCAACTTGTTTTTCTCATAACGTTTGATTGGTAAGGCCAAATTCGTCCATTCCTCTTCTTATATTTCTTAATTATTGTCTACTTTCCAACCATGGAATTGGTTCCTACTTTTTTGATGTTCACATTTACAATGTATGAGTAGTTCCCTTTCTTGGTTTTTTGTTGAAAATGCCCGAATCATGCTAGATTAGTATTTCTTTTGTGTTGTGCTTGTGATTTAAAGGGGAACTATGCATGTTAGTAACAATATGAGAGATAGAATAAGGATTATTATTCATCCATGTTGGTTTTCTGGGAATATTGGAGGTTTATACTATCACTAGTATAAATCGATCCCTTATAAAGCATTGCATTCTTCTATGCATGAATGAATGATGTCTAGATTTATCATCCCAGTTGAGACTTAGAAGTAAAATAAGGATGATTGTGCAATATTGAGATGTTTATCATTGTAGAGTAGGATTCATTGAGGCCGAAATGATGATTGAGCCTCCTTATGATGTTATTGTCCAAACTATGGTGATATTGGATGATATAAGCAACTACCAAATACCATGTCATGCTTATGTTGTCTAGTATGATCATAGTTGTTACCAAGCTTAATCAATTAATATGCAAAGAGCAAACATCATGTGATGCATATTAGTTGACATAAAGCTATATGATGTGATAAAGCTCACCTAAGTCACATGTAAATTCCCTATTCCCTTCATTAAATGAACACTACATTCTTGAGCATGCTAATAGCAATGATTTGGGATTAATAGGCCCAAACCTAGTATTTTATCCATATTTTTGATACTTGATTGTCACTTCTTAAACTTCCAAAGATTTGATCCATTGATCACCCCTTTTTCCTTTCGTTTACACACTTAGACCTTGCTCTTGAACTTGACACTTTCAAGCTATATATAATCTCTCTTGGGATTTTGACCTTGATGAAAACATCATGTACTAAATTGCATTGACAATGACCGTATACTTGCGGGAATATGTGATTTTGCAGTGTCTATCTAACTCACACCAAATTTTAGGCGCCGTTGTTGAGGAGATTCTTAAACTTGTTTAATTGTTAGAAGGTTCATTAGATGTTTAAGTTTTTTGTTACTTTTGAAATGCACTTTGGTGTGTGTTTGTGACTTGTGGGTGTTTTTGAAGATGAAATTGGGAGACATGTGGCCCCATCTAGAGAGAGAGAAGAGCTTCAAGGCAAGGGATACTTAATCTTGAGGCTACGTTGATAGCTCAAGAGCAGCTTGCAAGAGAGTCTATATACCAAGAGAAAACGCATAGAGGTGTGCCTTGGAGAGGCAACCATGGAAGAGTCTATGGTCTTAGAACACTTGGAGAAAGGATGGACCCTACTCAACATGTTCCACCACCCGTAGTTGTCTTTGGCGACACCGCGCCACAAAATTTTGAGTTGAAGAGTGCTTTCATTCAAACGGTGATGCAATACCAATTTGGAGTAGGCCCATCCAAAAACCCTTATCTACACCGTTCTACTTACAATGAGCTTCTTGAACCATCAAGATGAGAGAAGTTGAATCATACCAGCTCAAGCTTAGATAATTCGAGTTTTCACTAAGAGGAAATGTCAAGCAATGGTACCAAATCATTCCATCCAGGAGTGTGACTTCATGGGAGGAGCTTTCACATGAGTTCTTGAACAAATTCTTTCCTCCCAATTGAATCGCAGAGCTAAGAAGGAAGATATACTCATTTAAGATAGAGTGCTGAAATAATCTCTATAAAAGTTGGGAGAAGTTCAAAGACCTCTTGCTAGATTGTCCACACACTAGTACAAAGACCCCTCCTAGACCTCGCTTATGTTGGAGCGGTTTAAAAAAACCGTGATCAGGTGTATTTTCGGACCACGGTTATACCTATAACCGTGGACAATTGATTTTTATTTTTTTTTATAAAAAAATTCGGACCCCGGTTTTATGAAATAACCGGGCTATAATATTGATTTTTTTACTCAGACCACGGTTATCGTTAACAACCGGGGTGAAACAACATTTTCGGACCCCGGTTATTTAATAACCAGGGTGTATTATTAAATAAACCTTCTATCAAATCGCGTCGTTTTGGAAAAAAAACCCTAGCCTAAGGATTCAAATCGATCGAACTGCTCTCTCATCGGTAGCTGTTAGCATGAAATATTGTGATATTTTAGGCACGTTTTCTAATCGTAATTGATTCATATCGATAGTCTTTGGTTGATCTTTGTGCATATGTGAGCTAGTATTGCCTATTTTGTCGATATGGATGTCTACACAAGTTCTATGTTGATTATAGGTGATTTGGAGCTATTTCCGAACGAAATCGAGCAAAGGAGAGTTGAGTTGAGATGTCCATAGATCAAGGACACTTTTTGGAAGCAAATTGGAGTATTAGATTGAGGAATGCACGAATGAAGGCAAGAACCACGCTCTCACCCTAAATTACGGCCGTGGATTTTGAGTCAGAATTCGATGTTCATTCCAGGAGATATTACGGCCGTGGAACTAACCGTAATTGTTTCCACGCCCTAGAATTACGGTCGTGGAATCTTCCACGACCGTGATCTTGATGAATCTCTCGCCACACTTCGAAGCCATGATCTTTTTGAAGATTGGGCCGGGCCGACACTTCATCTTGCCCTATAAAAAGACGGCCGAAAAGAGATTTCATCATCAGCGCTTACACCCCCATCTATCATCATTCATCGCCACAAATCGACGCCTAGCAACGTACAAACCCTCGTTTAGAGGGAATTGGAAGATCTTATTGGAGATAAAAGTTTGCATTGGAGAGTTGTCCAAATCTCGCACTTTTAGTGGAGATTGCTGTGGTGATCTTCGGAATTGTGGAAGATCAGAAGTTCTTGGAAGATTTTGCAAGAAGATCTCTCTTCTTGTTTAGGTTTGATTTGAAAACGGATTGACACCCCGTTTCTCTTCTTTCCTAAAGTTGTGATTGTTTACCTTGTCTTGAACCTTTTGATAAACATTTGTTGTGATCTTGAGATTCATTTGAAGATTATTGATAGTTCTTGAAAGTTTCCATCTTTTACTCCTTGATTCTTGAATTGATATTAAAATGACTGTTATTGGCTAAAAACCCTTAACAATTCTAAGGTGAAGGGTTGATAGTTGTGGCATAGGTGATGATAGATCGCTCGCAAACAGTTTAGACCCTGAGAGTTGGAGAAACATCGTCGACAAACCCAAATTACGGGCTGTTCTTGAGTCCACGGCCGTGGAACCTCAAGAACTAACCGTGATTTCCCTTAAGTCTACGAACCTGCTTTTACTTCAATCTAAAGTTAAAGATTCGCTTTAGCTTAGTTTAGACTTGTCTTTTCTAGGTGGTAGTGAAGCCTCAACAACCTCTACCTCGATTGTGAGCCTCAACAACCTCAATCGGATAAGTTAGTCTTGATCTTTAGATTATAAGTTTGGGTATTTGACACTAATTCTTACCTTTAGAATCTTTCCATATTGAGCCTCAACAACCTGTATAGGGAGTGCCTTTTAGGTGAGTTACATAAGGTTTTTGGAACCTCAACCGTACGATTACCTTACATTAGTATACCTTTGCATATCTCTACTCTGTCTTTATATCATTAGTACATCTTGAATCTGTTGCCACAACTGAATACCCGGATCTTTAGGATTGTTGTTTTCCCAATATTTGCAAAACTCCCATATTTATTGCTTGATAACCTGAAATCGAATTTATTCCCACCCAAATCCCTGTGTTCGATACTCTGGAATTCTTGCTTAGCTACCTCGATCCGTACACTGCGGGTTCGCTGCTTGATTCTAGTTTTATAAATTTAAGACTTGATTGCACGCACGTTTTAGGGCGAACAAGTTTTTGGCGCCGTTGCCGGGGATTTGGTTTCGGCCGAATTCGGTAACCGGCTGTCAAGCTTGGGAGCTTGCTCTCGTTATTTGATATTATTTTGAGTGTATGCGCAGGTCTAGGAACACCGAAGATCTCTTACCTCTTGATCAAGAGCTAGAGAAAACCTTGAGACAAAGGCGCAAGGAAAAGAAGATGGCTGAAGAGAACGAACGCGATCTTCAAACGGAGTTGGCGGAAAAAGAAGCTCAACTCCGTTGGAATGAGACTCTCCGCAAGGATGAGATGGATCGCCATCAGGCTCAAGTTAACGGTCTACAAGACATGCTCTTCCAAATGAGGGTACAGATGAGCAACCTTGAGGACAAGGTTGGCAAGAAGTCCTCAAGAAGGAGATCAAGGCCTAAAAGAAAAAGCCACTCATCCGCTGATGATAGTGACTCTTCCATGCCGCCACTAGAAGAAATTGATCCTACGACCAATATAAATCCTTTCCATCCACAAGAAACTACTAATCGCCGCATCCCTCCAAGGAATGCGAGAGTCGAACGTGTGGATAATGAGCCAAGAACTCTTGGCCAACGGATGGATCCAACACAACAACCACGCCGTTTGGGTGTGAATTTTGATGCTGAAGATGTGCAAGGGTTTAGCTTTAACCCTCAAGTAATCACTCTCGTTCGCCAAAGCCAATTTGGCGGTACAAGCGCTGAATCTCCACACCAACACTTGCAAAACTTTGAGTGTATGATGGAGACGATGAGACCGAAGAACGCTACTACCAACAACTATAAGCTCAAACCTTTCTTTTTCTCCTTGAAAGGGAAAGCGCTGTCTTGGTACCAAGCTCTTCCTAATGGGAAACTAAACACGTGGGAAGACCTTTCCGCAGAGTTTCTCACCAAATTCTTTCCGCCTTCCAAAACGGCGGAACTTAGAGGTAAGATTAATGCTTTTTCTATGAGACCTAACGAAAGTTTGTTTCAATCTTGAGAAAGGTTTCAGGATTTGCTATTGGATTGCCCTCATCATGGCATATCCAAGCTTGCCTTGCTGGAGATTTACTACAAAGGGCTGGATGCGGGAACGCAATTCAACCTCCAATCCCTCTCATGTGGAACATTCATGGACATGAGAGAAGATGACGCTTGGGACTTCATTGAAAAGCAAGCAAGAGTCATAGAGAAGTATTCCCACCGGAAAGTGGAGGGAAATCGTGTGGAGCAAGGAGCGAAGCTCACACATGAAGCTCAAACTCAGATTTTCTCCCTCAACAATGAAATCAAGGAGTTGAAGGAGGCTATCAAGACCAACTTCCCAAAGCAACAAGAGAAGGATGTTGGCTATTTGGGCAACAACAACGGCGGTGATAACACCAACCACAATAACAATAACCGGAACAATAACCGGAATAACAACTGGAATGGAAACAACAACAACCGGAACAACAACAATTGGAACAACAATCGGGGTTCAAACAACAACAATTGGCGCTCCAATCAACAAAATTCCGGTAACTCCTATCCTTCCAATTCCAATTCGCTAACTCCACCTTCCTCTTCCTCTACTCCTTTGAAAAGCCAGGAGCAATCATATAATGGAGGAAACAATATGGGAAAGGAAAAGCCAGATCCCATGTTAGAAACGATCTTGGGAAAGCTTCAAGGGATGGAGAACCGCTTCATTAAGTTTGATGATCGAGTTTCTAAGATCGACAAAGCTCAAAAGGTTTTAGAAAACCAAATGTTCGATCATGCGGAGGAAGTTCCTAGAAATCAAGGGAAACTTCCAGGGAAGACGGAGGACAACCCTAAAGGAAGAGTAATGGCGATTACAACTAGGAGCGGAGTGACTACCACCGATCCGCAACCTACGTTTGTTGAAGTCCCCGTAGAGAAGGACAAAGAAAAGGGGCAGGAGAAAGAAGGCGTCTACGTCCCTCCTGCAGCTTACAAACCTCCCCTACCGTTCCCTCAATCTAGAGCGCGAGCGCGTCTAGACAAGCAATTCGGTAAGTTCATAGAACTCATGAGCAAGCTGCATATTAATATACCTTTCATTGATGCCATTGTAGGTATGCCGGCTTATGGCAAGTTCTTGAAGGAGCTCCTCTCTAACAAGAGGAAGCTAGAAGATTTTGGAGAGGTCAAGATGAGTTCGGATTCTTCGGATCTCATCAAGACGATGAAGGAGAAAATGCCCCCAAAGCTGAAAGATCCGGGGTCATTCTGCATTCCCATTGGAGTGGGAGAAGTCACATATGACGCTTTATGTGACTTAGGAGCAAGTGTGAGTATCATACCACTTGCGTTGTGCAGGAAGATCGGTTTAGGCGACCCTAAACCGGTGAAGATGACGTTATACATGGCGGATCGATCCATTACTCGTCCCGTCGGCATTGTAGAAGACGTCCCAGTCAAGCTAGGTAAATTCTTTGTTCCCATTGATTTTGTCGTGCTTGACATCCCTGCAGATAGTCCGGTCCCGATCATACTCGGAAGACCGTTTCTTGCAACTTCCGGCTGCCTGGTCGATTGCAAGAATGGGAGACTCGCTTTTGATATTGGAGAAGAGAAAGTAGAGTTCGTTCTTTCCACTCTAGTGAAGGAACCAATCTTTGACGAGGACATCTACGATATCCAAGACGAAGAAGGTTTGTCTAGGGAGGAGGTAAGTGCGATTCTCTTTAACGATCCTTTACAAAAGGTTATTACTATGAGTCTAACCAATGTAGGAGAAGAAGAAGATTGCAAAGAGGAAATTGAAGCCTTAGAAGCACAAGAAGAGATGCATGGAGTGGAGTTTGAAAAACTACACGATGAGGCTGAGAATACTAGAATCCACGGTCATACTCTGTATTCCACGACCGTGGATTCCACGACCAAAATCGACCTCCATTCCAGAGGATATTACGGCCGTGGAACAACAGAGGAAACCGTGATTATGACCGTGGAAAAGGGTGATCGGCATACTTCTTCAACTTCTTCTAATTCTCCTCCAACCCAATCAACATCCTTAGAAACTTCTAAGGAAACATCGGAAGCTCCTCAAAAATCATTGGAAGCTCCGAAAGCAATAGAACTCAAACCACTCCATACTCATCTAAGGTACGCTTTTCTAGGATCTAATTCTACCTTCCCGGTTATTGTTAGCTCCGAATTAAGCATAGATGAACATGAACAGCTCATGATTGTCCTTAGGAAACATAGAAAAGCCATAGGCTATACTATTGAGGACTTAGTAGGAATTAAACCCTCCTTATGCATGCACAAGATACTAATGGAGGAGGACTTTAGAACTTCAAGACAACCTCAAAGGCGGTTGAATCCGACCATGAAGGAGGTTGTCAAGAAGGAAATTCTTAAACTTCTTGATGCAGGTATCATCTATCCTATCTCCGATAGCAAATGGGTGAGCCTAGTTCAAGTGGTTCCGAAGAAGGGAGGAATGACGGTCATCACCAACAAGAACAACGAGCTCATTCCTACCCGAACCGTGACTGGATGGCGAATGTGTATAGACTACCGCAAGCTCAACAACGCAACGCGGAAGGATCACTTTCCATTGCCATTCATCGATCAAATGCTTGAAAGGTTAGCACAACATTCATACTTTTGCTACCTTGATGGTTATAGTGGCTTCTTTCAGATTCCGATACATCCGGATGATCAAGAGAAGACCACGTTCACGTGCCCTTGGGGTACGTTCGCCTACAGGAGAATGCCGTTCGGGCTTTGCAACGCCCCAGCCACCTTTCAACGGTGCATGATGGCCATCTTCTCCGAATACGTAGAGGAAATCATGGAAGTCTTCATGGACGACTTCTCCGTTTACGGTTCCTCCTTTAACGATTGTCTTTCTAACCTTTCCCTTGTCTTGCAAAGATGTGAAGACACTAACCTAGTTCTTAATTGGGAGAAGTGTCAGTTTATGGTTAAGGAAGGAATCGTGTTAGGTCACTTAGTCTCTAGTAGAGGGATAGAGGTAGACAAGGCTAAGATAGAGACCATAGAGAAACTTCCTCCCCCAATTTCGGTGAAAGGGATAAGAAGTTTCCTAGGACATGCTGGATTTTATAGACGCTTCATTAAAGACTTTTCTAAGATATCAAAACCTCTCACTAATCTATTGATGAAGGATGCGGTTTTTGAGTTTTCACAGGAATGTTTAGATGCGTTCAACACCATCCGGCAAGCTCTAGTCTCAGCACCCATTATCCAACCTCCGGATTGGACTCTCCCCTTCGAGATTATGTGCGATGCTAGTGACGTAGCCATTGGAGCTGTTCTTGGGCAGCGAAAGGAAGGACGAACCCACGCCATATACTACGCTAGCAAGACACTAGACGAAGCTCAGCTCAACTACGCCACTACAGAAAAGGAATTTTTAGCCATTGTCTACGCTATTGACAAGTTTCGCTCTTATCTTGTAGGTGCAAAGGTGATTGTCTACACGGATCACGCTGCGATCCGGTACCTCCTTGCGAAGAAAGATGCGAAACCAAGGCTGATTAGATGGATTCTTCTCCTACAAGAATTCGATCTAGAGATCCGCGACAAGAAAGGCTCGGAAAATTCTGTTGCGGATCATTTGAGTCGTCTAACACATCTAGAGGACGACCATTTGCCCATCGATGACTCCTTTCCGGACGAACACCTACATATCATAGAGGAGTGCATCAAGGTAGTCTCCAAAGGTAACGAACCATGGTTTGCTGATTTCGTTAACTATTTGGTTTGCCAGGAGATACCACCCGGACTGTCGTACGCACAAAGGAAGAAGTTCTTCAAGGACGTCCGGGAATATTATTGGAACGAGCCTCTCCTCTTTAAGAGAGGTCCGGATGGCATCATTCGGCGATGTGTGCCGGAAGATGAGATGCAAAGTGTCATCCGCCATTGTCATTCACTACCTTGTGGAGGACACGCTAGTTCGAACAAAACTAGCGCAAAGGTATTGCAATCTGGATTCTATTGGCCTACCTTATTTAAAGATGTGCAATCCTTTGTTTCTTGTTGCGATGCTTGTCAAAGAACAGGCAACATTTCTAGAAGGAACGAGATGCCCCTCAACAACATCCAAGAGGTGGAGATTTTCGACGTATGGGGAGTCGATTTCATGGGACCATTCCCATCTTCTTGTGGAAACCAATACATATTATTGGCGGTGGACTACGTTTCTAGATGGGTAGAAGCAATTGCCTCTCCCACAAATGATGCCATGGTTGTGGTCAAGTTCTTCAACAAGACCATTTTCCCACGATTCGGGACGCCAAGGACGATCATTAGTGATGGAGGTTCTCACTTCATAGCCCGTCGCTTTGAAGCTCTCCTAGCCAAGTATGGGGTTACTCACAAGATCGCTACCCCTTACCATCCACAAACAAGTGGACAAGTTGAGATCTCAAATAGGGAGATCAAGGGAATTCTAGAGAAGACGGTTTCAAGGACTAGGAAGGATTGGTCCTTGAAACTAGATGATGCATTATGGGCGTACCGGACTGCGTACAAGACTCCCATAGGAACCACACCATACAACCTTGTGTATGGGAAGTCTTGTCACTTGCCGGTAGAGCTGGAGCACAAAGCGTTTTGGGCTATCAAGTGGCTGAATTTCGGCATGAAAGAAGCGGGAGAGAAGCGTCTCCTAGACATCAACAAGCTGGATGAGCTCCGCTTGAACGCCTACGAAAACGCTAAGATCTACAAGGAAAGAGCAAAGCGTTGGCATGATAAGCATATCATTCCAAAGGACTTCGAGGAAGGAGATCAAGTTCTCCTCTTCAATTCGAGACTTCGCCTCTTTCCAGGTAAGTTAAAATCTCGTTGGACTGGACCTTTTCTAATTAAGCGCATTTTCCCCCATGGCGCAGTTGAAGTATGGGGTGAAGCTAGCGGAAGTTTTAAGGTGAACGGCCAACGACTCAAGAAGTATACGCCGGAACTCCAAGCTGAGGAGTTTGCACCTACCACGCTCGAATAGGTACGACATTGGTCTAGCTACGGACCTTAAACAAAGCGCTTCTTGGTAGGCAACCCAAGGTATTGCATTTTCGTTTTTGTTTTCGATTCATAGTTTAGTCTAGGATAGATACTTTTTCGCTTTATTTTTCCTCGACTCCTTCCGGTATGTTCGTGTTTTTGGTTGTAGGATCGATGGAAAGAGAGAAAGGGAGGATAATGTCAAAGAGAAGTGACGAAATTTGGACTTTGAAGCTTTACAGAAGGTTCCACGGTCCAAATTACGGTCGTCATAGCTACAGTGGCCGTAATTCTCAAAAGCCTGTGAAAAATCATCAAAACCACGGGTCCGTACACTTCCATGGCCGTGGAATGCCCCGATAGACCGTGATTTTTGAAATTTTGCCTGCGAGTATAAAAGCCACACTTCATCACAAAACCACACAATTCTTCCCCAATTCCACGACCTAGATACCGAAAACCCGCAGCCTCTCTCAATTCTTCATTCTCTAATCGTTTTCGACGATTCTTCGCTCTAAACTGCATCAAATCCAACCACGAACAAGATCCAAGCAACAAAACGAGCGGAAATCGATCAACAAACACGCATTTTGGATTTTTCAATCCGAAAAAGAGGTTATATCTTTCCCTTCGATTCTCACGGATTTAGTTCGTTTTTGCTATAGATTTTTAGGAAGAACTGAAAAAGAACTGAAGGAATTAGACTAGGACTGCTTAGTTTGGTGATATTTGGTGAATTTGCTGAGATTCACGAGATTCTGTGACGAATCACGGTCTCTGGAGGTTCCACGGCCGTGGTTTCTGAAGAACAGCCCGTGATTTTGAACAGAATGGATTTTGTGAGAAGAATGTCGGGAAGGATAAAGGAGAAGAAAGGGGAGCAAAATAAGAAAAGGAAAGGGAACCCCTCCACTTCTAGGGCACCACCACCATCATCTCCCTCACCACCATCCTCACCTTCACCTCCATCTTCACCACCTCACCCTAGCATCCCAACCATACATGAGAACCACTTAGCTGCATTCGAAAGGATAGAGAAGAGGGCAGTGATTGGCCCTAGGTATTTGTTGTTGGAGGATCTACATCCTCTCAACATAGTTGATGACCTCACATGGCTCTTGGATAGAGCCGGCTTGATAGTCTTCACGAACATTCGTGAAGACGCTTATGAGGAGATTACCCGAGAGGTTGTGACGTCCTTTGAGCACAGCCCAGTTGATAGGACCGTCTCCTTCCGTCTCATGAATCGAGACTATCACCTTAGTATTGTTGAGTTCGGGACCATTTTCGGGTTCCATGAGACCTACAATGGTCGACTTCCTAGAGGTGTTTCCGCCAAGGATTTTTGGGCGGAAGTAGCTATGATTTACGCCGACGAGGACCGTTGGCAACCAGCTGATACCAAGGCTAGATTGATGTACCATCTAGCCTTGAAGATAGCTCACCGTGTTCTTTCGGAGTGTCTCTTTCCTAGGACGGAGACGCCCCAAAAGATTAAGACGGATGAGCTATTCCTTCTCTACGCTATGCTTTACGGATGCCGCGCAGATTGTGCTACTCTTTTGGCGGCGACGATGAGTAAGCTCAAGAACAAATCAAGAGGGAACATTGGGTATGGTGGGATGGTGACCCACATTGCTAGATCGCTTGGTGTGGATTATTCGGCTTGCACACGTATACCAGCGGTTCCATTAGGGTTGCATGCCTTTATGGTTAGGGGACTCATCTTCCCCACGCATAGAGGTCCGCCTTATGCGGGCATGCCTTGGGAGACGAGGACAGGCAGGGGTATAGAGTGGCTGCCAGAGTATTCCATTGTGGCGGGACGCCACAATTGGAAGGAGACGTTCGCTGCGATGCACGTGAACAGGCTAGTAGCTCCCCCTTACGTTCCACCACCGGCTGAGGACGAGGAGGAGATGGGAGAGCAGTACGAGAGTGGTGGAGGAGCGGAGCAGGAGTTCGGCACGTTTCCGGATCAGCCGGAGGCGGCCCCGGATGTACCTAGGCGCTCTCCACGCCCAGCTAGAGCTTCAGGCTCGTCATCTCGCCGCGCTAGCGTGAGTGAGAGGCCCACGTGGATGACTACACCTCCCACCTGGTACGACACACCTCCTCCTTGGTCCACGACGCAGCCAGCAGCACCACCACCACCACCAGCGCCAGCACCAGCAGATGCTCCCGCATGGTATGATCACGCCCCGGGATGGTATGAGAGGATGCCGGAGTGGGCTACCGGACTTTCTGAGCGAGTCGGAGCACTAGAGATCCGGGCGGATGCTAGAGACGGACGCTTAGACGACCTTGACCACATGATGAGGGACGTCTACCGTCAGCAGTTTGGGCGGTTCTACGATCCGAGTTTCTCTCCATTTCCACCTCCACCGGCGCCGCAGTGATTGATGACCGGACCGCTCGTTTTTAGACATTCCCGCCACCACTTGTGAGTTTCTTTTTCTTTTCTTTCTTTTGTTCTTTTTTGTGAACATTAGGGACAATGTTCGTCCTAAGTATGGGGTGGGATGTACTAAACGTTTGTAATAACTCTACTCTATATGTTGCTTTCATTCCGAGACTATCATTGCATGTTCATTATATGTTACACGTTTTATTGCATGAAAAAGAACTTTAAAAACCCATAAAAATTGAAAAATTTTGAAAATTTTTGTGCTCTAATGAATTGAGATGAATTCCATGATAATACTACTTGCGAATTGAGTTTGATGACAATTGCATGCTTGAAAGGATAGTAAATCGAAAAGAATTTGAATGAATGAATTATACCTCTTTTGCAAGTTTCATAATGTGAAAACGTTACCTAAATCATGTTGAGAAATTGAAGTTGAAATCACATTATAAGTTCCTATACTTTTTGTTGAAATGATTAAGGCAATTCGATACTTTCTTTCTTCTTTCTTTGATCATCTAACCCCTCATTGAAATATTAGCCTCCCTTACCTATCCGGGAACTTGGAAAAGTGAATGAAAAAGGCATGTTTGATGTGGGAGGGCCATGAGAGCAATTATTTGCAATCAATTGAATAGAAAGAAATTATAGGTTTGGGGAAGTCAATCATGACGATGAGTAACTCGGCACCATTCACATAGCCGGGTGTTTGTGTCTTGCCAAAGTCGGATTGAACGATATTCCTAGCGGATTATGGTATGTGCGCCAAGGGTTTGAGGCATCTCTTGCAAATTTGAGAAACGCCAATCTCCTAGGCTTCGGTTTTTGTGCACCTCTATCCATAACTCCAAAAGTAAAGTCGAAGAATGAAAAGGAGAGAGCGAAGCTCTAAGTGAAGTATTGCGGGAACCGCATAAGAAGAAGAAGGTAGTTGTCCACTTTCCCGGATTTATGCACCACTTCCCCTTAAAGTTTTCCCTCCCCTTCCATATTCTAGACCTTTTCTTTGAAAGTCCTTAAGATCAAAGGAATGTTATAGGACTTGGTGATCTAAATTGAAGTTCTTATGATCGATTTTGATAAAGTTAGAAGGTTATGATGCTTGTTTGGAGGTTAAATTGATTCATGAGCTTTCTTTGCCTTTTTACTCTTTGATTGAGTGTGTGAAAGTTTGATGAACGATAGAAGCAAGGTTTGAGAATGATCTATTCTTTAGAAATCGCATTCACCAAAAGGAGGTACACATATTTCATCCTAACTCTTGCTTTAAAAAGCTTTTTGAAAGACCTTGCTTAGGGACAAGCAAGTGTTAAGTATGGGGTTATTTGTTAGCATGAAATATTGTGATATTTTAGGCACGTTTTCTAATCGTAATTGATTCATATCGATAGTCTTTGGTTGATCTTTGTGCATATGTGAGCTAGTATTGCCTATTTTGTCGATATGGATGTCTACACAAGTTCTATGTTGATTATAGGTGATTTGGAGCTATTTCCGAACGAAATCGAGCAAAGGAGAGTTGAGTTGAGATGTCCATAGATCAAGGACACTTTTTGGAAGCAAATTGGAGTATTAGATTGAGGAATGCACGAATGAAGGCAAGAACCACGCTCTCACCCTAAATTACGGCCGTGGATTTTGAGTCAGAATTCGATGTTCATTCCAGGAGATATTACGGCCGTGGAACTAACCGTAATTGTTTCCACGCCCTAGAATTACGTTCGTGGAATCTTCCACGACCGTGATCTTGATGAATCTCTCGCCACACTTCGAAGCCATGATCTTTTTGAAGATTGGGCCGGGCCGACACTTCATCTTGCCCTATAAAAAGACGGCCGAAAAGAGATTTCATCATCAGCGCTTACACCCCCATCTATCATCATTCATCGCCACAAATCGACGCCTAGCAACGTACAAACCCTCGTTTAGAGGGAATTGGAAGATCTTATTGGAGATAAAAGTTTGCATTGGAGAGTTGTCCAAATCTCGCACTTTTAGTGGAGATTGCTGTGGTGATCTTCGGAATTGTGGAAGATCGGAAGTTCTTGGAAGATTTTGCAAGAAGATCTCTCTTCTTGTTTAGGTTTGATTTGAAAACGGATTGACACCCCGTTTCTCTTCTTTCCTAAAGTTGTGATTGTTTACCTTGTCTTGAACCTTTTGATAAACATTTGTTGTGATCTTGAGATTCATTTGAAGATTATTGATAGTTCTTGAAAGTTTCCATCTTTTACTCCTTGATTCTTGAATTGATATTAAAATGACTGTTATTGGCTAAAAACCCTTAACAATTCTAAGGTGA
Source organism: Fagopyrum esculentum (assembly GCA_033239045.1). NCBI lineage: Eukaryota > Viridiplantae > Streptophyta > Magnoliopsida > Caryophyllales > Polygonaceae > Fagopyrum > Fagopyrum esculentum. Next base: position 124,829,721 of record BSUD01000005.1, read on the forward strand.
AGGGTTGATAGTTGTGGCATAGGTGATGATAGATCGCTCGCAAACAGTTTAGACCCTGAGAGTTGGAGAAACATCGTCGACAAACCCAAATTACGGGCTGTTCTTGAGTCCACGGCCGTGGAACCTCAAGAACTAACCGTGATTTCCCTTAAGTCTACGAACCTGCTTTTACTTCAATCTAAAGTTAAAGATTCGCTTTAGCTTAGTTTAGACTTGTCTTTTCTAGGTGGTAGTGAAGCCTCAACAACCTCTACCTCGATTGTGAGCCTCAACAACCTCAATCGGATAAGTTAGTCTTGATCTTTAGATTATAAGTTTGGGTATTTGACACTAATTCTTACCTTTAGAATCTTTCCATATTGAGCCTCAACAACCTGTATAGGGAGTGCCTTTTAGGTGAGTTACATAAGGTTTTTGGAACCTCAACCGTACGATTACCTTACATTAGTATACCTTTGCATATCTCTACTCTGTCTTTATATCATTAGTACATCTTGAATCTGTTGCCACAACTGAATACCCGGATCTTTAGGATTGTTGTTTTCCCAATATTTGCAAAACTCCCATATTTATTGCTTGATAACCTGAAATCGAATTTATTCCCACCCAAATCCCTGTGTTCGATACTCTGGAATTCTTGCTTAGCTACCTCGATCCGTACACTGCGGGTTCGCTGCTTGATTCTAGTTTTATAAATTTAAGACTTGATTGCACGCACGTTTTAGGGCGAACAGTAGCCTGGCGTCAAATCGACCTACTCTCTCCATGGCGCTACGCTCCTCAATCGACCAGATCCGGCCGGCGTTTCTCAGCCCTGCTCCAAGCCGGCGTTCCTCATCCTTGCTCTAGGCTGGCGTTCCTCAGTCCCATAGACAAAGGAAGAGCACAAAAAGCCACAATGATGTCAGTTGGAATGTTGTCAATAAGAAGTTGTAATCTAGTCTCGTCCTTCTCTTCAACGCTCGTCCGCTTCAAAATGCCCCAAACCAGATCATTCAGGAACCTTCTCTACATACGCATGGCCCCGTTACCGTGAGCATCCCTCATCTTCTTCTTCTTCTTCTCCTTTCTTTTGGAGTTTTTTCATACAAATTAGGAAATATGTTTCTGGTAGGGTTTCGTTGCAAAATTTCTGCCTTTTTTTTAATTATCCATCTTTTCGCTTCTTCAATTTGGTGTTGTTTGTGCGGGTGCTTAATTTTGGCTTTAGGTTCTAAATCTGAGACGGCATTTGCGTCAAAACCCCGTGCTCTGAAGACAAGAGTATCTCAAGATCTTCAGTTCGAAGAGGATGATCCAAGTGTCAAAGTTTGTAGTGTTATTCCTCCTTTATTTTGTTTTTATATTTCTTTGAACTCTTAATTAGAAATGCTCATTTTATTTCCACATACGGGAAGCCTAAAAGGGGTAATGTATCTCTTTTTGGTCTGTATTTGTGGGTTTATCAGCTCCGACCGAATTCTCGAGACGAGTCTTACATTTTAAACTAGTATCATAGTTGTTATGGTTGTATATTAATTGATTAATAATGTAGAAGATTATGTTTACTATTTAGCTCAATTCTACTGCATTGGATAGACTAAAGGTAATTAGGAATGCTGTTATTTGTGCGTTCAGATATGTTTCCTTAAATGTCACACATCTTCTTTTGGTGTAAACTGAACAATTTGTATCACCTAAGTCAATAGTTTTGATGAAAAAACTATCCTTCTTGCTAAATGGTATTTTGGTTGAAGCTTTAGGCTCCTAGATTTTGTAACACCAAACATACTACTTTCACCTGTTGTGAGCCTGCGTATGATATGTTATGCCACTTTATTCTTCTCTTTCAGAGACCAAGCTTTCTGACGCAATCCTTTTTAGTAGCCTTCTACTTTACTTGAAACTGAAGACTTCACATTTTAAAGTTGATCCTTTAAGAAACATAACATTAAATGGGGAAATAGACTTATTGGTTTTGCTGCGTTAACACATGTTTCTTCTCCTCTTTACACTGATAAAGATGATTAGAATTCTTGGAAAATAATGGATGATAGAGTTCTTCATGTTCAGCTTAGCTGTTGGGCCGACATTATAGTGATTGCTCCATTGTCTGCTAATACACTCGCCAAGGTAATTAGACAGTCACTTTGTTTGTTGTGCTTGTTTGTTTTAGGGATTTTCAGTAGTTTGATTTTGTATTAGCTAGTTTCAAAACCATTCTGTGTGAGATGGAGCAACCAAATGGATCCTAATTTAGATTGATTTGGATTAGCTAGTTTCAAAACCACTTTTGTGTGAGAAGCAACATAGGATTAACTATATTAATGTTGATCACTACAAAATGGAGCACTTGATGAGTTGTTTGAAAAAGAGTTATAACATTTGTGTTTCTTGTTCTCCATTCGAAATTGTTGTAGCACTTCTTGTTACCCCTTTTGTGCTTGGCGTTATCGGATTTAGGAACTTTGCAGTGATTATTGGGATTTGGCCTGCTCTTGTTATCTGGACATACTACTGTGTGTTGAAGTATATATTTGTCTACATTGTTGCTTTGATCCATTCAAAAATACTTTCAGTTATCCTTCTATTTTGATGAGTTACTTGATTCAGGACAAATAAGCTTGGAGTGGTTTAAGGAGTTTGGTATTGCTTTTACTACCAATTCCTTTGGTGCTTTGGCCTGTATTCGGGATCACTGGGAGCGTTTTAGGCGGAGTAGCATACGGGTACTTTGCAACCTTGATTGCAACCTTTGAAGCTGTTGGGGAAACTGCGAGTGACAAGTTCTATCATTGCTTCATGGTGAGTATCTTGTCACTTTCTTGAATACTTTTGTTCTTGAGAATGTTAGATCGAACCCGATAAAGATAACATAAACAAACAAATATGAACCTAGAAACCGTTTTGGTTGATAAGTTACAGTCTGCGGGGTATGTGATGCCTCGAAAAGCATCATCCGTATTCAAGACATATCAGCAGATAACTTTTGTAGATCAATATATAGTTAGAATAATTAATTGTAAACCGAATTGCTATACATAATAGAAATATATAAAGGTATTTAGTATTTGAATGAGTAATATGCCATAACTATAAGGAATCATAAGAATCAAAGTCTTCGTAATGTTGAAATATGAGTTATTCTATATTTTTATTTTATTACTCAATTTATCACATTTTTTAATAAATAGTAAAAAATCCCTTAATATATAAAATAATTACTCTGTTAATGATGTTGCTAGACTAAAAAGGTGTAAGTAAATTCAATCTAATTGGCCCAATTCCACACAAATTTTAAAAGTAAAAGATAATATTTTTGTTCATCCCTATTTGTTTAAGTGTGTAATGATAATATACAATCAGTAGTGCAACTCATACCAACAGCTAGCATATTATATATAAGCTGATAACAAGGTATCCAAAGCATGTATACAAGACATGTTTATCTAGTAATAAATTTTTTTTTCTATTAAGTAATTTACATTTTATTGCTCATTCCGTATTAATTAAACTACTACCCGGTTCTTTTCTAGTTACTATGGTTGCCTTGCTTGCTTTTCTATTAAGTAATTTACATTTTATTGCTCATTCTATATTAATTAAACTACTACCCGGTTCTTTTCTAGTTACTAACTTATTATGGTTGCCTTGCCTGTTGATGTGATTTCAATCACAGCAGTTGCTCTATGGAAGAGCCCATACATGCTGTTCAGAGGATGGAAGCGACTTCTAGAAGATCTTGTTGGACGAGAAGGTCCCTTTTTGGAGACCGTATGTGTCCCGTTTGCTGGGCTCGCCATCATGCTATGGCCAACTGCAGTTATCGGGACAGTGATTACTGCTTTCGGTTCTAGCTTCTTCCTTGCTTTATATGCCGGAGTTATCGTTCATTAGGTACAACCACTGTTTGAAAAGTATCTAATTGTTCATAGATCAATCCAGTGGAGCAAGTACCGGCAATAATTCATGAAGATCTCAAGCTTAACCAGAGGTAATAGTATCTCTGAAGAGAGCTCAAATGCTATGTTTTTATGTATTTATATTTTATAGTTCAAGGTGGATTCAAAGTTTATGTAAATGATGTTGTAGAATTGATCAATGATCACGTTCTTAATACAAGTTTGCTGCAACAATTTTGTTGAGATGAAGATTCTTGCACCCACGGTTCTTTATAGAACCGTGGTGTTTTTTTTTTAAAAAATTTTAGAACTGGGACCACGGTTATTTTAAATAACCGTGGTCCGGCTTGTTTTTTTTTTAAAAAAAATTAAAACTGGGACCACGGTTATTTAAAATAACCGTGGTCCGACGCGTTTTTTTTTTTATTTTTTAAATTTAGAACTGGGACCACGGTTATTTAAAATAACCGTGGTCCGAAATTTTGTTACCTCGGTGACAATTAGCAAGGTCCGACTAGATTTACCTCGCTCCCGTTAACCACGCTTTGAAAACCGGGGTCCCATGTACAAAAAAACCGGGGTCTACAACCCCTCTTTGTACTAGTGACAACACAAAGAGTCAAAACTTGGGTTACTTGAGATATTTTAAAAAGGGCTTGATGATGCAAATCGGGACAAGATAGATTCCTTTTCCGTAGGTACTTTCGTGGAGATGGACATGGATGAAGCATGAACCTTCATTGAGAAGCAAGAAAAGCATTGTTAGAGATATTCTTCTTGAAGAAAGATGTTCAAGATAAATGATGGAGTTGCTAGAGATGCAAGGGTAGATGCCTTGACTAACCAAGTCAATGAACTGAAGAAGTTGCTAGAAGAATAGACCAAGAGAGATGTGGCTAATCCAAAAGGCTACCCCTTATCAAATTGCTTGAGTATTGACCGTACCAACTCAACATGTGAAGGGGTACAATAGGAGCATTGAGGAACATATGCTAAGGGAAGTATGAAAATGCTTTACTAGAAAAAGGTTTTGACAATCAAAGAGACCACCTCAGCAAGACAAACAACAAATTCCTCCTTTTTAACAAAGAGATCAACCTTATGTCCCACCTCAAGGACCAAATAACCACAAGCCACGTTACAATCGGAAGATTTGATTTCCTTCTCAACAAAAGTCAAAACGGCTAACCAACAACCTCCAAACAACATACCTATGGCTATGCTAGCCATAGAAAGGCCGTTTCGTCAGGTCGTAGAAAATGATTCGGGATGAGCTTTGAATTTTGGCTTTGACAGAATCTTTTATAATGATTACGTATGTGAAACGGCCATCCTAAGGTTGCATTGGTTGTTTTGCTTGTTTGTAGCTTCGAATCGTGGATCTTCACTTTAAAGCATATTAAAGAGACATAATGTTGCAGTTCCTCAATCATGTAAAGTCGGTACTTCAACTCTGACTTCATGAGAAGAAATTTGGCACAATTGATGTTGTAAATGCCTGAAACACATAAAAGTTGAGGTAGATACCGAAATACAGAAGGAGGGGTGTAGGAATCAAACGAGGATTGCAATATTTCAACTTCGGGATTCAGAAGAGGTGAATCGGCCAATGAAACGAGGACGACACGGGTACTTTTCCCGTGTGGTTGGCGTGAGACTTCCTCTTCGTCTTGGTGTCGCAAGTCTAGATTTTGAACACCGCTCCAAACAGTCACTGTTGGCCGTTTCATCCACGTGTCTGCTCGTGTTGTCTTGGTGTCATCTTGGCATCGAGTTACGATTTTTTTTCCCTCTAGTTTAGAAATTAAATCTTTGGAAATTAAAATAATTTTTAGCATGGTTGTGACATGATCAAGTTGGGCGTGTGGCTACCCGTCTCTCCTGGTGTCGTCCTAGTCTCAAGCTACAACTTTTTTCAATTAAATCTGGAATTAATCTTGGGAATTATAGAGTTTGCTCAAACATAGGTAAATTGCGTGTGTGGCTGGCCGTGTCGGCCTGTCTTGTCTTGGTGTCTTGCTTGTTTCATCCTACGGCTTTCCTATAACTTTAAATCCATAGAAACTCGAGGGGAGGGGGAATCAAGTTTCTAAATAGTCATACACTCATCATAAAATTTGACGTTAGTTATCGAACAAACATCATCATCAACAAGAAAGTGTTTAGGAGTTTTGGGAAGAGAGCTTCTTTGACTCATCATTAATTTGAAGATTATGAAACCGTCTCTCACATCTATGAGAGCTCCAACTGTGAGAAGGAAAGGACGCTCGACTCTGACCGAAACTAGAGTAGCTTGGAAACATCTACAACCAAAAAAATTACAAGCATTTCAAACTTGTCTTTCTTCACAATCACATTATCAATCATACGTGCAGGTCTAACAATATATTTGTCAGCTAATGTCAAAGTAAACTTAACCGGTTTAATCTCACCAATATTATGTTCCTAGCACAAACTCAATGGTATAACACTAACGCTAGTTCCCAAGTCACAAAGGCTAACACGCTTTTTACCACCAAAGCTCAAGAAATACATAAATTTCTTGAATCATCTCTATTAGGAGGCAACTTTCTCTTCAACATTGCATTGCATTCTTTGATCATTTCAATGGATTCTTCGTTGTTGAGAAGCTTTCTTGTTGGACAACATGTCCTTCATGAACTTTGAAAATCTTGACATTTGCTTCAGTGTATCTATAAGAGGGATCTCCACATAGAGCTTTTGCATCATCTTTAGGAATTTGTCAAAGTTTTCATCTTACTTCTTCCTGTTAATGATAACGGGTAGAACATTTGGACAACCCTTGAGGTTATACACACAAGACTTGAAGTTTTGAATGGTTTTTAAAAAGAACTCCTTGAACGTACGCATCGCGTGAACGCATAGATGAATGAGTCTCTTAACCACATATGTTAATCCGTTTTCTTTATTTCCCCTTTGCTTTATTGTGCTCTTTTTGTGTAAGGTTATAAGAGCGGTAAAATTAGGAAAAGTTTTATAAAACTATTACAAAGTAGAGTTAAAAATTTACATTTCTAATTTTTATTTTATTTTCTCGTACTCATCTTCTCTTTTATCTCCAATCTTTCAATCTTCAACTTGAACTTAGGGCTTGAATATAGTCAAATTTAATGTTTGAGGACTGAAAACACATTTATATCGGTGAATATAGACTATAAGATACAATTTATGTAATACACGATAAAAAAAAATATAAAACCATATTGAAAGGTTACGATTAATCTAGTCATATGTGGTTTTTCAACGTATTGATGTCCTTTGCCCTTTGTGGTCACTATAAAATTAGACCATAACTTTCGTTTTTAATGGACCATAACTTTTAAAATCATAAAATTGAATGAATAGCTAAATTGACTTTCATTTAGGAATGGAGAGTAGTTGGCAGACGCACAAAAAGCCTAAAAATGAGTGGATGTAAAGATCAATTCATCATTTAAATTTTATTTATATATACCCACTCATTTTGAATGAATTCGGACCCTCGTGATTTGTGGAAAATATGAAAAAGACGAGAGGAAAAGAAGATGACCTCCTCGAAGTCTTCGCCCCGTCGACTAAGTTTAATGAGACGCGGCACACGAGGGTCCCCTTCCACTACTTTTTCTTCAACGTACAAAACCTAAATTACATTTCTATTACAAATATGTAGTTGTGTGGAAGATGATTGATGGAAGCTGTGTATTCAATTGAATTGAATTGAATTGCAAATGCATGGTGATGGGCCTCACCATCACCGTCTCTCTGCAAACCTGTCTCTTTGTCCTTTTCCTTCTTATCTTTATTTTTTTCAATTTAAAAGATTTAAAAGGCAATGGCGTTGTGCTATAACTCAGTGACTCCCATCACAGCTCCCAAATCTCTCAGGAAGAAACGAGATTAAGGGTTTTGTATCTGAGGGGAATGTTGGCTGGCTCGACGAATCTTCCATGAAAGGCGTCGTCGGACCAGGCTTCATTCCCCCCGATTCATTCCTTTCGAATCATGAGATCTTCTTCTGAAAAGGCCATCATTACTTACTTTCTTCTTCACTCAGATCTAATCATATAGCTATCATGATGTTTTTTCTTCAGATCTTTCTCTCTCCTAGGGTTTCTAATTTATTTTACTTATCTCCCCAGATTTGTTTCATACTCTCTATCCTAGGGTTTCTAATTGTGTTTATGCATTCGTTTGTTTGATCGTTGATTTGTCTAGTTTCAGGTTCAGATGATACTCATGTTCTTGTGTTTAATCAACCGTGAACAATTGGACTTCGTTGATATCGATTAAAGTTATGGCATAACCTTGACTTGGCTAAGCCTCGATCGTAACAGGCCTAAGCCTATCTCTGCGCGCACAGATTGAGAGTCAAATCTGAAGGAGGAATTCAATGGTGTTTCAAGATTCCTCATCACTCTACTTGGTTAAGCGTTGCTCTCTTATTTTTATATTTTGTAAAAGCCAATTTGCAGTTACCTAGCTGTCCTCCATTCAAATGGCTGATTACAGATTAATAAGGGGGCAGTCAAAAAATAATATGCATTGTTTTCTTAACCAGGTGGAAAGCCAGCTGTGTAGTAACCCAGAACTATGCTATATCATCTACACTATATACTGTTCACTACTTCATTTCTCAAGACTCCATACTTTGATCAAGATGTTTTCTTTTCTGATTTACAATATTTTATATATGGAGAGAGACTTCTAATAACTCTACCTTAATGAATACGATATATATTATTTTGCAGGCATGATGAAAGACAAAGAAAGGTAGTTATTTCTTATCAAATATCAATATATATGTTTGTTACATATTCTATGCAGTTTACAACCGCCAAGATATCAAGATTCTGCGGATCTATGAGGATTCTGTTTGTTACAGATTTTGTGGCATATATTCAAATCTTCAAACAGCCAAGATAAGTGAAGATTTTGTGGAACGTTCAACAACCAAGAGATCAGTCTCTACAAGCGGCTTATAAAAGAAACAAGTATAAGCAGTGAACAAAACAACGCACGCATTGATTTACAAGCGAAGCTTTCTCCACTGCATTCGAACATCTTGCTCTCTTTTGTTGTTAATGTGTTTTCTTTCAGTTGAGAGTAAGAAAAACAAAGAGCGTCATACTCGGAGTTTTCGTATCTACTCTACGGTGTAACTAGGCTATTGTTTCACCAGCATCTCACTTGACTAGATAGTAGCGGTTTAGGCTACAAGTTGTTAGAAGAAGGGAAGTTCTTATAGGTTGTATCTAAGACTCAAAGGAAGTGATATAATAGATAGTTAAATCCTACGGGTTAGATAACCCTAGGCGGAGATGTAGACTATTTAGAGCCGAACTTTGTAAACATATCGCGTGCCCATCTTGCTTTATCTTCCTCTTTTTTCTTTAACGGTTGAAATCTTTATAAACAACTTTATAGGTTTAAGTCAAGATCTTGAGATTCATTTCAAGACCTTGAGTTACATTCAGCTTTAAAAGTTTGTGAAGATCTTGATTTCCATCTCAAGACCTTGAGATTCATTCCAAGGCCTTGACATTGCGACTGCAAAAAATTCTCATACTCTATTCATCCCCCTTCTAGAATATCTCTATTCTATATTTATCTCCTACTTCGTTCTTCAATTGGTATCAGAGCTAGACTCACATTTATTTAATTTAACCATCTGTGAGATTAATCATGAACATTGTAGGTGATGAAGGATTCGCACAAGGAAGACCAGCCAATCATCCACCCCTTTCTTATGGTAGCAACTTTACAAACTAGAGATCTCTAATGCAAATGTTTATTATTGATTAGGATTTGGAACTTTGGAAAATCATAAAGAAAGGCCCAAAAGAACCAAAAAGACATATGCTGTTGGTGTCACCGAACCAAAAGATGAAAGTGAATATTTTCAGACCGATTTGGAGAATGTGGTTAAAAATTACAAAGCTATGAATTTTTTCTACTGTGGATTGGGACAAACTGGTGGTGACATATGAAGGAAAAGACAAGTAAACGAGTCCATGATCAACATCTTCCTAAGACAATACAAGTTATTCAAGATGACCTCCAATGAGACTGTAAAGGAAATATTCACAAGATTTCACTCAAATAGTGAATAACCTAGGCTCTCTTAGCAAATTATTCACAAATGAGGAGAAAGCCAGAAAAGTCTTGAGAATTCTGCCCAAGTCAAAATGGGGACCAAAGGTAACTACCATTGTGGAAACACAAGATCTAAGAGCTCTACCCCTATATGATCTACTCGGAAAACTTATCACTCCCGAAATAGTCCTTATTGAAGAAGACAATGAACTATCTTCAAGTGTTTAGAATTTGGCTTTAAAATCTAAAAAGGAGGACAATCCATCACAGGATGAAGAAAGTGAGGAGGACGAAGAAGATCCTTTTTCTTTGATCACAAGAGGACTTGCTAGAGTTTTGAAGATGAGGATACAATTCTCAAACAAAGAGTATCCAAGATCGTCAAAGTATAAAGGTAAGTATTCAAACCCTAGTAAGAAAACTAAGGTACTAACGTGTTTTGAATGTGGAGAAACAGATCATCTAGTGAATGAGTGCCCACAAAAGAAAATGAACAGCTATCGGAATAATGACCAAAAGAAGAAAGCTATGGTAGCCTCATGGAGTGACTCTGATTTCTCTAGTGAATCAGATTTTAAAGTGATCAAGCAAATATATGCTTGATGGCGGAACATGAAGAAAATCTTAAACGACATCTTGAGGGAGTGGTGAGAAATTTAATTTCTAGTCCTATTGTAGTGCTTTCTGAATTCCTACTAAACATGATTATAAATGAACAGAATTACATCCTTGAGACTAACTCCATGAAAGATAAGCTCACGGAAAAGGAGAAGAGCATGAGTGATTTGTCATTGGAAATAAAAAATCTCAAAACTTTACAATCATCCCTTGACATTAAAGTCAAGGCCTTGAAATCGGAAAATTCGGTTCTAAAGCAAGATCTTTCTTCTCTAAGTCACTTCAATAGTGAATTGGAGAAAGAAAAGATCGAGTTGACTAAGAATTGTAGAGACTAGTAGGCTGCACTCATTCAATTCACTAACTCTAAAGCTAATCTTGATAGACTGATGGGTGAACAACAATCTTTCCTTAACAAGAGTGGTCTTGGATACAACAAGAACTTTCCAAGGAAATTTGTGACCACTTTTATAAAGGCTAAAGGAAATTGGTGTACGCCCACATTCTTATAATGTTGTAAGAAAAAACATGTTAAAACAGCTTGTCCATATAGAAGAAATGATCCTTATGTAATTCGAAATACCTTTCCATTGTGTCTAAGAGAACAGGTGAAACAAATTTAGATTCCTAAAGAAACTAGACCACCAAATATGGTCCTTGATTATGAATCAAAATTTGTCCCTTAGTCTAGCCAAAAAGGTTAAAGTTTTGGTTGTTTCGCAAGATATCACCAAGATTAAAGAGCATAAATGGATGTTAGATAGTAGTTGCTCAAGACATATGAGTTGAAAAAGCTCATTATTTTCAGACTTAAAAAAACAAGCAGCTGGAACAATTACTCTTGGTGATAAAGGGAAGTGTAACTTTATCGATATAGGGAAAATCGGTAACGATTTTACTAATAGCATTGATGATGTTTATCTTGTTGAAGGTCTAAAATATAATTTGCTTAACATCTCTTAAATATGTGATAAAGGCACTAAAGTGGTTTTTGATTCTGATAAATGTGAAGTTAAGAATGCCAAAATTGGAGATATTGTACTTACTGCACCTCGATACAATAATGTCTATTCTATGAACACTAACCAAGTTGCATGAACTAGTTTAAAGTGCTTCAAGACCTTGAAAGATGATCCATGGCTTTGGCGTAGAAGACTTGGTCATGTTAGCATGCATACCTTCAAAAAACTTCAATCAAAAGACTTGGTACGTGGTTTACCAAACCTGAATTTCAAGGTTGATGAGGTTTGCAATGCTTTTACACGAGGTAAACAAACAAGATGTTCATTTAAACCCAAAAAGTTTGTAATTACTTCTAGACCCATTGAACTTTTGCATATGGATTTATGTTGTCCTATGCATGTAGAATCTCCCAAGGAAAAACAATACATCCTTGTTGTTGTTGATGATTGTTCTCGGTTTACATGAATTTCATTTTCGAGAGAAAAATCAGAAGCATTATTTGAGTTTTCAAAACTTTGTAAGGAGTTGCAAACCCTGAAAAACCTACTCATCGTTTATATATAAGAAGTGATCATGACAGAGAATTTGATAAACTCAAATTTGATTTGTTTTGTGCAAAATATAATATTTCACACAAATTTTCAGCTCCTAGAACTCAAAAAATTGGGGTTGTGGAATAAAAGAACCGCACCTTGGAGGATATGTCTAGGACAATACTTTTAGAAAATGGTTTGCCAAAACATTTTTGGGCTGAAGCTGTTAAACAACAAACTACATTTTAAATAGATGTTTAATTCGCCCTATTTTCAAAAAAACTCCTTATGAACTTTTCAAAGGAAGAAAGCCAAATATATCATATTTCAAACATTTTGGATGTACGTGCTTTGCTCATAATAATGACAAAGATAACCTTGAAAAATTTGATGCTCGTAGTGATGAAACAATCTATATTGGTCAAACTTTAAATAGTAAATCCTATCGAGTATATAACAAACGTATTAAGATTGTTGAAGAAAGTATTCATGTTATTTTTGGTGAAAGTAATAATGGTACGTTAAGTGATAGATTGATTGATCTTAATCTGAATCAACATGAAGATCGACTATCTGATGAAGAAGAAGAAGAAGAAGAAGAAGAAGAAGAAAGACCATCATCAAAGGCTCAAAATCAAAATATACAGGAACAAGTTCATGATACCGCTGAAAAATCTCAAGGCCTTGAACAGAAACTTCAAGGCCTTGACTTGAGCAGCAAAGATAAAAATGTAGAACTTGAATCAAGTCATGTAAATGAGCCTCAAGGTCTTGAAATCCCATCAGCCTACACTATCACTGTTCTAGAAACCAAAAGGATAAAGTTCAAACATTCTTCATCTCATCTAAAGAGAATGTCATCTTAGATCCCAAGTCTGGTATTCAAACTCGATCAAATTTCAAGAACTTTTTTGCTTTTTATGCTTTTGTGTCTCTTGTATATCCCAAGAATTATGTTGAAGCACTTCAAGAACCAGATTGGATCATTGCCATGCAAAATGAGCTGATTAAATTTGAGAGAAATAAGGTCTGGACTCTCAAACCAAGACCAAAGCATCAATCAGTCATTGATACAAGATGGGTCTTTCAAAATAAATTGGATGAGAATGGTAAGGTTATTAGAAATAAAACACGACTTGTAGCACAAAGCTACAATCAAAAAGAAGATATTGATTATGAGGAGACTTTTTCTTTTGTAACCAGATTAGAAGTCATTCATATGCTACTTGATTTTGCATCCTTCATGAATATCTAGCTTTTTCAAATGGATGTGAAATGTGCTTTTCTAAATGGTTTCTTAGAAGAAAATGTTTATGTTGCTCAACCTCCTGGTTTTGAAAATGATGATTTTTCTGACTATATGTTTACAAACTAGACAAAGCCCTTTATGGTCTCAAACAAGCTCCTTAAGTCTGGTATGAAAGATTGTCCAAATATCTTTTGGAAAGTGATTTTACAAGAGATTTAATCGATAAAACTTTGTTTGTCAAGACCAAAGGTAATGATTTATTGGTTGTTCAAATTTATGTCGATGATATATTATTTGGAGCTACTAATGATTATCTCTGCAAATAACTTTCAGATATTATGTTCAGGGAGTTCGAAATGAGCTTATTGGGAGAACTAAATTTCTTTCTTGGTTTACAAGTAACCCTAGCTAAGAAAGGAATTTTTCTCAATCAAAGTATACCAAGGATTTGCTCAAGAATACAACATGGATCAATCCAAGGTAACAAAAACTCCCATGAGTTTCACTCTCTCCTTAGATCAAGACAAAAATGGTAAGAGTGTTAATCAAAAGGAGTATAGAGGTATGATTGGATCTTTTCTATGCAAGTAGACCTGATATTATGTTTAGTGTATGCATGTGTGCTAGATTTCGAGCTGATCCTAAAGAGTCACACTTGATTGCTATTAAAAGGATTTTAGATATCTAAATTGATACGCCCCCGGATGGAGATGCCATCCGTGTTTTCGGCTAGAAGGACCCGCACCCGTTTGAAGACATTTATATTATTTTGGCTATTTAATAATAGAACTTTTATATTCGGAACTTTAATTTCGGAACTTGATTCCGTGACTTAAATTCCGACCTTTCATATTTTAGGATTTTCATTTCCGGAACTTAATTCCAGCTTTTAATTCCGTCATTTATGTTTTGACTCTTTGTATGACCTCCGCCCACTATATAAGGATGACTTGACTCATTTGTAAGATATGTCTAAGTTGAATCTAAGTATTGAGAAGAAAAATCCTCTTGGTTAAGGCATCATCTCTTCTTCCATCCTCTTAAAGTTCTATCTTGGATCTAGTCTTTGAGCCAAGCCGGCCCCTTTCATATTCGAGGATCCTTTTGAAGGATCAACCGAACGCTTCCGCATCCATTTCCAAGCTTCCGCCACCCAAATTCTACATTTGATCCAAATCGAACGATCTAGAAGAAATAGTTGAAGTTTCTCCTCGATCTAGATCGCCCATATTTCTATCATTGGTATCAGAGCTGAGGATCGAGGTCAAGTTTCTTTACAAATTTTTTTGCTTGATCAAATTTATTCAGTGTTCTTTGAAGATCTTCAAGTTTTCTTCGGTGTTCTTCGAAGATCTTCAAGTGTTCATCGATGTTCTTTGAAGATCTTCAAGTGTTCTTCGGTGTTCTTCGAAGATCTTCAAGTGTTTCTTCATCGTTCATCATGATCTATGATGATTATGATTCTTATGATGAGGATGAGGAATGGTATTACCTCCTCCATATCCACCTAAGACCAAACAAACCACCCGGAGGTACCGACAGAGAAAATATTTTGAGGATGAGGAGTGGTTACCTCCTCCGGACTCACCAAGGCCGAATTATACCATGGATGGGCACCAACGATATCCAAACCGACAAGTTCATTTTGAGGATAACTTTGTTTCCCCAAGACGGCGTGCCCATAATGTGCAAGTATTCAACGTTGCCCCCAACGGTGTGCTAATTCCCAAGAGGAGTATGTTATGCTCAAGGAAACAAATGACGCTCTAAAGCGTGAGATTCAGATTTTGAAGGCACAAATGTTTGCCCTCATGACAACCGCCCAACAAAAAGAACCTCAAGCGGTGTACCAACCACGGTGTGAGTTGGTGGTTCAACCGTTGTGTGACAAAGTTGAAGATGAGGAAGATGTCATCATTAAAACTTGTGCCCCGGTTATTCCAATTCATCTTGTCAATCCGTTATGTGGAGAGAATTTTCAAGATGACAAAGATGAGATCACCATCGAGGAAGACAAATTCATCCGTCCCGCCAATGACCACATCACGTTGTTGGACTACAAATCCGAGTCGTATGAGTCAAGGTTTGTCTTTACTATGCCCACTCACTTACCTCCCGGCTTGCCGTTCCAAATTTTCAGCATGCCTCTGCCATTCAAAGTCAAGACCAATTACGGCATAAGAGGCAAAGTCCACAGTGTCACCATCTTGATGAACTACAAGTTTGAGCCTCACGATCCGGAGTTTGTCCTCTTTATGTTCGACAAGCTTGGTGGCCCCACAACTCTTTTGAAAGACTATAAGTCCAAGCCACCCGACTCCGATAATGTAGATCCGGTGCTGAATTTCAAGGGTCACGTTCCCAAAGATACTCCTTTCTTTATTTTGACCGTGCAAACGAGGACGTTTCACATTTAAGAGGAGGAGAATGATACGCCCCCGGATGGCGATGCCATCCGTGTTTCCGGCTAGAAGGACCCCCACCAGTTTGAAGACATTTATATTATTTTGGCTATTTCATAATAGAACTTTTATATTCGGAACTTTAATTCCGGAACTTAATTCCGTGACTTAAATTCCGACCTTTCATATTTTAGGATTTTCATTTCCGGAACTTAATTCCGGCTTTTAATTCCGTCATTTATATTTTGGCTCTTTGTATGGCCTCTGTCCACTATATAAGGATGTCTTGACTCATTTGTAAGATATGTCTAAGTTGAATTTAAGTATTGAGAAGGAAAATCCTCTTACTTGGTTTAGACATCATCTCTTCTTCCATCCTCTTAAAGTTTTATCTTGGATCTAGTCTTTGATCCAAACCTTTCATATTCGAGGATCCTTTTGAAGGATCAACCGAACGCTTCCGCATCCATTTCAAAGCTTCTGCCACCCAAATTCTACATTTGATCCAAATCGAGCGATCAAGAAGAAATAGTTGAAGTTTCTCCTTGATCTAGATCACCCATATTTCTATCATAAATGGTACTAAGGATCTAGGTCTTTGGTATCCTAGACAAAACAATTTTCACCTTGTTGGCTATTCAGATGTAGACTTTGTAGGCTATAAGGTTGATACAAAAAGTACTTCTGGATGTTTTCAACTCTTAGGGTCTTCCCTAATTAGTTGACGCTCCAAGAAGTAAAACTTTATCGCCCTTTCTACAACAAAAGCAGAATACATAGTTGTCGGTGCCTGTTGCTCGCAAGTATTGTGGATAGCTCAACAACTTCGTGATCTTGGTTTTGATCTCAAAGTTATACCTATAAAATGTGGCAATACTAGTGTTATTGTCTATAATTAAGAATCTAGTGTAGCATTCAAGAACAAAGTATATTGATATGAGACATCACTTTATTCGAGATCATGTGGAGGAAGGTGATGTACCTATACTTTTATCTCGACTAACTTGTAGCTTCTTGATATCTTTACTAAGCCTCTACCTGAAGATTGATTTAATAGCTACTAGTTCTCCTTTTATAATGATGTATGCGTCCATTTCAAGGCCTTGAGATGATTTTCAAGGTCTTGACAAATTTGAACCATTTAATAATTTATAAATGGTTTTATAAAATTATTTGTAAAAACCTTTGATTTTCTTGTTACACATTTAATGTTTTTATTTTTGAAAAGCAAAATGTTTTAGATTCGGTGTTTCAAAGTCAGAACGTTTTAAATTTGCGTCTTTCCAAAGTCTTGAATCTTTCTATGCTGATTTGATTTACCCCTATTTAAACCTCCATCTACGCCTTTCAACATCATTCTAAAACCCAAACTCACAGACCCTCTTTCACTTTCTCTCTATCATTTTCATCTCTTTTTCAAATTAAAAATCCATGGAACCTAAGACAACTGGTTGTCTCACTGCTTCATCATTTCCGAAGAAGGCCAAAGGTTCACCTTCAAATAGTCCAAGAGATGTTTCCATCAACATCTCCTCAGACTCACCCTCACTGACTCCATTCCCCACACAAGTTCCTACAGACCTCGCCACATAGGTACAAACTGGACTTCCTAACTTATGATTTAGGAATTTCAAGTCGGTAGTAAAATGGCTAGATGGGATTCACACTCGCAAGTTTTACATGTCTGACACTGTTGATTTGGAGTTTCTAGAGACCCTTAACCTACTATGCGTTATCCTTGTCAAGACTTCTTCTCTCTAGAAACTTCTTAATCCATGAGAGGTTGCCAAAAGGGGGGATTCCTAACCTTTGAAACGATTGTCAAGAGAACTAAGATAACCCTAACCCCAACTCTCATCGCTCAGCTATTCAACCTGTCTCCAAATATCACCTTCGACTCATATCCCTCCAGGAGTGAGTGTGTTAAACTGGCCAAGGAGAATTACTTTACCTCCTCCGCTTCCTCTTCCAAAAAACTTACATACAACACCCTTAACTTGAAAGCCAAAATCATCTTTACTATCCTCGTTCGTTGCATCATCCGTCACAGCCATTCTAGAGAACTCCTCAACCACACTTTGGAACTGCTATTTTTGGTAATGAACAAGATTAATATTGATATGTCCAACCTCATTTACCCACATACTTCATACTATATCTTCCACCCAAGCCATGCCACTACCCTACGCCACATACTTTGGAACTACTATTTAGGAAGTCTAGTTTGTACCTATGTGGCGAGGTCAGTGAGGGTGAGTCAGTGAGGGTACCCTTTGTGAATCTCAAGGTCTTAAAATCGGATTTCTTTTGGTAATGAACAAGATTGATATTGATTGTTTTTAGCATCATGGGATTATCAAGACCTTAGCCGGCGAATAGAAGTTGAAAGTTGAACTTCCACCACCACCACCATTGTTCGCGCTAGAGATGTACCACGCAAAAGTCTTACAATTTGTAACTCGATATATTTTCCTAACTCCTAGCGAACCCACAGTGTATGGGTCGTTTTGTAGCAAGGATAGTATTATGAGGTCGAACATGAAGACTAAGGTAAAATCAAATCAAACAAGTGATCATGGATAGTGCAAATCTAGTGAAGAAGAGATGAAAGAAATAAAGAAATGGAAATCATGATATTTTTTGGTTGGGTTTTTGTGGTGATCAAGCAAGATCACAAATCATGCATGATTATAAATCAAACAAACAGCTCAAACTATCAACACAAACAAGCAACACAAGATCAAGATATGTAATCAAGTGAGAAAAGCGGACTCTAAAGATTGGGATTCCGGTTATGACATTGGACTCAAGCTTCTAATCAACCTTGGACAAACTGTGATATGTTGGGAAAGGGTGTTTCTAAAATGGGATCAATCACCGGGTAGGTCTCATGGTCCACTAAACCCACACCTAAGGTCCTATTACCGGGTAAGTCTCTAGGAACCTAAAGTTGGGAATTCTACACAACCGGATTACTATCTAGGGATCAAACCTCTCCTTACCGGGTAAGTCTCGGGAAGGAAAGTCCTAAACCATAATCCTAGCACACTCAGTCCAATAGCGGCTTGTGAGGCTCACTACTACCTAGAGTTCATCATCTTTGGTATCTAAGATCGGGAATTACCGGGTAAGTCTATTCCCCCACTTAGCTTGCTAGCATTAGGTCACCCTAAGCTAGATTATGCTTAGTAAACACTAGGATTTCAACAATCTAACATACTAACATACAGATTTATCAATACAAGTGATAACATGAATTATTGTCTATTTTTTGGGACCTGTTTAGACGTTTTATCTTCAATAATCTACATGTTTGGATGTATATTATGTGATTATATTGTCATTTCATCTACTTTTGCGGAAATCGAGGTCTACACCAAGTTTCGTTGTAATCGTAGGTAAAATGGCACGTTTTACATCAAAATGGAGCTAAAGGAGCTAAGGAGTCATCGGAGCTACATTTAGGAGCTTATGGAAGAATCCAGGAAGCATGGAAATGGATTAAAGATTCACTTTGGACCAGATTTGAGAGATTTCACATTCAGTTTAGAGTCACCTCGGTCAGCTACAGTACCACCTGGACCGAGGTGATCTAAAGGAGCGCCCCGTCCGAGGTGAATACCCTGACGCGGCGAGATATATTTTATTTGGCTGAGATCTTTTATTTTTGAAAGGAGAGATCTTATATTTTTGGGCTGAATTTCTAGAAGGAAGATCATATATTTAGGAGATCTATTTTAGAGATAAGATATATTTTATTAGGAAATTATCTTTTTAAGATATCTTATCTTTGGAAGATAATTCTCCTATATAAAGGGTTGGATTTTCCACAATTCAACCATCTTCGGATCACTGCATGCTTATACAAGCCTAGAGGGTTGATAGCATCCAGCAATTGAAGGACTTTTGGAAGGTTGAAGGAAGATTGAAGGAAGAAAGTTGATAGCTTTTATAGCTTTTGTGAAGGGTTTTGTAAGATTCTCTTAGATTCCCTTCTTGTTGATTTGTCTTGTTGGATTGTAATCCAAAGAACGCTGATTTGTTTGATATTTGATTCAGTTATTGAAACCTTGTTCTTAAGGTTTTTGTGTTCAAATATTCATTCTCTTCCCATATATTTGATTATTGCTTTCATGATGATGAGTGACTAATTTCTTTGTGTGATTCTAGGGTGATTGGCTGAAGATTGTGGGAAAAAACAATGATAGAATAATCTTAAATTCTAGTAGGACCTTGAAAGCTCGAGTCTTTATCCTTAACCTTAGAACATCTCGTTCAGTCGATGAACATCTCGGCCGGGGTAGAATTTATCTGACCGAGGTGACTTATCTGATCCGTAACTGAGAGTTAAGTGTTAGAGTTTGCCAAATCCTATTCTTATTACACCTTTCCTGGTTCAATGCAAGCCTAGGATGAGACTTACCCGGTAATTCCTTTGTTTGTTTACCAATGATCATAAGTGTAGGTAATAAAGGTTTATCCTTTATTGGGGTTTGAGTGTGCCTTCATCCCATCTTTGTGAGTTAGCCTGAGACTTACCTGGTAAAGGTTGATTCTATTCCCTTAGTTAGAGTGTTGGTTTGAGATTATAATTCCTTTCCTTATTACCTTGAGACTTACCCGGTGATAGGTTCTTTGGTTTGGGATTGTGAGTAGTGAGACTTACCCGATGATCTATTCCACTTTAGAAACACCTTCCCTTTGCAAAATCTCAGCTTTGTCCGCTTATCTTGAGATCTTGAGTTGGAACCACAACTAGATGTTTAATCCCTAGAATTGCATATTCCTTTAATTGACTTTTTATCATCTTTGATTGCTTTAATCGCTTTTGTGGTTAGTTGCAATATTGACAACCTATACTTGCTTTGTTTCACTAAGTCCCTGAGATCGACCTTGGAATTCTTGCTTTTTACTACGATTGACCCATACACTGCAGGTTCGCATCCTTGTTTTAGGCATACATCTAGGGTTATAAATTTAAAGCCTGCACACACCGTTTGGAGCGAACAACAAGCACAACAGAGCAAACCATGGGTTGATCATCCTAAACCACAGGCGTGGAAATGTATGAACAAGCCGTGGTTTCTATTGGGAGTTAGGTTTCGAGCAAGCAAGTCATCAAAAGGTACATTCAAGTCTATTCTATCATAGTCCAGGCCATTGATAGCATGAAATATGACTATATTTTAGGCACTTGTTTTGATTGTTTTTCCCTCTTTATAGTGTACATGGATATGAGTTTGAAGCATTTATGAGCACATTCACCTATTTTGTCAATATAGAGATCTACACAAGCTTTGTTATGTTTATAGGTGAATAAAGGCTTGAATTCGAGCATAATGTGGAAATATAGGAGTGTTTGATCATACTAGATGTCAAGGAGATGCTTTGGAGAAGCTAAGGAAGGAGTATGAGTAAAGAACATCACGAAACAAAGGCTTTCACAAACGGTGTGTGCAAGCTTTAAATTTATAACCCTAGACGTAAGCTTAAAACAAGGATGCGAACCCGCAGTGTACGGGTCAATCGTAGTAAAAAGCAAGGAATTCCAGGGGTCGATCACAGGGACTTAGTGAAACAAAGTCCAATTACGGTATGCTTATGTAAATACTAACCACAAGAGGTGATCAAAACAATCAAAGATGATATAGAAGTCAATAAAGGAAATATGCAATTCTAGGGATTAAAGCATCTAGTTGTGGTTCCAACTCAAGATCTATAGATAAGCGGACAAAGCTGAGGTTTTTGCATGGGGAAGGTGTTACTATAGTGGAATAGATCACCGGGTAAGTCTCACTACTCACTAATCCAAAACCGTAACTCCTATTACCGGGTAAGTCTCAAGGAATTAAGATAAAGAACTATAACCTCAAACTAACACACCATCTAAGGGAATAGAATCAACCTTTACCGGGTAAGTCTCAGGCTAACTCACAAAGATGGGATGAAAGCACACTCAAACCCCAATAAATGATAAACCTTTATTACCTATACTTATGATCTTAGGTAAACAAACTAAGGAATTACCGGGTAAGTCTCATCCTAAGCTTGCGTTGAACCAGGAAAGGTGTAATAAGAATAGGATTTGGCAAACTCTAACACTTAACTCTCAGTTTTGGATCAGATAAGTCACCTCGGTCAGAAGAATTCCACCCCGGCCGAGATGTTCATCGACTGAACGAGATGCTTAGGGTTAAGGTTAAAGACTCGAACTTTCAGGGTCCTACTAGAATCTAAGATGATTCTATCATTGTTTTTCCCACAACCTTCAGCCAATCACCCTAGAATCACACAAGGAAATTAGCCACTCATCATCATGAAAGTATTAATCAAATATATGGGAAGAAGATGAATATTTGAACAAGAAGAATTTAATGAAAAGACTTCAATAACTGAATCAAATATCACAACAAAGCGTTCCTTGGATAGAAATCTAACAAGACAAGACAACAAGAAAGAGAATATAAGGTAATCTTACAAGAAAACCTTCAAAAGCTATCAAAGCTACAATCTTCCTTCTTCAACCTTCAAAAAGGTTCTTCAAATCTCCCAACTAGAGTATGGCTGCAGCGTTGTATAAACCCTGATCTATGGTATAGCCTGATGTTGGATTTGTGGAAATCCAACCCTTTTTATAGGAAAATAACTCTCCAAAGATAAGATATCTTAGGAAGATCTCTTCTCATAAAAATAGGTAAAATATAAGATCTAATATATCTTCTTCCTTCCAGGAGTCAAGCCCAAAAATATAAGATCTCTTTCCAAAGATAAAAGATCTCAGCCAAGAATAAAATATCCTCGCCGCGTCCCAGGTGTTTGCCTCGGTCGAGTCGACTTCTCTGGATCACCTCGGTCGAGGTGAATCTGTGGTCAACCGAGGTGAGTCACAACTGAATGTGAAATCTCTCAAAGTTGGTCCAAAGTGAATCTCTAATCCATGGCTATGCTTCTTGGATGTAGCTCCAATGACTCCATAACTCCTTTTGCTCCTTTTTGATGCAAAACATACCATTTTACCTATGATTACAACAAAACTAGGTGTAGACCTCGATTCCCGCAATGGTAGATGAAATGGTAATATAATCGCATATTATACATACAAACATGTAGATTATGAAAGATAAAACGTCCAAACAAACCCCAAAATATAGACTATAATTCATGCTATCAAAATACCCCATACTTAGCCCTTGCTTGTCCCCAAGCAAGTTCCGCATATAAAAGACAAGATAGAATGGATTATAAGTCAATAAAATCAAATGAAAAGTCTTTCAAAAACATTTTTATGGTGTGCTACAATCATAGATCACTCTAAGAGAATACTTCATGGAATTTAAAATCTAAATATGATCAAAACATTTTATAAGTATAAAAAAAGTTGTTCATCTTTGCATAAAATCATAGAATGCATAATAAGTCGTAAATATCGAAATTAGTCATGCATAATTCAGTTTAAACCACTAAGTCAATCAACAAGCTCAAGGTCTCAAGGGCTTCCCAAAATAAAGGTTAAGAAACGTGTAGGGTAGGGATGTACGTAAGGTAATGTGGTGCTAGAATCCGGGAAAAGGATGAACTTCACTTTCACTTTGACTTGCAACATCTTCCACCAATAAGCTTTGCTTATTTCACACTTTTTCTTTTTACTTTACTTTTTGGAATGCATGGACAGAGGTGCACAATAACCGAAGCCTAGGAAATCAACAATCATCAATTTCTTGAGATGCATCAAACCCTTGATGCACATACCATGACCCGTTAGGAATATCGCTCAATCCGACTTTGGCAAGACACAAACACCCGGCTATGTGAATGGTGCCGAGTTACTCATCATCATGATTGACTTCCCCAAACCTATTTCTTTCTTTCTAACACTTTCACTTCCAACCCACTTCTCAACTTTAACTTGCTTTCACCACTTCGCTTGCTTCCAAATTCCCGGATAGGTAAAGGGAGGCAAAATGTATATGAGGGCTAAGTATGATCAAGAAGAAGAAGAGAGAGAAGAATGAATTGCCTTGGTCTTTCCAGGAAGAAAGGGAGAGAACTCATAATGTGGTGTCAACCTTCAAATTCAACATAATTTGGATAAAAACAAAGTATTAAACATGCCAATAATTTCAAACAAAACATTTAGCAACTTAAACATATTATAAAACCTTTCAAACACATAAAGAATCTAAAACCAGTCAGTAAGCAAGATCGATCTTCACTGAGATCATATTTAGATAAGAAACACAAAAATCATTTTCGAAAACTCTCAGTTAACCCACCTCGGTCGAGGTGTTCTTAGGTCAACCGAGGTGAAACACCTCGTTCAGCCAGAACTGCCCCGGTTGAGGTCCAAAATTTTTTTTTTAAAACCAGTTTTCTTTCAGTTTTGACGTTTTTCTCAATCAAATAACCTGTAAGTATGCATGCAATCTCAGATAAACATATAGAAGCAACTGAAGCATAAATATAAATATCTGATCAAGTGGAGTCATACATAAGTGTCAAATGATACATCACATAAACACATAAACACCCCATACTTGGGACACACTGTCCCAGTGGGTCAAAATAAGTCTGAGAAATAAAATACTCACCGGATAATAAGCTGAACTACATAAAAATAAGAAGGAAAATCCCGCAGCTCTCAGTAATCCTGATCCGGTGGTGGTGGTGGTGGTGGCACATATGGATACCGGGACGGGTCGAATGGATAGCCCATAGCCTGTTGGAACTGTATCTCCATCATCCTGCGCTGATAGTGCTGTCCCTCTAGCATCTGATGAGTCCAACTGTCAATCTGTCGGTGCTGGGCAGCAAATCTCTCATGCATGTCCACAGTAAGGGCAACATAAGATTCGATCATCTGATCTGTCAGATCATCGATCCGACGGTGAGCCTCTGGATCTCTATGTCGGCGTCCCCTACGCCTAGCAGGTCTCACAGGTGATGCAGCAGGTGCAGGCTCGGTATCCTCATCATCCAGATCTATAACTGGCGCACTGGTCCCGGCAGTATCTGTCCCTGTATCCATCGGGACTCCACCCTCTCTATCATCAGCCGTCTCCTCATCATCTGCCTCCTCCTCAGCTGGGGCAGCTGCTGCCTCTTTGTAATCCTCCATCAGTGGAGCCCAAGCGGTCTGCCAATAGTAAGGGTCATAAACAGTAAACTGGGCAGACCACCTGATCCCCTGTGGTGCAGTCAGCTCCCACGGCATAGCTACGTACGGTGTAGTCAGACCTCGGGGAACTAGAATCCGCCGAGTGATCATCTCCTGCAGCCCAAGCGGCTTGGCAGCCGCCACCATCGTGCAAGCGCTGAGATCCATGTCCTGGTAGCTGGCGATGTGGGTGACAAGCCCTCCGCAGCAGATGTCTCCCTTCGCCTTGGCCTTGATCCTGTGCAGATCCTCTGCCAACATCAAGCCAAAGTCCGGGATACCCCCAGTCACCATGCAATACAAACTGAATAGCTCCCCCAGTCGGACCTTTTGGGGCGTCTCAATACGCGCCAGAAGTGTCTCGCTGAAGATCCGGTGGGCTAACCTAAAGGCTAAGTGGAAGATGACCTTCTCCTTGGAATCTCCAGGGCGCCATCTGTCTACATGCTCAACAAGATGGGCAATCTGCCCCCAAAACTCCCTAGCTACAGATCGGGAAGGGAAGTCAACAGCTGTGGGCTCAAGAAAGCCAAAAATCTCTCTCCAGTACTCTAGCGGCACTAAGAAGTTCCGGTTCATCAACCGGTACTTCACATATCGCTTTGTGGGGAGGTAGGTGAAGGAGCTAATGAACTCTAAGGTCGGCTCCAAATAGGCTGGGGCTCGGATCTCAGTAAACTGATCCAGCCCTACTGTAGATATCATCCTCCTAAGGTCTCCGTCTACCTGGAGACAGTCAAAAGAAGACACGTCCAGGAAGCGAGGTGCAATCACTGGACGGCCAGAAATACGGTCGTAATCGACCTGGTGTCGCTCATGGATCACCGGTCGATAGGGTCGGGAAGAAGAGGAAGAAGGGGAAGGTGAGGATCTATCCCTAATAGTAAGGCATCTCTCAGAACTCATTCTCAATTTTCTCACTGTCAGATCACCTCGGTCGACTGACAACTCTCAAGAATCACCTCGGCCGAGGCACAGAACGACTAGACCGAGGCGGAAGACTGGATTCTAATTCCCTCAGAAAATTCAGTTCTTTTCCCCCAAAATCACTACAACTGCTTCCTATGGGGTACTTAAGCCTTTTCTCAGCAAATACAGGGGCGACCAAAGCCCAAATCGAAGCGAAATCAGTGAGGTAGGGTTTCGGTTTTAATTTACCTCGTTCGGCCGAATCGGTTCGATTTTCTTGCAGATCGATGATGCACTGGGATCCTCTATGCCTTAATCGCAGTTTGGAAGCAAAAATCTTCGAAAACGAGCAAGAATCGGAGAAGCGAGGTGCAAACTGTCGCCGCGGTCGAGGAGGGTTTGGGTGAAGTGAGGAGAGAGAAATTTCACCCCTTTTATACCCTTTCTGGAACTACTGTCACCTCGGTCGAGATGGTCTCGACTGGACCGAGGTGGTACGGACCGAGGTGGTTCTTCAGAGACCCTAGTCGCCTCGGTTGCTCATGAATCATCTCGGTCGAGGTGCTCTGACAGTAACCGAGATGCCTCAGCCAAAACTCCATCTTCTCAAATTCTCGATCTTCTGTCCTTCCAGTTATGCTTCTTCCTTAGATTTCTCCTGTTATCTATCTAGAACGCCAAAAACAAAACAAAGCAAAGCAAAAGCAAAAACTATCTAAGCTAGACTAGAAAAAGGAAAAGAAAGCAATACCTTGGGTTGCCTCCCAAGAAGCGCTTGGTTTAAGGTCGCTAGCTGGACCATGATGCGTCTCAAATGTGATGGGAGGTGCCCTCACCCCATACTTCACCTCCATCGTGGGGTAAAGTAAGTAAGTCTATCAAACGCTCCAACAAGTGTAAGTGCTCATCGGGGAATGAATCGTCTATGGGCGGGTCGTCCTTCTCACGTGAAAATGCAGGTAGCGGCTGAGGTGATCCGCAACAGAATTTTCGGATCCCTTCTTATCGCGGATATCCAGATCAAACTCTTGAAGCAAGAGAATCCATCGAATAAGGTGTGGCTTGGCATCTTTCTTAGCCAATAAGTAACGGATGGCTGCATGGTCGGTGTAGACAATGACCTTCGCCCCTACTAGATAGGAACGAAACTTCTCGAAAGCATATACAACCGCCAATAATTCTTTCTCGGTGGTAGCGTAGTTGCGTTGTGCTACATCTAGCGTCTTGCTAGCATAATAAATGGCGGTCGTCCGACCATCCTTCTTCTGTCCAAGCACCGCTCCTACGGCTACATCACTAGCATCGCACATGATCTCAAAGGGCAAGGTACAATCCGGCGGTTGGATAATGGGAGCGGAGATCAACGCTTCCTTAATCTTGTAAAAAGCATCAAGACACTCCTGCGAAAACTCAAAAACAACATCTTTATTCAAGAGGTTAGTTAGAGGTTTAGAAATCTTAGAGAAGTCCTTGATGAATCTCCTGTAGAAACCTG
This sequence comes from Fagopyrum esculentum, assembly GCA_033239045.1. Classification (NCBI taxonomy): domain Eukaryota; kingdom Viridiplantae; phylum Streptophyta; class Magnoliopsida; order Caryophyllales; family Polygonaceae; genus Fagopyrum; species Fagopyrum esculentum. The sequence continues at coordinate 124,857,018 of BSUD01000005.1, forward strand.
CATGCCCGAAAAAACTCCTCACACCTTTGACAGAACAAGGGGGAGGGAGTTTCTCAATAGTCTCGATCTTAGCGCGATCGACTTCAATGCCTCGATTAGAAACGAGGTGTCCTAGCACAATGCCTTCATTAACCATAAAATGACACTTCTCCCAATTCAAAACGAGATTAGTGTCTTCACATCTTTTAAGCACTAGAGAAAGGTTAGATAGGCAATCATCAAAAGAGGAACCATATACAGAAAAATCATCAATAAATACCTCCATGATCTCCTCTATGTACTCCGAAAAGATAGCCATCATGCATCGCTGGAAGGTAGCGGGTGCGTTGCACAATCCAAATGGCATCCTCCTATAAGCAAATGTCCCCCATGGACAAGTGAAAGTGGTCTTCTCCTGATCATCCGGATGGATAGGAATCTGGAAGAATCCACTATAACCGTCTAAGTAGCAAAAGTGTGAATGCTGGGCCAACCGCTCGAATATTTGATCAATGAAGGGAAGTGGAAAATGGTCCTTCTGTGTGGCCGTATTCAGCTTCCTATAATCGATGCAAACCCTCCAGCCCGTAACGGTCCTGGTTGGGATCAACTCGTTGTTCTTATTTGTCACAACGATCATCCCTCCTTTCTTCGGAACTACATGCACCGGGCTAACCCACTTGCTGTCCGAAATAGGATATATGATACCTGCATCCAACAACTTAAGAATTTCCTTCTTCACAACCTCTTTCATGATCGGATTTAACCGTCTTTGAGGTTCCCGTGAAGTCTTATGATCATCCTCCATTAAAATTCTATGCATGCAGAAAGAGGGCTTGATGCCAATAAGATCATCTATAGTATAACCCAAAGCCTTTTGATGCTTTCTCAGGACATGCATTAGTTTAGATAATTCAGTTTCGGAAAGGGAAGTACTAACAATAACGGGATAACTGGAATCCGGTCCAAGAAAGACATACCTCAAGTGATTTGGGAGTTGTTTAAGCTCCACAACTAGGGGTGCTTTTTGAGGGGGATCCTTGCTTCCTCCTTCAAGTGGAGTAGATCTAGAAACTGGACTTTCGGAAGTCTCAGTTGAAGTCGTCTCGCCATCGACCTCGGTCGAGGCGCAGAGGCGTTGACCGAGATGTCCTTCAGTCGCCTCGCTCAGTCCAGGAAGTGCCTCGGTCGATGTACTGCAACTGGAACCGAAACTGGAGATCTTCGTCTCCTGGGTTAGCTTCTCAATTTTAGCTCCTGGATCCTCTTCCAGTGCCTTTAAGCTCCGTATATCTGCATCACAAGAAGCATCTATACCTTCCTCCATTAAACTGAAGCTAATAACTCTTTCAAGTGGATCGTTAGTAAGGATAGATCTCACCAATTCTCTTGATTCTTCTTCATCGTAGATGTTGAAGATATCATCGCTCAGCTGCTCCCCTTTCATGGCTGCAAGTAATGCGAACTCCAACTCATCGCCACCAATGTTGACTTTCAACTTGGCGTTCTTGCAATCCACGTTGCAACCCGAAGTTGCTAGAAATGGCCTCCCGAGAATAATAGGAACAGGATAATCTGCGGGAATGTCAAGTACGACAAAATCGATAGGTAAATAGAAGTTAACTAACTTGACCGGAACGTCCTCCAAGATTCCCACGGGATGGGTGATGGAGCGATCCGCCATATAAAGTCGAATCTTGACCGGCTTGGGTTCTCCAAGTCCGATCTTCACACATAGCTCCAACGGGATGATGCTCACGTTGGCTCCTAGATCACAAAGGGCTTCACAAGTGACATCCCCAACTTGAATGGGAATGCAAAATGAGCCGGGATCTCTCAATTTAGGTGGCATCTTCTCCTTCATGATTTGAATGAGCTCCGAGGATTTAGATGTCATCCTAACTTCACCAAAATCCTCCAGTTTCCTCTTCCTTGATAGGATCTCCTTCAAGAACTTCCCATAGGCAGGCATCCCTAGAATAGCATCAAGGAAAGGAATGTTAATGTGCAGTTTATTCATCAAGTCAAGGAACTTACCAAAGTGCTTGTCTAGATGTGCTCTGGCCCTTGACTGGGGGAATGGAAGTGGCGGTTTGTATGCAGGAGGTGGAACATAAACTTCAGTTTTCCCCTCCGCTTTCTGTGGCTCCACCTCGGTTGGCATCTCGGTCGAAGTGTTCTTCGACTGCATCTGGACCGAGGTGGTCTTCGTCGGTACTGGCACCGACCGAGGCACTGGATCTGCAGTTTTCAGTCCACTCCTCGTAGTTATGGCCATGATCTGGCCTTTAGGGTTGCTTTCCGTCCTTGCTGGAAGCTTCCCTGGATCTCTTGGCGCTTCATTCGTCCTATTTGCAAGTTGTTGTTCAAAGGCCTTTTGGGCCTTCGAAAATGAAGTCATAGAATTCTCTATAGCGTTGAGCTTGATCAAGATAGCCTCCAGAACTGCGTCTTTCTTTTTTGGCTGAGACGAACTTGATCCTTGCCCCTGGCTCTTTAATGGAGTAGAAGAAAAAGAAGGGGAAGAGAGGAAAGGGTTAGAGGAATCGTTAGAGTTGGAGTTTGAATGATTGTTACCAGAATTTTGGTTGTTCGCCCTCCAATTGTTGCTATTGGATCCTCTATTGTTGTTATTGTAATTGTTGTTCCGGGAACCGTTGTTGTTGTTACGGTATCCATTGTTGTTGTTCCTTTGTCCTTGCTCTTCCTTATTGGTTTGAGCAACCAATAGTTCCTTCAATTGCTTCACGTCATTGTTCAAAGACGTGAGTTGATTGTTGTTGGGCTGAGTTTCTAGGAAGTTAACTCTTTTAACTCCACCTTCAGCTCCTTGGTGAGTGTACTTCTCCATATGCAAAGCTTGCTTCTCAATGAAGTCCCAAGCTTCGTCAATCGCCATGTCCATAAAGGTACCGGCGGAGAGTAGTTGGAGGTTGAACTGGGTACTTCCGTCCAGTCCCTTGAAGTATATCTCCAATAACTCTAACTTTGGAATCCCATGGTGTGGGCAATCCAAAAGAATGTCCTTGAACCGTTCCCATGACTTGGACAAGCTCTCCTTGTCCTTCATAATGAAAGCGTTGATCTTCCCTCTCATTTCAGCGGTCTTTGAGGGGGGAAAGAATTTGGTCAAGAATTCCGTTGTCATCTCCTCCCATGTGCTAATTTTTCCTGGAGGAAGAGATTGATACCAAGTAAGAGCTCTATCTTTTACAGAAAAGTAAAAAGGTCTTAGCTTGTAGTTGTTATTCTCAATTCTTGAGGGTCTCAAGGTCTCCATCAAGATCTCATAGTTTTGAAGATGTTGATGAGGTGATTCCTTTTCTAGCCCTCCGAATTGGCATTGGCGAATCATGGATAGAACTTGCGGTCGAAGTTCATAGTCATGGTCCGCTGGATCTCCTAGGTTAACTCCTGGACGCCTCAGTTGTTGATTGGGGTCCATCCTTTGACCTAGAGTTTGTGGGATTCCTGCAAGAAGAGCGCCTCGGACTGGCATCCGAGGTGGAAGTACCTCGGCCGGGGTGTTAGGTACTGGGACCTGCCTCGGTCGAGGGTCAGCAACTGGGACCTGCATCGGTCCAGCATCGGGAACTGGATCTTTCCTCGGTCGAAGTTGATATTGGTCTCTCAAAGCTGCCATATCCGCTTCGATTGCTTCAGTCCTGGTGCGAGTTTCTTCTTTCTCTTGTCTTAGCTCTTCCTTGCTGAGGCGTAGCAGCTCTAGCGCCTCTTTCAATTCGGCCTCAAGATCGCGGTTGTCTTGGTGGGCCATCTTCGCTTCTCTTAAGCGTCGTTTGTATGTTTTTTCTGGTTCGGGATCGTAAGGAACGATTTCCTTCCCAGTGCGGGTTCTTCGCATATACCTAAGAAAGAACCTGCAAAAGTCACTCAAGTAGAGTGGTTAGTAGACACGGGGGCAAGTGCCCCAAGAGCAAACTGTAACCGGCTCGGTCTAGACCAAGTCCCGGCAACGGCGCCAAAAACTTGTTCGCTCCAAACGGTGTTTGCAAGCTTTAAATTTATAACCCTAGACGTAAGCTTAAAACAAGGATGCGAACCCGCAGTGTACGGGTCAATCGTAATAAAAAGCAAGGAATTCCAGGGGTCGATCACAGGGACTTAGTGAAACAAAGTCTAATTACGGTATGCTTATGTAAATACTAACCACAAGAGGTGATCAAAACAATCAAAGATGATATAGAAGTCAATAAAGGAAATATGCAATTCTAGGGATTAAAGCATCTAGTTGTGGTTCCAACTCAAGATCTATAGATAAGCGGACAAAGCTGAGGTTTTTGCATGGGGAAGGTGTTACTAAAGTGGAATAGATCACCGGGTAAGTCTCACTACTCACTAATCCAAAACCGTAACTCCTATTACCGGGTAAGTCTCAAGGCATTAGGATAAAGAACTATAACCTCAAACTAACACACCATCTAAGGGAATATAATCAACCTTTACCGGGTAAGTCTCAGGCTAACTCACAAAGATGGGATGAAAGCACACTCAAACCCCAATAAAGGATAAACCTTTATTACCTATACTTATGATCTTAGGTAAACAAACTAAGGAATTACCGGGTAAGTCTCATCCTAAGCTTGCGTTGAACCAGGAAAGGTGTAATAAGAATAGGATTTGGCAAACTCTAACACTTAACTCTTAGTTTCGGATCATATAAGTCACCTCGGTCAGAAGAATTCCACCCCGGCCGAGATGTTCATCGACTGAACGAGATGCTTAGGGTTAAGGTTAAAGACTCGAACTTTCAGGGTCCTACTGGAATCTAAGATTATTCTATCATTGTTTTTCCCACAACCTTCAGCCAATCACCCTAGAATCACACAAGGAAATTAGCCACTCATCATCATGAAAGTATTAATCAAATATATGGGAAGAAGGTGAATATTTGAACAAGAAGAATTTAATGAAAAGACTTCAATAACTGAATCAAATATCACAACAAAGCGTTCCTTGGATATAAATCCAACAAGACAAGACAACAAGGAAGAGAATATAAGGTAATCTTACAAGAAAACCTTCAAAAGCTATCAAAGCTACAATCTTCCTTCTTCAACCTTCAAAAAGGTTCTTCAAATCTCCCAACTGGAGTATGGCTGCAGCGGTGTATAAACCCTGATCGATGATATAGCCTGATGTTGGATTTGTGGAAATCCGACCCTTTTTATAGGAAAATAACTCTCCAAAGATAAGTTATCTTAGGAAGATCTCTTCCCATAAAAATAGGTAAAATATAAGATCTAGTATATCTTCTTCCTTCCAGGAGCCAAGCCCAAAAATATAAGATCTCTTTCCAAAGATAAAAGATCTCAGCCAAGAATAAAATATCCTCGCCGCGTCCCAAGTGTTCGCCTCGGTCGAGTCGACTTCTCTGGATCACCTCGGTCGAGGTGAATCTGTGGTCAACCGAGGTGAGTCACAACTGAATGTGAAATCTCTCAAATCTGGTCCAAAGTGAATCTCTAATCCATGGCTATGCTTCCTGGATGTAGCTCCAATGACTCCATAACTCCTTTTGCTCCTTTTTGATGCAAAACGTACCATTTTACCTATGATTACAACAAAACTAGGTGTAGACCTCGATTCCCGCAAATGTAGATGAAATGGTAATATAATCACATATTATACATACAAACATGCAGATTATGAAAGATAAAACGTCCAAACAAACCCCAAAATATAGACTATAATTCATGCTATTAGAGTGTCACAACCTTAACCGTTTTAGTTTATCTTTGATTCCTTGGGTTTTGGCTTGGGTATTTGAGAGTAATTCTTGCCCTTTGATCCTTTCTATACTACAGCCTCAACAACCTTTATAGAGAGAGTCCTTGGGTGGAATATATAGGGTTTTGGAACTTTACCGTACTCAACCTTACCTTAGTTATACCTTTGCAATCTCGACTCTGTCCTCTTACCTATAGAATATCTTGAATCGATTGCCACAATTGGATACCTAGATCTTTAGGGTTGCTGTTTTCCCAATATTTGCAAAGCTTCTATACTTTATTCGCTCGATAATTTGTGAGCTGAATTTGATCCCAAATCCTTGAGTTCGATACTCTGGAATTCTTGCTTTACTACGCCGAATTCAGCTCGATACTTTATTCGCTCAATATTTGCAAAGCTTCTATACTTTATTCGCTCGATATTTGCAAAGCTTCTATACTTTAAATTTTATTTGCACGCACACTTCGAGGCGAACAAGTTTTTTGCACCGTTGCCGGGGATTTGGTCTAGGCCAAATTCGGTTTTCGGTTGTCGAGCTTGGGAGCTTTGCTCTTGTTATTTGATATCTCTTTTGAGTGATTTTCGCAGGTTCTTTCATGTATATGCGAAGGTCTAGAACCACCAAAGACCTCTTGCCTTTTGATCCTGAATTTGAGAAAACTTTGAGGAAAAAGCTAAAGGAAAGAAAAATGGCTGAAAATAAAGAGAGAAACGTCCAAGAAGAGTTGGACGAGGCTCGAGCTCAACTCAATCTGAGTGAGAAACTCATTTGGAAGAACTAGAGCGTCATCAATTTCAAATAGATGAGCTCAAAGATATGATGCTGGACATGAAGTTGGAGATGAATGAATCTAAGAAGAAGAAGAAAACCAAGTCAACTAAGTCCATTAGAGGTGAATCATCCGACAATGATGATGATGATATGCCGGCACTAGAGGACATTAATCCGGTGATCCATCCCGTTCGTGACAACCCTAGACCACATGTTGATCCTCGCATCCCCCTTTAGAGATGTGAGAGCCGCTCATGTCGAGGAGGAACCACAGACTCTTGGGCAAAGGGCGGATCCAATTTAGCAACCACGCCGTTTAGGTGTGAATTTCGGAGCTGAAGACATCCAGAAATTCGGTTTTAGCCCGCAAGTTATCACCATGGTTCGCCAAAGCCAATTTGGTGGAACGAGTGCTGAATCTCCATACCAACATTTACAGAATTTCGAGATTCTTATGGATACATTGAAGCCGAAGAGGGCTAACAACAACAACTACAAGATCAAACCATTCTTCTTCTCTTTGAAGAACAAGGCTTTGTCTTGGTATCAAGCTCTTCCAGCTGGAAGGCTTAACACATGGGAGGATATATCTTCGGAGTTCCTCACCAAGTTCTTTCGGCCATCCAAGACGGTGGAGTTGAGAGGTAAGATTAATGCATTTTCTATGAAACCTAACGAAAGTTTGTTTCAATCTTGGGAAATTTTTCAGGATCTTCTATTGGATGGCCCACACCATGGCATTCCAAAGCTTGAGTTGTTGGAGATCTACTACAAGGGACTGGATGTGGAAACACAATTCAAGCTCCAATCTCTTTCTTGTGGTACATTTATGGACATGAGGGAAGATGATGCTTGGGACTTCATTGAGAAGCAAGACCAAGTAATTGAGAAGTGTTCCCATCGAAAGGTGGATCCTGTTCGCCCCTTAGCGTGCATGCAATCAAGCTTTAAATTTATAAAACTAGAATCAAGCAAGCGAACCCGTAGTGTACGGATCGATATAGTTAAGCAAGAATTCCAGAGTATCGAACACAGGAATTTGGGTGGGAACAAATTCAATTGCAGATTATCAAGCGAGTAAATATGAGAGTTTTTGCAATTATTGGGAAAACAACAATCCTAAAGATCCAAGTATCCAGCTGTGGCAATCGATTCAAGATTTACTATTGATATAAAGACAGAGTTGAGATATGCAAAGGTATGCTAATGTAAGGTAATCGTACGGTGAAGTTCCAAAAACCTTATATGACTCACCTACAAGACACTCTCTATACAGGTTGTTGAGGCTTCAATATAGAAAGGTTCTAAAGGCAAGAATTAATGTCGAATACCCAAACTTGTAATCCAAGGATCAAGACTAACTTAACCGATTGAGGTTGTGACACTCACAATCGAGGTAGAGGTTGTTGAGGATTTACTACCACCTAGAAAGGGCAAGCCAAAACTAAGTTAAAGCTAATCTTTAACTTTGGATTAAAGTAAAAGCAGGTTCGTAAACTTAAGGAAAATTACGGGTGGATCTTGAGATTCCACGGTCGTGGAACTCAAGAACAAACCGTGATTTAGGGTTCGTCGACGGTTCTCTCTAACTCTCAGGGTCTAATTTGTTTATGATCGATCTATCATCATCTAAGCCACAACTATCAACCCTTCACCTTAGAATTGATAAGGGTTTTTAGCCAATAACCGTCATGTTGATATCAAATTCAAGAATTAAAAGATTGAAAGATGAAAACTTCCGAAAACTTTCAATAAACCTCAAACCAATCTCAAAGTCACAATCAAGAATAAATATCGTCACAAGATTCGGAATAGAGCAAACAAACACAATCGTAGATAAGAAGGAAGAACGGGATGTCAATCCGTCTTCTAAATCAAACCTAAACAAGAAGAGGAATCTTCTTGCAAATAACCTTCCGAATCTTTGATCTTCCGTCGATTCGGAAAACTAAACAGCAATCTCCACCAAAAGTGCGAGATTAGGGCAACTCCAAGGATGAGTGCAAATTACGTCTTTTGCAAGAATCTCCAAAAGCTCCAAGTCGCGGCGTAGGCGAAAGTGTAAAGCGAGGTCGCAAAAGTGCGTCTAAGCGAAGGTGTAAATGCGTCAAAGCAGAGATGATGGAATTTCTCTTCGTCCGTCTTTTTATAGGGCAAGATAATATATCGGCCCGGCCCAATCTTCAAAAGATCGTGGCTTCAAAATGTGGCGAAAAAGATCGCCAAGATCACGGTCGTGGAAGGTTCCACGACCGTAATTTAGAGCGTGGAAATCAACACGGTTTGAACCGTGGATTCCACGACCGTAAAAGCTTCTGGAATGAACCACGCTTCTCCTACAGGGTTCCACGGCCGTGGAACTGAACGTGGTTCGTAGTACGGCCGTATTTTAGAGCGTGGTTTAGGGCAAGAACGTGATTCTTCCCTAGCCTCGTGCATTCCTGAAGTTTACATCCATTTTGCTCCTAAGAATGCCCTCAATCCATGGACATACTCAATCAACTCATCTTTGCTCGATTCCGTTCGGAAATGGCTCTCAATCACCTATAATCAACATAAAGCTAGTGTAGACATCCATATCGACAATATAGGCAAACTAGCTCACAAATGCAACAATGTTCAATCAAAGACTATCAATATGAATCAAATACACTTAGAAAACGTGCCTAAAGTATCACAATATTTCATGCTAACATATCCTAATAATCAAAATCGAGGGGATCCGGGAGCTAAGCTAACTCAAGCTGCGCAAACTCAAATATTCTCCCTCAACACCGAAATCAAGGAGTTGAAGGAAATCATTAGAGATGGCCTTCAAAAGCCAAAGGAGCAAGATGTTGGCTACTTAGGAAGCAACAACAACAATCAAGGGAATAGGAACAATAACCGGAACAACAATTGGAACAACAATAGGAATAACAACAACAACAGAAATTCCAACAACAGTTGGCGATCCAACCAACAAAATTCCGGTAATCCCTATTCAAATTCTGGAAATTCACTAACACCACCATCTTCCTCTTCCACTCCTTTGAAAATCCAGGGCAAGCATCAAACAATTCAAGCAATTTGGAGAAGGACAAACCCCATCCTATGTTAGAGACAATCTTGGAAAAGTTGCAAGGATTGGAGAGCTACATTACTAAGGTTGACAAAGCCCACAAAGCTTTGGAAAACCAAGTGTTCAGCAAGGCCGGAGAAGTTCCTAGAGATCAAGGGAAGCTTCTGATAACACGATTTATGGATTAGGTTTAGACACTCATTTAGATAGATTTTCCGCTCAATCATGCATGGTTTAGCACTAGTTCACGACGTTTGCACTCAATTCACGTATTTTGACGAGATAGACGTCTACACGGACTTTTGCATTGCTTTGTAGGTATTTTGGGAGATTTAGGAGCTTAATCGATACATTTGAGGATCGTTCCTCGAGATGACACACCTTCGGACTCATTAGGATGCAAGTTAGGAGCTAAGGAGGACACTTGGGACCTTGTTGGTGCATGCCATGCACCAAATCGTGCCTTAATGACCCAAAATAAGCTGAGGCACCAAAACCACGGTCACTGGGACTTCCACGGCCGTGGAATTGGACCGTGGTTTTTGCCAGACGGTTGTGACAGCTGTTCCACGATCTTCATGGCCGACTCTTGCAAATTTGTAGGATAAATAGGTGGTCCTGCAAGGCTGAGAGCATCAAATCACATCCACTCTCACTCCCATTCTCTCCGACACTCTCGACAAGAAGATTCTCTCAATTGGAAGCTTGGAAGAGAGCTACCATTGGAGGAGGAGAAAAGCTCCATTGGAGAAGAAGAGAAGAACACACCATTACTAGTCTTTGAGAGATTTTAGAGTAAAGATTATCGGAATCGTTTTCTATGGTTGTAAGAATCAATTGAACCTTCTTTTGAAGGGTTGTGAGTCTTTCTAATCTCATATTCAGCTTGTTTTACTTGATTCACTTCTTCATCTCTTTCTCTTCATTTTCTTGCAAATGGATGCCATGATTTTATGCTTAATGATTTCGATTGTGATGATGTATGTTGTTGGCTAAATAGATGCGATTCTAGGTTAAGGAAAAGATGGTTATGGCTTGGACTATGATAGAATAGACCTGAATGTGTGCTTAGATGATTCGTTTGATTGAACCTAGTCACTGTTAGAAACCACGATTTGTTCTAGACAAACCACGGCCGTGGATCTTGATGAACACCCCGTGATTTTGATTAACTTGCTTGTAATGATAAATCCAAGTGTTAGGTTGTTAGATTGTTGAAATCCTAGTGTTTTTTGAGTTAAATCTATCCTAGGGTGACCTAGTGTTAGCAACTAAGTGATAGGAGAGACCTACCCGGTGATTCTTGCCCTTAGATACCGAAGATGACAAACCCTAGGTAGTAGTGAGCCTCATAAGCCGCTATTGGACAGAGTGTGCTAGGATAGTTACCTAGGACTTGCCTTCCCGAGACTTACCCGGTAAGGAGAGGTTAGATCCCTAGATAACCATCCGGTTTGTGTAGAATTCCTATCCTTAGGCTCTTTGAGACTTACTCGGTGATGAGACCTTAGGAACGGACTAGTGGACCATGAGACCTACCCGGTGATTGATCCCAATCTAGAAACACTCACTCCCAACATACTATAGTTAATCCAAGGAATGATTAGATAGCTTGAGTCCTATGCCATAACCGGAATTTCCGACCCCTAGAATCCGTTTTTCTTCCCTTGATTACATATCCCGTATTTTCTTGTTTATTTGCGGTGTTAGCTTAGTTTATTGTTGATTTCGCATGATTTGTGATCCTTGATCTATCACCTAAAAACCAAACCAAAAATATTGAGATTTTCATTTCTTTTATTCCTTTCTCTTTTCTTAGCCTAGATCTTCACTATCCTTAGTCGTTAATCGATTCAATCTCACCTCAGTTTTTGTGTTCGACCTCGGAATACTATCCCTACTACAAAACGTCCCGTACACTGCGGGTTCGCTAGGAGTTAGGAGAAATATAACGAGTATAAATTTAAGGCTTTTTGCGTGACACGTTCTTAGCGTAACAAGTTTTTGGCGCCGTTGCCGGGGACTCGGTCTAGATTGAGTCTCTTTGTGATTGTTTATAGTGTAGGTCTTTCTTGTTGCTTTTGATCTCGTTTGGTTTGTGTCTTTGCTTTTTAGGACATCTCTCACTCTTTAGGTGTATGCGAAGATCTCGTGGAAAGGATTTAGCTCCATTCGATCCCGAACCGGAGAAAACCCTTAGATCTAGATCCAAGAGCATTAAAAAGGGAAAAGAGATGGCCGGAAGAGATTTCCAAGCTGAGTTGGATGAGACTTTAGAGCAAATTAGGCTAAGAGATGAGCTCTTGGAGGAAGAAAGGAGACTTGCTAATGAGAGGCAAGAAGCAACTAGGAGGGAGATTGAAGAGATTAGGCAAGCTCTTGTGCAAGGAGAGCTTAATCGTCAACAACCTCCACCTCCTCCTCCACCACAACCGCAGCCGGCGGCGAATATTCGGGTTATGCCCATTGCTATTGAGGAGCCACAAACATTAGGGAGACGTATGGATCCGGCTCAAAGAGCACACCGTCCGGGTGTGAACTTAGGAGATCCCGCAACCCATAACTACGAGCTCCGCCCTCAAGTTCTACAAATGATCCGGCATAATCAATTTGGAGGGATGGAAGGAGAGTCTCCTTATCAACACTTGATGAACTATGAGATCTTGATGGAGACTCTTAGACCGCCTAGATTGGAGAGCAACAACCATAAGCTTAGGGCTTTCTCCTTCTCACTTAAGGATAAAGCCTTGGCTTGGTATCAATCTATTCCACAAGGGCGAGTGAGTACTTGGGAGGAGATGACAACCGAGTTTTTGACTAAGTTCTTCCCACCTTCCAAGACTACCGAGTTAAGAGGGAAGATCAATGCCTTCGTGATGAAGGATAGAGAGAGTCTATTCAAGTCTTGGGAGAGGTTCAAAGACCTTCTCCTAGATTGTCCACACCATGGTATACCGAAAATTGAGCTATTAAAGATCTACTTCAAAGGACTTGATGAGGATAGCCAATTCAAGCTCCAATCTCTTTCCGGTGGGACTTTCATGGAAAAGAATGTGGATGAAGCTTGGGAGTTTGTAGAGAAACAAGCTTTGGTGATTGAGAAGTACTCCCATAGGAAGAGTGATGGGAGGAAAATGGGAGCATATGAGGTGAGTGAAGTCACCATGAGTAACTTCAAGCTTGATGCAATCAACAACGAGCTAAAGTCTTTGAGGGAGTTGTGTGCTACAACTTTGAAGAATCAAGCAACCCCCCAAGTGCAAGTGCAAGCAAACTTATCTTCCAAGGAGGAAGATGTGAACTACATGGGAAGGGGCAACTACAACAATTATCAAGGCCCAAGGAACTTCAACAACAACCGGCAATTCAACAATTACCGGCCTAACCACAACCATCCCGGGTTTTCCTATTCTAACCCGGATGGAGCCTTGAACCCTCCCGCTTCCACAAGCGCAGCTCCTCCACCAAAGGTTTCACAAGAACCTCCACCCGGATTTACTCAACCTCCAAAGGATAGAACTAAGATGATGTTTGAGCAATTGCTTGGAAGGTTGAGTGGTCTTGAGAGCACGGTGACTTCCATTTCTAAGGCTCAAAAGGTGTTGGAAGCACAAGTGTTCCAAAAGGCGGGTGAAGCTCATAGAGATCCGGGAAAGCTTCCCGGAAGAACCGAGGACAACCCAAGAGGCCAAGTGTTGGCCATCACAACGAGGAGCGAGTTGAGCATGAAGGATCCCTTGCCTAAGGGAAATGATAAGGGGAAGCAAGTGGTGATAGAAGAAGAGACCTTGCAAGAAGAAGGAGGAAAGAGCAAGGATGATGAGCCAACATATGTGGCGCCTCCTCCATACAAGCCACCACTACCATTCCCACAATCACGAGCAAGGGCTCGCTTGGACAAACACTTTGGTAAATTCCTTGAACTTATGTCTAAATTGCATATTAACATTCCGTTCATGGATGCTATTCTAGGTATGCCGGCATATGGCAAGTTCTTGAAGGAAATACTCTCCAATAAAAGGAAGTTGGAGGAGTATGGGGAAGTGAGGATGACAAAGAAGTCCTCGGAATTGATTCAAACTATGAAGGAGGAGATGCCTCCTAAGCTAAGAGATCCGGGATCTTTTTGTGTGCCAATTGGAGTGGGAGAAGTGAAGTATGAAGCCCTATGTGATCTTGGGGAAAGTGTAAGCATCATACCGCTTGCACTTTGCAACAAGGTTGGGCTAGGAGAGCCAAAGCCGGTTAAGATGACCCTTTACATGGCGGACCGTTCTATCACTCACCCGGTTGGAATCTTGGAGGACATACCGGTGCAACTCGGGAAGTTATATCTGCCGATTGATTTTGTTGTCTTGGACATCCCGGCAGACTATCCGGTTCCCATCATCTTAGGGAGACCCTTCCTAGCTACATCCGGATGCTTGGTAGATTGTAAGAATGGAATTCTCTCCTTCAACATTGGAGAAGAGAATATCAAGTTCAAGCTGTCCACAATGATGAAAGGACCGACCCTTGTTGAGGATGTGTTCAACATTGTCGAACAAGAGGAGTCTAGAGAAGTTGTGAGCTCGATCTTGATCAAGGACCCCTTGGAGAAGGTTCTTAGCTTAAGTTTAATGGAGGAAGGTGTTGAGGAAGCTTGCAGTGAAGAAATCAAGGCTTTGGAAGCATTAGAAAAGGAGACAAGAGCTGAATTTGAAGTCCACGAGAGTGTGCTGAATTCCTGTAGGAATCACGGTCAGGGACCAAGAACCACGGCCGTGGAAAGACCTGTGGAACTCTCTGGAATGCTCCGAAGTGCAAGCTTTGCAAGAACCACGGCCGTGGTTGTGCCAGAGGCCGTAATTCTGCCCGTGGTTTCTCCAGAAACTGCCTTAGTTGATGATCAAGCTTCAAGGAGCCTTGAGGAGTCTTCCATAGCTTTGGATTCATCTCAACCAACATTATACGGAGCGTCTCCACTCGATAAAGGTCCTCCTAAACTTGAACTCAAACCCCTCCCATCTCATTTGAAGTATGCTTTCCTTGGTGATAATTCTACATATCCGGTTATTGTGAATGCATGCTTGAATGATGATGAACTTGCTAGATTGTTGCATGAGTTAAGATTGCATAGGAAAGCTATTGGCTATACTATTGATGATTTAGTTGGCATTAAACCTTCTTTGTGTATGCATAAGATCTTGATGGAAGACAACCATAAACCTTCAATTGAACCTCAAAGAAGACTAAACCCAATCATGAAAGAAGTAGTCAAAAAGGAGATTCTTAAATTGCTCGATGCGGGAATCATTTTCCCGATTTCGGATAGTAAGTGGGTTAGTCCCGTGCATGTAGTTCCTAAGAAGGGTGGGATGACCGTAGTAACAAATGAGAATAACGAACTAATTCCAACTAGAACGGTTACGGGATGGAGGATGTGTATAGACTATAGGAAACTCAATGTTGCCTCTAGGAAAGATCACTTCCCTCTTCCTTTTATTGACCAAATGCTAGAGAGATTAGCTCAACATTCCCATTTTTGCTACCTAGATGGCTATAGTGGATTCTTCCAAATCCCTATCCACCCCGATAACCAAGAGAAAACTACAATCACATGTCCATGGGGTACATTTGCATATAGGGTAATGCCATTTGGGTTGTGTAATGCACCCGCCACCTTTCAAAGGTGTATGATGGCCAATTTTTCTAAGTATATTGAAAACATAATGGAAGTGTTTATGGATGATTTTTCTGTTTATGGTTCTTCCTTTGATGATTGCTTAGCTAACTTGTCTCTAGTGCTTAAGAGATGTGAGGAGACTAATCTAGTCTTGAATTGGGAAAAATGCCACTTCATGGTAAGTGAAGGTATTGTGTTGGGACATTTGGTGTCCTACCGTGGCATTGAGGTTGATAGGGATAAGATAGAGACGATAGGGAAGTTGCCACCACCTACCTCGGTGAAGGGGGTAAGGAGTTTTCTAGGGCATGCCGGTTTTTACCGGAGATTTATTAAAGATTTCTAAGCCTCTTACTAACCTACTAATGAAAGATGTTGAGTTTGTTTTCTCCAAGGATTGCCTTGAGGCTTTTTGTAGGTTGAAGAATGCTTTGATCTCCGCACCTATCATGCAACCGCCGGATTGGAGTTTACCGTTTGAGATCATGTGTGATGCAAGTGATGTAGCCGTTGGGGCTGTTTTGGGGAAAAGAAAAGAGGGGCGCACACATGCCATTTATTATGCTAGCAAGACGCTAGATGATGCCCAACTCAACTATGCTACCACCGAGAAGGAGTTGCTAGCGGTGGTGTATGCATTTGAGAAGTTCCGCTCATATCTTGTTGGAGCGAAGGTCATAGTGTATACGGATCATGTTGCGATCCGTTATCTCCTTACAAAGAAGGATGCCAAGCCTAGGTTGATTCGGTGGATCCTTCTTCTTCAAGAGTTTGACTTGGAAATCCGGGATAAGAAAGGGTCCGAAAATTCTGTGGCGGATCACCTTAGTAGACTCCCACCATTGGAGCTTGAGAAAGATGACATCCCGATTGATGACTCGTTCCGGGATAAACAATTGTAAATGGTGGAGGAATGCTTGTTTCAAGTGTCTAGAGGAAGTGAGTCATGGTATGCCGACATTGTGAACTATCTTGTGTGCGAGGAAGTGCCTACCGGTTTGTCATATGCCCAAAGGAAGAAATTCTTCAAGGATGTGAGGCATTACTATTGGAGCGAACCGCTTTTGTTCAAAAGAGGGCCGGATGGAGTCTTTAGGAGATGCATACCGGAGGATGAGGTGGAGAGTGTGATCCGCCATTGTCATTCCTTGCCATGTGGAGGCTATGCTAGCTCACACAAGACATATGCTAAGGTGTTGCAATCGGGTTTCTTTTGGCCAAGTTTGTTCAAGGATGTGCAAAACTTTGTGGTAACTTGTGATGCTTGCCAAAGGACGGGCAACATCTCAAGGAGGAATGAGATGCCCTTGAACAACATACAAGAGGTGGAGATATTTGATGTGTGGGGTGTGGACTTCATGGGACCATTCCCCTCTTCATGTGGCAACCTCTACATCCTATTGGCGGTGGACTATGTTTCGTGATGGGTTGAAGCAACCGCCTCTCCCACAAATGACGCCAAGGTTGTGGTGTGGTTCTTCAACCGAGTGATCTTCCCTAGGTTTGGAACACCAAGGGTGATCATAAGTGATAGAGGGAAGCACTTCACCAATAGGAACTTCGGGACACTCTTGGCTAAGTATGGGGTGACTCATAAGGTGGCAACACCTTACCACCCCCAAACTAGTGGCCAAGTGGAGATCTCCAACCAGGAGATAAAAGGAATTCTTGAGAAGACGGTCTAGGGACGAGAAAGGATTGGGCTATGAAGCTCGATGATGCCTTGTGGGCATATAGAACCGCTTTCAAGACACCGATTGGCACCACTCCCTATAAGCTAGTCTATGGAAAGTCTTGCAACCTTCCGGTAGAGATGGAGCATAGAGCATATTGGGCCATTAAGTGGCTAAATTTTGACCTCAAGGAGGCCGGAGAGAAGAGGTTGCTAGACATGAATGCTCTTGAGGAGATCCGGTTGGATGCTTATGAAAACGTCCGGATCTACAAGGAGAGGACCAAACGGTGGCATTACAAGCGTCTCATCCCGAAGGAGTTGAGTGAAGGCGACCTTGTCCTTCTCTTCAACTCAAGGCTGCGGCTCTTCCCCGGAAAGCTAAAGTCAAGATGGACGGGTCCTTATGTGGTGAAGAAGATTTTTCCCCATGGAGCGGTTGAGATAGGAGGGGAGCATTGTGGAGATTTTAAGGTGAATGGGCACCGGTTGAAGAAGTATATCCCAGGAGCTCCGGTGGATATGATTTCCCCACTTCACCTTGAGTGAGACACCCTCGAGCTTGTTCAAGCTAATGACCTTAAAGAAGCGCTTAATGGGAGGCAACCCATTGGTAACGTTTTTCCCTTTTCTTTTTTGTTTTTGCTTTTGATTTTTCTGTTTTTGTGTGTTTTTGTGTGCTTTGTGTGTGTGCTAGAGTCTTGGTAGCATGAAGCCTTGCATGGCATGTGGATGATGATGATGAGTCCCTCATAAATTATGGGTGGAGCGGACGCGGAACTTGGACGGCTAGCGGTGCCTAGCGCGGGTCCCGATGCCTTGATGAACATTTAGAGCTCTCTACCATCGTTGATAAGATCACCCACCATCAAGTCGCTTGAGTAATCCCAAATACCGAAGCAAACCATTTTTACATTGTGAGAACCGTCTTTCACTCTTCTTTACTTGAATGCCACATTGGGGACAATGTGTTTCTAAGTATGGGGTGGGGTTTGCATGATCTTTTGCATGATTAGCATCTAGGGTAGTTTCTTTTTGTCACATCTCTTGCATTGTACATAGATATTTCGAAAAATCCAAAAAAATCAGAAAATTAAAAAAAAAAAAATTTAGTGCTTCTAAGCTTGTGGAATGACCCTTATGATGTAATTGTCTTGTGGATTGGCTATGGATGACCTTATGTTTTGAATTGATGAATGCATATGTGGACTTGAAGTACTTATCTTGAATCCCATGAAGGGATTGTGATCATGATGCTTGTCTTGATTGGATGGAGTATTGAAAGTCGAAATTACATGCTAGTTCTTGCACATCATCTAGGAGTGATTAAGGCAATTCATCTTTCTCTACTTCTCATCTTGATCATGTTGTTTGAGCACCTCAATTGATATAAATTTGACCTCTTTTGACCCATCCGGGAATAGGAGCATGTTAGTGTGTTGAGTGTGTGAAAAGCAAGTGTGGGGTGAAGTTGTTGATGAAAGAATGTTATGAATAAAGTGCTGAATTCGTTATGAAAGTGTAGACAAAAATATAGGTTTGGGGACGTTGGTTTAAATGACGAGTAACTCGGCACCATTCACATAATCGGGTGTTTGTGCCTTGCCAAAGTCAAATAAACCAATAGTCCTAACGAGCTTTGGTATGTGTACCCGGTGTGGATGCACCTCGAAAAATAAAAAAGCCCGAGGACGGCTAATCACCAAGGTTTCGGCTTTTGTACACCAATGCCATTGTCTCAAAAATAAGTAAAACAAAAAGAAAGGAAAAGAAAGAAAAGATGGAGAAAATATACACTTGTGGGAAGTTGATAAAAATGTGAAGTTGTGAAGTTAGTTCCATTCCCGGATTAGCATCACATAGCCTAGAAAAATTCCCACCTAATCACAACGTTTCTTGGCCTTTTATTTCACAAGCCCTTGTGACCTATTTGCATGTGTGTAAGACTTAGTGATCTAGATTGAATATGCTCATGATCATCTTTACTTCTTCATTTTTACATTTCATGCATGCTTTTGAGTTAAGTATAATTGTCTTTCCGTGCCTTCATTTATTCGATGCATGATTGCTTGTCCATTGCCATGAAACATGACTATGAAGGTGATCCAATATAAGAAGCACAACTCCAAAAAGATTTTGTTGTTTTTTCTGCATGTATAAATCATGTCATCATTTAGTCTATAGTTGAAACTTGCTCGGGGACGAGCAAACCTTAAGTATGGGGTATTTTTGATAACACGATTTATGGCTTAGGTTTAGACACTCATTTAGATAGATTTTCCGCTCAATCATGCATGGTTTAGTACTAGTTCACGACGTTTGCACTCAATTCACGTATTTTTTCGAGATAGACGTCTACACGGACTTTTGCAGTTCTTTGTAGGTATTTTGGGAGATTTAAGAGCTTAATCGATACATTTGAGGATCGTTCCTCGAGATGACACACCTTCGGACTCATTGGGATGCAAGTTAGGATCTAAGGAGCACACTTGGGACCTTGTTGGTGCATGCCATGCACCAAATCGTGACTTAATGACCCAAAACAAGCTGAGGCACCAAAACCACGGTCACTGGGACTTCCACGGCCGTGGAATTGGACCGTAGTTTTTGCCAGACGGTTGTGACAGCTGTGCCACGATCTTCATGGCCGACTCTTGCAAATTTGTAGGATAAATAGGTGATCCTGCAAGGCTGAGAGCATCAAATCACATCCACTCTCACTCCCATTCTCTCCGACACTCTCAACAAGAAGATTCTCTCAATTGGAAGCTTGGAAGAGAGCTACCATTGGAGGAGGAGAAAAGCTCCATTGGAGAAGAAGAGAAGAACACACCATTACTAGTCTTTGATAGATAGAGTGAAGATTATCGGAATCGTTTTCTAGGGTTGTAAGAATCAATTGAACCTTCTTTTGAAGGGTTGTGAGTCTTTCTAATCTCATATTCAGCTTGGTTTTACTTGATTCACTTGTTCATCTCTTTCTCTTCATTTTCTTGCAAATGGATGTCATGATTTTATGTTTGATGATTTCGATTGTGATGATGTATGTTGTTGGCTAAATAGATGCGATTCTAGGGTAAGGAAAAGATGGTTATGGCTTGGACTATGATAGAATAGACCTAAATGTGTGCTTGGATGATTCGTTTGATTGAACCTAGTCACTGTTAGAAACCACGGTTTGTTCTAGACAAACCACGGCCGTGGATCTTGATGAACACCCCGTGATTTTGATTAACTTGCTTGTAATGGTAAATCCAAGTGTTAGGTTGTTAGATTGTTGAAATCCTAGTGTTTGTTGAGTTAAATATATCCTAGGGTGACCTAGTGTTAGCAACTAAGTGATAGGAGAGACCTAACCGGTGATTCTTGCCCTTAGATACCGAAGATGACAAACCCTAGGTAGTAGTGAGCCTCATAAGCCGCTATTGGACTGAGTGTGCTAGGATAGTTACCTAGGACTTGCCTTCCCGAGACTTACCCGGTAAGGAGAGGTTAGATCCCTAGATAACCATCCGGTTTGTGTAGAATTCCTATCCTTAGGCTCTTTGAGACTTACCCGGTGATGAGACCTTAGGAACGGAATAGTGGACCATGAGACCTACCCGGTGATTGATCCCAATCTAGAAACACTCACTCCCAACATACTATAGTTAATCCAAGGAATGATTAGATAGCTTGAGTCCTATGCCATAACCGGAATTTCCGACCCCTAGAATCCGTTTTTCTCCCCTTGATTACATATCCCGTATTTGCTTGTTTATTTGCGGTGTTAGCTTAGTTTATTGTTGATTTTGCATGATTTGTGATCCTTGATCTATCACCTAAAAACCAAACCAAAAACATTAAGATTTTCATTTCTTTATTCCTTTCTCTTTTCTTAGCCTAGATCCTCACTATCCTTAGTCATTAATCGATTCAATCTCACCTCAGTTTTTGTGTTCGACCTCGGAATACTATCCCTACTACAAAACGTCTCGTACACTGCGGGTTCGCTAGGAGTTAGGAGAAATATAACGAGTATAAATTTAAGGCTTTTTGTGTGACACGTTCTTAGCGTAATAGCTTCCCGGAAAGACGGAGGACAACCCAAAGGGAAGGGTGATGGTTATCACAACTAGGAGCGGTGCGACAACCACCGACCCGCAACCTAAAGTTTGTAGAACTCCCCGTCGAGAAGGAGAAAGAAAAGGAGAAGGAGAAGGAAGATATTTGTGTTCCTCCTCCAACTTACAAACCTCCTCTACCATTCCCACAATCTAGAGCGAGAGTGCGTCTAGACAAGCAGTTCGGTAAGTTTTTTGATCTAATGAGCAAACTGCACATTAATATACCTTTCACTGATGCTATTGTAGGTATTCCCGCTTACGGGATGTTCTTAAAAGAGATCCTCTCTAACAAGAGGAAGCTGGAAGACTTCGGAAAAGTCAAGATGAGTTCGGAATCTTCGGAGCTTATCAAAACGATGACGGAAAAGATGCCCCCGAAGCTGAGAGATCCGGGGTCATTTTGTATTCCGATTGGAGTAGGAGAAGTCACAAGTGACTCTCTTTGTGACTTAGGAGCAAGCGTAAGCATCATCCCACTTGCTTTGTGTAGGAAGGTCGGTTTAGGTGAACCTAAACCGGTGAAGATGACGTTGTACATGGCGGATCGATCCATAACTCCTCTCGTCGGTATCATTAAAGACGTTCCAGTCAAGCTCGGTAAGTTCTATATTCCAATAGACTTTGTTGTGCTTGATATTCCTGCAGATTTCCCGGTCCCGATCATACTCGGGAGACCATTCCTTGCGACCTCCGGTTGTATGGTAGATTGCAAGAAACCTAGACTAGCCTTCTGACTGACGGTATTTCTATGGTCGTCTATACCCAATCAAAAGTAAATCCCGACTTAGCACTAAAAACAAGTATAGTGGATAAGTAAGGGTCGAACCCAAGAGAGTTAAGGTGTTTTAGATGCAATTATCTATTATAGTAACAAGTAACAAAGGGGGGGGGGGGGTTGGTTGAATTGATGCGCACAAAAACTTAAGAAAACGATTAACTCAACAAGTAAGACAATAATGGGTGAATCTACACTAGGTTGATTCTAAGCATGCAATTGCTACTTTGGTGAGTTCCTTTTACAAGTTTTTAAGTAATCTCCTGTCTCGATCATATATATGTGTTGATCCAACCGGCATCAACACAACTTAACAGGTTAGTGTTCCGTAAACCTACAAGAACAAATAACAAGTTAGCTTTCAACCAAAGACTAAGGGATATAAAGAGAAGATTAAAACCATTAAACTTATCTTTATATTTGTGTTCCTTTTCTTCAAGTAATTACAACCCATTATTACTTAAAGTTACTACTAGATTAAAGGCCCGAACCCGGAACCTATTAATCCTAGTTGTTTGCATGCACTTTAGAACCTAAGGTGATAAATCTTAAGCAATAGTAAACATGCACTTAAACAATGAAGATCAGGGAAACACAAAGCATTACTGAATAAAAACTTATATTAAAAAGAACTTACAACCAAAGTAACAAAGCAGCTTCAAACCAACCCAGTGTAGCAAGGGAGTTAGCAACTCATTACAATGGAAAACTTCATTCTAAAATTGATTTTTGTGTGGAAAAGCATGGATAATTCTAGCAATCAGCCAAGGACTATTTATACTACAAAATAAACTAATTTGGAGTAAATAGCCGTCCTTAAACAACCACCTTTAATGCCATATAGGTGGTGTAAACAGCTGGAGTAAAGCTTCTGGCATTAAACCGCAGGGGCGGCCTTTAGGGACCGCAGGAGCGGTTTAGGCAGAATCGGTTGATCTTCTTCAAGGCCGCAGAGGCGGCTAAGCAATTCCGCTGGGGCGGATCTTCAATGCTCTTCAACGTCTGACCTTTCGACTTCCTGGCGTTTCTAATGCCAAGCCGTAGGGGCGTCCCTATGTCAGCGCAGGGGCGGTGACACAACCTCTTCGTCTTCCAGCTCCCAGGTTGATGCGCAGGCAGCACCGCAGTGAAAGGCGTAGGGGATTTGGTCTTCGTCTCTTCAAGGGAAGACACCGTAGGGGCGCCAAGGAGTGGCGCAGGGGCGGTGACACACTTCATGGCAGGCGCTGGCGAAGGCGCAGGGAGCGCTCTGGTGGAAGGTGGCACCCGCAGGGGCGGGGACAAGGGCCCGCTGGGGCGGTGATGCAACAGAAGCTTTGCTTTGTGAACGATCTTCACTCCTAAGTGCTTATAACTCCTTCCTTAGCTTCTTTTAGTGTTCTTCTTCTGAACCAAGGAGTTAGTAGCATAAACCGACACAAATGCAATAAAAAGACTCTAAAAACTATCCTAAATGATAGTGATTTCATCACCTATCAAATTCCCCCATGCTTAGACCTTTTACTCGTCCCGAGTAAAACAAATGACAACAACTAGACTCAAGGCCTCAGGAAACATGGGTAAGTAGAAAAGACAATGAAAACAAAAGAAAAAACCAAGAAAGAAAGAAGGAAAAGTGAGGAAATGTGAGAAAAAGAAATACTACCATCCTTATCGCTCCAAGAGTGACCTACCTGGACAACCTCCTTATGACTCCCCTTCTTATGTCGCCAAACGCCGGAAGGGAAACCTACACTCGGTGTCGCTTATTTTGCCAAGGCGCTCTTTTGGGTTTTCACCTTGTCACTCTTCTTCTTTTGATGATCTCACTTTTAACTCACTTCCCTCAAGCCCAATTTTGTACCAACCTAAGGTTGGTCGGACTACCTTCTTTTTACCTAAACCGCCCTTTTGGGTTTTCGGTTTATCCAAGGATTTTCATGCCTTTTTTGTAATTCTTTGGCTTTTTCTTTTTCTTTGTTTTTTTTAACTGATATTCAAACATACTCAAATGTAAAACAAACTCAAAAACAACTTAATGAAACTGTACATGCAATGATATGTCCCTCCCCCATACTTGAAGTACACTTTGCCCTCAAAGTGGAAATGAAGCAAAGATAAATGTGGGGAAGGGAAGAGAAGTGTACCCCTCAGTGGGATGGTCCGGATGGACCATCCGGACCATCATCCGGCGAGTACGGGAAGTGGCTGAAGAAGTGCTCCTGCCGGCGGTAGAGCGTGTCGATGCAGCCCTCCTGAGCCTCCATCCTCTCTCTAAATGAAGTCTCGTAGCTAGCTTGCCAAGCCAGCTGCTGAGTCTCCAACTGCTGCTGATGAGCCGCCTTCCAAGCATCATAACGGTGGTCAAAGTGAGTGGTCATGGAAGAGGCGAAGCTGGACTGCCATGACTGCTGCTGCTTAAGCATGGACCGCTGGTACTCGGTCTTCCATGCTTGATGCTGTGTAGTCAAGGCAGCCATCTGAGCCTGCAGACTCTCCATGGCGTGACTGTCGTCATGTGCTGCAGTCGGCATCTCCTCATCAGTGGTATGGGCCCGGCTAGAGCCTGCTGCATATCTCCCAACAAAACCCACCTGAGGCCGTCTCAGCGGAATTGGGTCAGCTGGTACGTACAAATCGGAGAGCTCGTCTCCCAATGGAAGTCGTCGGGAAAGGTATGTGATGTGACTCCCATCTACAAGTGAGATCCATAATAGGTTCTCCCCATCTCTCTTGAGGAGCCTGCATCTCCTCATCATACCTTCAGTATATAGTGGCACCTCTAAACCTTCTTCCAATGCAGGAAGATCCATCACCTGTGCAGCCAACAATGATATTATCCCACCTCCCACGATGTCTCGAGGCTCATTCTTCCTAATCCGCTTTAAAGCGGTAAGGAAGAGATATGCCCAATCTGGCACCCAATTGTTCGTGGAGAGGCAAGCGTATAGCAATGGAAGGTCCTTGAGAGCGACCTCATTCTCCTCCTTGTGTCCACAGAAGACACTCATAAAGATCTTCGATATAAGCCTGAAACAAGGTGAGTGAATTTGTTGGAGTACTCACCCCTTGCATGAAACTCTGACCTGGTGGCGGCCTGCCAAAACTCAAGCAAATCGGGTGTCGGAATGGGTTCCCATCAGTCATCTGAAGCTGCTATAGTCACCCCTAATGCCTCCTGCAGTTGGGTGTAATCCAATGCGTACTTCTTTCCGTTGAACTTGAATGAGAGTCCAACACACATGTGGTCCACCGTTTCCATTTTGAATGTAGCGATGAATTGGCGGCTGAGGTCGGGGTGTGTTGGAGCACTTCTTACCAGAAAATCACCCAACCCGGCATTATTGAGGAATTCCTGCATGCTCTCTAACATGCCCAGATTTTTCAAGGTGGGAACGTCTAGGAACCGAGTTGCATACATTTCCCGGCTTTGAGCAATCCTATACCGCTCCTTCTCGCCTTTTGATAACTTGTATTTTTTCTGTGTTTCCATCTCTTTCAGTTGATCAAGTAAACGAGTTAGAAAGTTCAGAAATTTGATCAAGAGACGAACCTACTGTCGTGATTTCCGCAGGGGCGGTTGAAGCAGGCGCAGGTGCGGCACGACGCGGGGATGGAGGCTTGCAGGCGCAGGGGCGGTCGAAGAGGAGAGGGCGATTTGGGAGTTCGGCGAAGGTTGTGGTGATGGGGTTGTTCCGGCGTTTTCTTGGTTGTAGCAGGCGTCGCCGGAGGTGGAGCAGTGGAGGTTGAGCGTGAGAGAGTGGAGGGGTTGTTTGTGTATGGTGGTGGTGATGGCCGACGTCGCTGGGGCGGTAGTCGTCGGAGCTGGCGCAAGGGTATTTGGGCAAGGTGGTTCTAGTGCTTCCGGAGGGCGTAGGGACGTATGGAGGTGATGCTAGGTTTTGAAAGGTGAATGGAAGGGGATATGAAGGGCGGTAGATGTAGGTTATTTTTTGAAAGTGTATTTTTTTCTTTCATTAACTGAACTACAGGGGTGGCGGTTTTCACCACAGGGGCGGTGGCAAGGAAGGGGGTACGCAACCTCAACGCCGGGGGCGGCACTAAGGTTGTGTGTCAAGGGTGGCCGCCGCAGAGGCATAGGGGTGTCACTGCGGGGGCGGTGACAAATAGGTCGCCGGCGCAGGCTCAGCGCTGGGGCGGCACTGGGAAAGGATGTCACCGCGGGGCGGTGTCACCCAGCCGCAGGGGCAGTTTTGTTGACAGAAGATCCTCTTTTTTTATTCCTTCGGGTTGCCTCCCGAATTAGCGTCTTTGTTGTACATCTTTGGCTCGACGTAAGGACTCTAACTCTATGACTGAGCATCCTTCAATATTACCTTTGGGTTTATAACCGTCTGTGAAGGTATTCCTCCGGAGGACCTAGTTTCAATTCTTGTAATGGCTTCTGCCATTTGACCAACCTGTTTTTCAAGGTTCTTGATGCTAGATTCTGTTGTTTGGACATGAGTAGCAAAGTGTTTAGTCAAAACCTACAACATATCTTTAGTTGAATGATACTTATCTTGACGGGGCGGCTGTTGTTGGTTTTGTTGATCCCTCCAACGAAAGTTTTGTTGGTCACGCCAGTTTGGCATGAAATTTTGTGCATAGGGATCGTTCCTAGGTCCTTGCTGCTGTGGTTGGCCATAGCCCATTGCGTTTACCTCAACATCGTCATCCTGGACTTCTGGACACATGTCCGTTGGATGGTATGGGTCAGCACATACTCCACAAGCTTTGAGTTGTTGTAGGGTTCCCATAAGTGTTAGCCTGTTCACCATTTCCTTCAATTCCGCGAGCTCGGTGGAAATCTCGCTCTTCCCGGAACTCACAACATGAACTCCTTTCTTGGACGGGGTCCTTCCAAAGTTCCGAGTCCCTTCTGCCAGTTCCTGTATCTTTTCCAAAGCAAGGTTAGGAGTAGAGTTAAGAATATTACCTCCGCAAGCCGCATCAACGATCCTCTTTTCATTGTCTAGCAAGCCATTGTACAAGTACAAGACTAGATCTTGAGTTGAATATCCATGATAAGGACAACTGGATCGGAGGCGTGCAAACCTTTCGAAGTACTCATAAAGTGTTTCGTTCGCCTCTTGCTCGATGTTGCTTATAGCTTTCTTCGAGCTGTTTGCCTTTTTGGCTGGGAAGTATTTCTCTAAAAATGCCTTGTGAAGGTTCTCCCACGTGTCGATGCTCCCGGATGGAAGGTGATAATACCAATCATCCGCGGAATCTTTGAGTGTGAAGCCAAATGCCCTCATCTTGATTTGCTCTTCGGTAATGTTGGCTGGCTTCATGCTCATACACACAGTATGGAACTTCCCAAGGTGCTTGATGGGGTCTTCACCACTTAGCCCATGGAAGGATGGAAGCAAGTGAATTAGGCCCGGCTTGAGCTTAAAATTAACTCCTTCCCCTAATGCCGGTATAGTGACCGCAAGGGGGTTTTGAGCCAAGGTGGGATGCGTGAGTTGGCGAAGGGTACGGTCAGCCATGTCTTTCTGAAATTGTTGTTGTCTACGTTGCCGAATGTGCGTCCTCTCAATTTCTGGATCAAAAGAAGAAAAACCGGAATTAGTAGCACGGGTTTGAACCATAAAAATGGTTCAAACCAATAATCAATAATAACAATAAAACACTAAAACTCTCCGATAACGACGCCAAAATTTGACTGACGGTATTTCTATGGTCGTCTATACCCAATCAAAAGTAAATCCCGACTTAGCACTAAAAACAAGTATAGTGGATAAGTAAGGGTCGAACCCAAGAGAGTTAAGGTGTTTTAGATGCAATTATCTATTATAGTAACAAGTAACAAAGGGGGGGGGGGGTTGGTTGAATTGATGCGCACAAAAACCTAAGAAAACGATTAACTCAACAAGTAAGACAATAATGGGTGAATCTACACTAGGTTGATTCTAAGCATGCAATTGCTACTTTGGTGAGTTCCTTTTACAAGTTTTTAAGTAATCTCCCGTCTCGATCATATATATGTGTTGAGCCAACCGGCATCAACACAACTTAATAGGTTAGTGTTCCGTAAACCTACAAGAACAAATAACAAGTTAGCTTTCAACCAAAGACTAAGGGATATAAAGAGAAGATTAAAACTGTTAAACTTATCTTTATATTTGTGTTCCTTTTCTTTATGTAATTACAACCCGTTATTACTTAAAGTTACTACTAGATTAAAGACCCGAACCCGGAACCTATTAATCCTTGTTGTTTGCATGCACTTTAGAACCTAAGGTGATCAATTTTAAGCAATAGTAAACATGCACTTAAACAATGAAGATCAAGGAAACACAAAGCATTACTAAATAAAAACTTATATTAAAAAGAACTTACAACCAAAGTAACAACGCAGCTTCAAACCAACCCAATGTAGCAAGGGAGTTAACAACTCATTACAATGGAAAACTTAATTCTAAAATGGATGTTTGTGTGGAAAAGCATGGATGATTCTAAAAATCAGCCAATGACTATTTATACTACAAAAGAC
This sequence comes from Fagopyrum esculentum, assembly GCA_033239045.1. NCBI lineage: Eukaryota > Viridiplantae > Streptophyta > Magnoliopsida > Caryophyllales > Polygonaceae > Fagopyrum > Fagopyrum esculentum. The sequence continues at coordinate 124,885,280 of BSUD01000005.1, forward strand.
ACTAATTTGGAGTAAATAGCCTGCCTTAAACAGTCACCTTTAATGCCATAAAGGTGGTGTAAACAGCCAGAGTAAAGCTTCTGGCGTTAAACCGCAGGGGCGACCTTTAGGGACCGCAGGGGCGGTTTAGGCAGAATTGGTTGATCTTCTTCAAGGCCGCAGGGGCGGCTAAGCAATTCCGCTGGGGCGGATCTTCAATGCTCTTCAACTTCTGACCTTTCCACTTCTTGGTGTCTCTGATGCCAAGCCGCAGGGGCGTCCCTATGTCAGCGCAGGGGCGGTGACACAACTCTTCGTCTTCCAACTCCCAGGTTGAGGCGCAAGCAGCGTTGCAGTGAAAGGCGCAGGGGAGCTGGTTTTCGTCTTTTCAAGGGAAGACACCGCACGGGCGCCAAGGAGTGGCGCAGGGGCGGTGACACACTTCATGGAAGGCGCTGGCGAAGGCGCAGGGAGCGCTCCGGTGGAAGGTGTCACCCGCAGGGGCGGGGACAAGGGCCCGCTGGGGCGGTGATGCAACAGAAGCTTTGCTTCGTGAACGATCTTCACTCCTAAGTTCTTATAACTCCTTCCTTAGCTTCTTTTAGTCTTCTTCTTCTGAACCAAGGAGTTAGTAGCAGAAACCGACACAAATGCAATAAAAAGACTCTAAAAACTATCCTAAATGGTAGTGATTTCATCACCTATCACCTTCCACATAGGAGAAGAGAAGGTTAAGTTTGTTCTCTCAACTTTGGCGAAAGAGCCAACACTTGGAGAGGATATGTTCAACATATATGACGAAGAGGCGTCTAGAGAGGAAGTGAGCTCGATCTTATTCAAAGATCCATTGCAAAAGGTCATAACCATGAGCATCATGGAAAAGGGAGAGGAAGAGGATTGCAATGTTGAGATTGAAGCCTTAGAAGATCTAAATGAAGTACAAGAGGAAGAGTTTGAGAAACTATACGATGGCTTAGAAAATGTGAGAAATCACGGCCAGTCGTGCTATTCCACGGCCGTGGTTTCACCAAAACTGGCCGTAAACTGCTATTACGAGACTTCCAGAAACATCCATGCCCTAAACCACGGTCGTGGAAGTAACAGTGGTGCCGTAATTTTGGGGAATTCTGAGAACAATTCCGTTCTCTCCAGTGAGGTCATATCTAGAGAAGAAGCACAAAAATCGTTTCGAAAATTCCTCTCAGTTAAACCACCTTGGTCGAGGTGTTCTAGGTTATCCGAGGTGTTCTACCTCGTTTGGCCAGGATCATCCCGGTTGAGGTCAAAATTTTTTTTTTTCTAAACCAGTTTTCGACGTTTTTTTCAAACAAAAACGTGTATGTATTCTTGCAATTTCAGATAAGCACATAAAGCCAAATAAGACAATAAGATAATAATATCTAGGAGTCATACAAGTCATACACAAATAATGTCAGATAGGTACATCCACATACCCTATACTTGGGACACATTGTCCCAATGGGTCAAATAAGACAATAAGATAATAATATCTAAGAGTTGCGCTTAAACGCTTATGAGAATGCCAAGATCTCCAAGGAGAGTACTGATTTAACCGTCTTTGAGGTTTGGCATTCTCATAAGCGTTTAAGTGCAACTCTTCCAACTCATTGATGCTTAATGGCCTCTTTTCTCCGGCTTCCTTGATATCGAAATTTAACCACTTGATTGCCCAATATGCCTTGTGCTCTAGTTTGATGGGTAGATGACAAGACTTACCATATACCAAATTGTAAGGGGTGGTACCAATGGGAGTCTCGAATGCAGTCCTATAAGCCCAAAGAGCATCGTCCAACTTCATGGACCAATCTTTCCTCGTCCTAGAGACGGTCTTCTCCAAAATTGCCTTGATTTCTCTATTCGAGATCTCGACCTGTCCACTAGTTTGAGGTTGATAAGGGGTTGCTACCTTTTTGGTTACCCCATACTTCGATAGAAGTGCCTTAAACTTCCAGTTGATAAAATGTATCCCTCCATCACTGATGATGATGTGTGGTGTCACAAAATGCAGAAAAATAGTCCGATTGATGAACTTCACGACTACCATGGCGTCATTAGTGGGAGAGGCAATGGCTTCCACCCATCTAGACACGTAATCAACGGCTAGAAGAATGTAGAGGTTTCCTCCGGACAATGGGAACGGTCTCATGAAATAAACTCCCAATACATCGAAAATCTCAACCTCTTGAATATTGTTGAGTGGCATCTCATTCCTTCTAGACAAATTCCTTGTTCTTTGGCATGCATCACAAGAGACGAAAAATGCTTGCACATCTTTAAATAATGTAGGCCAAAAGAAACCGGAATGTAATACCTTAGCGCACGTTTTGTGTGCACTAGCATGCCCTCCACAAGGAAGCGAGTGGCAATGCCTTATGACGCTGGAAACTTCATCCTCTGGAATGCATCGTCGAAGCATCCCGTCTGGACCTCTTTTGAACAGTAGAGGTTCATTCCAGTAGAAGTGACGTACATCCTTGAAGAATTTCTTCCTTTGAGTGTACGTCAACCCGGGCGGTATTTCCTCGCAAACAAGATAATTAACAATATCAACATACCAAGGCTCTTTAGTATCAAAAGTTTGGTGGAGCCAGTGCTCCATCAATTGTAAATGAGTCTCAGAAAAGGGTTTAGGAAGTTTGTTGTTCTCCGTTGACAACATCTCGCTTGACGTCTCGATCGGCGTCCGAGGTGGGTGACTGAGGTGTTCTTCAGATATGAACACCTCACTTGGTCTAGAAAGTGTCTCGGTCGAGGTACTGGAACTGGGACCGAAACCTAAATTTCTTTTCTTCCTCTGAATTAGTGTCTCAATTTTAGCTTCTGGATCTTCTTCTAGTGCTTTTAAGCTCCGTATATCTACATCACAAGAAGCATCTATACCTTCCTCCATTACACTAAAATTAAGAATGCTTTCAAGAGGATCTTTAATAAGGATAGAGCTCACCAATTCTCTCGATTCTTCTTCATCATAGATGTTGAAGATGTCATCCTCCAGCGGCTCTCCTTTCATTGCAGCAAGCAATGCAAACTCCACTTGGTCTCCACCAATGTTGAATTTCAACCTAGCGTTCTTACAATCCACATTGCAACTCGAAGTTGCTAGAAATGGTCTCCCAATAATGATAGGAACGGGATAATCTGTGGGTATGCCAAGTACAACAAAGTCTATAGGTAAATTGAAATTACCTAACATGACGAGAACGTCTTCCAAAATGCCCAAAGGATGGGTAATGGATCGATCCGTCATGTACAACCTTATCTTCACCGGCTTGGGCTCTCCAAGTCCGATTCTCTCACATAACTCCAATGGGATGATGATCACGCTGGCTCCTAGATCGCACAACGCCTCACAAGTTACATCCCCAACTTGAATGGATATGCAAAATGAGCCGGGATCTCTTAATTTGGGTGGCATCTTCTCCTTCATGATTTGAATGAGTTTCGAGGATTTAGATGCCATCCTAACTTCTCCAAAGTCTTCTAGCTTCTTCTTTCTTGATAGAATCTCTTTTAAGAACTTTCCAAAGGCGGGCATCCCTAGAATAAAATCAAGGAAAGGGATATTAATGTGTAGTTTATTCATCAAGTCAAGGATCTTACCAAAATGCTTGTCTAGATGTGCTCTGGCCTTGGACTGAGGGAACGGAAGTTCTTAAAAGAATGTGAGTTTACGGAAGCTTCAAATACTCCTTGTGGGTCGATCAAAGTATAGAATGTGAGTTTACGGAAGCTTTGAGATGGATGCGGAAGCGTACGGTCAATCCGATCTAGTTAGATCGAACCTTCCACGAAGTGGAGTAGATAGATTTGACCCTTAAAATGGATCCTCGAGTTGGAGACTTGAATCAATGACTAGATCCAAGATAGAACTTTAAGAGGGTGGAAGAGGAGGTGATGCCTAAACCAAGTAGGAGGAAATACTTCTCAATATACTTGATTCAAATTAGACATGATTACAAATGAAGCCAACCATCCATTATATAGTGGAGGGTGGTGGCAAAGATGGAAATCCTTAAGAAGTAATCGAGAGATACTAGGCTAAAATCAAGGGATTTGATTGGAATATTCTATGAATGATTCCAAGTCAAATCTTCCTTTTAAAGGGAAATATCCACAAGGATATCCCTTTAATTATTTAAATATCTAAAATATTAAATAGATAAAAATATGACGGAAATAAATATGCGGGACAAATCTTCCGTCGCTAGCCAAGTGCATATCAAGTCGGAGGTACGGATGGCAACGCCATCTAGGGGCGTATCATGGTGGTTTATAAGTAGGAGGTGGAACATAAACTTCAAATTTCTCTTGTGCTTTCTGGGGCTCCACCTCGGTTGGCACCTCGACCGAAGTGTTCCTTGTATGGTCCTGAACCGAGATGTTCTTCGTTTGTGTTGACACCGACCGAGGTACTGGATCTGTAGTTTTTAGTCCACTTCTCGTCGTTATTGCCATAACCTATCCTTTTGGGTTGCTCTTTGTCCTTGTTGGGAGCTTCCCTGGATCTCTTGACACTTCATTCGCCTTATTACAGAATTATTGCTCTAAGGCTTTTTGTGCCTTTGAAAATGAAGTCATCGACGTCTCCATATCGTTGAGCTTGATCAAGAATGCCTCCAACACTGCATCCTTCTTTTCTGGCTGGGACGAACTTGATTCAGGCTCCTGGCTCTTCAAAGGAGTAGAAGAAGAAGAGGAGGGGTTAAAAGCATTATTGGAATGAGAATGAGGGTTACCCGGGTTTTGTTGATTAGATCTCCAATTGTTGCTGTTGGAGCCTCTATTTTTGTTGTAATTGTTGTTCCGTGACCCTTGGTTGTTATTTCTTCCTTGATATCCTCCATCTTCCTTCTTCGTGTGAGCTACTAAAGGATCCTTCAATTGCTTCACATAATTTTTAAGGGATATGAGTTGATTATCATTTGATGAAGTGTCTTGGAAACTAACTCTGTTAGCTCCATTTGCGGCTCCTTGATGTGAGTACTTCTCCATATGCAAAGCTTGCTTTTCAATGAACTTCCAAGCTTCGTCTATTGGCATATCCATGAATGTGTCGGCGGAAAGTAGATGGAGATTAAATTGAGTAGCTCCATCCAATCCCTTGAAGTATATCTCTAGCAATTCTATCTTTGGAATCCCATGATGTGGGCAATCCAATTGAACATCCTTGAATCTCTCCCATGACTTGGACAAACTCTCCTTGTCCTTCATGATGAATGCATTGATCTTCCCTCTCATTTCAGCGGTCTTGGAGGGGGGAAGAACTTTGTTTGAAACTCCGTCGTCATCTCTTCCCAAGTATTGATCTTTCCGGGTGGAAGAGATTGATACCAAGTAAGCGCCCTGTCTTTCAAAGAAAAGTAGAAAGGCCTTAGCTTGTAGTTGTTGTTTTCTAGACCTGAAGGTCTCAAGGTCTCCATCAAAATCTCGTAGTTTTCCAAATGATGATGCGGAGACTCCCTCTCTAAACCTCCAAATTGGCATTGACGGATCATGGATAGAACTTGTAGTCGAAGTTCATAATCATGCTCAGCTGGATCACCTAGGTTGACTCCTGGACGCCTCACTTGCTGATTAGGGTCTATCCTCTGTCCTAGAGTTTGTGGAATTTCAGCAAAAAGAACATCTCGGACAGGCATCCGAGGTGGATGTATCTCGTCCGGGGCACCATGGAATGGGTCTTGCCTCGGTCGAGGATCTGCGATCGGTCGAGGCATAAACTGGGCCCTTAGAGTGGCCATATCTGGTTCGATCTTTTCAGTTCTTGCACGAGTCTGCTCTCTCTCTCGCTGCAATTCTTATTTGTTGAGGCGTAGCTGTTCCAGCGCCTCCTTTAATTCGGCCTTAAGATCGCGATTGTCTTGATTGGCCATCTTAACTTCTTTCAATCGTCGCTTGTATGTCTTTTCTGGTTTGGGATCGCAAGGAACGATTTCCTTCCCAGCACGGGTTCTTTGCATAAACCTAAGAAAAAGATCCCGCGAAAACACTCAAGTAGAGTGGTTAATAGTAACAAGGGCAATTGCCCCGAAAGGCTACCGCAACCGGCTCGGTCTTGACCAAGTCCCCGGCAACGGCGCCAAAAACTTGTTCTTTGACGAATCTCAGTTCCGTTGCCGGAACAAGAACTTCTTATGTACCTAAGAACACAAACCTGCAAGAACACTCAAGCAGAAAGATCAATAGAAAAAGCAAGAACAGTCCCCGGCAACGGCGCCAAAAAATTGTTTGTTCCAAAAGGTGTGTGCAAGCTTTAAATTTATAACCCAAGAAGTATGTGTTCGCCACTTATCGTGCGTGCAAATAAGCTTTAAATTTATAAAACTAGAATCAAGGAAGCGAACCCGCAGTGTACGGATCGACGTAGTTAAGCAAGAATTCCAGAGTATCGAACACAGGGTTTTGGGGGGTTAAATCCAATTATAAGATTGTCAAGCAAGTAAATGTATGAGCTTTGCAAATATATTGAGGAAAACAGCAACCCTAAAGATCCAGGTGTCTAATTGTGGCAATCGATTCAAGATATACTATAGATATAAGGACAGAGTTGAGGTTTGCAAAGGTATGCTAAGGTAAAGCAATGTACGGTGAAGTTTCAAGGCTTTATATGACTTATCTAAAGACGCTCTCTATAAAGGTTGTTGTGGCTTCAGTATAGAAAGGATCTATGGACAAGAATTTACATCAAATACCCAAACTTGTAACCCAAGGATCAAGACTAACTAAACCGATTATGGTTGTAACACTCGAAATCGAAGTAGAGGTTGTTGAGGCTTCACTACTACCTAGAAAAGGCAAGCCAAGACTAAGTTAAAGCAAATCTTTAACTTTGGATTAAAGTAAAAGCAAGGTTTGTAAACTGATACAAATTACGGGTAGATTTTGAGTTCCACGGCCGTGGAACCTCAAGAACAGACCGTGGTTTGGGGGCGTCGGCGAAATCTCTCTAACTCTCAGGGTCCAATCTGTTTACGATCGATCTATCATCATCTAAGCCACAACTATCAACCCTTCACTTTAGAATTGCTAAAGGGTTTTAGCCAACAATAGTCATTATGATATCAAATTCAAGATTAAGAAGAATGAAAGATGAAAACCTTCGAAAACATTCAATAAACTTCAAATCAATCTCAAATCCACAAACAAGGGTAATAATGTAACAGATTTGGAATAACACAAACCAATGTCAGTCCTTGATAAGAACAAAGAGCGGGATGTCAATCCGTCTTCTAATCAAACCTAGGAACAAAAGCGCAACTTCCAAATCTTCAAGCCTTCGTAAATCTCCGTTGCAAGATTGCAATTCTCCACACGTCCGATGAAACCCTAGGCATGTGTAAGCGAGCGTAAGCGAAGGTGTCGAATTCTCCCTCCTTCAGTCCTTTTATAAGGAAGGATAGAATAACCGTCCGGCTCATATGCGTAAACAATGTGTCCATATTTCATTCGTCAAAAGATTGCCTAAATCACGGTTTCATGGAGTTCCACGGCCGTGGTTTAGAGCGTGGAAGTGGATTACGGTTCTTCACAACTTCCACGGCCGTACTTTATACCGTGTAACTCTCTGGAATGCTCCACGTTCATGTTGCCAAGTTCCACGGCCATGGTTTAGATCGTGGACTTCATTATGGCCGTATTTTAGAGCGTGGAAGCGTAGATTGCTCGTAGTTTCCTTTGTGTCGTGCCATTCCTCCTCCTAGCATCTCCCTTGACTTCCTTGGTGTGTCCTCAATCCTTGGATGTGCTCAATTCATCTCCATCCTCTCTTAATTTGTTCGGTTTTAGCTCTTATTCACCTATAATCAACACAAGGCTTATGTAGACCTCTATATCGACAATATAGACAAACTAGCCAACAATTGCTTCAATGCCTTATCAAGGAACACTTATAATGGATGAAAAACATCTAGAAAACGTGCCTTAAATATCACAATATATCATGCTAACAAAATACCCCATACTTGTCACTTGCTTGTCCCCAAGCAAGGTCTTTCAAAAGCTTTAGAACTCAAGTTAGGATGAAATATGTATGCAATCTCAAAAACAAAACATCTTCTAGGTAAAGAGTAAAGAGGAAGGAAACATCGTGAATTGATCGAACTTTAATGTAAGCATCATAACCTTCAAACATTATCAAAATCAATCATAAGAAACTTCAATTTAGATCACCAAGTCATATAACATTCTCTTGATCTTAAGGACTTTCAAATAAGGTCTAGAATGCGGAAAGGGAGAGGAAACTATAAGGAATGTGGTGCATGAATCCGGGAAAGTGGATAACTAACTCTTTTCTTTTTCTCTTGCGGTTTCGCAACACTTTCAACTTTGAGCTTTGCTCTCTTCTTTTCACATTATTTTTCGACTTTACTTTTGGAGTTATGGATAGAGGTGCACAAAAACCGAAGCCTAGGAGATTGGCGATTCTCAATTTTACGAGATGCCTCAAACCCTTGATGCACATACCATAATCCGTTAGGAATATTGCTCAATCCGACTTTGGCAAGACACAAACACCCGGCTATGTGAATGGTGCCGAGTTACTCATCGTCATGATTGACTTCCCCAAACCTATAAGCTCTTTCTATTCTTTGAATGCAAAATTTTGCTTTCATGGCCCTCCCACATCAAACATGCCAAATACTCAACTCCTCCAAATTCCCGGATAGGTAAAGGAGGCCATTATTTCATTGAGGGGCTAAATGATCAAAGAAAGAAGAAAGAAAATCGAATTGCCTTAATCATTTCAACAAGAAGTATAAGAACTTATCATGTGATTTCAACCTTGATTTCTCAATATGATTTAGATAAAACTCTTCACATTATGAAACTTGCAAAAGAGGAATAATTAACTCATTCAATTTCTTTTCAATTCACTATTTGTTTAAGCATACAATTGTCATCAAAAACTCAATTCACAAGTAGTGATTATCATAGAAATCATCTCAATTCTTAGAAGCACAAAATTTTTCAAAATGTTTCGATTTTTATGGGTTTTTTAAAAGCTTTTTCATGCAATGCGATAATGAAACGTGTAACAATGGAATGAAACATGCAAAGTGTACTCGATCAAAGCAAGCAAAAGTGAGTAGAGTTATTACAAACGAATAGTCACACCCCACCCCATACTTGAGACAAACATTTTCCCTAATGTTCAAAAAGAAATAAAGAAAAGAAAGAAAGAAAATGAACTCACAAGATGGTGGTGGAGCGGCTAATGTGGTAAATCATCATCATCCTCACTGGGGTGCCGGTGGTGGTGGAAACGGGAAGAAGCCGGGGTCGTAGTTCCGCCCAAACTGCTGGCGGTAGATGTCTCTCATCATCCGGTCATGTGCCTCAGCTCGTGTATCTCTAACATCCGGCCGGATCTCCAAAGCTCCGACTCTCCTGGAAAGGTCGGTGGCCCACTCCGGCAGCTGCTCGTACCACTCCGGCGCCTGACTATGCCAAGCTGGTGCATCTTACGGTGCTAGTGCAGGTGGTGGTTGTGCATGCCAAGTCGGTGGAGCTCTCATCAGATCCGGATGCGTGCTATACCACTGAGGAGGGGTCGCCATCCATGTCGGCCTCTCACTTATGCTGGCGCGGCGAGAGGAAGAACCGGAAGCTCTAGCGGGGTGGGGAGAGTGTCTAGGGAGGTCGGGAAATGTATCCGGCTGATCCGGAAAGGTACCAAAATCGTGCTCCTCACCTCCTCCCTCAAACTCATCATCTCCTCTCATCTCCTCCTCATCTACAGCAGGTGGCTCAGGGGGGACGTAAGGAGGTGCTACTAATCTATTCGCATGCATGGCAGCGAATGTCTCCTTCCAGTTATGGCGTCCAACCATAATGGAATACTCGGGAAGCCATGTAACCCCTCTACCTCCTCTACCCTCCCAAGGCATGGCAGCGGTAGGTGGACCTCTATGTCTAGGAAAGATAATACCTCTAGTCATGAGGCTCTGAAGTCCTAGAGGTCTAGCCGCTATCCTAGTGCACGCGGAGAAGTCAATACCCAGCTGTCTAGCACGGTGGGTGAACATCCCACCGTATCCAATATTGCCAGCTCTCTTGTTCTTTAGCTTACTCATAGTAGAAGTTAAGAGGGTGGCACGGTCAGCCGGCCTACCATGCAGCATACAGTACAGCAGAAAAAACTCATCAGTCTTGATTTTCTGAGGAGTCTCCGTCCTAGGGAAGAGACACTCAGAAAGCACTCGGTGGACAATCTTCAAGGCTAAGTGATAGATCAACTTAGCCTTGGTATCAGCAGGTTGCCAGCGGTCCTCGCTGGCGTACACCATAGCAATATCCTCCCAAAAATCTTTGACGTACACACCACTAGGAAATCGACCATTGAAGGTCTCATGAAACCCAAAGAAGGCTCCAAACTCTCGGATCGAGAACTCATAGTTCCTCTCCATCAGCCGGAAAGAAACTGTCCTATCCATGTGGCAATGCTCAAATGAGATCACAAAATCTCTAGTGATCTCCTCATATGCATCTTCCCGAATAGCGGAGAAGATGATCAAACCGGCTCTATCAAGCAACCAAGTAAGGTCACCTACCACATTCAGTGGCTCTAAATCCTTAAGAAGCAAGTAACGAGGTCCTATGACCGGTCTCTTCACAATTCTCTCTAAAGCATCTAGATAATCATCATGAATTTGTGGAATTCTAGGGGGTGGGGGTGATGGTGGTGATGGTGGTTCACTAGGGGGTGCCTGGGAGGAGGAGGAAGCATTGGCTTTCCTCTTCTTGGTCCTATTAGACATTCTCCTAACAAGGTCCATGTTCTGTTCAAAACCACGGTCTGTTCTTCAATTTCCACGGCCGTGGAATGCCCAGAGACCGTGATTTGGTTCGTAAATCCTCAAAAATCACTCAATCAACACCACAATCAGCAGATAGCAGCCCTAGACTAATTTCGATCCAGTTCCAATCAGTTCATCTAATATATCTTGCAAAAACTGAATTGAATCGACAAAGTGAGAGAAGAGAAGAAAAACCTAGGTTTTAGGATTTTCAAATCCAAATTCCGTCTTCTCCGGCGATTGTTCACTTGAATTGTTGCTTGGATCTTGTAGATGATCGAATTTGCTCCAGTTTGGGTTAAAGAATCGTTCGAAACGAATAACGAACGGAGATTTGAGAGAGGGGGATCAATTCGGCTTTTTCGTAGGCGTTCAAGCGAAGTTCTTCAAGCTCGTTAAGGTCCAAGAGACGCTTCTCTCCCGCTTCCTTCATGCTGAAGTTCAACCACTTTATTGCCCAATACGCCTTATGCTCCAACTCTACCGGCAAGTGACAAGACTTCCCATACACAAGGTTGTATGGTGTTGTTCCGATGGGAGTCTTATATGCAGTCCGGTATGCCCATAATGCGTCATCTAGCTTCAAAGACCAATCCTTCCTTTTCCTTGAAACCGTCTTCTCTAGGATTCCTTTAATCTCCCGGTTCGAGATCTCCACTTGTCCACTAGTTTGTGAATGATAAGGGGTGGCGATCTTGTGAGTCACCCCATACTTAGCTAATAGAGCTTCGAATCGTCGGGCAATGAAGTGAGAGCCTCCATCACTAATGATAGTCTGTGGTGTCCCAAATCGTGGGAAAATGGTCTTGTTAAAGAACTTGACCACAACCATAGCATCATTAGTGGGAGAGGCAATTGCTTCAACCCATCTCGAAACGTAATCTACGGCTAAAAGTATGTATTGGTTTCCACAAGATGATGGGAAAGGTCCCATGAAGTCTACTCCCCAAACGTCAAAGATCTCCACCTCTTGAATGTTGTTAAGAGGCATCTCGTTTCTCCTAGATATGTTCCCTGTTCTTTGACAAGCATCGCAGCAGGAAACAAAGGTTTGCACATCTTTAAATAAAGTAGGCCAAAAGAATCCAGATTGCAATACCTTAGCGCTAGTCTTGTTTGAACTAGCGTGTCCTCCACAAGGTAGTGAATGACAATGACGGATGACACTTTGCATCTCATCTTCCGGCACACATTGCCGAATGATGCCGTCCGGACCTCTCTTAAAGAGGAGAGGTTCATTCCAAAATTATTCCCGAACATCCTTAAAGAACTTCTTTCTTTGTGCGTAGGATAATCCGGGTGGTAAATCCTGACAAACCAAATAGTTAACAAAATCAGCAAACCATGGTTCGTTACCTTTGGTGATCACGTCGATGCACTCCTCTATGATATGTAAGTGCTCGTCTGGAAAGGAGTCATCTATAGGTAGATTGTCGTCCTCTAGATGTGGTAGACGACTCAAATGATCCGCGACAGAATTTTCTGAACCCTTCTTGTCACGGATCTCTAGATCGAATTCTTGTAGAAGAAGAATCCATCTAATTAGCCTTGGTTTCGCATCTTTCTTTGCAAGCAAATACCGGATCGCAGCATGATCCGTGTACACAATCACCTTAGCACCTACAAGATAAGAGAGAAACTTTTCAAATGCATATACAATTGCTAAAAATTCCTTCTCGGTAGTGGCGTAGTTGAGATGTGCTTCATCTAGCGTCTTGCTAGCGTAGTAGATAGCGTGGGTTCGTCCTTCCTTTGTTTGCCCAAGCACAGCCCCTATAGCTACGTCACTTGCGTCACACATAACCTCAAATGGAAGATTCCAATCCGGAGGTTGAATAATCGGGGCTGAGATTAGAAGCTTCCCGAATTATATTAAACGCATCCAAGCATTCCTTCGAGAAATAAAAAACTGCATCCTTCATCAATAAATTAGTAAGCGGTTTTGATATCTTGGAGAAATCCTTTATAAAACGTCTATAGAATCCAGCATGTCCTAGAAAACTTCTTATCTCTTTCACCGAAGTTGGGGGAGGAAGCTTTTCTATAGTCTCTATCTTAGACTTATCCACTTCAATCCCTCTACTAGAGATTAAGTGTCCTAGTACAATGCCCTCTTTCACCATAAATTGACACTTCTCCCAATTAAGAACTAGGTTAGTGTCTTCACACCTTTGTAACACAAGAGCAAGGTTAGAAAGACAATTATCAAAAGAGGAACCATAAACGGAGAAATCATCCATAAAGACCTCCATGATCTCCTCTATGTACTCCGAGAAGATAGCCATCATGCACCTTTGAAAGGTGGCTGGGGCGTTGCAAAGCCCAAACGGCATTCTCCTATAAGCAAACGTTTCCCACGGACACATGAATATGGTCTTCTCTTGATCGTCGGGATGTATCGGGATCTGAAAGAAACCACTATAACCGTCAAGATAGCAAAAGTGTGAGTGTTATGCTAACCTCTCAAGCATTTGGTCGATGAAGGGTAGTGGGAAGTGATCCTTCCTCGTTGCGTTGTTTAGCTTTCAGTAATCTATGCACATCCTCCATCCAGTTACGGTTCGTGTGGGAATGAGTTCATTGTTTTTATTGGTGATGACCGTCATTCCTCCCTTCTTTGGAACCACCTGTACGGGACTCACCCACTTGCTATCGGAGATAGGGTAGATGATACCTGCATCAAGTAGTTTAAGAATTTCTTCTTGACAACCTCCTTCATGGTCGGATTAACCGCCTTTGAGGTTGTCGCGAAGTTCTAAAGTCTTCTTCCATTAGGATCTTATGCATGCATAATGAAGGTTTGATTCCTACTAGATCCTCTATAGTATACCCTAAGGCCTTCCTATGTTTCTTAAGAACAACCATAAGCTTACTATGTTCATCTATACTCAAATCGGAACTAACAATTACCGGAAAGGTAGAATTAGGTCCTAGAAATGCGTACCTTAGATGTGTAGGAAGTGGCTTCAATTCCATCACTATAGGAGTCTCTAATGTCTCTTGAGGAGTATCTGATGCTTCCTTAGAAGTGTCTAAGGATGTAGAAGATGTTGGAGAAGAATCAAAAGAAGTGGCGGAGAAGATACAATCTCCTTCAGATTCACCCAAAATTACGGCTCCCCTGTTTCCTCCACGGCCGTGGTTTTGGGCGTGGAAATCAATTACGGTGCCTCTGTTTGCTCCACGGCCGTGGTTTTGGCAGTGTAAGTTACTGGAGTCCTTTGAATACCTGATTACGGTCATGTTGGTAGATTCCACGGCCGTGGAATAGCACGACTAGCCGTGGTTTCTTACGTTTTCTGACCCATCGTAGAGTTTCTCAAATTCTTCTTCATACACTTCTTTTTGCTTCTCTAAAGCTTCAATTTCCTCATTGCATTCCTCTTCTTCCCCTATATCCATAATGGTCATAGAGATAACCTTTTGCAAGGGATCTTTGAAGAGAATCGAACTTACCTCCTCTCTAGATAGCTCTTCGTCATAGATGTTGAATATGTCTTCATCGAAAACTGGTTCCTTCACCATAGTGGAGAAAACGAACTCTACCTTTTCTTCTCCTATGTCGAAGGCGAGTCTAGCATTCTTGCAATCAACTATACAACCGGATGTTGCAAGAAACGGTCTTCCGAGTATGATCGGGACCGGACTATCTGCAGGAATGTCAAGCACAACAAAATCTATAGGAACATAGAACTTACCAAACTTGACCGGGACATCTTCAACTATGCCGACAGAACGAGTTATGGATCGATCCGCCATGTACAACGTCATCTTCACCGGTTTAGGTTCGCCTAAACCGATCTTCCTGCATAGGGCAAGCGGAATGATACTCACGCTTGCCCCTAAATCATAATGCATCATATGTGACATCTCCCACTCCTATGGGAATACAAAATGACCCCGGATCCTTCAGCTTTGGGCGCATCTTTTCCTTCATTGTCTTGATGAGATTTGATGAATCCGAACTCATCTTAACCTCTCCAAAATCCTCTAATTTTCTTTTGTTAGAGAGGATCTCATTTAGGAACTTTCTATAAGCTGGCATACCTACAATTGCATCAATGAAAGGTATATTAATATGCAGTTTGCTCATGAGTTCAATAAACTTACCGAATTGCTTGTCTAGACGCGCTCTTGCTCTAGATTGCGGGAATGGTAGGGGAGGTTTGAAAGCTGGAGGAGGAACATAGACGTCTTCCTTCTCCTTCCCCTTCTTTTTCTCCTTCTCGACGGGAACTTCTACAAACTTAGGCTGCGGATCAGTGGTTGTTGCTCCGCTCCTAGTTGTGATTGCCATCACCCTTCCCTTTGGGTTATCCTCCGTCTTTCCTGGAAGTTTTCCTTGATTCCTAGGAACTTCCTCAGCATGGCTAAACATTTGGTTTTCCAAAACCTTTTGGGCTTTATCAACCTTAGTAATGTGATCATCAACCTTAATGATGTGACTCTCCAATCCTTGAAGCTTTCCCAAGATTGTTTCCAACATGGGATCGGACTTCTCTTTCCCCGAAGTGCTTCCGCTATTAGATGCTTGTTCCTGGCTTTTCAAGGGAATGGAAGAAGAAGAAGGTAGAGTTAGTGAATTTCCTGAACTGGGATAAGAATTACCGGAATTGTGTTGTTGGTTGGACCGCCAATTGTTGTTGTTTGAACCCCTATTGTTGTTCCAGCCGTTATTCCGGTTGTTGTTGTTGTTCCAATTATTCCGGTTGTTGTTCCGGTTGTTGCGGTTTGTATTCTCATTCCCATTGTGGTTATTGTTGTTTCCCAAATAACCCACATCTTGCCCCTTTTGCTTTGGAAAGTTGGTTTTAATAGCTTCCTTCAACTCTTTAATCTCGGTGTTGAGAGAAAAGATTTGAGTTTGAGCAGCTTGTGATAACTTTGCTCCTTGCTCCATTTGATTTGCTTCTACTTTCCGGTGAGAATACTTTTCTATGACTCGGGCTTGCTTCTCAATGAAGTCCCAAGCGTCATCTTCCCTCATGTCCATGAATGTACCACATGAAAGGGATTGGAGCTTGAATTGTGTTTCCACATCCAGCCCCTTGTAGTATATCTCCAATCAACCCAGTTTGGAAATGCCATGATGTGGGCAATCCAATAGCAAGTCCTGAAATCTTTCCCAAGATTGAAACAAACTTTCGTTAGATCTCATAGAAAAGGCATTAATCTTACCTCTCAACTCCGCCGTCTTGGATGGTGGAAAGAATTTGGTGAGGAATTCCGCAGAAAGATCCTCCCATGTGTTAAGTCTTCCATTTGGAAGAGCTTGATACCAAGATAAAGCTTTCCCTTTCAAGAAGAAGAAGAATGGCTTGATCTTGTAGTTGTTAGTGTTTGCAATCTTTGGCTTCATTGTCTCCATCATGATCTCGAAATTTTGTAAATGTTGATGTGGAGATTCAGCACTCGCTCCTCCAAACTGATTTTGGCGAACGATAGTAATAACTTGTGGGTTGAAGCTAAACCCTTGCATATCATCAACATCAAAGTTCACACCTAAACGGCGTGGTTGCTGAATTGGATCCATCCTTTGGCCAAGAGTTCTTGGCTCTCCATCTACACGAGCAGCTCTCGCATCCCCAACTGGAACACGACGATTTGCAGCCGGTCTTAGAGCAAATGGGTTCACATTGATCGTCGGATCAATGTCCTCTAGTGGTGGCATGGAAGAGTCGCTATCCTCGTCGGAAGAATTGGTTCTAACCAATCTTGACGATTTCCTGCTCTTCTTCTTCTTAAGGTCGCTCAATTCCAACCTTATTTGAAATATCATATCCGTTAGATCATTAACTTTCGATTGATGACGCTCCGATTCCTCCTTGCGAGTCTTCTCGCTCCATCTAAGTTAAGCTTCGGACTCCGCTAACTCCGTTTGGTAATCTCGTTCTCTTTCTTCAGCCATCTTTCTTTCCTTGAGCTTCTTCCTCAAAGTTTTCTCAAGTTCTTGATCAAGAGGTAAGAGGTCTGTGTTGTTCCTAGACCTACGCATAAACCTAAAGAAGCCTGCAAATATCACTCACAAGAGATATCAAATAACAAGAGCTAAGCTCCCAAGCTTGACAACCGGTAACCGAATTCGGCCTAGACCAAATCCCCGGCAACGGCACAAAAAACTTGTTCGCCACTTAGTGTGCGTGCAAATAAGCTTTAATTTTATAAAACTAGAATCAAGCAAGCGAACCCGCAGTGTACGGATCGACGTAGTTAAGCAAGAATTCCAGAGTATCGAACACAGGGATTTGGAGGGTTAAATCCAATTATAAGATTGTCAAGCAAGTAAATGTATGAGCTTTGCAAATATATTGAGGAAAACAGCAACCCTAAAGATCCAGGTGTCTAATTGTGGCAATCGATTCAAGATATACTATAGATATAAGGACAAAGATGAGGTTTGCAAAGATATGCTAAGGTAAAACAATGTACGGTGAAGTTCCAAGGCTTTTTATGACTTATCTAAAGACGCTCTCTATAAAGGTTGTTGAGGCTTCAGTATAGAAAGGATCTATGGACAAGAATTTATATCAAATACCCAAACTTGTAACCCAAGGATCAAGACTAACTAAACCGATTAAGGTTGTGACACTCGAAATTAAAGTAGAGGTTGTTGAGGCTTCACTACTACCTAGACAAGGCAAGCCAAGACTAAGTTAAAGCAAATCTTTAACTTTGGATTAAAGTAAAAGCAAGGTTCGTAAACTGACACAAATTACGGGTAGATTTTGAGTTCCACGGCCGTGGAACCTCAAGAACAGACCGTGGTTTGGGGGCGTCAACGAAATCTCTCTAATTCTCAGGGTCCAATCTGTTTACGATCGATCTATCATCATCTAAGCCACAACTATCAACCCTTCACCTTATAATTGATAAAGGGTTTTAGCCAACAATAGTCATTATTATACCAAATTCAAGATTAAGAAGAATGAAAGATGAAAACCTTCGAAAACCTTCAATAAACTTCAAATCAATCTCAAATCCACAAACAAGGGTAATAATATAACAGATTTGGAATAACACAAACCAATGTCAATCCTTGATAAGAACGAAGAGCGGGATGTCAATCCGTCTTCTAATCAAACCTAGGAACAAAAGCGCAACTTCCAAATCTTCAAGCCTTCGTAAATCTCCGTTGCAAGATTGCAATTCTCCACATGTCCGATGAAACCCTAGGCACGTGTAAGCGAGCGTAAGCGAAGGTGTCGAATTCTCCCTCCTTCAGTCCTTTTATAAGGAAGGATAGAATAACCGTCCGGCCCATATGCGTAAACAATGTGTCCATATTTCATTCGTCAAAAGATTGCCTAAATCACGGTTTCATGGAGTTTCACGGCCGTGGTTTAGAGCGTGGAAGTGGATTACGGTTCTTCACAACTTCCACGGCCGTACTTTATACCGTGTAACTCTCTGGAATGCTCCACGTTCATGTTGCCAAGTTCCACGGCCGTGGTTTAGATCGTGGACTTCATTATGGCCGTATTTTAGAGCGTGGAAGCGTAGATTGCTCGTAGTTTCCTTTGTGTCGTGCCATTCCTCCTCCTAGCATCTCCCTTGACTGCCTTGGTGTGTCCTCAATCCTTGGATGTGCTCAATTCATCTCCATCCTCTCTTAATTTATTTGGTTTTAGCTCTTATTCACCTATAATCAACACAAGGCTTATGTAGACCTCTATATCGACAATATAGACAAACTAGCCAACAACTGCTTCAATGCCTTATCAAGGAACACTTATAATGGATGAAAAACATCTAGAAAACGTGCCTTAAATATCACAATATTTCATGCTAACAGTATGCTTGAACAAATATGCGAACCCGTAGTGTATGGGTCAATTGTAATAAAAAGCAAGAATTCCAGGGGTCGATCACAGGGACTTAGGTGAAACAAAGCACGGAATCAGGTAGTCAAATAACTATTAACCACAAAGTAATTAAAGCAATCAAAGATGATATAAGTCAAGTAAAGGGAAATGCGGATTCTAGGGATTAAAGAATCTATTTGTGGTTCCAACTCAAGATTTCAAAAGATAAGCGGACAAAGCTGAGGTTTTGCAAGGGAAAGGTGTTTCTAAGGTGGGAATAGATCACCGGGTAAGTCTCACTACTCACTATCCCAAACAAAAGCTCCTATTACCGGGTAAGTTGCAAGCATTTAAGGAAAAGAACTATAACCTTAAACAACACACCACCCAAGGGGATAGAATCAACCTTTACCGGGTAAGTCTCAGATTAACCCTCAAGGATGGGATGGAGGCATACTCAAACCCCAATAAAGGATAAACCTTTATTACCTATCGCTTATGATCTTGGGTAAACAAGCAAAGGAATCACAGGGTAAGTCTCATCTTAGGCTTGCGTTGAACCAGGAAAGGTGTAACAAGGATAGGGTTTGGCAAACTTTGAATCTTAGCTCAGAAAAGAATCAGGAAAGGTTCACCTCGTTCAGTCAAGTTCCACCCCGGCCGAGATGTTCTTCAACTGAGCGAGGTGTTCTAGGGTTAAGAAAAAGGCTTGAGCTTTCAGGGTCCTTCTGGGATTAAGATCATTCTATCATCGTCTTTCCCACAACCTTCCGCCAATCACCCTAGAATCGCATAAGAAACTTAGCCAACAATCATCATGATAACAATAATCAAACTTATTGGAAATGAATCAATATCCAAACAAGAAAACCTTAAGAAAAAGGTCTCAATAACTGAATCAAATATCAAACAACAAGCGTTCCTCAATCACAAATCAACAAAGACAATCAACCAAAAAGACAATCTAAGAAAGTCTTACTAACTCTTTCAAAAGCTAACTCCAAACTCAATTCCTTCCTTCCTTAATCTTCAATCCTTCAATCATTTATTCAATACTTCCAAAAAATCCCTCAACTGCAGGATGCTCTCAGCCTCTAAGCATGGTTGAACTTGTGGAAAATCCAACCCTTTATATAGGAGAATTATCTTCCAAAGATAAAATATCTTTAAAAGATAATTTCCTATAAAATATATCCAAATAAATCAGCTGAATATCTTATCTTCCTTCCAGAAATCCAGCCCAAAAATATAATATCTCCTCCTTCCAAAAATAAAAGATCTCAGCCAAAAATATGATCTCGCCGGCGACAGGGTGTCCGCCTCGGTTGGGGCGCTCCATAAGATCACCTCGGTCGAGGTGGTACTGTAGCTGACCGAGGTGAATCTCAGCTGAGAGTAAATCATCTCTAATCTGGTCCAAAATCAAATCTCTAATCCATTTCCATGTTTCTTGAGTTCTTCCTTAAGCTCCAGAATGTAGCTCCAATGGCTCCTTAGCTCCTTTAGCTCCATTTTAGTCAAAAACGTGTCATTTCACCTACAATTACAACGAAACTAGGTGTAGACCTCGATTTCCGCAAAGGTGGACAAAACAACAATATAACCGCAAAATATACATCCATACATGTAGATTTATGAAGATAAAACGTCTAAACTGGTCCCAAAACGTAAACTATAATACATGCTATCAAGCACTAACCAAGTTTCAAGTACTAAGCTAACATGTTGACCGACGGTATTTCTATGGTCGTCTATACCCAATCAAAAGTAAATCCCGACTTAGCACTAAAAACAAGTATAGTGGATAAGTAAGGGTCGAACCCAAGAGAGTTAAGGTGTTTTAGATGCAATTATCGATTATAGTAACAAGTAACAAGGGGGGGGGGTTGGTTGAATTTATGCACACAAAAACTTATGAAAATGATTAATGCGACAAGTAAGATAATGATAGGTGAATCTACACTAGGTTGATTCTAAGCATGCAATTGCTACTTTGGTGAGTTCTTTTTACAAGTTTTCAGGTAATCTCCCGTCTCGATCATATATATGTGTTGAACCAACCGGCATCAAAACACCTTAATAGGTTAGTGTTCCGTAAACCTACAAGAACAAATAACAAGTGAGCATTCAAACAAAGACTAAGGGATATAAAGAGAAGATTAAAACCGTTAAACTTATCTTTATATTTGTGTTCCTTTTATTTAAATAATTACAACCCGTTATTACTTAAAGTTACTACTAGATTAAAGACCCAAACCCGGAACCTATTAATCGTAGTTATTTGCATGCACTTTAGAACCTAAGGTGATCAATCTCAAGCAATAGTAAACATGCACTTAAACAATGGAGATCAAGGAAACACAAAGCATTACTGAATGAAAACTTATATTAAAAAGAACTTACAACCAAAGTAACAACGCAGCTTCAAACCAATCCAATGTAGCAAGTGAGTTAGCAACTCATTACAATGGAAAACTCAATTCTAAAATGGATTTTTTGTATGGAAAAGCATGGATGGTTCTAGCAATCAGCCAAGGACTATTTATACTACAAAAGACACTAATTAGTAGTAAATAGCCAGCCTTAAACAACCACCTTTAATGCCATAAAGGTGGTGTAAACAGCCGGAGTAAAGCTTCTGGCGTTAAACCGCAAGGGCGGCCTTCAGGGACCGCAGGGGCGGTTTAGGCAGATCGCTTGATCTTCTTCAAGGCCGCAGGGGCGGCTAGGCAATTCCGCTGGGCGGATCTTCAATGCTCTTCAAACGTCTGACCCTTCGACTTCTTGGCGTTTCTGATGCCAAGTCGCAGGGGCGTCCCTATGTCAGCGCAGGGGCGGTGACACAGCCTCTTCGTCTTCCAGCTCTTAGGTTGAGGCGCAGGCAGGGCCGCAGTGGAAGGCGCAGGGAAGCTGGTCTTTGTTTCTTCAAGGCAAGTCACCGCAGGGGCGCCAAGGAGTGACGCAAGGGGCGCTGACACACTTCATGGCCGGCGCTGGCGAAGGCGCAGGGAGCGCTCCGGTGGAAGGCGTCACCCACAGGGGTGGGACAAGGGCCCGCTGGAGCGGTGATGTAACAGAAGCTTTGCTTTGTGAACGATCTTCATTCCTAAGTGCTTATAACTCCTTCCTTAGCTTCTTTTAGTCTTCTTCTTCTGGACCAAGGAGTTAGTAGCATAAACCGACACAAATGCAATAAAAAGACTCTAAAAACTATACTAAATAATAGTGATTTCATCACCTATCACATGTCTCGAGGCCTTGACTGATGATCCAAGGCTTTGGCATAGACGACTTGGTCATGTAACAATGCATACGATGAAGAAACTACTTTCAAAGGATTTGGTACGTGGATTGCCAAACCTAAACTTCAAGATCTCAAGATAAGCGGACAAAGTTGAGATTTTGCATAGGGAAGGTGTTACTAAATTGGAATAGATCACCGGGTAAGTCTCACTACTCACTAATCCAAAACCGTAACTCCTATTACCGGGTAAGTCTCAAGGAATTAAGGAAAAGAACTATAACCTCAAACTAACACTCCAACACAGGGAATAGAATCAACCTTTACCGGGTAAGTCTCAGGCTAACTCACAAAGATGGGATGAAAGCACACTCAAACCCCAATAAAGGATAGACCTTTATTACCTATACTTATTATCTTAGGTATACAAACAAAGGAATCACCGGGTAAGTCTCATCCTAGGCTTGCATTGAACCAGGAAAGGTATCATAAGAATAGGATTTGGCAAACTCTAACACTTAACTCTCAGTTTCGGATCAGATAAGTCACCTCGGTCAGAAGAATTCCACCCCGGCCGAGATGTTCATCGGCTGAGCGAGATGCTTAGGGTTAAGGATAAAGACTCAAACTTTCAAGGTCCTACTGTGATTAAGATTATTCTATCATTGTTTTTCTTACAATCTTCAGCCAATCACCCTAGAATCACACAAGGAAATTAGCCACTCATCATCATGAAAGCAATAATCAAATATAAGGGAAGAAAGAGAATAATTGAACAAGAAAACCTTAAGAGAAAGGCTTCAATAAATGAATCAATTATCAATCAACAAGCGTTACTTGGATCAAAATCCAACAAGACTAACAACAATGAAGGGAATCTAAGAGAATCTTACAAAACCCTTCATAAAGCTATAAAAGCTATAAACTTTCTTCCTTCAATCTTCCTTCAACCTTCAAAAAGGTTCTTCAAATCTTCCAACTATGGGGAATTGCGGTTGTTCCGGTGTAAGAAGGATCCGGTGGTATAGCACAATGTCTAAGCACGATCGGATTTGTGGAAAATCCAACCCTTTTTATAGGAAAATTACTCTCCAAAGAAAAGATATCTCAGAAAGATCTTTTCCCATAAAAATAGGTAAAATATATGGGCTAACTTATCTTCTTCCTTCCAGGAATTCAGCCTAAAAATATAAGATCCTCCTTCCAAAAATAAAAGATCTCAGCCAAGAATAAAATATCCTTGCCGCGTCCAAGGTGTTCGCCTCGGTCGAGTCGGCTCCTCTAGATCACCTCGGTCGAGGTGACTCTGTAGTCAACCGAGGTGAATCACAACTGAATGTGAAATCTCTCAAATCTGGTCCAAAGTGAATCTATAATCCAAATCCATGATTCCTGGATTCTTCCTTAAGCTCGTGAATGTAGCTCCAATGACTCCTTATCTCCTTTTGCTCCTTTTTTATGCAAAACGTGCCATTTTACCTACGATTACATCGAAACTTGGTGTAGACCTTGATTCCCGCAAAGGTAGATGAAACGACAATATAATCACATAATATATATATATATACAAACATGCAGATTATTAAAGATAAAATGTCTAAACAGGTCTCAAAATATAGACAATAATTCATGCTATCAACGTGGATTGCCAAACCTAAACATCAAGGTAGATGAACTATATAAGGCTTGTACACAAGGTAAACAAACAAGAGGTTCACCAAAGAAGGTTGTAAACAGTACATCTTTGTCATTGTGGATGATTTTTCTCATTTTACATGGATCTCATTCTTACGGGAAAAATCTGAAGCTTTGTTTGAGTTTTCAAAATTGTGTAAGGAGTTGCAAACTTTGAAAAACTTACCTATTATTTCGATAAGAAGCAATCTTGGTAGAGAATTTGATCAACTAAATTTTGATTTGTTTTGTGAAAAATATGGTATTTCACACAACTTTTCAGCTCCTAGAACTCCTCAACAAAACGGGGTTGTGGAACGTAAGAACTACACCCTAGAGGCTGAAGTTGTTAACACAGCTAACTACATCTTAAATAGATGTTTTATCCGCCCTATTTTGAAAAAGATTCCTTATGAACTCTTTAAGGGAAGAAAACCTAATATTTCAAATTTTAAACCCTTTAGATGTACGTGTTTTGTCCATAATAATGGCAAAGACAACCTTTATAAATTTGATGCACGTTGTGACGAAGCTATCTTCATTGGATACACTTCAAATATCAAAGCTTATTGATAGGTGATGGAATCACTATAATTTAGGTTAGTTTTTAGAGTCTTTTTAGTACATTTGTGTCGGTTTATGCTACTAACTCTTTGATCCAGAAGAAGAAGAGTAAAAGAAGTTAAGGAAGGAGTTATAAGCACTTAGGAGTAATTGAGTCATCGAAGTGAAGCTTCTGTTGCCCCACCGCCCCAGCGGACCCTTACAGCCGCCCCAGCGGGTGACACTTTACTCCAGAGCGCTCAGCAACGCCTTCGCCAGCGCCAACCACGAAGACTGTCACCGCCCCAACGCCACTCCTAGGCGCCCCTGCGGTGACTTATCCTGAAGAAGCAAAGACCAGCGCCTCAACCTGAGAGCTGGAAGATGAGGAGTCTGTGTCACCGCCCCTGCGTCGGCACTAAAGCGCCCCTACGCCTTGGCATCAGTAACGGAAAGCAGTTGAAGAGTCAGACGGTTGGAAGAGCATTAAAGATCCGCCCCTGCGGAATAGCCTGGCCGCTCCTGCGGCCACGAAGAAGTCCAAGCGATTTTGCCTAAACCGCCCCTGCGGTTTAACGCTATAAGCTTTACTCCGCCTGTTTACACCACCTTTATGGCATTAAAGGTGGCTGTTTAAGGCCGGCCATTTACTCCTAATTAAGTGTCTTTTGTAGTATAAATAGCCCTTGGTTGATTGCTAGAATCATCCATGCTTTTCCACACAAAAATCCATTTTAGACTTGAGTTTTCCATTGTAATGAGTTGCTAACTCCCTTGCTACATTGGGTTGGTTTGAAGCTGCATTGTTACTTTGGTTGTAAGTTCTTTTTAATATAAGTTTTTATTTAGTAATGCTTTGTATTTCCTTGATCTTCATTGTCTAATTGCACGTTTACTATTGCTTGAGAATGATCACCTTAGGTTCTAAAGTGCATGCAAATAACTAGGATTAATAGGTTCCGGGTTCGGGCCTTTAATCTAGTAGCTACTTTAAGTGATAACGGGTTGTAATTACTTAAAGAAAAGGAACACAAATATAAAGATTAGTTTAACGGTTTTAATCTTTTCTTTATATCCCTTAGTCTTTGTTTGAAAGCTAACTAGTTATTTGTTCTTGTAGGTTTACGGAACACTAACCTGTTAAGTTGTGTTGATGCCGGTTGGCTCAACACATATATACGATCGAGATGGGAGATTACTTAAAAACTTGTAAAAGGAACATACCAAAGTAGCAATTGCATGCTTAGAATCAACCTAGTGTAGATTCACCTATTATTGTCTTACTTGTCATGTTAATTGTTTTCTTAAGTTTTTGTGCACACCAATTCAACCAAACCACCCCCCTTTTGTTACTTGTCACTATAATCGATAATTGCATTTAAAACACCTTAACTCTCTTGGGTTCGACCATTACTTATCCACTATACTTGTTCTTAGTGCTAAGTCGGGATTTACTTTTGATTGGGTATAGACGACCATAGAAATACCTTCAGTCAAATTTTGGCGCCGTTGCCGGGGAGTTTTAGTGTTTCATTGTTATTATTAATTATTGGTTTGAACCATTTTTATGGTTCAAACCCGTGCTACTAACCCCAATCTTGCTACTTTTGATCCAGAAATTGAGAGGACACACATCCGGCAACGGAGACAAATAAAACTTCAACAAGATATGACTGATCGTACTCTTCGTCAACTTACGCAGCCCACCTTGGCTCAAAACCCTCTTGCGGTCACTATACCGGCATTAGGGGAAGGAGTCAATTTTGAGCTCAAACCGGGCCTCATTCACTTGCTTCCATCCTTCCATGGGCTAAGTGGTGAAGACCCCATCAAACACCTTGGGAAGTTCCATACAGTATGTATGAGCATGAAGCCAGCCAACATTATCGAAGAACAAATCAAGATGAGGGCATTCGGTTTCACACTCAAAGACCCCACAGATGATTGGTATTACCACCTTCCATCCGGGAGTATCGACACTTGGGAAAACCTTCACAAGACATTTTTGGAGAAGTACTTTCCAGCCAAGAAGGCCAACAGCTTGAAGAAAGCTATAAGCAACATCGAGCAAGAGGCGAACGAAACTCTTTATGAGTACTTCGAGAGGTTTGCACGTCTCCGATCCAGCTGTCCTTTACACGGATATTCGACTCAAGATCGAGTCTTGTATTTGTACAATGGCTTGTTAGATAATGAAAGGAGGATCGTCGACGCAGCTTGCGGAGGTAATATTCTTAACTCTACATCTGACCTTGCTTTGGAAAAAATACAGGAATTAGCGGAAGGGACTCGGAATTTTGGAAGAATCCCGTCCAAGAAAGGAGTTCATGCTGTGAGTTCCGGGAAGAGCGAGATTTCCACCGAGCTGGCGGAATTGAAGGAAATGGTGAAAAGGCTAACACTCATGGGAACCCCACAACAGCTCAAAGCTTGTGGAGTATGTGCCGACCCATACGATCCAACGGACATGTGTCCACAAGTCCAAGATGACGATGTTGAGGTGAACGCGATGGGTTATGGCCAACCACAGCAGCAAAGACCTAGGAACGATCCCTATGCTTAAAATTTCATGCCAAACTGACGTGACCAACAGAATTTCCGTTGGAGGGATCAACAAAACCAACAACGACAGCCCCGTCAAGGTAAGTATCAAACAACTGAAGGTATGTTGTAGGTTTTGACTAAACACTTTGCTACTCATGTCCAAACAACAGAATCCAGCATCAAGAACCTTGAAAAACAGGTTGGATAAATGATGGAAGCCATTTCAAGGACCGAGTCAAGACTTTCTGGAGGATTGTCTTCCCAAATGTTTATAAATCCCAAGGAGAATGTTAGTGTCCTAACATTGAGAAGTGGGAAAGAGATCC
Organism: Fagopyrum esculentum; assembly: GCA_033239045.1. Classification (NCBI taxonomy): domain Eukaryota; kingdom Viridiplantae; phylum Streptophyta; class Magnoliopsida; order Caryophyllales; family Polygonaceae; genus Fagopyrum; species Fagopyrum esculentum. The sequence continues at coordinate 124,912,206 of BSUD01000005.1, forward strand.
AACAAAAATCAGCAAAAGAATCACAAATCAAACCTTCTGTCGATTTTTCCGCACCTACAGCCGCCCCTGCGGCTGCAACTGCGCCCAGCAAAGAGCAGGTGACGCCCCTGCGGCTGGATGCCCCCGCCTCTGCGGTGACAACCCCTGAGCCGCCCCTGCGCTTACAAGGTGACGCCCCTGCGGAAAACACAACAGAAGGTTGTGCTGAGACGGATACGTACGTCCGGCCTAATTTTCCACCACTATACTCGGAGAAACCACCAGCTCCTTTTCCGGAAGCTTTGAAGGAGAGAAGAATCATTAAGGACAAGGACCTCTTTGAGACTTTCTCCAAATGCGAGGTAAACATTCCCCTCCTTAAATTGGTGAAAAGAATTCTTAAGTATGCTCGTTTTTTGAAGGAACTCTGCACTATCAAGAGGAATCAGAAGTTGAAGGGGAAACAAAAGGTGCAAGTGAGTGAGCATGTGTCAGCCGTTTTTTAATGAATAATGCCTAAGAAATGCAGCGATCCGGGTATGGTAAGCATCCCTTGCGTTGTAGGGGAAATCTGTTTTGACAAAGCAATGCTTGATCTTGGTGCTTCTATAAATGTTTTGCCATTTTCTATCTACAAATCTCTAGGCCTTGGGTCACTAAAGGAAACTAGGATTGTAGTACAACTTGCTGATAGATCCAATGTATACCCGAAGGGGATAATTGAAGATGGGTTAGTTATTGTAGACAACCTAATATTTCCTGCTGATTTTTTTGTGATGGATATAGAAAATGATTCGCATGCTGCACCCATTCTACTAGGTAGGCCATTTCTGAAAACTGCTAGGACTAAAATTGATTATGTTAGTGGCAAATTAACCATGGAGTTTGATGGAGAAGTAGTGGAATTTGACATCTATGATGCAATAAGATTTCCTAGTGATGATCATTCTTTATGTGCTATTGACATTGTTGAACCTTTTGTGCAAGATGTTTTTGATAATTCTGATGTTGATGAATTAAAAAATGTGATTGAGCATGACATTGATGGTTTCAAATCAGATTATGAGTTAACATCCAACATGAAAGAGGTCCTAGCCCAACTAGATGGATATAAAAGGCTACCTATCTCTAATTTGGCCATTGGGCCCACTCTACTAACCCCAAGCAAAAAGCTTGTTCCGTCCATAGTGCAGGCACCTGAAATAGAATTGAAGGACCTCCCGTCACACCTCAAGTATGTTTTCCTTGGAGAACACAATACCTTGCCGGTAATCATCTCCAACAAGTTGACTGCCGGTCAAGAAGACAAGTTGGTGAAGGTACTAAAAGAGCACAAGACGGCCCTTGGATGGACCATCGTGGACATCAAAGGGATAAGCCCTTCAACTTGCATGCATAGGATTTTACTTGAGGACGAAGCCAAACCCTCTAGGCAACCTCAAAGGAGGTTGAATCCGCCAATGATGGATGTAGTGAAAAAGGAAGTATTGAAGCTCCTCCAAGCAGATATGATCTTTCCTATTTTGGATAGCACTTGGGTTAGCCGAACCCAAGTAGTACCAAAGAAGGGAGGCATTACCATGGTGGAAAATCAACATGGGGAGATGGTCCCAAGCAAAACACAAACCGGATGGAGAGTTTTGCATTGACTACCACAAGCTCAATAAGGTAACACGAAAAGACCATTTCCCATTACCTTTTATTGACCAAATGTTGGAACGTCTTGCAGGTCATCAGAATTACTGTTTCCTGGATTGATATTCGGGCTATTTTCAAATAGCCATCGCACCAAAAGATCAAGAAAAATGTTATTTCATGGTCGAACAAGGAATTGTGCTAGGACATGTGATATCCTCAAAAGGGATAGAGGTAGATAGGGCAAAGGTTGATGTAATCCAAAATTTACCTTATCCTACTAATGTTCGGGAAATCCGATCTTTTCTTGGTCATGCAGGTTTCTACCGAAGTTTCATCAAAGATTTTTCAAAGACCTCGGCACCCCTTTGTGAATTGCTCAAGAAAGACGTCACCTTCATAGTAGATGAGGATTTCAAGAAAGCTTTCGAAACTTTGAAAGCCTGTCTTACCACCGCACCAATCATCCGTTCCCCGGATTGGGAGAAACCTTTTGAAATCATGTGCGACGCCAGTGACTACGCCGTTGGAGCTGTCTTAGGACAAAAAGACGGACGGGCCTCCCATGTAATCCACTATGCGTCTATGACACTCAATGGAGCGCAAAGGAATTACTCTACCACCGAGAAGGAAATGTTGGCGGTGGTTTTTGCTCTTGAGAAATTCAGGCAGTACCTACTTGGGGTAAAGGTAATTATCTTCACTGACCATGCAACTCGTAGGTACCTCATGGAGAAGAAGGAGACAAAGCCACGATTGATCCAATGGGTGCTCCTTCTAAGCGAGTTTAACCTAGAGATAAGGGACAAAAAGGGGGTTGAGAACCTGGTGACAGACCATTTGAGCAGACTAGTGCAAGAGGAGGAAGAACCAGGAAAAGGAAGAGAGATAGCTGGAAGTTTTCCAGACGATACATTTTGCACAACTCTCTGTTGTGTAACCTCCCCCGCACCTCACATCAGCCACCCCTGCGGCCAGCCGCCCCTGCGGCCAACCGCCCCTGCGGCCCTGCGGAGTTGTCGACAGAGGTTTGTCTTAAGCTTCAATCTTTTAAGCCTTGGTTTGCTGACATTGTAAACTTCATTGTCAGAAAGGAGTATCCTACAGACTTCACCAAGGCACAACGGGAGACGGTAAAGGCTGAAGCTAGACACTATGTTTGGGACGATCCTTACCTTTGGAAGCATTGTAGTGACCAAGTGATCCGCATTCCGGACAATGAGGTACAATCGGTCCTAACTTTCTGTCATTCTGAAGCATGTGGAGGGCATTTTGGGGCCAACAAAACAGCAAGAAAAGTTTTGGATGCTGGTTTCTTTTGGCCACACATTTTTCGAGACGCTTTTGCGTTTTGCAAAGTGTGTGATAGATGCCAAAGGGTAAGAAATCTTTCTAGGAGACATGAAATGCCCCAATCCTCTCTTATATTTTGCGAAATATTTGACGTTTGGGGAATTGATTTCATGGGGCCATTTCCTACTTCATTCGGGAACACATATATTTTGCTTGCGGTGGACTATGTTTCCAAGTGGGTGGAAGCAAAGGCCACCAAAACTGATGATTCAAAAGTGGTTGCAGCACTTCTTAAGGAAAATATCTTTGCTAGATTTGGAATTCCGAAAGCCTTAATCAGTGATAGGGGTACCCATTTCTGCAACAAGACAATCACGGCTCTCCTTAAGAAGTATCACATTCACCAAAGAGTATCGATAGCTTATCATTCTCAAACAAACGGTCAAACTAAAGTATCCAAGCGGGAAATAAAGACCATCCTTGAAAAGACGGTTTCTCCTGGAAGGAAGGATTGGAGTGCAAGGCTAAACGATTCGCTATGGGCATATCGGACAGCCTACAAAACTCCGATAGGGATGTCTCCGTTCAGGCTTGTGTTTCGGAAAGCATGCCACCTCCCAGTGGAACTAGAGCATAAAGCTTGGTGGACGGTAAAGAAGTGAAACATGAACATAGCAGAAGTGGGAGAATTCTGGAAGCTCCAATTGCAAGAGTTGGAGGAGCTGAGGCTAGATGCATATGACCATGCTACCACATACAAAGAAAAGACCAAAGCATGGCATGACCGGAACATTCTCCGGAAGGACTTCAAGTTAGGTAATAAGGTACTTCTCTTTCAATCACGTTTGAAACTCTTTGCAGGTAAGCTGCGTTCAAGATTGACAGGGCCGTTCATAGTAGCTGAAGTATACCCTCACGGAGCTGTGGATCTCTATGATCCCCAAACGCACAAGGTGTTCAAGGTGAACGGACAAAGGCTAAAGCTCTACCTAGAAGGAGTCAAGAATGATCCGATTGACGAGATGGTGCTGGAGGAAGAACAGTCAGAGAACTAGAGATATTATGTCGAGCCAACGACGTAAAACAAAGGCGCTTCTCGGGAGGCAACCCGAAGGAATAAGAAGAGGAGCTTTTGTCAAGAAACCGCCCCCGTGGCTCTGTGCCACCGCCCCTGCGGTGACACTCCTGCCCAGTGCCACCCCCGGCGCTGAGCATGCGCCTGCGCCATGCTTGTCACCGCCCCCGCTGTGACATCCCTACGCCCCTGCGACGGCCATCCTTGACACACATCCTCGGCGCCTCCCCCAGCGCTGAGCCTGCGTGACCCCTCTCCCTTGTCACCGCACCTGCAGCGATAATCGCCCGCCCCTGTGGGATTACCCAGAAAAGAAAAAAAAAGTGGATCTCGAAAACGCCTACACCTACCACACACCACCCACCAACCTTCTTCACCAAAAACACCAACCCTCAAAACCCTACTCCCTCACACATCACTCACGCTCCTACGCCCCCTTAGAGCACCAACCACCTTGTCAACGCCCTTGCACCACCTCTGACACCGAGTACACAACCCTCCAACGCCCTTGCGCCACCCACTCTCGTTCCTACCACCACCTTCCCGCCATTACAACTCTCTCTACTGTTGCACCACCTCCGACGTTGCCTGCACCAAAACCAACACCGGAGCAACTCCAAACGCCACCACCTTCGCAAATTCTCGCGAATCGCCTTCTGCAGTACTCCCGCCCCGCACCTGCAAGCTCCTGCACCTGTGCCTCACCGCCTCTGCGTCTGCTTCATCCGCCCCTGCGGAAAACACAACAGAAAGGTCGATTATTTTCCTTGTTCAAAACATTCACTAATCTTTTGCTCCAATCATTTCAAGAATGGAAGCACCAAGAAAATACAAGATGTCGGAAGCAGAGAAGGAGCGCTACAGGATTGTGCATGATCGAGTTGTGTATGCAACTCGATTTTTGCACATTCCTACATTGGAGAAACTAGGCATGTTGGAGAGCATGCAATCCCTTATGGCCTATGCTGGGCTTGGAGACTTCCTCAAGAAGAGTGCTCCGACGTTTCCAGAACTTAGCAGGCACTTCATAGCCACCTTTACTGTTTGCTCCAAACGGTGTGTGCAAGATTTAAATTTATTACCCTAGATGTAAGCTTAAAACAAGGATGCGAACCCGCAGTGTACGGGTCAATCGTAGTATAAAGCAAGAAATTCCAGGAGTCGATCACATGGACTTAGTGAAACAAAGCAGGTATAGGTTTGTCAATGCAACTACTAACCACAAGAGCGATTAAAACAATCAAAGATGATAAAAAGTCAATAAAGGAAATATGGAATTCTAGGGATTAAAGCATCTAGTTGTGGTTCCAACTCAAGATCTAAAGATAAGCGGACAAAGCTGAGATTTTGCATAGGGAAGGTGTTACTAAAGTGGAATAGATCACCGGGTAAGTCTCACTACTCACTAATCCCAAACCGTAGCTCCTATTACCGGGTAAGTCTCAAGGATTTAAGGAAAAGAACTATAACCTCAAACTAACACTCCAACTCAGGGAATAGAATCAACCTTTATCGGGTAAGTCTCAGGCTAACTCACAAAGATGGGATGAAAGCACACTCAAACCCCAATAAAGGATAGACCTTTATTACCTATACTTATGATCTTAGGTAAATAAACAAAGGAATCACCGGGTAAGTCTCATCCTAGGCTTGCATTGAACCAGGAAAGGTATAATAAGAATAGGATTTGGCAAACTCTAACACTTAACTCTCAGTTTCGGATCAGATAAGTCACCTCGGTCAGAAAATTTCCACCCCGGCCGAGATGTTCATCGACTGAGCGAGATGCTTAGGGTTAAGGATAAAGACTCGAACTTTCAGGGTCCTACTGTGATTAAGATTATCCTATTATTGTTTTTCCCACAACCTTCAGCCAATCACCCTAGAATCACACAAGGAAATTAGCCACTCATCATCATGAAAGCAATAATCAAATATAAGGGAAGAAAGAGATTAATTGAACAAGAAAACCTTAAGAGAAAGACTTCAATAACTGAATCAATTATCAATCAACAAGCGTTCCTTGGATCAAAATCCAACAAGACGAACAACAATGAAGGGAATCTAAAGGAATCTTACAAAACCCTTCAAAAAGCTATAAAAGCTATCAACTTCCTTCCTTCAATCTTCCTTCAACCTTCAAAAAGGTTCTTTAAATCTTCCAACTATGGGGAATGCGGCTTTTCCGGTGTGGAAGCTCGTCTCCGGGTGATAGCGGGTGTCAAATTTGTGGAAAATCCAACCCTTTTTATAGGAAAATTACTCTCCAAAGATAAGATATCTTAGAAAGATCTCTTCCCATAAAAATAGGTAAAATATATGGGCTAACTTATCGTCTTCCTTCCAGGAATCCAGCCTAAAAATATAAGATCCTCCTTCCAAAAATAAAAGATATCAGCCAAGAATAAAATATCCTTGCCGCGTCCAAGGTGTTCGCCTCGGTCGAGTCGGCTCCTCTGGATCACCTCGGTCGAGGTGACTTTGTAGTCGACCGAGGTGAATCATAATTGAATGTGAAATCTCTCAAATCTGGTTCAAAGTGAATCTCTAATCCAATTCCATGATTCCTGTATTCTTCTTTAAGCTCCTGAATGTAGCTCCAATGACTCCTTAGCTCCTTTTGCTCCTTTTTGATGTAAAACGTGTCATTTTACCTTCGATTACAACGAAACTTGGTGTAGACCTCGATTCCCGCAAAGGTAGATGAAATGACAATATAATCACATAATGTATATTCAAACATGTAGATTATTGAAGATAAAACGTCTAAACAGGCCCCAAAATATAGACAATAATTCATGCTATCAAAATACCCCATACTTAGCCCTTGCTTGTCCCCAAGCAAGTTCCGAATATAAAATATAAGATAGAGTGGATTATTAGTCATGAAGATCAATGAAAAAGTCTTTCAAAACATTTTAATGATGTGCTACAATCATAGATCACTCTAAGAGAATACTTCATGGAATTTAAAATCAAAATATGCTTAAAACATTTTATAAATATAAGAAAGTTGTTCATCTTTGCATAAAATCATAGAATGCATAATAAATCATAATTATCGAGATTAATCATGTATAATCCAGTTTAAACCACTAAGTCAATCAACAAGTTCGAGGTCTCAAGGGCTTCCCAAAAAAAAAGGTCAAGAAACGTGTAGGGTAGGGATGTATAGAAGGTAATGTGGTGCTAGAATCCGGGAAAAGGATATCACTTCACTTTCACTTGACTTTCAACATCATCCACCAATAAGCTTTGCTTATTTCACACTTTTCCTTTTTTACTTTACTTTTTGGGATGCATGAACAGAGGTGCACAATAACCGAAGCCAAGAAAATCAACAATCATCAATTTTTTGAGATGCATCAAACCCTTAATGCACATACCATGACCCGGTAGGAATATCGCTCAATCCGACTTTGGCAAGACACAAACACCCGGCTATGTGAATGGTGCCGAGTTACTCATCATCATGATTGACTTCCCCAAACCTATTTATTACTTTCTAACACTTTCACTTCCAACCAACTTCTCAAGTTTTCTTTCACCTGCTTTTCACTTGCTTGCTTCCAAATTTTCGGATAGGTAAAGGGAGGCAAATATGTATATGAGGGGCTAAGCATGATCAAGAAGAAGAAGAGAAAATAATGAATTGCCTTGGTCTTTCCAGGAAGAAAGTGAGAGAACTCATAATGTGGTGTCAACTTTCAAATTCAACATAATTTTGATAAGGACAAAGTATTAAACATGCCAAAAATTTCAAACAAAGCATTTAGCAACTTAAACATATCATAAAACCTTTCAAACCTATAAAGATTTCAAAACCACTCAGCAAACAAAATCTTCACTGAGGTCATATCCAGAGAAGAAGCACGAAATTTTTTTCGAAAAATTCCTTTCAGTTAAAACGCCTCGGTCGAGATGTTCTAAGTCAACCGAGGTGAAGCACCTCGTTTGGCCAGAATCACTTCGGTCGAGGTCATAAAAAAAAATTTTCTTTCCAGTTTTTAACGTTTTTCTCAATCAAATAACCTGTATGCATGCATATAATCTCAGATAAGTAAATAGAGCATAATAAGATCATAAATATCCATCAAAGTAGCATACAATCATCCATAGTCAAATAATACATCAAATAACCCATACTTGGGACAAATTGTCCCAATGGGTCAAAATAAGTCTACAGAAATAAAATACTCACCGGACATAGTTGAGCTGCATAATAAATAAAGAAAGAAAATCCTGCAAGCTCTCAATAATCACGATCCGGCGGTAGTGGTGGTGGCACATACGGGTGCTGAGATGGGTCGAAAGGATAGCCCATGATGTAACGACCGGATTTTTCGTTATGCCTTGATAGGGTTAGAGAAGTTTAAGGAACGAATAAAAAAATTTAATGAGACTAGGACATACCAATTTATTTATGGAAGTCGTTTAATTAAGTACCTTGTTCTAAGTTTCGGGGCGAAACTTATTTTAAGGAGGTACTAATGTAATATCCGGAATTTTTATTCCGTTTATTTCCGAGTCAATTCGGACTTCGAGCCGTTGACGGTTCCCATTCTATCTAGTATTTCTTTCTTCACAAATTTTACCATTTTATGAAAAATTTAATTCACATAAAATGATAGAATTATAGCAAACCCTAATTCTTATAATTATTTATCATTTTATGTAGAATTTAATTCACATAAAATGATAGAATTATATCAAACCCTAATTCTTATAATTAATCCTTAAAGACGAAGTCAAGACGAGACCATGACGAGTTATGACGAGGCCATGACAAATTCGTGACAAAGCCATGCATGGCTATGACAAACTATTGACAAGATTTTGACAAGCCTTGACAAGCTCCTACCAATCTCAGCCCACTCTTCCTATTCTTGTTTTAGCCCAGCCCGTCAGCTCAAGCAGCCCAGCAGTGAAGCCTAGCCCTAGACGCCTTCCTTTCACGTCGATAGTCTTCGAGCCTGGCCTCTCTCCCTCGACGGCGCCTGCGACCTTCCCTCCCATGTCTTGCACACGACACAACAGACCTCTTCGGAAAGCAACCTTGCCGCCCATCTCGCCTTTGCACGCAGCCAAAGCCAACATCCCATCTTCTATCCCGTGAGCAGAAGCCAAGGGCTTGAGACTCCTTCGATACCCTTTGACTCGTCCAACCACATAGCAACCAGCGCCGCTAGCAACCGCTCGCCTTCGCTCCATGCCGGTGAGCCACAGGCATTTATGACTGGACAACAACGGTTACAAAGCCGCTTTCCTTCTACCTTCAGACGGACTCCACGCCAAGCCACTTGCCTCCGGATCCAAGCCCGCTTCACGCCCTTCTGCCTGTAGTGACGGTTACAAAGCCCTTCAGTGAAGATCCCCTCCATCGCTTCCATTATGCAGTGAGTGCATCTTCTGACCCTCTTCTACTCATCTTGGTTAGGTCAAACAAATCACCGCTTATTCTATCTCTCTTACTCTCCTTGATTACATGAATCTAAGAAGGGTTTTTCTTGCAGTCCGGCACACGAACCATGTCTCTCTTCCACTCTGACCATCAGCTAATCAAGTCTCGTCCGTGCTGCAGAGAGGGGGTCGATTGTTTGGGTCAGAATCGGAGCAGCTCGAAGGAAGGTTAGGGAGACCGAACTCAAGACGTGTGAAGGAAGCCAGAAAGCAAACGAGCGGCTAGTGAGACTGGAGACCAAAACCTCTTTGTGTATGTGCTGATTAGAGTGTCCATAGGAGTCTTTAGGCCTTCCCTAACAGCCTCGGAAGATAGCTTGAAGAGCTGAGGTGTTTTCTGAAATTTTTGGAAGTCACAAACAGTCAACTTCGGGTCCAGATTTGGGTAAGTTAGACTTCTTCTTTTTGGCTGAATTTTGGATATGTTGTAGTAGTACATAGTAGATCATACTAAAATTTGGTAAGAATCGGAGTTACAGTTTGAGAGTTATTGTGTTCCAAAGTTGACGCCTCTGTGCTGAGTGTTGGGGAAAACAGCAAGTGATGTTGTTTTGTGAGATGGTTTTGAATGAGCTCTTGATATCCGTTGGGCTTGAATTTTGGATATGATATGGTTGACATATTGTTGTAGAACATATTAAAATTTGAGAGGAATCCAGCGAGTGGTTTGGGATTTATGATTTTTCAAAGATGTAGTCGTAAGCAGTTTTTCTGTTGTGCTGAAATTCGGTTTTGTGAGATAGTTTTAAATTGGATTTTGATCTCCTTAGCGACTGAATTTTGGATATATTATAAATAAGATTTTATAGTAGAACATATCAAAATTTGGGATAAATCCAGCGAGTAGTTTAGGAGTTATGATTTTTTTCAAAGTTAAGACAGTGTGTTGCTTGTTAAGTGTTGTAACCAACTTTAGAAATTTTTTTGTAGAAGCGATGCTTTAACAGTTTTAATAAATTCTTTCTCCTATGAGTAGATGGGATATCATAGATGATCTAGGGAATTATTTCGGAATTTTTATAAGATTATTCGAATTTTATATTTGAAACTGTAGTTGGACTTTAGTGACTTTTCGGGAAATAGAAAATGGGTGGATTTTCTAGTTGTTACCTAAAATCATCCTAGGGAGTAGAATATGGTTAATTAGTCTCAAATAAGAGTTAAACATAAATTATGAAATTTTTAGAAGTTTCGGGGCCAAGGATAAAATAGTCATTTTACCATAAATTAATATTGTAATCAATTATGTTCTATTAAGACCTACTATCTTAGAAGTCTTAGACTTCTAATCAACTAGAAAGTGTGCTGACACACTTGCCTCCTTTGACAGACTACTGAATTCCTACAGTCACCGATGAGTGGTGATTAAGAGAGTCCAGATTTGATTCTGGTAAGTCCACGGACTTACTTAGCTGGCTTCTTGTATGAGTGTAATGTGTATGAGTGGTGTTTGTTAGTTATGATAAACAACGAAACCGGATTAGGCCGACTTTATTATTTACGTAATTGACCCAAGTGTATGATAACGGGTCGTGACATCATCTGCCTAGCTCTTGCGAGATTCTAGGAGGTTCCCTGCGACCCGCCTAGTCCGGTAGACGATCAGATGCATTAGTATCATTCCGCGTTGGTAAACGGGGACAGGGGCGAGGTTTGGGAATCCCTCGTGTCACAAAATAAGTATCATTAGTAATGACCTATCACCTAATTAAAGATAATAAAAGGATTGAGTGTTGCATGTTGATTGTGTACGATGTGTGATTGTGCTTTTACCTTTATACTTATGCATAGAATGTTAGCTAATGGTTTTATACCGCTTCTAGATGCCTTGCAGGTTAAGACAGTTGTAGAGAGATCCGGAGGGAATGGTCAACCGGGTCCACGTACTCATTTAGTTGGGGACGAGGTGGTCTTATGTTATTCATATGTGTCGTTTTATTACCGTTGCTTTGTAAGGCTGATACACATCCTTCATGTATATATTGTTTAATGTTTTCAAATGTTTTTAATACTTTTGTGCCTTGTTGTAAGATCCAAGTAAAATTGTTGTCAAACTATAGTCGGGACCCATTGTGAGGTCCTAACCAGTAGCTCCCCGAGTTCTCAGAATTTGGGGTGTTACAATATGGTATCAGAGCTCTGGGTTGGCAACAATGGCACTTGAAATCTTCTGAAAGACCGAATGTATAAAATAACTAGAACCCGAAAGGGGTCTATTATTTTCAAAGCGGATTTCTGTTTTTACACACACGCATAGTCGGGTTGTTGGGTTAGTAGTACGTCGGACCACCATCGCTCTCCGTGGATCTCTGCAACTTGGATCGATAGGAGTTAGTATATAGACTTGTTATGATGTTTCTTATTATATGTTATATACATGTGTATGCTTAGTTTGTTAGTATCCTAAAGGATATTTTATATCCTTTGGTTGTGATATCACGAAGCGATTATCGCCTCATGATAAATCAACTGCGGACTTGACGAATCTCCAACACGAGACAATGGAATCGGACCTTGAATAGAGTATTATACTCGGGTTGGCCGCTTGGTGATTCTTGGAAAGCATCCAAAGAACAAGTGAGCAAGGAAGTAAAGTTGTGAAGATAATTTTTACCACATGTACAATCAGATGAGGAAGAAATCCCTGAGGTAGTTCAGTTAGAAGGAATAGAAGGTCGTACAAGGAACTCGGGCATACGAGGCTGAGAGACGGAATTAGAAGAACCATGGAAGAGACTACTAGAGTGCGGAGTAGAGATAACAATATTGGAGCAGGACAAGTAGAATTGAGTACAACCAAGATCGTGGAATCAAGGACATTACAATCAGAACGGATGCCCCATAGACCATTATGGGCATAAGAAACCAGAAGAGACAGAGTGTCAATCCGGGTATGAGAATCTAAGGTGCACGGAATGAAGACCTACAATTGAGTGTAAAAGCGAAATGGTAGACCCCACAAGTGTGGGGAGGTTTTTACCACCTCAGAGATATAAGAATTTTGAAAGAAATCGAGACGCCAATATCCAAAGAATGGAAGCCTTTAGCAGGGTCAACGGAGTTTCATGAAGGCGATATTACCACCAACATCAGTGAAGAAATGTGTATGGAAGAACGGCCTTGCTAGACTCGAGAGTCCAGTGTAACCCGAATAATCATGGGACCTAAGCCATCAACACACACGGTCCCTGTAAAGGAACTACAATTGGGAGGTAATTAAAAGTCATCGGAACTACAAGACGCTTACCATCTATCGTGGAGTGTTAGGAACGACTTTTGACGTCAGGCGAATGGCACAGTGAGAGTTGAGAAAGAAAGTTGTCCCAAAGGAAACAGAAGAGTGAAAGATAAGACGAACTAAAGAAGTATAAAAGGATTAATTGAGTAGGTGATGCTTACCAAAGAGTTTTAATACCAGACGGGGTAGGAGAAGAGTAAGTTCGGGATACTGAGATGAGTCAACTATAGACTGACCGGTGTCGGCTTGACACATGCTGTCAAATAACAAGTTCGGAATCCAATACGTAACGGAGTATTCTAGAGTGAGTTTTCTTGATATATTGAGGAAAGAATTAATCATGTAATATAAGTATTGTGCATGGTTTGCACTATAAAGCTCAAAGTGAGTAACTACCATCCTGAGTCGAAGATACATAAGAAAGAAAAGCGACAAGAGCATACTTGCAATCTAGTAACCGTGCTTAAAGAAAGCATAATCTAAGAGTAGATTTTATGTGTAATATTATGTCGGAACAAAGCCTAGTTGCGTTTTGAGTTAGAGGGATATTATTAGTCCGATAAAAGTAGAGGATACAAGAGTTCAATGTTGATGGTGTGTTAGCATTTATCAAGTATTTTTGATCAAATAATTGTGATATAAGATCACTTTGTGTCTAATACCGTCATTCCGGACATATTCTATTTCATTTAAGATTTTGGGAAATGCGTGAGAAGCCTAGGTTAGAGTTTACGATATATTAGAGATCTATAAATAATATAATAATGTCAAGTGAACAAAGAGGATGACCACTAGATTTGATTTTTTTAGTTGTCTCGAGTGTTAGACCTGAAAAGGGTAAGGTTGACGATTCCGTACATGAGGAACATGATGATTGAGTACGTAATATTAAAAGACAAGACCATGTGGGTCGTGATACGAATAGCATTGGGCACTTGGTAAGTGTTGGTGGATGTGAAAGACCTTTGGCCTGAGTGGGTAGTCAGAACCTTTTCAGAAGGCCGGAAGCAAGTGGTCATAACGAAGGGAAGAAAGTTGAATAGATTAGTTCTGTAGGGTCATCAAAGGATCTAGAAGTGAGTTGTGTAAGGCAACCATTAGAAGTTTTAAAACGGTTTAAAAGTGACTGATGGACTAGTACTCCTCACCCTATTGGAGAGTGCAGCTTCAGTTTTCCACAAAGACTAAGTTTGGGAACTGATTTGAGATTTTCAGTTGGAGAAATACCTACCAGACATGAGTTAGGTGATCAGATTAGAGGAGCAGACAATTGAGCTGGATAATACCGGTGAGATATCCGGTAACCACTCTAGAACGTGGTAACAGGCGCTTGTGATCTAAGTACCTGAAAAGATTTAAGATTTAGCGGTTTTATGAGAAGCCGATAAGGCTACCTAAGATATTGGGGATAGTAAGAGACATAACATTTCAAAGACTTATGTAGCGATAGTTGTAACCTCGGGAGTAACGAGTTAAGTCTTGACCTTGTATGTGTGATATTGTTTGACTGCTTGTTTATTTCATGATTGAGTGTTTAGTCAATGATATGTTCTTTTGGTAACCTTGATGTGCGAGATACTTAGATGTGGAAACGACAAAACTTTCGTGTAGTGACCAAACACACCCTTTTGGTGCCTTAAAGGCCGATCAGGATTGTCTTACCCTAAGTTTCGGGACGAAACTTATTTTGAGAGGGTTCTGATGTAACGACCGGATTTTTCGTAATGCCTTGATAGGGTTAGAGTCGTTTAATTAAGTACCTTATTCTAAGTTTTGGGGCAAAACTTATTTTAAGGGGGTACTGATGTAATATCCGAAATTTTTATTCCGTTTATTTTCGAATCAATTCGGACTTCGAGCCGTTGACGGTTCCCATTCTATCTAGTATTTCTTTCTTCACAAATTTTACCATTTTATGTAAAATTTAATTCACATAAAATGATAGAATTATAGCAAACCCTAATTCTTATAATTATTTATCATTTTATGTAGAATTTAATTCACATAAAATGATAGAATTATATCAAACCCTAATTCTTATAATTAATCCTTAAAGACGAAGTCAAGACGAGACCATGACGAGTTAGGACGAGGCCATGACAAATTCGTGACAAAGCCATGCATGGCTATGACAAGCTGTTGACAAGATTTTGACAAGCCTTGACAAGCTCCTACAAATCTCAGCCCACTCTTCCTATTCTTGTTTTAGCCCAGCCCGTCAGCTCAAGCAGCCCAGCAGTGAAGCCTATCCCTAGACGCCTTCCTTTCACGTCGACAATCTTCGAGCCTGGCCTCTCTCCCTCGACGGCGCCTGCGACCTTCCCTCCCATGTCTTGCACACGACACAACAGACCTCTTCGGAAAGCAACCTTGTTGCCCCTCTCGCCTTTGCACGCAGCCAAAGCCAACATCCCATCTTCTATCCCGTGAGCAGAAGCCAAGGGCTCGAGACTCCTTCGATACCCTTCGACTCGTCCAACCACATAGCAACCAGCGCCGCTAGCAACCGCTCGCCTTCGCTCCATGCCGGTGAGCCGCATGCATCTATGACTGGACAACAACGGTTACAAAGCCGCTTGCCTTCTACCTTCAGACGGACTCCACGCCAAGCCACTTGCCTCCGGATCCAAGCCCGCTTCACGCCCTTCTGCCTGTAGCGACGGTTACACAGCCCTTCAGTGAAGATCCCCTCCATCGCTTCCATTATGTAGTGAGTGCATCTTCTGACCCTCTTCTACTCATCTTGGTTAGGTCAAACAAATCACCGCTTATTCTATCTCTCTTACTCTCCTTGATTACATGAGTCCAGGAAGGGTTTTTCTTGCAATCCGGCACACGAACCATGTCTCTCTTCCACTCTGGCCATCAGCTAATCAAGTCTCGTCCGTGCTGCAGAGAGGGGGTCGATTGTTTGGGTCAGAATCGGAGCTGCTCGAAGGAAGGTTAGGGAGACCGAACTCAAGACGTGTGAAGGAAGCCAGAAAGCAAACGAGCGGCTAGTGAGACTGGAGACCCAAACCTCTTTGTGTATGTGCTGATGAGAGTGTCCATAGTAGTCTTTAGACCTTCCCTAACAGCCTCGGAAGATAGCTTGAAGAGCTGAGGCGTTTTCTGAATTTTTCGGAAGTCACAAACAGTCAACTTCGGGTCCAGATTTGGGTAAGTTAGACTTCTTCTTTTTCGCTGAATTTTGGATATGTTGTAGTCAGTAGTACATAGTAGATCATACTAAAATTTGGTAAGAATCAGAGTTACGGTTTGAGAGTTATTATGTTCCAAAGTTGACGCCTCATGCAGTTTTTATATATGTGCTGAGTGTTGGGGAAAACAGCAAGTGATGTTGTTTTGTGAGATGATTTTGAATAAGCTCTTGATCTCCGTTGGGCTTGAATTTTGGATATGATATGGTTGACATATTGTTGTAGAACATATTAAAATTTGAGAGGAATCCAGGGAGTGGTTTGGGATTTATGATTTTTCAAAGATGTAGTCGTAAGCAGTTTTTCTGTTGTGCTGAAATTCGGTTTTGTGAAATAGTTTTAAATAGGATTTTGATCTCCTTTGCGGCTGAATTTTGGATATATTATAGATAAGATTTTATAGTAGAACATATCAAAATTTGGGATAAATCCAGCGAGTAGTTTAGGAGTTATGATTTTTTTTCAAAGTTAAGACAGTGTGCTGCTTGTTAAGTGTTGTAACCAACTTTAGAAATTTTTTTGTAGAAGCGATGCTTTAACAGTTTTAAGAAATTCTTTCTCCTATGAGTAGATGGGATATCATATATGATCTAGGAAATTATTTCGGAATTTTTATAAGATTATTCGAATTTTATATTTGAAGCTGTAGTTGGACTTTAGTGACTTTTCGGGAAATAGAAAATGGGTGGTTTTCTAGTTGTTACCTAAAATCATCCTAGGGAGTAGAATATGGTTAATTAGTCTCAAATAAGAGTTTAAACATAAATTATGAAATTTTTAGAAGTTTCGGGAGAAAGGGTAAAATAGTCATTTTACCATAAATTAATATTGTAATCAATTCCGTTCTATTAAGACCTACTATCTTAGAAGTCTTAGACTTCTAATTACCTAGAAAGTGTGCTGACACACTTGCCTCCTTTGACAGGCTACTGAATTCCTACAGTTACCGATGAGTGGTGATTAAGAGAGTCGAGATTTGATTCTGGTAAGTCCACGGACTTACTTAGCTGGCTTCTTGTATGAGTGTAATGTGTATGAGTGGTGTTTATTAGTTATGATAAACAACGAAATCGGATTAGGCCGACTTTATTATTTACGTAATTGACCCAAGTGTATGATAACGGGTCGTGACATCGTCTGCCTAGCTCTTGCGAGAGTCTAGGAGGTTCCCTGCGACCAGCTCAGTCCGGTAGACGGTCAGATGCATTAGTATCATTCCGCATTGGTAAACGGGGATAGGGGCGAGGTTTGGGAATCCCTCGTGTCACAAAATAAGTATCATTAGTAATGACATATCACCTAATTAAAGATAATAAAAGGATTGAGTGTTGCATGTTGATTGTGTACGATGTGTGATTGTGCTTTTACCTTTATACTTATGCATAGAATGTTAGCTAACGGTTTTATACCGCTTGTAGATGTCTTGCAGGTTAAGATAGTTGTAGAGAGATCCAGAGGGAATGGTCAGCCGGGTCCACCTCATTTAGTTGGGGACGAGGTGGTCTTATGTTATTCATATGTGTCGTTTTATTACCGTTGCTTTGTAAGGCCGATACACATCCTTCATGTATATATTGTTTAATGTTTTCAAATGTTTTTAATACTTTTGTGCCTTGTTGTAAGATCCAAGTAAAATTGTTGTCAAACTATGGTCGGGACCCATTGTGAGGTCCTAACCAGTAGCTCCCCGAGTTCTCAGAATTTGGGGTGTTACACATGACATGCTGAAACTGAATCTCAGCCATCACGTGCTGGTAGTGTAATCTCTCTTGCATCTCTCGGATCTCTAGGGACATGGCAGCATAGGAATCTATCATTTGATCCGTCAAATCATTTGACCAATCTGACGGTGAGCAAGTGGATCCCTGTGCCGGCGTACCCTAAGCCTAGCGGGACGTGCTGGTGCTGCAGCCGGCTCCTCCTCAGTCTCATCATCATCTAAATCGATGACCGGCGCACTAGTCCCAGCCGTATCCGTGCCCGTATCCATAGGAACACCACCATCCTTAGCAACATCATCATCATCATCATCCTCAGCCTCGTCCTCCTCCGTTGGTCCCTGAACTGCTGCAGCTGTTGCCTCTCTAGCATCCTCCATCAGTGGATTCCACGCAGTCTGCTAGTAGTGTGGATCAAACACGGAGAACTGAGCTGACCATCTGATCCCCTGTGGTGCAGTCGGCTCCCATGGCATCGCCACATATGGCGTAGTAAGTCCTCGAGAAGTAGTATCCTCCGAGTGATCATCTCCTGAAGTCCAAGCGGCTTGGAAGCCGCCACCATGGTACAAGCACTGAGGTCCATATCCATGTAACTCGCTATATGAGTCACAATACCTCAACAGCAGATGTCGCCCTTCGCCTTTGCCTTGATCTTATGCAGATCCTCTGCCAGCATCAATCCAAAATCTAGGACTCCTCTAGTCACCATGCAATATAAACTCAGAAGCTCGCCCTGTCTGACCTTTTGGGGCGTCTCAGTACGTGCCAAAAGAGTCTCACTGAAGATCATGTGGGCCATTCTAAAAGCAAGATGGAATATAATCCTCTTCCTGGAATCTCCAGGTCTCCATTTGTCAGCATGCTCAACAACGTGAGCTATTTGTCCCCAAAACTCCCTAGCTACAGCTCGGGAGGGAAAATCAGCAACAGTCGGGATCGAGAAGCCAAAGATATCCCGCCAGTAATCTAAGGGAACCAAATAGTTCCGGTTCATCAACCGCTGCTTTACGGCGCGCTCGGTAGGCAAGTAGGTAAAGGAGCTGACAAACTCCAAGGTCGGCTCTAGATAGGCCGGAGCTCTAATCTTTGTGAACTGCTCCAGCCCCACAGCAGAAATCATACGCCTCAAATCATCATCAACGTGGAGGCAGTCAATAGCTGAAATGTCCAGGAAGCGGGGTGCAATCACTGGACGGGCCGCAATACGGTCATAATCGACCTGGTGTCTCTCATGGATCACCGGTCTAGTACGGCGGGAAGAAGAAGGAGGGGAAGGAGAAGATATGTCCCTCAGGACCAACTGCCTGTCAGAACTCATAACAAAGTGACCTGTCAGACCACCTCGGTTGCCTTGACAACTCTGTAGAACACCTCGGCCGAGGCACAGGCCGACTAGACCGAGGCGAAAAACTGCTCGATCGATTCCCTCAAAAATCCAGTTCTTTTCCCCCAAAATCACTACCAAAGGTTCCTATGGGGTACTTAATCCTTTTCTCAGCAAATGTAGGGGCAACCAAAGCCCAAATCGAAAGGAAACAGTGGAAAGAGGAGGGTTAGGGTTTTTTTTATTTTTACCCCGATTCGGTCGATTTGGTTCGTTCTTTCTGCAGATTGGTGCTTGCAATGCGATCCTCTACCCTTTCCTCTCAGTTTGGAAGCAAGAATCGTCGAAAATGAGAGAAGAATGGAGGAGCGAGGTGGAAATTGCGCCGCGGTCAAGAAGAGGGTAAAGAGAAGAGAGAGAAATCTTCAGCCCCTTTTATACCCTTTTCTGGAACTGCTGTCACCTCAGTCGAGATGGTCTCGACTGGACCGAGGTGTACGGACCGAGGTGTACGGACCGAGGTGAACCTTCAGAAACCCTAATCGCCTCGGTTGCTCAAGAATCATCTTGGTCGAGGTGTTATGACAGCAACCGAGATGTGTCTCAGTCAAACTCTGTCTTCTCAAATTCTCGAACTTCTGTCCTTCTAGTTGTGCTCCTGGGTTGTATTCCTTCCTTAGATGTCACCTGTTGTTTGTCTATGACGCCAAAAACAAAACAAAGCAAAGCAAAAGCAAACTATCTAAAACTAGACTAGAAAAAGGGAAAAGAAAGCAATACCTTGGGTTGCCTCCCAAGAAGCGCTTGATTTAAGGTCGCTAGCTGGACCGTACGGTGTCTCTCAAACGAGGTATAGCGGTGCAACCTCCTCAACCGGAACTTCCGTTTTGTATTTCTTAAGTCTATGACCGTTGACCTTGAAGCTTCCACTCGTTTTGCCCCAAATCTCAACTGCACGATGAGGGAAAACATGTTTCACAACATAAGGTCCGGTCCATCTAGATTTAAACTTACTTGGAAAGAGGTGGAGGCGGGAGTTGAAAAGTAGAACTAAGTCTCCTTCTTTAAGCTCCTTAGGGATGATGCGCTTGTCATGCCATTTCTTCGTCCTTTCTTTATAGATTTGGCACTCTCATAAGGGTTTAAACGCAGCTCCTCCAGCTCATTGATATCCAATAGCCGCTTCTCGCCGGCTTCCTTGATGTCGAAGTTCAACCATTTGATCGCCCAATATGCCTTGTGTTCTAACTCAACGGGCAAATGACAAGACTTCCCATATACCAAATTATAAGGGTTGGTACCAATGGGAGTCTTGAATGCGGTCCTGTAGGCCCAAAGAGCGTCGTCCAACTTCATGCACCAATCCTTCCTCGTCCTAGAGACAGTCTTCTCCAAGATTGCTTTAATTTCTCTATTCGAGATCTCGACATGTCCGCTAGTTTGAGGGTGATAAGGGGTTGCTACCTTGTGGGTCACCCCATACTCTGATAGAAGTGCCTTAAACTTCCGGTTGATGAAATGCGTCCTTCCATCGCTGATGATGATGCGTGGAGTCCCAAAACGTGGAAAGATAGTCTTGTTAAAGAACTTTTACAACCACCATGGCGTCATTAGTGGGAGAAGCAATGGCTTCAACCCATCTAGAGACGTAATCAACTGCTAGAAGAATTTAGAGGTTTCCTCCAGATGATGGGAAAGGTCCCATGAAATCTACTCCCCATATATCAAAAATCTCAACCTCTTGTATGTTATTGAGTGGCATCTCATTCCTTCTAGATAAGTTCCCTGTTCTTTGGCATGCATCACAAGAGACAACAAACATTTGCACATCCTTAAATAATGTGGGCTAAAAGAAACCGGAACGTAATACCTTAGCGCATGTCTTGTTGGCGCTAGCATGCCCTCCACAAGGAAGTGAGTGACAATGTCGTATGACGCTATTAACTTCATCTTCTGGAATGCATCTTCCTTTGAGCGTAATGGCGTACGTCCTTGAAGAATTTCTTCCTTTGAGCGTACGTCAATCCGGGTGGTATTTCCTCGCAAACAAGATAATTAACAATATCAGCATACCAAGGTTCCTTATTATTAGAAATTTTGTGGAGAAAATGTTCCACCAACTGAGTATGAATGTCAGAGAAGGGAGTAAGAAGTTTGTTATTTTTAGTAGTCCCAGTTGACATCATCTCGCTTTCAACCTCGGTCGAGGTCCAAAGAGGTTGACCGAGATGTTCTTCAGTCACCTCGCTCGGTCCAGAAAGTGCCTCGGTCGAGGTACTGCAACGGGAACCGAAACTGGAGATCTTTTTCTCCTGGATTAGTCTTCCAGTTTTAGCTCCTGGATCTTCTTCCAGTGCCTTTAAGCTCCGTATATCTGCATCACAAGAAGCATCTATACCTTCCTCCATTAAACTAAAACTAATAACTTTTTCAAATGGATCGTTAATAAGGATAGAGCTCACCAATTCTCTTGATTCTTCTTCATCGTAGATGTTGAAGATATCATCTCCTAGCTGCTCTCCTTTCATAGCCGCAAGTAATGCGAATTCCACTTCATCTCCGCCAATATTGAACTTCGGCTTGGCGTTCTTACAATCCACCTTGCAACCCGAAGTTGCTAGAAATGGCCTCCTGGAAATGATAGGAACAGGATAATCTGCGGGAATATCAAGCACAACAAAGTCTATAGGTAAATAGAAGTTACCTAACTTAACCGGAACGTCTTCCAGAATGCCCACTAGATGGGTAATGGAGCGGTCCGCCATGTATAACCGTATCTTAACCGGCTTGGGCTCTCCAAGTCCGATCTTAACACATAGCTCCAGCGGAATGATGCTCACCATGGCTCCTAGATCACATAAGGCTTCACAAGTGACATCCCCAACTTGAATGGGAATGCAAAATTAGCCGGGATCTCTTAACTTGGGTGGCATCTTCTCCTTCATGATTTGAATAAGCTACGAGGATTTAGATGTCATCCTTACTTCACCAAAGTCTTCCAGCTTCCTCTTCCTTGATAGAATCTCTTTCAAGAACTTCCCATAGGCGGGCATCCCTATAATAGCATCAAGGAAAGGAATATTAATGTGTAGTTTATTCATCAAGTCAAGGAACTTACCAAAATGCTTGTTAGATGTGCTCTGGCCCTTGACTAGGGGAATGGAAGTGGTGGTTTATATGCAGGAGGTGGAATATAAACTTCAGTTTTCTCCTCCGCTTTCTGTGGCTCCACCTCGGTTGGCATCTCGGCCGAAGTGTTTTCGACTGCACCTGGACCGAGGTGGTCTTCGTCTGTACTGGCATCGACTGAGGCACTGGATCTGCAGTCTTCAGTCCACTCCTCGTCGTTATGGCCATAATCTAGCCCTTAGAGTTGCTTTCCGTTCTTGCTGGAAGCTTCCCTAGATCTCTTGGCGCTTCATTCGCCTTATTGAAGAATTGTTGTTCTAAGGCTTTTTGTGCCTTCGAAAATGAAGTCATGGATGTCTCCATAGAGCTATGCTTGATTAAGATGGCCTCCAACACTGCGTCTTTCTTTTCTGGCTGGGACAAACTCGATCCTTGCTCCTGGCTCTTTAATGGAGTAGAAGAAGAAGAGGAAGAGAGGAAAGGATTAGAGGAATCGTTCGAATTGGAGTTAGAATGATTGTTACCCAAATTTTGGTTGTTTACCCTCCAATTATTGTTGTTGGATCCTCTATTGTTGTTGTAGCTGTTGTTCCGGGAACCGTTGTTGTTATTACGGTATCCATTGTTGTTCCTTGATCCTTGATCTTCCTTCTTGGTTTGAGCAACTAAGAGTTCCTTCAATTGTTTCACGTCATTCTTCAAAGACGTGAGTTGATTGTTGTTAGGCGGAGCATCTTGAAAGTTGACTCTTTTAACTCCACCTTCAGTTCCTTGGTGGGAGTATTTTTCCATGTGCAAAGCTTGCTTCTCTATGAACTCCCAAGCTTCGTCAATCGGCATGTCCATGAACGTGCCGGCAGATAGTAGTTGAAGGTTGAACTGGGTGCTTCTGTCCAGTCCCTTGAAGTATATCTCCAACAACTCTATCTTTGGAATCCCGTGATGTGGGCAATTCAAAAGAATATCTTTAAATCTCTCCCATGACTTGGACAAGCTCTCCTTGACCTTCATGATGAATGCATTAATCTTCCCTCTCATTTCAGCGGTTTTAGAGGGGGAAAGAATTTAGTCAAGAATTCCGTAGTCATCTCCTCCCAAGTACTGATTTTTCCTGGAGGAAGAGATTGATACCAAGTAAGAGCTCTATCTTTCAAAGAAAAGTAGAAAGGCCTTAGCTTGTAATTGTTGTTTTCCAGCCTTGAAGATCTCAAGGTCTCCATCAAGATCTCATAGTTTTGTAGATGTTGATGCGGAGATTCCCTCTCTAGCCCTCCAAACTGGCATTGGTGAATCATGGAAAGAACTTGCGGTCGAAGCTCATAATCATGGTCCGCTGGATCACCTAGGTCGACTCCTGGACGCCTCAGTTGTTGATTGGGGTCCATCCTCTGTCCTAGCGTTTGTGGAATACCTGCAAAAAGAACATCTCGGACTGGCATCCGAGGTGGAAGTATCTCGGCCGGGGCGAAAAGTACCGGATTCTGCCTCGGTCGAGGGTTTGGAGCAGGGTCTTGCCTCGGTCGAGGATCTGGGTTCGGTCGAGGTAGATACTGGTCTCGTAAAGCTTCCATATATGCTTCGATCGCTTCAGTCCTTGCGCGAGTTTCTTCCCTCTCCAGTCTCAGTTCTTCCTTGTTGAGGCGTAGCTGTTCTAGCGCCTCCTTCAATTCGGCCTCAAGATCGCTATTGTCTTGGTCGGCCATCTTCGCTTCTTTCAAGCGCCTTTTGTATGTCTTTTCTGGTTCGGGATCGTAAGGAACGATTTCCTTCCCAGCGCGGGTTCTTCGCATAAACCTAAGAAAAAGAACCTGTGAAAGTCACTCAATTAGAGTGGTTAGTAGAAATAGGGGGTAAGTGCCCCGAAAGCAAACCGCAACCAGCTCGGTCTAGACCAAGTCCCCGGCAACGGCGCCAAAAACTTGTTCGCTCCAAACGGTGTGTGCAAGCTTTAAATTTATAACCCTAGATGTAAGCTTAAAACAAGGATGCGAATCCGCAGTGTACGGGTCAATCGTAGTAAAAAGCAAGAAATTCTAGGAGTCGATCACAGGGACTTAGTGAAACAAAGCAGGTATAGGTTTGTCAATGCAACTACTAACCACAAGAACGATTAAAAACAATCAAAGATGATAAAAAGTCAATAAAGGAAATATGCAATTCTAGGGATTAAACCATCTAGTTGTGGTTCCAACTCAAGATCTAGAGATAAGTGGACAAAGCTGAGATTTTGCATAGGGAATGTGTTACTAAAGTGGAATAGATCACCGGGTAAGTCTCACTACTCACTAATCCCAAACCGTAGCTCCTATTACCGGGTAAGTCTCAAGGATTTAAGGAAAAGAACTATAACCTCAAACTAACACTCCAACTCAGGGAATAGAATCAACCTTTACCGGGTAAGTCTCAGGCTAACTCACAAAGATGGGATGAAAGCACACTCAAACCCCAATAAAGGATAGACCTTTATTACCTATACTTATGATCTTAGGTAAACAAACAAAGGAATCACCGGGTAAGTCTCATCTTAGGCTTTCATTGAACCAGGAAAGGTATAATAAGAATAGGATTTGGCAAACTCTAACACTTAACTCTCGGTTTCGGATCAGATAAGTCACCTCGGTCAGAAAATTTCCACCCCGGCCGAGATGTTCATCGACTGAGCGAGATGCTTAGGGTTAAGGATAAAGACTCGAACTTTCAGGGTCCTACTGTGATTAAGATTATTCTATCATTGTTTTTCCCACAACCTTCAGCCAATCACCCTAGAATCACACAAGGAAATTAGCCACTCATCATCATGAAAACAATAATCAAATATAAGGGAAGAAAGAGAATAATTGAACAAGAAAACCTAAAGAGAAAGGCTTCAATAACTGAATCAATTATCAATCAACAAGCATTCCTTGGATCAAAATCCAACAAGACAAACAACAATGAAAAGAATCTAAAGGAATCTTACAAAACCCTTCAAAAAGCTATAAAAGCTATCAACTTCCTTCCTTCAATCTTCCTTCAACCTTCAAAAAGGTTCTTCAAATCTTCCAACTATGGGGAATGCGGCTGTTCCGGTGTGTAAGCTCGTCTCCGGTTGATAGCGGGTGTCAAATTTGTGGAAAATCCAACCCTTTTTATAGGAAAATTACTCTCCAAAGATAAGATATCTTAGAAAGATCTCTTCCCATAAAAATAGGTAAAATATATGGCCTAACTTATCTTCTTCCTTCCAGGAATCCAGCCTAAAAATATAAGATCCTCCTTCCAAAAATAAAAGATATCAGCCAAGAATAAAATATCCTTGCCGCGTCCAAGGTGTTCGCCTAGGTCGAGTCGGCTCCTCTGGATCACCTCGGTCGAGGTGACTCTGTAGTCGACCGAGGTGAATCATAATTGAATGTGAAATCTCTCAAATTTGGTCCAAAGTGAATCTCTAATCCAATTCCATGATTCCTGGATTCTTCCTTAAGCTCTTGAATGTAGCTCCAATGACTCCTTAGCTCCTTTTGCTCCTTTTTGATGCAAAACGTGCCATTTTATCTACGATTACAACGAAACTTGGTGTAGACCTCGATTCCCGCAAAGGTAGATGAAATGACAATATAATCACATAATGTATATTCAAACATGCAGATTATTGAAGATAAAACGTCTAAACAAGCCCCAAAATATAGACAATAATTCATGCTATCATTTACCATGAAGAAAGAGGATCACGTGTGTGTTGGGATATCTTTCAAGTTCAACAAGGTCAAGTACACACTTGACTACACCCAGTTACAGGAGGCTTTTGGGATTACTCTTAACCCTTCCGAGAACTGGTGGGAGCCAGTCCCGACTCCAGACCTATGTGAGTTCTAGCAGGCGGCTACAGGATCAGAGTTCCATGCTGGGGGTGAGTACTCCAACAAGATCACTCACCCCTCCTTGAGGCTCCTCTCCATGATCCTGATGAGTGTCTTTTGTGGACACAAAGAGGAGAACAAGGTCGCCCTCAAGGACCTCCCTCTACTCTACTTCTACCTTCCACAGAGTGAGAAGGTGATGGATTGGTCTTATCTCTTCCTCTCCGCTTTGAAGCGGATTAGAAGGAACGAGCCGAGAGACATTGTCGGCGGCGGGGTGATCTCCTTGATCGCCTCACAGGTTATGGATCTCTACGGCCTAGAGGATGGGTTGGAGGCTCCCCTTTACACAGAGGGGATACTTAGGAGGTGCAAGCTCCTCCGCCGGGACGGGGAGAACCTGTTCTGGATCTCCCTTGTAGATGGGAGCCACTTGACCTACCTCCCTCGGCCTTTACCATTTGGGGAGGAGCTCTCCGAGCTATACATTCCGGAAGATCCCTTCGTGTCGAGGCGGCCACTAGTGGCCATCGTGGAGAGGCATGCTGCCAGCTCCAGCCGGGCTCATCAGGAGGAGCACCTGCCGATCCTAGATGACAAGGAGATGCCCACTGCGGCACTAGAGGAGGATCCGGTCCTTGCGAGCCTACAGGCTCAGATGGCTGCCATGACCACCTAGCATCAAACATGGCAGTCTGACTACCAACGGACTATGCTGGAGCAACAACAGAGTTGGCAGTCGAGCTTTGCTGCTTTCATGACCTCCCGCTTTGACCAGAGGCAGGAGGCGTGGCAGGCGGCCCAACAGCAGCAGCTCGAGGCCCAGCAGCTGGCTTGGAAGACCGGTTTTGAGACCTCCTTCGGCCGCCGGATGGATGCCCAGTAGACCCGGATTGAGGACATCTACCGCTGGCAAGAGCACTTTTTCAGCCACTTCCCTTACCCACCGGAGGAGGGTCCGGATGGTCCAGCAGGACCATCCCACTGAGGGGTACTCTTCTCTTCCCTTTCCCACATTTTTTTTGCTACTCATTTCCACTTTGAGGGCAAAGTGATCTTCAAGTATGGGGGAGGGACATATCATTGCATGTACAGTTCCATTTGAGTTATTTGAGAGTTGCTTTGAGTTGTTTTTCATTTTTGTAATTCAGTTTCATTTTGAAAAAAAAAAGAAATGAAAAGAAGCATTAAATCCTTGGATAAACCGAAAACCCGAAAGGGCGGTTTAGGTAAAAAGAAGGTAGTCCGACCAACCTTAGGTTGGTGCAAAATTGGACTTGAGGATGTGAGTTCAAGTGAGAAAAGAAGAAGAGTGGCAAGGTGAAAACCCAAAAGGGTGCCTTGGCAAAATGAGCGACACCGAGTGTAGGTTTTCCTTCCGACATTTGGCGACATAAGAAGGGGAGTCATAAGGAGGTTGTCCGGGCAGGTCACTCTTGGAGCGATAAGGATGGTAGTCTTTCTTTTTCTCACATTTCCTTTTCTTTCTTTTCTTTCTTGGTTTTTCTTTTGTTTTCATTATCTTTTCTGCTTACCCATGCTTTCTGAGGCCTTGAGTCTAGTTGTTATCATTTGTTTTACTCGGGACGAGTAAAAGGTCTAAGTATAGGGGAGTTTGATAGGTGATGGAATCACTATCATTTAGGTTAGTTTTTAGAGTCTTTTTAGTACATTTTTGTCGGTTTATGCTACTAACTCCTTGATCCAGAAGAAGAAGAGTAAAAGAAGTTAAGGAAGGAGTTATAAGCACTTAGGAGTGATTGAGTCATCGAAGTGAAGCTTCTGTTGCCCCACCGCCCCAGCAGACCCTTACAGCCGCCCCAGCGGGTGACACTTTACTCCGGAGCGCTCAGCAGTGCCTTCGCCAGCGCCAACCACGAAGACTGTCACCGCCCCAGCGCCACTCCTAGGCGCCCTTGCGGTGACTTATCCTGAAGAAGCGAAGACCAGCGCCCCTGCGCCTCTGTCTGCGCCTCAACCTGAGAGCTGGAAGATGAGGAGTCTGTGTCACCGCCCCTGCGTCGGCACTAAGGCACCCCTACGCCTTGGCATCAGTAACGGCAAGCAGTTGAAGAGTCAGATGGTTGGAAGAGCATTAAAGATCCGCCCCTGCGGAATAGTTTGGCCGCTCCTGCGGCCACGAAGAAGTCCAAGCGATTCTGCCTAAACCGCCCCTGCGGTTCCTAAAGGCCGCCCCTGGGGTGTAACGCTAGAAGCTTTACTCCGGTTGTTTACATCACATTTATGGCATTAAAGGTGGCTGTTGAAGGCCGGCCATTTACTCCTAATTAAGTGTCTTTTGTAGTATAAATAGCCCTTGGTTGATTGCTAGAATCATCCATGCTTTTCCACACAAAAATCCATTTTAGACTTGAGTTTTCCATTGTAATGAGTTGCTAACTCCCTTGCTACATTGGGTTGGTTTGAAGCTGCATTGTTACTTTGGTTGTAAGTTCTTTTTAATATAAGTTTTTATTCGGTAATGCTTTGTGTTTCCTTGATCTCCATTGTCTACTTGCATGTTTACTATTGCTTGAGATTGATCACCTTAGGTTCTAAAGTGCATGCAAATAACTAGGATTAATAGGTTCCGGGTTCGGGTCTTTAATCTAGTAGCTACTTTAAGTGATAACGGGTTGTAATTACTTATAGAAAAGGAACACAAATATAAAGATTAGTTTAACAGTTTTAATCTTCTCTTTATATCCCTTAGTCTTTGTTTGAAAGCTAACTAGTTATTTGTTCTTGTAGGTTTACGGAACACTAACCTGTTAAGTTGTGTTGATGCCGGTTGGCTCAACACATATATACGATCGAGACGGGAGATTACTTAAAAACTTGTAAAAGGAACACACCAAAGTAGCAATTGCATGCTTAGAATCAACCTAGTGTAGATTCACCTATTATTGTCTTACTTGTCATGTTAATTGTTTTCTTAAGTTTTTGTGCACACCAATTCAACCAACCCCCCCCCCC
>BSUD01000005.1:124941167-125027192 GCA_033239045.1 Fagopyrum esculentum
CCCCCCCCCCCCCCCTTTGTTACTTGTCAGTATAATCGATAATTGCATTTAAAACAACTTAACTCTCTTGGTTTCGACCCTTACTTATCCACTATACTTGTTCTTAGTGCTAAGTCGGGATTTACTTTTGATTGGGTATAGACGACCATAGAAATACCTTCAGTCACTTATCATGTTTATAATTGACGTACCAAAATCGTTGAGGAAAGTATTCATGTTATATTTGTTGAAAGCAATGATGGTACTTTGAGTGAAAGTTTTACAAATCTTAATCTGAATCAACATGGAGATCATAATTCTGATGGAGAAGAAGACCTTAAAGCTCAAGAAAAGAATATGCAAGAAAAGATTCAAGATACCGGAGAACAATCTCAAGACGTTGAAACACATCTTCAAGACCTTAAAACAGAAAATTGCGATGTCAAAAGTCAATTTCAAGGCCTTGAAACTCAACTTTAAGGCCTTGATATAGGATTCAACGGCAATACTCCAGCGGTACCTGAATCTAGTCGAGCAAATGAACCCCAATTTTCAGGATCTGCTCCATCTTACAAAAGGAGAAAGTTTCAGCATTCTTCATACCATCCACCAGAGAATGTGATCTCAGATCCAAACGCCAGAGTTCAAACCCGATCTAGGGTTAATAACTTATGTGCTTTCTCGGCGTTCGTGTCTCTTATTGAGCTCAAGAACTATGTTCAAGCTCTTCAAGAACCCGATCGGATCATGGCCATGCAAAATGAACTAAATGAGTTCAAGAGAAACAATGTTTGGACCCTCACGTCCAGACCTAAGTAACAATCCGTCATTGGCACAAAATAGGTATTTCGAAACAAGATGGATGAAAATGGAAAGGTTATTTGAAACAAAGCACGACTTGTAGCTCAAGGCTATAACCAAAAAGAAGGTATTGATTATGAGGAGACTTTTGCTCCGGTTGTCAGGTTAGAACCCATACGCATGCTACTTGCTTTTGCATCCTTCATGAACATAAAGCCTTTTCAAATGGATGTTAAATGTGTTTTTCTAAATGGCTTCTTAGAAGAAGAAGTCTACGTTGCTCAACCTCCTGGTTTTAAAAATGATGAATTTTCGGATTATGTTTTTAAATTGGAACAAAGCTCTTTATGGTCTTAAACAAGCTCCTTGAGCTTGGTGTGAAAGATTTTCCATGTATCTCCTTGAAAATAATTTCAAAAGAGGTTTGATTGACAAAACTTTATTTATCAAAACTAGAAGCAATGGTATTTTAGTAGTGTAAATCTATATTGATGATAAATTATTTGGTGCTACTAAAGATTCTCTATGCAAGGAATTTTCATATATTATGTGTAGGGAATTCGAGATGAGCTTCATGGGAGAGTTAAATTTCTCTTTTGAACTTCAACTCACACAAGCAAAGAAAGGAGTTTTTCTTAATCAAAGCAAGTATACCAAGGACTTGCTTAAGAAGTATAAAATGGATCAATCCAAGGTAGAAAAAACTCCTATGAGTTCAACACTTTCACTTGATCAAGACAAGGACGGTAAAAGTGTTGTTCAAAAGGAGTATTGAGGTATGATCGGTTCTTTATATATCTAACCGCTAGTTGACCTGACATTATGTTTAGTGCGTGCATGTGTGCAAATTTTAAGATCCTAAAGAGTCACACTTGATAGCTGTGAAAAGGATATTTCGGTATCTCAATGGCACTAAGGATTTAGGGTTATGGTATCCACGTCAAAGCTCGTTTCACCTCGTTGGTTATTCAGATGCTGACTTTGCAAGCTATAAGGTCGATAGAAAAAGCACTTCTAGATGTTGCCAATTCTTATGGTCATACTAATGAGTTGGCACTCCAAGAAGCAAAATTATGTTGCCCTATCCACAGCTAAAGCCGAATATATAGCTGCGGGAGCCTGTTGTGCATAAATTCTATGGGTACCTCAACAACTTCGTGATCTTGGATTTGATCTCAAAGGTATACCTACTAAATGTGATAATACTAATGTTATTTCGATTACTAAAAATCCTATGTAGCATTCAAGAACCAAGCACATCGATGTTAGACATAACTTCATATGTGATCATGTTGAGAAAGGTGATGTTTCGATTAGAGGTGTGGCCGGTTCAAACCAAACCGCCGAACCGGCGGTTTGTGAACCGGCTCAAACCGCCGGTTTGACCAAACCGGCGGTTTAGGTTTGCCGGTTTGGTTGAACCGGCGGTTTAGGTTTGCCGGTTTGGTTGAACCGGCGGTTCGCGGTTTAGGTTTAGGTTTGGTTCAACACCAAACCTAAACCGACGGTTCAAACCAGTGGTTAACCGCCGGTTTGAGTCTTTTTTTTATTTTATTTTTTATTTTTTTTTGGCCAAACCGGCGGTTAACCGGCGGTTTGGCAAAAAAAAGAGACGTTGGCAAAAGCCAACGTCTCTTTGCCAAATTTGAACGTTGGCTTTGCCACCGTTCACTCCAACGGCTATTAGAGCCGTTGGAAGTTAAAATTTATTTTTTTTTTTTATTACTAGTTTAATTAAAAAAAAAAAATTAATACCCACTATTCCTATAAATACCATACAATTATTTCATTTAAATCACACCAACATTCTCATCTATCTACTACTACTCTCAATCTCCATCTCGTATTCTCTTTCTCGTATTTTCGATCTTTCGAAATGGCAAACCCGGATTTCCCAAGCGACTACGACTTCACTCCGACTCCCGCTTTCTTTCCTAGCACACAAGAAAGCGAGACTCAACCGCCGGATTCGGAAATGCCACAAGTTCCACAAGTTCCACAAGTTCCACAAGGTGAAGGGCCATTCCGACAAGCCCCTCCACCGAAAATGCTCACCTCCGACATATTCACCAAACATTACAACAAGGGTCCGGTGATGGACGATTATTGCCAAATTTTGTGCAATTATTGTACGAAGGTGTACAAGTGGAAGTCGAAGGGCGGATACGGAACTTTGCAAACCCACATGCAAAAGACTCATCCGGAGAAGCTCGGAATATCACGGGGACAAACTCAATTGTCCCACGGGTTTGCATCCACTTCCTCTCAATCTTCTTTATTTAATTATAATCATGTTGATGAATCTTTAGCATTAGCCAACTTAATTGCATCCGAAGCATTTCCATTTTCTTATGCGGAATCTATTAATGTAAGAGAATATAACACTAATTATCTTCAACCGGCTTATAAACCAACTTCTCGTAAACAAGTTTCGAAATTAGTTTCTCATTCTTATGAACAAAAAAACAAAAAATTCTTACGGTCCTACAATCTTTTTCGCATCAAGTTTCAATTTGTAGTGATATTTGGAGTACTTTATCACAAAAACATTTTTACATGGGCATCACTTTACATTTTATCGATAATGATATGTACTTGCATAAATTTGTTATTGCATATCGACATTTTAATGAAAGACATAGTGCCGCCAACATTGCTAATTTAATAAAAACGGTTTTACAAGAATTTAATTTACAAAACCGTGTTTTTTCATACTCATTTGATAATGCTTCCGCTAACACCCGCGCCGTTAACCATTTAGTAGGAAATGCGGGTCAACTTATAAAAACTTCTTTTACTCACCAAAGATGTGCATGTCATATTTTAAATTTAAGTGTTCAAGATGGCCTAAAAGTTTTACATGAAATGTTAGAACCTATAACCGATGTAATTGAACATATTTGGCATTCAACCGAATTAAGAAGAAAATGGAGATCAACTTGTATTGAAAAAAATTTTCCTCCGATTTTTTTTTCGAAAGATATTGGAACTCGGTGGAACTCAACCTATAAACTACTAACTCAAGCTATTCGTTATAAAAATGTTTTACAAGAATTTTCTTCACAATTTATTTCTTGGTCTATTTTAGATGATGAAAGTATTTGGCAAACTTGTTTTGATATTTGTAGTGTTTTAAAAGTTTTTAGTGATGCTACTAATACATTAAGTTATGTTTACATTCCTACTTCTTGTTGTTTTTTAGAAATAGCCGTAAATGTTGCCGAGGCTTTACAAACCGGTTTAGCTTTAGAATCACTTAAATATGCGGCAACCGAAATGAAAACAAAATGGCTAAAATATTATGATGAGGTTCCCGTAGTTTATCTTATTGCCGCCGTTTTCGATCCTAGACTTAAAATTGATGGTGTTACGGAATTTTTAAATGCTTATTAAGAATGTTTAGGTTTATCTACTATTAAGAATGTTAATAATATTATTAGTAATGTTCGTGTTGAAATTGCTAAATTACTTAATTTATTTGAAACTAGTGCTAGTGCTAGTGCTTCTACACAAACAACTCCTCCACCCACTTCTTCTTCTCCTTCTCCTTCTATTCTTTCTAAAGCTAGACAAATTTTATCTAAAAGAACTAAAATACCTAGACATTCATCCGCAAGTGCGGAATTTGAAGATTTTCAACTACTCCTTTTAGTTTTGATGGTGATATTAATAGTTTTGAAGTTTTACAATATTGGAAGAAGATGGCCCCAAAGTATCCAACATTAGCCAAGATTGTGCAACAAATTATGGCCGTTCCCGCATCAACGGTGGCCGTGGAGCAGGCTTTTAGTCAAGGAGGAAACATGCTAAGCTACAAGAGGAGTCAATTGAAGCCCGATAAATTGGAGGCTCAAGTTTGTGTTCAAGATTGGATTAGGGCGGAGAGGAGGCTACAACGGAATGCACCCACTTATGATAGATCATCGGATTCCAACTCCGATGATCCGGCCACTACTTCCAAGTCCGAGGAGCAAAGGTAATGGGGTTACGAAAACAACTCGGAAGTTCGAAAAAAGGTAAGTAAAGGTAAGAGAACTACGTGGGCTTTGATTCCTCTTAAACCCCAAGAGGATACGTAGGCAACCGGGAAACCGGTTCAAGCCCTTTCCTTTTTTTTTTTCATTTAGTTATATTCAAAATTTCAAATACTAATGTAAAGATGTAATATAAAAAATTGAATGTATAAAAAATTTAGCTTGCTTTATTTTGTTGTAGAATTGTAGTTAGTAATTTTGTTTACTATGTAATTATTATACATTGAATTTCAATGTATACAAAAATTTATTTTAGTTGCTTCTTTCTTTTATTATTGTTAGTAATTTATTTTAGTATGTAATTATTTTATTCAAAAGCTAATGTAATGAAAAAAAATTCAATGTATAAAAACTTTGAGTTTGCTTTATTTTATTATTGTTAGTAATGTTATTTTACTTGCTTTCTTTTATTTACTTACTAATTCTATTTAAATGCTATTGTACAAAAAAAAATTCTATGTATAAAATATAAAATTATAAAATATTTTTTAATATATATAAATTACACGTATAATTTTTAATTAATATATAAATATATATTATATTACTTATATATATATATATATATATATATATATTTTTTTATTTTTTATTTTTTTTAAAAGTCATGTGCCAAACCGCCGGTTTAGGTTAAACCTAAACCGGCGGTTCGGGATCGGCCGGTTTAGGTTTAGGTTTGGCCAAAGGCCAAACCTAAACCGCCGGTTTAGGTTTGGGTCCCATCTCTAGTTTCGATATCTTTTATATCGACTAACTTGCAGCTTGCAGATATATTTACTAATTCTCTACCTGAAGATCGATTTAATTTTATAAGATTAGAGCTTGGTGTGTTAAACAAGGAAGCATTAACTTAGGTGGAGTAAATCGTTTTATTTTCTCCTTATAATGCAGCTCACTTTTCCATTTCAAGACCGTGAAATACAATTTAAGGGCTTTGAAACGGAATTCAAGGGCCACATTGAAAATCACGGATCAGTTTATTGGTTAATATCTTTTTAGATATTTGATCATTAAATTATTTTAAAGAAGGATTTTTAAAAAATGATTTCAAAAGATTTTATTTTCAACTTACAAAGATCTTGTTTTCAATTTCAAACGATTTTTTATTAAAGTGATTGATATTTAATAGGAAAGCATGCAAATCAATTTATGTTTTCAAGGTCATCCTCCTTTAAATTCCTTCCTCCATTATTCTCTCAAAGATCTTGACAAACCATAAACTGATTTGACTTGTCCCTTTAAATTCTTTCTTCCATCCTCCTTTATCCCTTTTCTTCTTCCATGATTTTACAGCACCCACATGTTTAACTCCTCTTCTCCCAAAAACCTTTCGGTCGCTCTCACAAAAAATCCATGGCTCCCAGAAAAAGAAACTCAAACCCTATTGCTTCGAATTCAAGAGTATTCACCGCCCATATATCCCCCAATTCAGAGGAACAACAGTTTCCCGAGGACAAGGAGATTTCACCTCACACTGGTCTTCCAACATCCTGGTTCATCAATTTCAAAGCCACTGGAACATGGCTCGATGGCTTTCATAATCGTCCTTTGTGCATGTGTGATCTGGTGGACATCGGATTTTTGGAAACGCTTCAGCTCCCCTGTGTCTCCATGCTCAAGAATTGCTCCATCTGGAAGGTGCTCAACCCAGGAGATACATCATTCACTAGACTCACGAGGTTGTTCTATGTCAACCTTGTCACAAAAAGGGAAAAGGGAGTCCTCACCCTTGAAACATTGGTTAAAGGTACTCCAATCTCTCTCACTCCCACTGTTATATGTGAGATTTTAGGGCTTCCTATAGATCTTTCCCTCAAACACCCATCCAGGTTTGAAAGTGTTTGCCTCGCTAAGGAGCAATTTCTGGTTCCTAATTCCACATCCCACCAACTTACACACACCTCTCTAACCCTAATGCTAAAATCATTTTTACCTTCCTGATTTATCTGATTATGACTGGATTGGATGTAGATCTGCCTAACTTCATCCTAAATCACATGATCCACACTATAAACTCCACCCGAGCTATTTCTTTCCTCTACGGGAACCTTCTCCCTTAGATCTTTGCTCACTTTTCAATTGACACGTTCTCTGAGGATCAACAACTATCCACTAGAAAGATTGATGAGAAGTGTTTGGAACGATTAGGGTAGACAAGACTCTTTCTGGAGTTTGGACTTTGAAAGGAAAGATTGTTGCATTGACCACCTCCTCCACAGCCCCTTCAGCTTCCTCGTCTCGGAAACCAGGCTACATGGGTTTGAGATGGAATTAAGTTCTCTCAATCGAGAAATGTCACACTTCCAGTTAGACACAATGCGAAGAATGAATGCTAATCATGAGGTCATGTCTATCATGCATGCAAAGATCAATGAAATGTATCTAATGAATGCTCACCCTCTCTACCACTGGTATAATTTTGCCCCTGACTGAGGATGCCGCCCAACACACCAAGGAAAGAGAGGAAAATGTGCTCATGAATTGCAAGCGTCGAGTACATAACAAATTTATTCTTTATCCTATGCATGTTGAGCCGACTGTACTCACAACTGAGGAATATGGTGTGTGTTTTTCTTTTCTTGTGGTCCTTTTTGACGGTATATCCGTCTGCCAATTTTTCGACATTTTGATCCACTAAACAACGTGTCGTCTATTGCTTCGAACCGCATTCCATTATCATTCATAGAAATACTATGTGTTCATTTTTACGTAGTTGTTAATTTTATTTTAGTATTAGCATTTATTTTTTACGTTAGTTTTTTATTTTATTTTGATGACACTATATTTAATGATATTATATTGAATAACAATTGTTGGTGATAATATTGTCAGTATCAATACAATTTGTGACGACAAACCTCCTGTAGGTGCGACCGTTTTACGGCCGATAAACCCAATAAGCGTTCCGACGAGTCATATATTACCATAAAAGATTCTAATGGATTAGATATGAACCAATTAACAAAATGTGAAGTATTCCACCAACCTTATATACTTAGACTTGTATAACCTTTTTATTATCAAACGTTCCACTATATTTTTACAATCTAATTTGAACAACTACACCATTCATAATTTCATTGGTCTTTTTATTGTTGAAATTAATTCATTTTTATGTGTTCCACCAAAGTGCTATATAGTATATACGAAAGAAAGAACGACAGGAGTTGACTTAATAAGGGACGACTTTTTTTACCGTGGCAATGAAATCAAAAAAGAAGGGTAAAATCCAGGCTTTTTGTCCCCCTAGAAGAATTGCATGTGTAGGTGAGAATTCCTATATCAGCTTTCAACTCTTACATTTATTGTTTAAAAAGTCGAGGACATTGTTTTGGTGAATTATTAAGTAGCCTTGACTTTGAAAGCTATCTACCAATAACTTTACCATTAATAATACACAAAGTACCTTCTTTTTGTTTACATATAATTTGTTTTTTATATATGTCTCATACATTACATTATTAGTATTAGGCTTTA
This sequence comes from Fagopyrum esculentum, assembly GCA_033239045.1. Classification (NCBI taxonomy): domain Eukaryota; kingdom Viridiplantae; phylum Streptophyta; class Magnoliopsida; order Caryophyllales; family Polygonaceae; genus Fagopyrum; species Fagopyrum esculentum. Next base: position 124,949,459 of record BSUD01000005.1, read on the forward strand.
CGACCCATTTTAATATTGTTTCCAACTTTTACATTCCCCACAACGTTTCGCTATCAATATTGATAGATTTATTGGAGAAGAGTACACAAATAATGGAGGTGAAACCACATTAATTGATATTATGATAACCTTTTATATAGGCTTCACAAGAGAATAATAACTAGTAATATATAAAAAACTTAATAATAAAAATATTATCACGATCTTGATTTTATCACAATCACGATCTTATCAAAAATCTTTAAATAATGATCAAATTATTAAATTCAAATTAGCATTTTTAAAAAGAGTTCTATTTTAAAATTTGGAGTTCATTACTGTAAAATAACTAATTTTCATTGTAAGTTGGATAAATTTATTCTACAAGTTTTCAAATTTCGTAGGTTTTCAAATTTGGTATAACTTTGAAGTTATTTGTTGGGTCACTTAATCAATCTTCTGGCTATGTCACTATTAAATAATATAGAGTTCTCATTCACAAATTTGGCTTTCTAAACATTTTTCTTAAATAAATATGGCACATTTGGTAACTAGGCTATTTTGGATTTTAGTTTTAGTAGGTAGCCCTTTTCTATTTTATTATGAGAAAATTGGTGTAAAGAAGTCATTTTTGTACCGTCTAGGCCCCTCCATTTTCTAACAAAAAAATAATAGTAAATGAAATTAAAATTTCCTGAAATAAGAGAATCTGTTTAAGAGTTTTTACGTAAAAGGAATAAATAACTGTCAAAAATTAAAAATATAAATTAAATTAAGGGAAATTCCGGATGGTACTCTCGTGGTTTGAGGTTTTCCGGATTTTGGCCAACAATTTTTTCGAGTTCGGATGGTACCCTTAAGTTTTCGTTGTTTTTCGGATTTTGCCCAAATTCATTAAAAATTTCAAATTCGATTAAAAAATATAAAAGAAAATAAATTAAAATATAAAAAATAATTAATTTATTTTTTAAAAATAAAGTAAACAACATTGTTTTTTTTAAAAAAATCAGTAATTTATATTAATTTAAAAACAAATCAAACAGATAATTTTTACAAAATTACAAAAATCAGTTTTTTATTTTATTTTAAAACTAAATAAATTGGATTAGCATTTTTTTTAACAAAATCTAAAAACATAAGTGTTATACTTTATTCAACAAATAAATAAATAAATTAGAATTCTTTTAAAAAAATTTTATAAAAATCACTATTTAAATTTTTTATTAAAATAAACTTTTTGAAGTTGAGCGTATCTGTATATTCAGCCAGATAATGAATATACACTCACGCTTTCTGATTCATGCAAATCTCACAAGGTCTCACTAGTCTCATATTCGATTCTGATTTATTTACATGCCAAGCTCTACAATTGTTTATTCATACAAATCTCACAAGGTCCCACTAGTCTCATATTTGATTATAATTTACTTACATGCCAAACGCAATGATCTGTCATAATATTAGATTGAGTTAGCATACAAAGCTGCGTCCTGCTTGGATCATCACTTTCTGTATATGTATAAACCTGTTGAGATTTCCAGAGCTCAGACAACATCTTTGTTCCTTTAGTTTAGCTCAAGGTTGGTGTGTATACGAAATTTTTGGTATGAAAATCAGAAATTTCTAGTGTGTAATTTTCTGTTATCATAAATTTTATTTTCTGGCATCATAATTTTTGGTATCTAATTTCTGGTATTTAATTTTTGGTATCATAATTTCTGATATCATAATTTTTGGCATGATATGGTTTGAAAATTTATGAAATTCTGTTATGAAAAAGTTCTATTATGAAAAAATTTTTGGTATGAACTTTTGATATGAGAAATTTTGTGCATAAAAAAATTATGGTATGAACTTCTGGTATGAAAATAAACTGGTAAGATAAATAAAAAAAATAATAAAGAAAATAAAATAAATTCAATAATTAAAAATTAAAACTTACACTTACATAACAAATAACAAACATTAGTTATTTTTTTTAATAGAGGGGTTAATTATTTTTACCTACCATTAAATGAAAGTGGTAAAAAATAAGGGCAATTTTGATAACTAGGCCTTTTTGAGAAACTAGAGTAGTAACTGGGCTTTTTAATGTTTCAATTAAGTAAATATACCCCAACCTTTTGTATTTATTTTCAAACTCTACACACTTTTCTCTCAAGGGGTACATTTACTAAACACAAAACTAGAAAAAGCCTAGTAAACCAAATTGTTTCAAAAAAAATAATGGGGTACGTTTACTAAACACAAAACTAAAAAAACTTAGTATGCCAAAATCTTTCAACAAATATCTCTATCATTTTTCGGTCTTCATATTCAAGCAACGTATATATAATTATGTTCAAAATTTTATAAAACAACTGATATAAAAGATTTAGGGCTTGTTTACTTGTATATTGGTTTATTTTCGGGTTTATAAATTAAATGAGCTTATATGCTTTATACTTTATAGTTCATTTTCAATTTTATTTCTTGATGAGTTTATATAAATAAACTAAATAAGGTTGTTTACTTGGAGTTTATTTTGTGGATTTATTTTACTTCAAAATACTCTCATGCCCCTGAAAAAACTGAACAATAACGTTGAATACCCAGGGATGAACAAATAATATCAAGATGAAAAACCTCAAGACCAAAATCGGGTTTTAAACAAAATAAACTCATGCATGAAAAAATAACCTTGTTTAAAAAATTTATTTTTGAGTAACCCCTAGAGAAATAAACTAATCTGTAAGTAATTACATATAAAAATTAAACTCAGAATTTAATGAGCTTGTATTTCAAGCTTTAAATTCGATCAAAAAACATCAAATTAAGAACGATAGGTATTTTCTTCTCTTTCATCCGTCTTCTTCTTGTTTCACAAATAAATTTATGCTTACGTACGGTATCCTCCCCTAAATTCGCATAGAACAAGTCAATTTTTGTTTGTTTTGTTTTGTTTCTATTCATTAATTTCAAATCAATTTAGGGCTTCTACTATTTTTTTTTTTATTATATAGTGTATATTGTCTTCCTCTTCTTCCTTTCAAACTAACTTTTATTGTTGTTTGTATAATTTTTAGGGCCTGATTATTTTAAACTCTAGGAATGAAAAGAGAATGAAAATGGATGTAGTCTATACGTATGTCCTTATTCATGAAATTTTTTGAAATTATTACTTTTGGTTTGAACTAATTGGTGTATAATTTAATTAATTTTGAACCTTATAAGAGACAAAATAAGAGAAGCAAATGCATTTTACATGAAAACAAATGTATCCAAAAAAATTCATAAACAAGATGTATATATGAATTAGATTTTTTTCTATTCTGTTTTTCGTTTTCGAAGTTCAAAACTAACGGGTCATTAATGTTATAAAAAAAATCTTCCAAGTCAGTTTTTTATACTTAAAATCAAGAATCTAATGTTCCAGTCGCTAGTTGTCGGGGTGTTACCAACAGATTAGGTCGTCAAGTATTACCGACGGTACATGTATCCAACAGACAAGACCGTCGGTAGTTTCCGATGTCAAGGACCACGTTACCAACAAAATAAGCGGATGATAAATGTTAACTGTTTGGTAGACGTCGTTATTTGGCTCATACGTCTTGACATTACATGTGCGCTCATATGCTATTGTATTTTTGGGACTACAAAATCTTCCCATAATCCCATAGCCACGACGCCATCTTCCCAACCCCAAATTTTGAAATTCAAACACATTCAGTACCCCCAAATGAGAAGGTTCCACACAGTATTTTCACGTCTGACTTACCCTCAAGAAAGACAGTTGAGTAGTCAGTAGCAGCAGAGGAAGAGAATTTAATGGAGCTCAGTTATTTCGCAATTTTATAATAAATTAAAAAAAAAAAGAGTGGTCACCAAAAATTCTAAACTGTAATTTTTCAAGTGCAGGGTCAGTATTGAAATTTACGCAGAATTGCCTTATATAAAGGTAATTGCCCCCCACCACCAAATAGTAGTTTCACTAGTTTGGTCTACAATAGCGGGAGGGTTTCAGGGTTACCCATTCCGAATTCAGCAGGATGACGACGATGATGATTACGGCCTGGCCAAACCGCACCAACAACACATCTATTCTTCCTCCGACGCTGAAATTCACAGCCGGTGGCCGGAACAAGTCCTTCTTCCCCAACCCATCTGTGCTGCAAAGAAAGCCCACTTCTGTAAGGGTATCGGCTATCACCCAAGAGAAGGATCTCAGAAAGCCACGCCCCCAAAACGTCACTGGCGAATTCTATGTTGGTATTATCCCCACGCTTTCTTCCTTAAATTATTCTTTATTAATATAAAAATATCACTTTTACTTTTGAAGTCCCCTCTTATCCAATTATCCCCTCAACTCTTGTTGACTAAAATTAGATTTAGGGTTATTGTTTTGTATTCTGTGTTGTAGTTATGGGATAATTTATTTAATTCAGTGCTTATGGATAAACCGTCAATATGTGTTTAATTACATTAATTCTTTTTTAGTTTGTATTTTTAGAAATGACAAATTGCTCCCATCCCACGGAAACAAAGAAGCAAGTGAAAATGAGAAAAATGTAACGATCCAGTCATCCGCGGTTCGGTTTAAAACGGTCCGGATTGTATTGACCTTAAATAAAAATAATTTTAGTCATTGTTAGTTACTAGAAACTCAAGATTTACTTATGTGGTATTTTATATTTTAAAGTAGACTTCAGTTTTCTATGTCATACCGATAGTTAATGACAGGCTTTGATATATTTAGCCAACGATTTATTTGAAACATCCTTGTGGAGAAGTTACTTGTTATCTCCTCCTTAATGTAGTTAAGATTTTTTTAATTTAAAAATCTTCACTAAAACCCAAATTAATTAGATTAGATAGCTTATATTTGGTTCAAAAATAAATTTATTTTTACTTTATTTATTGAAACTAATTTAAATTTAATTTATACCTTAACATTTACAAAGACAAATTTCACTAATGGAAAATTGGAAGAAAATGAAGAAATGGCTATAAGATTAAACACCACAAGGAATTTCCATCCTTATTTTTTTTATTGAAGTTGAGATCGATATTTGGGGATTTTTTTTCTAAAATAATTTAAAAAGAATGGGATAGAAAAACTATTTTCCGCAGAACGTTTCAATATTCAAACTCAATACCTTTCACACATAGAGACTCAAACCACTATACCAAATTGTACCTTGCTTGCTCATATTTTTTATTTTCAAAGAAAGCCAGTTTATAATTGCTGTTATTCATCCACTCCGACCGGAGATTCTATTGTGGAAAATAGTTTTCCTCGGTTTCTAATATCAGAAATAATTCTATTTTTTTAATTATTTTGAAAAAAAAATCAAATATTTGGAGCCCATATGCAGTGCATGTGACTTGTACTTGTCTTTATGGCTACCCGATTTAGGGTATGTTTTGGGTAAACAATTTTTGTTAGTTTTTGGCAAGCTGAGTGTGTTTTGTGTAATTGATGCAGATCATACGTGCATAAATTGTGACACTTGTCGTTGGATGGCACCGGTATGTGCTCCTCCTCCTAGTCGATGTCTATTATAAGAGATGGAGTATTTCTTCATAACTTGGTGTTGCTTTTGTTTTTGGACGATTGGCGCGCAGAGCACTTTCAGTGAGGATACAAACATGTCAGCCGTTTACAATCAACCCACCACACCGGAAGAACGTCTGCGCGCTCTGCAGGTAATTACTCTCTCATTCCTTCTCTTTAACTTTAAGCACATACAACACACATGTGATAACCTAAACAAAGTGAGGCAATTAGCTGCCGGATTAGATGAACCATGAACCCAACTCCTTCACCCCTTTCCTTAGCTTTCAATTAAGAACTAAGTGTAACTTGGGCACTGACCAGCACCTGCATCCAAAAAGGACCCACTAGAGAAGTAACGAGCCTTATAAACACCCATGACAGATCCTGGAGAATTCTCCACGATTGTTTAGCAAGCAGAGCCACATTAAAGAGATGCATACGGCCAAACCCCGGCCCGCCCGTCCGAAAAAATGGACGGGCAAGAACAAAGGAGGAAGTTAAGAGCTTAATCAAATTATGTAAGCTCACTGACAAACAAATTAGGCATTAAAACCAATAAAACTAGGCATTAAAACATGGGGAATTTTGGACTTGTTTAAATAATTCTAACATTGTTCTTATTGTCAAATAAGGCCTTCTCAACCTTTATAGACAAAAAAAAAAACAAAAGAATGCTAGGTTGAAGTTATGTTCATACAACTCTCAACCTTCACTGCTTTGTAAACTCCAAACATGGTACTTCACAAGCCAAAGTTGGGCCCAAGCCCTTGAACAATGCTTTTGTTGAAATATCCAAGTGAGCTACTGGTGAATTTTTGTACAGGTTATGGATAATGTTCCTGAACAAGTTGTAGATAAAATAAAGAAATTGTGGAACGAATAATGTTCCTGAATAAATAGGAGCCCATAACAGCTAAAGTCCAATTTAATCTCAATTTGGTCAAGCTCCCCAGAAATGACAAGCAATATGGGTGATTGGAGTTGCTTATAGATTGAATGCTTCATTGTAAACTGTAAGGAAACAAGTCTGGTATAGGTCATCCAATAAGCGCAACTATTAGTGCAATTGAATGCATAATGGGAATATCTTATTACCTATATATCATTTTAAACATCAAGAAACTTAGTAATTAACCCAAAAGCTACAAGATGATATAAGAACCTCTTGTGTAGAATTTAGCATAATCAGACTTTGGCAATGGAACAGGTTGAAATGTCCCACAAAAGATGAATAACAAAGAAAAAATGAATTATCTTTTTTACTCAAATATACGAAAAAATAAAGAGTAAAATTGTAAGTCCAAAAAGAAGAAGAAATTAGAGACTCACCTGCATCAGTTATACACTAAAACTGTTAATGGAAGAAGACTGGGGAGAGACCTGATAAACATTGAGAACTGTTTTTAACTAACCTCTCGAAAGAAAGTAATTGGTTGTTGACCAAGTGATTGAGGATTTCCAATATTGCAGTAAAGTATCAAGAAAATTAACAGGCAAATTAAACACTAACAATCAAAGATCTATATACTAAGTTTGCCAACAGATTTTAAATAGCTTAATCACAAACTATAGGATAACATATCATGTTCAGATAGTACAAACTTTAAGTTAAGCTCACTGCACAGGAAAGTGAAAGTAGAGAAACATGAGGATTCTTCTTCAATTGCTCTTGCAATCTCTGGAAACAGACCTAATTTGAAGAACTAACTTGTACATCGGAATGAGAAAGCACATATTTATTCACAAAGTCTCGACGGCTCATCTTGCACATACATAACAATACTGACCTAATTTGAAGAAGATTGTTAGCCTTAAGCAAATCCAACACCAGCAACAACGGGCTAGTCCTTTGTTCCACACTACACAAAAAAATCCCCGAATGTCGAATTAAAAGTCACAAGTGCACATGTACCCACATCTACAATTCAGCATATCATATACAAGAGAGAGTATTGTTCTTCATTTCTTTTGATCTCAAGGATCCATAAGATTCAATTGTTGGCTTCCTACTAATTAAAACAATAGTCATTATCCACACCAGGAAAGTGTCTTACACGAAAAATGATGTCAAATACAGGAATCAACTTCATTGATCCCTCATACTTCTCGTAGACAATTCAATTAGATAAATTATCTAGCTTTGTGAAAAAATGAAGGTATTAATCAAGCACCAAAGTAAATGGTTCGAATGCACAAACTGACCAAGATATTATCATGTGGGTGACATAAAGAGCAGAAATTGAGTAAATTACCCCATTCTTCGCATCAACAGGGTGCTCATTGTCAATATGACAACACAAGCCAACAATGTCAAATTACTCTAAACAATATCACCACCATCGATTACGGATGATGACAACACAAGCCAACGATGTTAAATTAATCCATTCTTCCAAATCAGACTCAATCGCGATCTCAAAAGGATAAATTTGCAGAATTTTCAGTTAGCGATGATGATTGGAAAGAAAAAGACTGGGCGAGGTTGGAGATGATGAGGTAATAAAGAAGGGTTGAGCTAGGGTGTTTGAAGAACAAATAAGAAGAGAACACTCATTGTCCATTCGAATTAGAGAATGAAGACAACCGTAGTGTTGTCTTCTAAGAACGATTAAGAAGAAAAGCGAGCGGTGGAAGCAACCATAGTCTAAGCGATGCTTTGATGCAAAGGAGGAAAGGTAAAGAAACGAAAGGCAATTCATAGGTGGAAGATGCTTCCTGTGTACACGTATTAGAAACCTATCTCGAAATCAAACGGGTGTAAAACGAAGTAAAGAAATAGCAAAATAAATAATGGAAATGGCATAAATGTAATTATGAAGAACATATAAGGGTAAAAAATATAGGACACTATTGCAAGGAGAAGTCTCTCTTAGACTAACCGCATCACATTACGTCTATAATGCTATTTATGCACAGTATTTCTATACGTATTTGCGTATAGACTCCGTCTATATAACTTTTTGTTATATTTCATTCCGTCTATAATTTTTTTTTCAATAAAATATTTGAGAAAAAATAAATTACAAAAAGATAGTCTTTAGGCTCCTATAGTGTAAAATAAAGAAGTCGGGAAGGAGCAACAATCAACAAATGACACAAAATTCAAATTCTAGCCTTTTTGTGCGGCAAAACTTGAACTATTGTTTGGTACACATTGTTTTCGACCTATTTGTTTCTTACTTTCAGGTGTGAAGATTTTAAAACTCAATTGTTTTTGAAAAAAATAGTTGACCCGTAAAATAATTTAATTTTCAAACTTTGACATGATGCATAAAAAACTCGCGTCTGTCACTTAGTTGAGTGTACAAGTTTTTAAAAGTAAAAATAGTACCCATATCAATATTTCGAGAATTCCAAGAAGGAAATCGCTTTACTTTAGATAGTATTAAGTTAATCTTACTCAGTTTTACAAGTTGTTTAACATGTTGAAGGAGATTCATAGTGACAAGTAACGAAGCCAGACCAGCCACTCTCACCATAAAATGAACTTAGAGTAGAGAGACGTCTATTTGTGAAATTGTTTATGTAGGTGTTTAGATGAAGATGGAAACTACGAAGAAGATTATATTAGGGGTTAATTGGAATTATAAATAGTCAAAAAATAGCCTCTTATTACCAAGGTTCTAGGAGATTAATTTTCAACCATCAACAGAATTTCACTCAAATTTTATAAATCTTTATCAATTAAACCCATTAAAAAATCTTCAACCAAACAACTTGATGTAGATTATTTTACATTAAATAATCCTCGATAAATTTCACATAAAATTTAACCCCTTTTAAATTCCATCTAAATTAATCTTCAAATAAATTCCATCTTCTGTCAAACACACCCTAAAACAAACTATAGAGGAAACTCATTATAAGGGAACTTTTTTTTAGAAGAAAAATAAATTTTGTATGAATTAGGCAAGATTAACTAGGATAAAAAAATAAATAAATATCATTTAGGAAAGAATCATAGTGCTCCTTAGTATTGCGGAATTGAATACCACGAGGCCTAATTCTTTTCTGTTTTAAATATTTTTGTATGAATTAGGCAAATGCACATATTTATATAGAGATTGCATTTTTCTTATTAATTCAACTCTTAATTAATCTAGCACATTTTAGAACAAATATATATAATATAATGAACTTATCCCATAGGTCAAAACTAGGCCTACAATCAACTAAAGAACAAGACATATTAAACTCCGAGACAGTGAGGAACAAATCATGGCTGGTTGTGCTACATAACCAATGGAGTAGAACATCATCAACTTATCCCATAGGTCATCTCTAACATCATTAAGACACTCAACGAATGCTTCAAAATGATCAAGTACCTTGTAAAAAACACTAAATAATTATGCCCACAAGGTAATATTGACCTTTTTTGCATCAAGAATATTGTCCTTCAAATTAGAGGTTGCAAGAGTAAAATGACATTTTACACATAAGTCCTACATATGCTCGAACCAATGTCAAAATAGTAAAATTTTCCTCAAGGTTGCTCGTTACATTATATATATATAAGAATTCGTTTAGTTAGAACTAAGTTTACGGAGAAGAATGATAATTTATAAGAATTGAAAGACTTTAATAGATCAACAATTATGATTAGATCGGAACATTTAATTATAGCATGATAGTACTTACCATACTCGGAATATAATATATCATTGTATGTTCATAAACCGTATTTTCAATTGTAAAAAAAATAAAAAAGAAACTCGTAAATTCAATACAAAGATACATTTAATTTGGTTAATTATTATGTTCATTTGATATACTTACGTTAGTCAATAAAAAAATACATTTATAAATCAAATAGAATGAAATATATGAAAAATAATATTAGTTAGGATGAACATTATGTTCATGAACCTTGCGTTTGTTATTTTGCTTATTCTCAGTTCATTACTTACCATAATAAGATTATTTACTTTAATAAGTACGTTCATCAACTAATTTAACGTCTCTTAGATGTTCTCATTCCTCTCCGTAAGAATGGTTGTCTCTACTCGATCTGGAAGAATGGTTCTCTCCAGAACATGACCCTATATATATAATATACCCTCTATATTTTCAGCTTTTCAAAGAGCATTAATTTGTTAATATTAAAACCCATATTTTTAATATTGATATTTATTTTTCTGTACACGAGGGAAAAATATATTGTTTATTACACAATTATAATAATAAATATTTAGATTGAATGTAACACTCTTAAAAGTCCGAGAAACTATGAATTAATTTTGAACAAATAATTATATATTTTTTTATAATTAAGACTTAAATGTCAAATATGAAAATGAAAAATACTATCTAATGTAATTGAGAGTAATTGTGCATATTAATGGACATTCGTTTCATAGAGTATGTCCGATACATGTTGTCGTGTACTTAGTCCAATTAGATGAACGTTTGTCTCAAAGAAAAGGTCTGATACATGTTAGCGGGTATCCTTTAATCGTGCACTTAGATGACGTTTGTTCTCAATTCTTACCGTAAATCCGGTTTTTATAACGTATGTATATATGTATACACGTACACATGAGTTTTGTATAATAATTATCCAACAAACAAGCGCTCGCAATAACGTGGGTTTAATAGTACAGGCATTAATCTCATGTCCAACTCGTTCAATACACACAATGACCCCTCCTTCAGACATTCTAAAAGTTCAGAAGACATTGCCAATTCCAATCGATGAGGAGAAAATTCCGGTAATATTGCTTGGGACACTTCCTACATCATCATATTTTTTGATATTTACATTGTTTGTAATTTGACATCTCATATTTATCAATGTTTTTGAGGTTCAGGGTATATACCATTGTGGCCACCATTCAGAGAAGTCATATGGCGCTGCATCCTACCTACTTCTACATCCTCAAGGCAATATCCTTATAGATAGGTATGTACCACTTCATCCACATCCTTAATTTATATATGTCTCACCATGGTTAATGCATACTTCAAATTCAACGGTTCATCGCAACCGTGCAAACAATAGCTTCATGTCTCATGCATCTCTTTGTAACTTATCCTACTATATATTATGAGCATTCATTCTCACCGTGGGATTTCAAGAAACAGACCGTTTTTTTCTTCTTATAGACCTGTTGAGATAATAAGATACGGTGAGCCTAGTATATAAGGTGATGAGATATACTTCTATTGTCAAGACTTAATGCGTATGTAAACTTGTATACACAACCCCTAGTAGCAGCGGTTTCGGGCTGCAACAAGATCAACTATCATCAAAATTGTACCCATATTCACCATTTATAAAGGAACCAACCGGTGCAATATATGTGACATTAGCATAAGATAATTTTTGGTTAGTAACATTTACTTAATTTTGCTTTTCTAAGATGGGTTGATCATCGGTTAACCGTCATGAACCGGTTGGGATTCGGGATTAGAATGGTCTTTCAAAACCCAAAAAACAATGAAGAGAACACAACTTCTTCAATGAGACCATAACATTGAGATTTTTTATTACCTTAGAAATCATCGCCAAAGAAGTGCCTGTAATTATTAGATCATTTACATTGACAAAAATGTATAAGATTCATTGGGTAAAACATGGATTATGAGATTATTTTGAATATTATTGTGGAGAAAAAAATGAGATTAACATCCTCGAGACCTATTACCAATGAGAAATTACGTAAGTTTAGCCCCCGTTTGGTCGTAATTCCGGAAACGAAATGAAAATGAATTTATTCCATATGTGTGCCTTATTCATAAATTTTTTGGGAATCAATTGTTGTGGTTTGATACAAAATGTACTTACTTCCCTCCATTTTGTTTTCCTTATGGGGTATCAAAACTAATCAAATTCTCCTGCAATTACCTCAAATCACAAGGAACGATTCTAAAAAAAAATTAATGAATAAGGATATGCATATGAACTAGATTTTCCTTATTCCATTTCCATTTTTGGAATTAAAACTAAACGGGTCCTTAGTGTATTAGAACATGGGTGCTTGTTAAGACCATACAATGCCTTATTAAGTTATGAAACACAATCAATTAAGGTTGACGAGTATCCACAAAATCAGGCGGTTGAGCAATGTAGACTTGTTCATTAGAGTGCTCAAGAACAAATAAGCCTCCTTTTGTGCAAAGCGTAAAATTGTTGTTTGAGGTTGTTAGAGATAATAAGTTTCCACAATGAAAGTTGGTAATATTCAGAGCCTAGCCTATAAGTTTGGTGAACTACCCTTTTATCGTCAATTAGTTTTAAAAAGGAATCTTATCGGATTTATGTATTGGACATGGGCCTAATACGCATGTGCGCTCATATGCACACGACCCCCGCATGCTCATATACATTGGATAAACCCTGCAAAGACTATCTTATCCCTAGCATAGTAACAAAGTTGTATGGTTACTTGCAGCCCAAGGTACTCCAGCGTCCTCAAAGGTAATCTTATGGCCATGGGTGGTGTACGTTACATGTTTCTAACTCACAGGTTCGAAGATGTTTATGTTTGTGCATACAATGTAAATGACTCAAAATATTCATCTTATTGTATACTTGACTGGTGGTTAGGGATGATGTCGCAGATCATCAATTGTGGGCTGATGCGCTAAACTGTGAGAGGATCATTCACTCCTTAGAAGTATGATCATATCACAACCTTCTCTTTCTTTTATTTTTCTTCCATTTTAAGCAATTGCACGTACTCCCAGGTTCAAGAAACTACAACTACTGTAGAGACTAAGCTCGAAGGTGAAGGTCCATGGAAACTTTACAATGACGTTGATCTCATTTTCACACCAGGCCACACAGAGGTAACATAAAAGTTCTCATATTGAAAGTTGGGGACATTCTGAGTCTAGTATATAAGATCGGTGGACTACTCCTATTACCAATTGATTTTAGGATGAAACGTCGTTGAGTTTATCTGCTGGGCTTGATCTGATGTGCATGCGTGCTCATAAGCACACATCTTATCGGACTTTGACATCGATCATGACGAGCATTTATTATTATAGCCTATTGTGTTCATAATTTTAACATTAGGAACAATTCATATGTTTTAGGGTTCGGTTTGCCTTTTACACAAAACATCAAAGGTGCTCTTCTCTGGAGACCATCTACTGATGCATGAGAATAAACTCAGCATTGAAGAAGATTATAATTGGTATTCAGTTCCTCTACAACTGGAGAGCGTCAAGATTTTACTCGACCTCGACTTCGTATGGATATTACCTGGTTAGTATGTCACCAAAACATTGTATAACTTATGAATATTATTTTGATATAACTCTTTATCGGTGTTCTTACGTACGTAGGTCATGGAAGAAGGGTGTCTTATAAAGATGTTGATGAGAAAAATTCAGCTTTGAAGGCCTTCTTGGAATCAAAGAACTTCGTCAACTAGTAGCTACTATGTGTGTATTGCGTATATGCATTATGTTTGGTCTATGTGTGCGTCAAATCCTGCAAACATATGATAAATAAATTGCCATCAAAAAATATGGACTGGTAAAGAATAAAGGTCTACATTAGCGTTTGTATAAGTGTTGGAACTCATTTAAAGTAGTGTATCGGGGCATTTTCTGGACACTTTTCCGGTGGACTCCGACCACAATAAACACCGGGAAGTATTTACTTTGTATTCATGAATTACAATGTATTATATTCATATGCATTAAAGAATTTATGTATGAATGAGAAATTAAATTAGGGATCAAAGTTGGGTATATAAGATACACATTTGGATGGAACATGAAGATAAAAAATTATCCCACATATTTAGTGGAGAACTCTTGACTTGTGTATATACGAAGACTTGGGATATATGGTTATCAAAGGCATGGGAAAACTAAGTGATGTATGTGTTGATTTGTGCTCTCTATTAGCTCCACTTTCATCCTCAAGATGATAATCTACCTTAGGAACTTTCATAATCATACAAATATTTCCTAAAGATCCTTTATCTACCTGAAGTATGTAGACATACCTAAATTTATAACTACCCACAAAGAAGTCCTTAAAGTGTAAAACTCCAATAATCTTTAAGTCTAAAGTGGATAGCAAGCTATAAGGCCTCGATATGGCATTAGGAATTCTATACACTATCTTTTTCAATATCTATGATCTTCCAAATATGGATACTCTCTTCATGAGTATCCTTCACATTCATCCTATAGGTATGGGTAAGCTCTATCCTCGCATGGGTGGAAAATCCCATGTAATTCCTAAATAAACTAACTTAGTCATCTCCAAATAGGTTCGATGAATGCTTGGTCGGATGAATCATAAAAGCATGTCTCGGTTTATGGTTATATGATGCTGAGTTGAAGTTGTTGTTCCTGACCGAGATTAGAAGTCCACGAACCATTAGTAGGAGCCGGTCAGATACTCGGGTGATATTCTTATTACGAGGAAGATATTTGCATAACTCGAACACAAAAGAACGTGAGTTGATGGAATGATAATGAATATATCAAAAGACGGTAATATGGATTCAAATTGATGTAAATGTAGGAAGTTACGAAACAAGGTATTATTGCAAAGAACCTTGACCAATAGGATCAAAACCCCTTAACAAAGAGCTTACCTTAACCTTCCCTTCTTCAACCTTACACAAGCCTTCTAAATAAGACAAGCACAAAGAGGGACCAAAATTGAATAGGAGCACTAATCTTTAAGAAGATTAACGCACACAAGCACAACCTAGCAAGGACTCACAACTATTCAATCAAAGGCCCTCTTTTGATTGAATTGAAACAAATAAAACACAAACTTTGTAAGCGAAGCAAAGAGTATCTCACAATATTGTGGAAATAATAAGCAAATCAATCTACATATGAATCTCGACTTCTATGGCTATTTATAGACGAGATTTCTCTAGAAAACAAAATAAAAGATAATCCTAAAATATATGATCAAAACCAAAAAGATACCTTCAAAACATTTAGAACTTTAAAGGTATTAAAATAAATAAAATTATCCAATAAATGATAATATCTCGACTCGATCTTATTGATCTCGACAGACACAAATCTTAGTTTGAATCTCGGACAAGATTATTGTCTCGGGGCCGAGATTTCTTCACTGGTTTTCTTAAGTGTCGTTCTAGCCACTTTTCTTGCTTCCTCGATCATCTTTATTCTTGTAAGGCCCTTCCAAAGTAGATAACAATGTCATTAAATAAGACTTAGACATGAGTATCGTCTCATGGGTGTACATGTTGCCAATAAGCTGACAACCTCTTCTTGGATGGCTTTTGAAGATGAAAAATCCTTCTCCTTTAGTGCCTTTTTCTCTAGCCCTAGTTATAGGTCCTTCAAGAGGTGTTGCGGATGGTTCTACATCATTATATGTTCAACCAATAACATCCCAAGAAGACAACGAGTAATGTAACCCTCAACAACCTTATCAATCTCAAGAAACTTATCATCCTTAAATAAGAACACTCATTTAAGGGTTCCCTAAAAGCACAATGTGTTGGATCAATCATGTCATGTTTATCATTACAATTAGGATCATTGTCAATATGTGAATCTAATTCATCCACATCATAATTATAGTCATTACAACATTCAAAATCATCTTTGTGCACCTCCAAGTTACTATCATCTAGACCATGCTCCTCTCCATGAATAAGATCATTATAACATTCGATGATAATTAATGGTCATTCAAATCATTATCATAAATAACCACATCCAAATTGGGCACATTTAACGCAATATTATCTATAACATGCTCATCATAACAAGTACGATCATTATCAACAATATTCGATGATGATTCATGCACATTTACTTCCTTACTACTTAGATCATCTTATCACTTTCAAAAGCAACATCTAAAGAACATTTATCTACGATTTCAAATATTGAACTTTATGGCTCTAAGTGAGTAAATATGGTTGTAAAAAGGTTAGAAACACTCCCCTTTGAGGTTGAGGTAATTCCAATCAATGTCGTCAATGATGATGAAGATGAACTACATATAGGGGTTGTAGGAGGCAAAATAGGACGATCCTTTCCTTGCTCTCTATAGGGATCAAGACTGGAATGGTCTCGGCTGGTGCTGAATTAATGGCTGGAGCCTTTCCAACTGGATGAGCTCCTTCTCTCTTGATTTCTCGCTTTTAATTCTTCTCTACTTTGATGGCGAGATATAGCAAATCTGTAATAGAATTATATGGATACAAGTATATATTTCCTTAGTGAACTGAGAGTTAAGAATACGAATATCCAGCCATTGGAGTTTCTTCCTCCTAATACATATTCATTTTTACCATTGTCATTTGCATGACACTATATGCCTCTTCCACACTCATGGAACCTTGTCAAAGGTTCTCCAATCTTAGAAGGAGTTATTTGGTCATCCACAGGAGTTCAGCAAGGTGACCCCTTAGGGCCACTTCTTTTTGCGCTTGTCTTGCATCCACTTGTGCACACTATCCGTGACAACTATAAGCCCTCTTCTTCATGCTTGGTATTTAGATAATGGGACAATCATTGGTCGATCGGAGGATGTGGCTGAGGCACTTGGTATTATTTTGGAGGTTGGTCCGAATTTTGGACTTGAGTTGAATGTTAAAAAAACTGAGTTATTTTGGCCTTCATGTGATGGTTCGAAGCTTCGAGATGGTTTATTCCCTAGAGACATTGCGAGACCATCTTTGGGGTTGAAGTTGTCGGGAGGGGCTGTGAGTAGAGATAGTGGTTTTATTAAAGAATTGGTTATGAAGAGAGCTGATAAGACATTGGAGTTGATGCGTCTTCTCCCTCAGCTTAGGAACCCGCAAAGTGAGCTTCTCTTACTTCGTTCGTGTTTGGGTGTAGCGAAGATGTTTTTTTGGCCTGAGGACTTGTCAGCTAGAGCATGTGAAGGATGCGGCATCTTGTTTTGACGTGGGACTTCGTGGGTCGATTGAGGATATTGTGGTTTGTGGGGGTCCTTTTTTCGGGGATCTTCAATAGCGGTTGGCTTCCTTGCCTATTCGTCGTGGATGGCTGGGTTTGTACTCTGCTATGGAGGCGTCTTCTTATGCTTTTGTTGCCTCCAGAGCTCAGTCTTGGGTGCTCCAAGACCATATCTTGCGTGACAGTGGGTTATCCAGTATGGATTCAGATTTTTACAAAGCTTTAGATGACCTGCATGTGGCTATCCCGGAGTTCGACCTTTCCAACTTTACTAGTAAGGACACCGTCCCCCCTAAGCCCCAACATTTTTGGCGGATGCTCTTTTTGGTAAAATTGTTCAGGAGATGGTTGAGAGGTTTGATATGACTAATAGACAACAAGCAGTTTTCGGATGTCTGCAAGCGCCGCATAGCCAAGATTTTCTTCTTGTCATTCCCATCGATGGACTTGGTCAATGCATGTCCCTAGTGGAGTACCGCTCCATTCTCAAGTACCGACTTATGATTCCGCTTTTCTCAGCTGGTGATGTTTGCCCCATTCCTAATTGTCGGAGGGTGTTGGATGCTTTTGAGGAGCATGCTGTACATTGTAAGGAACTTCCTGGCTTCAAGTATAGGCATGATCTGGTTCGTGATGTTCTTTGTGATACCTTTAGACGAGCCGGAATTTCTGTAAAGAAAGAAGCACCTGTGAACTTCTTGACTGATCCGCGGGATGGAAGGTCGACATTGCGGCCGACGGATGTTTTGGTGTTTGGTTGGAGTGGAGGGAAGCATGCATGTATTGATTTGACGGGGTCTCACCGCTTGTGGGATTAGGAAACGGACCTTTTGTTGTGGGTCAGGCAGCTTGTAGAGCGGCATCAGCTAAGGTGGCCAAGCATGGAAGGGCATGTGTTGAAAACCAACACGTTTTTCTTCCATTTACTTTTGACACGTTTGGATTTTTTGCATCCGATGTTGTTGATATTCTCAAGAGGGTGCAAAGAGTTATGCATAGTAATATTATGTCCTCTAGATTTGTAGATGTTATTTTTAAAAGGTTAGGTTTTGCCATCCAAAAAGGGGTAGCGGCACAACTTGTTGCTCGCTTATCTTCTACTTCTATGTAAATAGTAATACCGTATATATAAAGTATATAGGTTGAACAAAAAAAAAAGAAGTTCCAGATTGTATTGGGGAGGTACAAACCCAGCTCGAAGAAATGAATTCATGTGCTCTCAAGTAGTGATCTTTGACTTTAAGGTTCTTCTTCTTTCTTTCAACAACTTGTTCCACTAAAATAGTGCATCATCAATAAATTCCAAGACTGCATAGGTTAGCAAAAAAATACCTCACAAGTGTCTCACTCGTGCTTTTATCACTCTCCTTGAAATTTAATAGATCCTCGTGATATGTCTTGTATGATCAATAAAAAAGCAATAAGATGAGGATGTCAAACAAATCAATTCTAATGAGTTTAGATCAACACAAGTTAACTCAAAACAATTCACAAAGAATGATAAACAAAGAGGGTGATCTAAGTGAGGCAAATGACAAAAAGCAAAACTAATTTTTGCCTATTTTCTTAACGAACAACAAGTACTTATGAAAGGCAATATGAAACCCAAAACAAGGTAAAGTAAAGCCTGTCTTGCAAAGCTCCTTATTGAACTGGACTCTCCCAACCACCATAGTCTCTGGGCTGACTGGATCAAAACTCACATCCTAAAGGGACAATCCATTTGGGCTCTAAATGCAAACTTCAATTACAGCTTCACATGGAATCAAGTTCTAAAGGTAAGGGATGACATTATCTCAACGATGAGTGGCCTATCTTTCAGCATCAACACCATCAACCCACAAGGTAAATTCTCAACATCTGCTGCTTATGAGAGCTGCTGGAAGCCCCACCCCCCAAGTACCCCCTACCGACTTGGTTCGATCTGGAACCGGCATTGTATCCCCAAGTGCAGCTTCATCGCTTGGATCTCGAGCCATAATCGGCTCCCAACGCTCACAAAGCTCTGCGAGTGGAGTATCATTAGTGACAGCACGTGCCACCTCTACATGAGGACTGCCGAGGACGAAGACCATCTGCTCAACCACTGCGGCTACTCGTCGCTTGTGGTGGACCTCGTCTCGAGCTGGCTCCGGCTTCCCCGCCCCTACCCTTATAACAATAATATTTGGAACTGGATTGCAAAAGTCTCCCCCAGGAAAGCAAATCTAATCTCCCATGTTCGACACTCCACCATCATCAACTACATTTACTTCATCTGGAAGGCTAGAAATGAACTCATTTATAGCCAAAAAACCACTCACGCCACTACATGCGCCCATAACATCATCAATGCCACAAAACTTCACTTCAACTATCACTGGAAGGAAAGATCTCAAGAGTCCATAACATGGGCGAAAATTCTTGGCATTCACTTCTCTTAATGCTTCCTACTGTTGCTTCTCATTCCCTCTCCTACTTTGCTCTTTCGATCTTTTCCTAAACTGGGCTAGTTGCCTCCCTTTGTAAATGTCTTCATGTTACTAATACAACTATAATTTCAAAAAAAAAAACAAGTTAAAGTGTAGGCAAGAAATGATAGGTAAAAATCAGTTTCACTGCAAAAGGTTTAGCTAGACGGGACTGAGGGAGACAAAGTGACGAGTTTAGGTTTTGGTGGTTTTTAGATTAGTTTGGATAAGGTTTTGGTTGCAAATTAAGGTTCCGGCCAAGTGTTCCGATATAGGGCTAGTGGAGGTATGGTGGATTGGTGGCGGCGCAACCTAGTGGTGTTGGTGAGGGTGGCGGCGTTGTCGTCGAAGACCAAGGGAGAAGGAAACACGATGTGTTTCTCTTCTCCCACAGCTAGGGTTCCGACAAATGTTTCTGATCCGTTTAAAGCGAGAAAGGTTAGTGTTTGACAACTTTCAAAAGGGTGAAATTGACTACACAATAATTTTTCACAAAATATAATCAATCAGAATAAAAAAAATAGTAAAATACAAGAAACATCGACTGATCAAACCGGTGCTTGTATCGGTGGCTCTAATTTTGATTTTCTAAAGTTGTTTATGTCGTTAACACAACTTTGATACCAATTTGATACGAGAATAACCGTCAATTGTCCGGTCTTCGATACCAAAACTCGTCTTTAACTAGAGGACTCGAAAATGGAGGGCATAAGAATGAAAAGATGAAAGGTAGATGGATAGCTTAAGGTTAAACCCCTTGAAACAACTTAGAGAAACCTTAGGTGTATTAAATACAATACACAATTAAGTATGATCAAGAAACCCTTTCATTTCAATCTTACACAATCCTAAATATGGCCTAAGAAGCACAAGAAGGAGTCTTGTGAATGTTTAATAGCACCAACTCTCGCAACACGAATTGACATACGCAAGACAAACCATGTTATAAATAGCGAGGAAGATAATCTCACTCACACTTTTCAAAGAAGAAAAAGAACTCATAAATAACGTGTATAGTTTTTGCATAAAATGTGACGTATCGTCAAAGCTACAAATCTCCTTAGTTTTAACTAGACTTGTTCACATCCAAACTAACACCAAACTTTGTATAAAAAAAATAAAGGGAAGACCTACAACAAACCTATCAACAAATTGAGGGAAGACCCGAAAGGTTAACTCATCTCTTGGTAGATAGGATAAAAGGAGCACATTTGGTAATATCAAACAAAATGCAAGTGTTGTCAAACAAATAAAGGGTGAAATTTCTCTCTCTCTCATGGCCGACTCTCCGACTCCTGTTCACGTCGCCGCCACAAGCCCACAGGCCCTTCCTCCGGACAAACCGCCTGAAGTCAAGTCTTATGCGGCTGCTGTGGGGGTTCTGCACCCTACTTCGGTCCCACTATCCTGTGATACACTGATCGAATCTCGCAAAATGCGGATCTCTTTTCCTGAGGGCACACGCGGACTGGCTATCGCAGATATTGATCCCGAAGTTATTGAGTCTTTGTCAGAGAAATGGAAGTCCGCCGTTATCATCAAAGTTTTGGGTCGACACGTGGCGTTTCGATTATTGGAGCGACGACTGTATCAGTTATGGCGGCCAGTTGGACTGATGACAATCATTGATCTTCCTAATGGTTTCTATGTTGTAAGGTTCAACAACGAGGATGACTTCCTAAGAGCACTTACCGAAGGTCCTTGGGAGATTTTCGGACATTATATCACGGTCCGGCCTTGGTCCGCACAGTTCAATCCATTTATAGATAATCTAAGGACTATATATGCCTGGGCCAGACTCTCTGAACTCCCAATGCAGTTGTACGACGAGGGGGTCTTGTACGGTCTTGCCTCAGCTCTCGGGACACCATTGAAGGTTGACTTGAACACTTTGTATGCAACGAGAGGGAGATTTGCCAGGGTGTGTGTTGAACTCGAACTGGATAAACCTCTGATTGGTACTATTCTTGTTGGTGACTACAAGGTTCATGTGGAATATGAAGGTCTGAATTCCATCTGCCATCGCTACGGACTCTACGGCCATGGAGTTGAACGATGTCCTCAACTCCCTATTGTTAATACAAACATTAACCCGGAGTCCCCAGTTGGTCCCAATCAGCCTGAAGCGGTTGTGGATTCAAATGAAGGTTCCACCAGTAAAGAAGAAGAGCCAGTTAAGGAAGACGAATTCCTGGGGCCGTGGATGACGGTGGTCAGTTAAACCTCGCCGATCGGCAAAGCAGGGTCCACAAAAATATCCAAGTTAGCCCAAACTTCCGGAAACGGAAATTACCAGCCATCCACGTCAACACCTAATGATCTTACGCAGGAGTTACAGAAAGAGAGTAACGGCCAGATTCAGGAAACTCAGAAAGTCAGTAACGGTCCAATCATTATGACAGGAGTTACAGGCGCAATTATTGGAGCATCTTCAAGTAACAATAATCATCAAGTAATTGCAGCGCAGATTCCCCCAGAGTCCTCACGTGCTAACCCTAGCAATCAACAAAAAAGTGCTAAACGGGCCAAAGTTTTAAGCCCATCCAAGTCACCAGAAGAAACAGCAAACCCAGCTACCAAAAAGCCCATCACCACTTCATCCGTAGCAAAGGATACACGTGTTTCGGATGCTAGGGTTAATATTAACCTTATTGCTGATCCTTCTGCATCTGCTCCGGCTGTCGTCCGCTCCCATTCTCAACACCACATAAATGGCCCGCCGGACATGGATATTGACTTGGCCTTCTCTGTCAGTGAATGCCGTCCGGTTCCCCCTGAAACTAAAGACGTTGTCATGGACGACGAACCTTCACAGAATGCAACTCATGAGTCCACCGGATCTGCCGGATGTGACGTTACAAAATGAATACATTAATCTGGAATTGTCGGGGCGCGGGGAATAGACGGTTCCGTAAGGCCCTAAGTTATATGATCAACCGTCATAAAATTGACATTCTGGTTCTACTTGAACCAAAAGTCTCAGGTGAGAAGGCCAACGATATATGCCTTCGGTCTAAGTTCACTGATTATGAAAGAGTGGAAGCGACTGGTCTTGAGGGAGGCATCTGGTTACTCTGGAATGCGTCAATCAATAGTGTTTCCATAATCAGGAAAGATACCAACTTTCTGCAAGCAGGGATTTTAATGAATAATCAGCATTTGAATTTTTTTGCTGTTTATAACCCACCGACTCCAACTCGACGTGCTGTGTGTTGGAATCCTTTACTAAATGCAATCCTTTCCTGCACTGGTCCAACTGTGGTGGGGGGTGACTTCAACTGCGTTCTTTCTCACAATGAAATTGGCGGTATTTCCAAGTCCCTATCTCCGGATTCGGCCGTTTTTCAGAAGTGGGTGGACGATGCTAATCTTATTGATATGGGGTTCAGTGGCCCGGCATTTACGTGGAATCGGGGCCGCACGGCTGACAATAGATGTTCTAAAAGACTGGATCGGATTTTTATGTGTGGTAATGCAAGGGTTACTTGGGCTGAAGCTACTGTCCGGCATCTGCCCGCTCTTTCTTCGGATCACAACCCCCTCCTTCTCCAATTCTATCCGCCTAGAAGAATTGATCCAACTAGGCGACCTCTCCGGTTTGAAGCTGCATGGGTCATGCATCCCGAGTACTTACCTTTTGTGGAGTCTATCTGGGAGGCTACGGGTATTAGTGAGTTACGACGAGCTTTAGCTACTCTCATGAAGAGGCTCCAACGTTGGAACAAGGACACGTTCGGGAGAATTGAGGTTAAAAAGAATGCGCTTTTCGATCGGTTGGTTGCAATTCAGAAAGAACTCGAGACTGATTTGTCTGCTGGACTGGTAGAAATGCACGAGTCTCTACAATCCGAATTTGAGTCGGTTCTCGATCAAGTAGAAATTCTTTGGAAGCAGAAGTCTAGGGATCGCTTTCTACTAGAAGGTGACAGAAATACGGCGTTTTTTCATATGAGTACTATCGTTCGTAGAAGGCATAATCGCGTTGATTCTATCATGAACGATGCTGGTGTTTGGATCTCGGATCAGAAGCTTCTAAGAGATAATGCACTGGAGTATTTTCGGAATCTGTTTGCTCCTACTGACAGCCTACTTGGATCGGATCCGGATGGTACGTTTCTATCTAACTTTCCTCCGATTCCCCAAGACGAGCTTTCTTCTCTATGCAGGCCATTCACTGAACAAGATATCAAGCAATGTATTTTTTCTATGGGCCCCTTAAAGGCGCCGGGTATGGATGGCTTCAGCGCAATCTTCTTTCAGAAGTCGTGGAGCTCCGTTGGCGCTGATGTCGTCCGGTTTGTAAACGAGTATTTTGCCTCTGGTGTCATGCCCACGGGAATTAATGATACAATCATCTTATTGATTCCCAAGCGAAGTATCCCGGATCATATGTCTAAGTTCCGGCCTATCGGATTATGTAACGTCACCTACAAACTTATCTCTAAGCTGATGGTGACTCGACTTCAACCACTTATGGGGGAGTTGGTTAGTCCTTTTCAAAGTAGTTTCATTCCGGGTAGAAGGATCGAAGACAATGTAATCCTCGTGCAAGAAACCATTCATTCCCTCGTTCAAAAGCGAACCGGAAAAAAATGGATGTCTATCAAGATAGATTTAGAGAAAGCATATGATAGATTGTCGTGGGACTTTGTGGAAGAAACATGTAGACTTATCGGCAT
Organism: Fagopyrum esculentum; assembly: GCA_033239045.1. NCBI lineage: Eukaryota > Viridiplantae > Streptophyta > Magnoliopsida > Caryophyllales > Polygonaceae > Fagopyrum > Fagopyrum esculentum. The sequence continues at coordinate 124,973,992 of BSUD01000005.1, forward strand.
GCCGGATTTGTGGTGTAAGTGGACTTCCGGATGTATCAGATCTTCTTCGATGATGGTGTTATGGAATGGTGAGCTTACTGACCGTTTCCTTCCTACTCGAGGAGTGCGTCAGGGAGATCCGCTCTCCCCTTACTTGTTCGTGTTGGCCCTCGAACGGCTCAACCATGCTATTCTTGGGCTGGTTGATGCAGGTGCGTGGATTCCTATTCCCATTAAACGTGGTTGCCCATCTATCTCTCATGTTCTGTTTGCAAATGATATTGTATTATTTGCGGAAGCCACTACGGAGAATGCAGTTACTATCCGGAAGTGCTTAGATCAGTTTTGCAGTTATTCGGGACTCAAGATCAACACACATAAGTCACAGATTATGGTATCTCCAAATGTGTCTGCTTCTCTCCGGACGGATATCCAGAACTTAATTGGTTTTCCTATTGTTACGGATTTTGGTAGGTACCTCGGGTTTCCGATTCTCCACTCCAAGATGCGTAACGATGATTTCCAGTATCTGGTTGACAAAACTAAATCGAGGCTATCTGCGTGGAAAGGACGATTTCTTAGCTTTGCGGGACGGATTACGTTAGTTAAATCGGTTCTATGCTCGTTCCCAACATACGTTATGCGTGTTGTAAAGCTTCCTACTGCAATTTGCGAAGCTATTGACCGTATTTACCGGTCGTTTCTTTGGAATGGTACTGGGGTGAGGCGGTCCATGCATCTGATACCTTGGAATGAGGTCTGTTTACCGACTGACTATGGAGGGCTTGGCGTGCGTTCATGCTCCTCAACCAATGCGGTGGCTCTTGGTAAGCTCGCGTGGAGATTCATCTTCTCGGGCAAGGATCCTTGGGCCTTATTGCTTGCTTCTAAGTATAATTTGCGAGATACTTGGTCCTTCATGGATTGCCCACGTATTGCTAAAGGGTCATACATTATTCGAGGGATGATCTGGGCTAAGTCTCATGTTCTGAGTCTGGGGTTAAAATGGGTGACTATGAATGGTCAGAGTACAAAGTTTTGGACTGATTTGTGGTGCGATGATTCGCCTTTGATTGATTCCGCTTTGTTCTCTCCGCCGACTGACGAACTGTCCGCTTCTGTTTCTGAATATTGGAGAGCCGATACGGGGTGGGACTGGAATCGCGTTAGTCCGTATCTTGAAGCAACGCAGCTTATATCGCTTGCCAGTGTGATTTTGGGTATGTCTGGGGAGGTTCTTGACTCGGTTGCTTGGAGACTGACTTCGGATGGTATGTACTCCGCTTCTTCTGCATACCGTGCTTTAGTCATTCAGTCCTTGATCCCATGCCCTACGTCACAACTCTACAAAATTATATGGAAACTGCATGTCCCTGAGAGAGTTCGATGCTTCATCTGGATGCTGGCTAAAGGCAGATTGCTTACCAATGCGGAGCGTTAAAGGCGTCATTTGGCTGCCGACCCATCTTGCACCATCTGTTCCGGCGATGACGAGACCCTCTTCCATCTGTTTAGAGATTGCTCCAGTGTTGCTAGCATTTGGAACGGGTTACTGAATGCGGATGATTGTGGCTATTTTTACATTTCCGATTTCACCCAATGGCTTTATTTGAATCTGTCACGCAAAGACTCAATCGATAACAACCTTCCCTGGGCCTCATGCTTTGCAGTCACTCTGTGGCTCTCGTGGAAATGGAGGAATGCTGTCGTCTTCAGAAATGCTTCACAACCGTTCAATAAAATCGGAACTATTGCCGCTTACACGAAATATGTAACTTGTGCTTTTGCTGCCGACAATAAAATCGGAACTGCTTGCTAAGCACCAGACTTGCTCACATGTGAACGTGAAGTGGGAAGCTCCTGCTGAGACGTGGGTCAAGATTAATACTGATGGCTCCGTAAAAAATAATGTGGGTAGTGGTTCGGCTGGGGGAGTCATACGTGATTCCAATGGGCAATGGCTGGGAGGGTTTGTGATGAACATAGGGGCTTGCACTGTCCCTGCTGCTGAGTTGTTGGGCCTCTCTGCAGGCTTATATCTTGCATGGGAGAGCGGGTAGAGGAATGTTTGTGCGGAGGTTGATTCGGAACTTGTCCTTTCTCTCGTCAACCGGAAGGTTTCGACTTCCCATCCGCTGTTTAGTCTGGTATCCCGGTGCCAAGACTTCATCCGTAGGGACTGGCGCGTCCAGCTCCGTCATATCTACCGTGAAGCTAACTCGGTTGCCGATAATTTAGCTTCTATTGCTCATGTATATCCGTTAGGCTATTTTACGTTATTTCATGCACCTATTTCTTTTATCCCGTTATTAAAAAACGATGCCCGAGGCGTAGCGAACCAAATGCTAGTTCATTGTTAGCTTTTCTATTTTCGATCTAAATAATATGGGAGAGCTCGCTCTCCCTGTCTTGCCAACCAAAATATATATATATATATATATATATATATATATATATATATATATATATATATATCCTTACAATACTAAAAGTGAGAGTCTTTCAAATGAATAGTTATTTTCCAATATTACCCTTCATCATTTTTTTCTTTTAATCTCAGTCACGCAATACCCTCAGTCTTTAAACACGCGTCCCTCAGTCCTTAAACACGTGTTAGCGTTTATGACACTCATCCAAAGCCCCCATCGCTTCTTGTTCCTTGAATATGGAATCGACGATGCTTTTCAATTCTAGGTTTCTTCTCCTTTCTACCTCACATTCCTCTTCGATTTTCTCTTGATGTTGTACCGGCGGTAAAGAACATTCGAATTGATGTTCGTTTGTTTCCGACCGTGGATCTTGCCGACTCTACTTCTTGATTCAGGTTTCAAATCATCATTCGTTTTATTGTTTTGATTCCAACATCTCTTAATTCTTTCTTTGAGTGTGTAACAACTATGAATTATATTTTTAGGGTTTGAATCGACTAAAACCGGTTAGGGTTTTATGAAGCAGTCACCACCGTTGAATTTGACCTTTTGTTTCTGTCTACGGGGAAAGGATCTTCGATCTGGATGAATCTGGCACCCTTTGCTGCTTTAGAGGTTATCTTCCCTTACTCGATAAATGGTTGTTTTCTGTGTTTTAGTTCTGATATGAAGTCTGAAGATGAAAAGCGATTGAACTTTTCCCCTAAATTTCTTTCTACTTTGTGATTATCCTTCAATTCATTTCTTCACGAATTAAAGCCAATTCTTGTTTATTCCCTTTTTCTCTCTCTATGTATTGGTTTTTGCTTGCTTTAATTAGGGTTTGATGAAATAATCAAGTGATCTTTCCCCCTAAATTTCCCCCAATTTTTCTCTTACTAGGTTCGCGGGGGAAGAAGACGCTGGCATCGGTTCTGGCTCGACGCTTTGGATACAAACGTCCTTGTGCGGAACCCTAATTCCAGTAATTTTCCCGCATCTCACTTTAGTGTATCAGTACTCTATTTACTCTGTCATCGGCTTTCTCTTGACCTTCGTTTTTGGTTGATTTGTACACAACACCGCACCAGCCGACAACCATCCTTCTACCGGAGGTCGACACTTTTCCTGCTATGCAAGCCAGCAACTGTAAGTCGCTCATCTTCTATTAATTATGGACTCTCTGAACTCCTATTGTATTACCCGAAAGCTTAACTTTGGCTTTGTTTTGTTTGCTTGGAACTTGAGGTTTTCAATTATGTGGAGGAACCATCATGCATGTGTTGTATTCTTTTGATCAGTAAAACTTAGGGTTACAATTTACTTTCTTTGTTTGGAAATTGCAGTACCTTTTCGGTTTATTCTACGAGCTCACCAGTCAGGGTCACCGAAGTCCTTGCCCTACTATTAGGAAACTATGGCCATAGAATTGTTTTCTATCACACACTTTTCTAGCTTAATATTGCTCGGATTTTTGTTCCCCCTTTTTATTTGGATGTTTCTTACTTTTTGAGAATATGATCTTTGATAGGCATCTAAAGGAGAAGAAATCATTTATCTTCCATATCAAGATATTACTCAAATGGAAGCTGCTCTTAACAATGCCCTCACTGCCATAAGCGAGAGGTAGGGAAGACAATTATCTTCTTCTTAGTCTTTGTTACTTATTTTGTTGCCATTAGTATTAATAAAGATCTGTGTACCAGATGGTGCTCATGAAAATGCATCGGAAAAATGTCAGATTTAGCTTCAGTTTTGATATTTGTATATGTACTTTTTTACCTTCAACATTTTTACAAGCGTTGGTGGATCTTCGCTTCACTTTCAACAGCAGTGAACTTCAGTTTTCAATATTTGTGTTTCCAGGTTGGGTTTCATCATCGACTTCATATCGAAAGTGTTGTTGATAAGATTCATGGGGGTGTAGCAGTGGTAGTCTAATTGCAGCAGTTGAAAGGGTTGCTTGGGATGTTTCATTTCATCAGCAAGATGCAATTCCTCCCTATTTATCCTCTGTTTTGGAGCAAAAGGAAGAGGTAACTAACTAAATAATCTATTTCCTCCCAAAACTCATCGTTCTGCATGCCAACTGGATTGAATTTGTCGATTCCTGTTTTCAAAATTCGATGAATTGGTCTTCGGTTTACCTATTTGTGGTCATGGATTCGCATCCATTTTCTTCATCCTCCTCCTTTGTCGCTGGAGGCGGATGATTCATTAGTCTTCGTACTAGATATTGATGGTTCATTGGTTCTTGATCGGATGCATGTTACTATATTTGGTAGTGTGCAAAAAAATTTTCTACATTTCTTGGTGGATTGCTCTTTTGGTTCTGGCTCTTGATCGGATGCAGGTTGGATTGTAGTAGGTGATGATGGAAATGGCGCAAGGTGTGTGTTCGGGTTTTGGCCTGATGTTGGTTATTGATTAATCACTTCTAATTTGAAAGGGCACACTACGTATTTGATGAAGTACAGCTGAAAGGTTGGTACCAAGCTACACAATTGTTTATTTCTACACGTATCATAATTGCCAACAACATTCAAAAACACTTTAGTTTCTGGAGAGCTATGGAACCTATATGTTTATTGGGGAAATTGTGTGGATGCGTTAATGCTTTTTTTCTCTTTCATTATGTGGGTTGCTCATCTGGGGTTGTTGGTTTGAATTCTATTTTATCTTTTGAATTTTGGTGTCAATATTAGAAGAGTTACCTAATCGATTGATCTTTGTCTGATTTATTTGTAGGTGGTGGTTTGTTAAGCCAGACAAATATCATCGGTACATATAACACGTTAACTATAGTTGAAAAGACTTTCATTCCATCTATAGTGATCATATACACGAAGCTTCCACAATTAAAAATCTGACGATGCCACCTTTGATATTCTTTCTTTTTGACAACCGAAAATGGACTTTCTTGTACAATACGCCCTAGAACTAGGAGCCGGTAAAGAAATTATTGTAGGATTACTTTCCTTATGGTTGGAAGAACATCTATACTTATTCATATGAATTCTTTTCACAGGATTGAACTTTGAATCTAATTGATCTTAGGTAAGACATTTCCCAGCGTGAAGGATATCAACCGAGATGTTGCTCCTGCACGCAAGGTCCTTGATGAGGGTCCTTGTCGTAGGATGACTACTTATGTATGCATTCATAGCAAAAGGTAGATGTTTGTCTATATGGGACCTTAATTTCATAAGATGAATTAGTAGACGGATGTTATAGGGGAATTCAATCAATTTTTAGCTGCTTTGTTGTTCTACATGGTTATCTCATATATTAGCACTTACTTCTACAAAGGTTATTTGTCATAATAATATGTTTAGTTTTGAAAAGCCTATTCCAGCTGTATTAACTCATTTGATAAATGAAAAATCTTAAAAGTAAGGCATTTGAAATCCAATCTATATACATAAAAAAGTTATATGCAACGAGCAAAAGTTATATAAAAAATCAAAAGTATTAATGGACCGTGCATATGCACATGAGTTTTAAGATCCCTTACGGCTGTGTACCTCTTGATAAAATGCCGGCTTTCAATTACACTTTGTGCTGACTCTTTGGGTTGATTATAGGTGATGAGAATTCAATTACTCCAATCTGAGTACTAAACTTCTAAAGAGGATGAGAAGTAACTGCTGAGAAAACATCAACTTGAGAGAAATTTGAGATGGATTATGCTGGCTTGCATAAAAAATTTGGGCCATCCAAGAGAGATAAGTGATTGAATGAACAAAGTATGATGTCTGACGAGTCCTGGGACGACATCCCATTAAAAGAAATGAATGCTGCTTGACATTCCTATCTTGACAACAAAGTATGATTTAAGGTAATGTGCTGCCGAACTTCATCTTGGTTACTTGATTGTTTGATCACTTTGATGTAGCTACTCTTATGTTTGGAAGTGAGTTTGACCCCTTTGTAAGATGTTTAATCTTAAAATGGACAGCTTGGTTATCACACTAATCACCTCTAATTTCCTGATCAAATCTTGCATTGTCAGTTGGGTAACCGAGAAACATGAGATCCTGATGACTGAAGAGGCACGGCAGACTATGCGTGTATTCATGTTATATCTGATGGGACCCACCGGATCATCAGTGACACTTGTGATTTTGATACTAATGATCCATGGAACATTGCTGAATGTAGTCATGTTGTGGATGAGATGCTAAACCATTACAAGGAAATTGATATCTACAGTTTGTACACTTCACTTTGCATAGTCAATTAATTATACAAAATCTGAATGGATTACCAAGACAAGTCAGTTCCAAAAGCTCCTAAAAAATGGTGAGTTTTCTCATTCATTATTTCCGAATTCCTACTATCCATATGAAGTTGTCAAATCTCTTTCACATTCTGTGAGGAGGAAGCATTTGATCAAATTAAATTTATGAGACTCAATGTTGTTGTCTGAATGCATGGGAGTATCACTAGAAGAGTATTATAATATCGTGTGTATATATATTAGCTAATAAGTTTTTAAAATTTACAGATGCCAAGATTAATGGGAGGTTATGATCCTTGCCTTGACAGTTATACCGAAGTTTTTCACAACAGACCTGCTGAACGGGCTCTTCATGTCAGTGATGGCCATAAGTCCAGAAAGTGGAGCATCTGCAAGTAACTAGAATCTATAAGATATGCCCTGTAGTTTTGAGAGTAGAGTTATGGTGTATTACTCGGTGAAATATGATCGACTTTGTTTATAAAATTTTGAATGTCTTTTCTATGGGACGAGGTAAAGTCATGGAGTATTACATAGTAAAATATCAATGATTTTGTGTACTACACTTTCTGAAATCATTAATTATTGTGTTGTCTACGCCTAATCCTGCATTAAACTATTTGTGTTACCTGACCCTCATGGCATTATCTTTCACTACAACCTTCATGATGCCCACCTGGCCGCCTAACGTGACCCTATCGTTTCCCCATCTCCTATTCCTCTTCTTTCGGTTCGCAATCCGTCTCCCTTTCCGTCTGTATCACCACTTAAGATAGTTAAAGATCGTGCGAGTTTATCACATGATCATACAATAACCGAGTCCTTCATTTGGTTAAATTGTTACATATGAGCAACTCGATGAAACAAGACGCTCATGTTTACCTTCTTGTCGCTCTCTTTTTAGTGAAACACCGATCTTGTTTTTATAATGTTTATTTTTTGGCTATAAATTTTACGATTCATTTCAATAAAATATTTTTTCATCGTATACCTTAAAATAAATAATTTACGGGTATAATTCACGGCGCGCGTGCTACGCACGCGCGTCCACCCTAGTATATATTAATTGATTGGATCAGTATTTATTGTAAAACGTTTGCGTAATGTGTTGTTAAGAAAGTATTATCGTTTGACTTTTCGTTGGAGGTTCATATTTATTATAAATCGTTTGCATAATTTGTTGTTAACAAGTATTATCATCGATTGACTTTTCGTTGGAGGTTTATTATCCATAAGTTTATATATCTTAAATTTTGTCCTCTTGTCTAGGTTAGTAATTGCTATTCGTACCACGTTAAATATGCTATTTGTACTACATTATTGACTACGCATTACTGAACCGTAATAAAAAAAATCTAATTTTGTTCGAAAAATAAGGAAAAATGATTATAACTACGCAGGTTAAATGCATAGTATTTTTTCAAAACTACGTGTTTGAAATACGCAGGTATAAATATGATACGTTTAACATGAAATGAAACGTCTTCATGAAACGTGTAGTATGTATACCAAAAAAAGCTTGTTTAGATTAGTTTATTATTTTTTGTTCATCTATATGGTAGACAAACAATCAAATTACAAGGATCTTAGTACGATATGACGCCACAGTCGAGATTATTTATTTGGGGCCACCAGATATGACCCACTTGGCCTTAGTCTGTCAAATTTTTTACGATTATAAATTGATAATTTATCCAGAAATAGTGAATGAATAATGATACAATTTAATTCAAATAACTAATTATGACCCAAATGTAACTTCAACTATATGCTTAAATAATAGTCAAACAAAATTATTTAGATGATGACACAAGTTATTTTCTGGTTCACAAAAAATTTAAATACAATAAATATTATTTTAACTTTTAAGTACAGAAAAACTTTATAAAAAAAATGTCTTTATGAAGGTTCCGAATAGATAGTTGAGTAATGACTTTAGTTCAGGTGCGAACTATTTTTCAGGTGCGATATTACGCAACACTGTCAACATGATATGTGTCAATTTTTTTACAACGGATATTTTTTTTAAAAATTTTTATTCAGTTAATTCAAATTATATTGTACTAATTATTTATACATTTTTTGAATCAATAGCATAAAAAATTTAATTTTTTTCTCTTAATCTGCCTCTTCTTCTTCTTTTAACGGATATTATTTTCATGCAAATTATTTGCTTTGTTAGTTCAGATTATATTGTACTAATAGTTAGTACATTTTTGCAAATTTTTTCCATAATTCAATGCATGTACTAATAATATAAAATGTTTAAACTAATAGAACACTAGATTTGAACTAATATTATAAATATTTTGAACTAACAAATATTATAATGAAAGTATCCTTATAACCATAACTATAAAATATGAACTTTTATAATATTAGTGCAAAGTTTGGATAACATGAGTTCGAACATTGTGTATTGTAGTTTTAAAATTTTGTTTTATTAGTTCAAGTAAAAAAGTGCATAAAAACATAACTATTAAATTAATAAAACGATACATAAATTAATTTAAAAAATCATAACTAGTAGTATATAGTTTTGAACGAATTGAACTAAGATAATAACTATTATAGTTTTACTTAGGGTTGAGCATCGTTTCAAAACCGCAAAACCGCAAACCGAACCGAACCGAACCGCAATCCCAGAAAACGTGAACCACACGGTTGCGGTTTGAACCGCAAATGAACCGCATTTTGCGGTTTTTTTTGCGGTTTGCGTTTTTTTTTTGCGGTTTTGCAGTTTTAACCGCAAACCGAACCGCAAACCGTAAAAAAAAACTTGCGGACCGCAAACCGAACCGATTAAGTGTGGTTCGGTTGCGGTTTGGACCGCAATTTGCGGTTCGGTTCACCGAACCGCAATCTGCTTAGCCCTAGTTTTACTCATAAAAAATACCAAATGTCAGTGTGTTCCCCTTTTGTAAAACAAATTTTTAAAAAGACAAAATTATCCCTGTACTTTCTTCACCGTACCTCTCCTAGATCATTAAATGACGTGGATGAATGTATACCTTTTTTGCCTTATGTAGCGTCAAATAGGCTCTTCTATTTATTAGATTACAAACTAGACTCTTCTTATTTATTTATAAAAATTAATTGAAATGATTAATTGGTAATTTTTATTACAAATCTTGTTGTTACAAATCTTCTATTTATTAGATACACAATATTAATACACAATGTTAATATACAATTTCACTTCCATAATTTCAGTTACACAATGTTACCGCACAATTTCAATGTTAAATTACGTAGTTAACAAAAACGGTCATTTTCTAATTACAAAAGTCCAGTCCGTTGTTTACACAAGGTTGAGTTACATAAGGTCAAACGAGTTGCACAAGCTCAAAAGTCCGTCATTTACACAAGATTGAGTTACACAAGTTCAAGCTCATCGAGTTACACAAGCACAAACGTTCTGGTCATTTCCGTAAATATAGACCTTGGTCAATATCTGTAATTACACTTTTAAGGGCATATTTACAAATCTATACTATACTAAAAAGAAGAGTTAGCCAAATGAATAGTCACTTTCCTATTTTTCCCTTATAATTGATTATTTACCTATTTTACCCTTCACATTTTGTGTAATTACACATCCTTAGAATTTGACACCTCATCTACAACAAAAATTCACCCACAGCCTAAATCTTGACGAGTGTTCTTTTGGCACGTGACTTGTGAGAGCACCGCTTCTCTCTTGTCTTCTTCCACCACCTGCATTCTAAACCTACTTTCTTTCTCTTCCGTCGGTTCTAAACCTCGCCTTCCTCATCTCGCCTCCATCTTCCACAACATGGATCGACTCCATGTGCACCGACTCCGTCTTTCGGGTAAGGTTTTCAACTGCCTCTCTCATTTCTGTCGGTGTTTTACTCTCCCAATCTTTGGATTTGTGACAATTTGTTCTTCTTCGGTTTCAGTTCAATTACAAGTATTCCCTATCGGTGGATGGATCTTCAGACTCTTCTACCGCTTCATACTCTTCGATTACACGCCGTCAAATTAAATCAGGTAATTTCAGTTTTGCATCACACTTGATTTGCGACAATTTGGCTTCAAATGCTAATTAACCGGATTTGAGTAGATTGTTCGAAGGAATCGCAACACGAGACCGAATGTATGTTTGTGCACTGTTGACAAATTGGTTCGAAGTCGTTATTGTCTGGGTTTAGGGATTTAAACATCGATATGATTTGTGGTGCTTTTGTTTTGACAGATTTTGGTTTTTTCAGTTGTGGAATTTGACGTTTTGGTGCCTCGTCCTGTTTAGCTTCATTGCACGTCTTCGATGAAGCCTTACCTTTATTATCCATCTTAGATGAAGCCTTCTTCTTGGGTTTTCAAGGTAATGATACTTTGGAATATCTCAAAGAAGCAAATGAAGTGTTTCAAAACCAACGGCCCATGTATGCTGTTACGCTAAGATTGTATAGCACAAAAGTCTTAAATTTATAACTCGATATATTTTTCCTAACTCCTAGCGAACCCACAATGTATGGGTCGATTTGTAGTAAGGATAGTATTCCGAGGTCGAACACAAAGATTAAGGTGAAATCGAATCAAATAGTGACTAAGGATAGTGTAAACCTAGTTTGAGAAAAGAAAAAGAAATAAAGAAATGACAATCTCAATGTTTTTGGGATGGGTTTTGTGGTGATTAAGCAAGGATCACAAATGATGCAAGATTATAAAACAAACTAACAAATCTAGCTAGCAACACAAATAAACAACTCAAACACAAGATATGTGATCAAAGAGAGAAAAACGGATTCTAGGGGTTAGAAATTCCGGTTATGGCATTGGGCTCAAGCTTCTAATCAACCTTGGACTAGCTGTAATATATTGGGAAGGAATGTTTCTCAAATGGGATCAATCACCGGATAGGTCTCATGATCCACTAATCCCGCAACTAAGGTCTTATCACCGGGTAAGTCTCTAGGAGCCTAAGGTTGGGAAATCTACACAAATCAAATTGCTATCTAGGGGTCTAACCTCTCCTTACCGGGTAAGTCTCGGGAAGGCAAGTCCTAAACATCAATCCTAGCACATTCAGTCCAATAGCGGCTTGTGAGGCTCACTACTACCTAGAGTTCATTAACACTAGGATTTCAACAATCTAACATCCTAACATTCAAATTTATCAATACAAGCACAACAGAATCAAACCACGGGCAGATCATAAGAACCACGGCCGTGGTTGTATAAGAACAGACCGTGGTTTGTAACAGCAGTTAAGTACGAGCAAGTAAATCATCCAAGGATACATTTAAGTCTATTCTATCATAGTCCAAGCCATAACCATCATTCCCTTACCATAGAATCGCATCTATTTAGCCAACAACATGCATCTTAACAATCAAACTCAACAAGCATACATTCATGGCTTCCATAGCAAGAAAATGAAATAAAAGAGAGGTGAAACAAGTAGAACAAGAAAACAAGCTGAATAAATGTTAAGAAAGACTTACAACCCTTCAAAAGAAGGTACAAATCGTTCCTTACAAATCCATACAAAATGCCTTCAACAAGCTCACTCAAAAAATCTCTCAAAAACTATGAAAACTCTAAGACTAGTGTTCTTCTTCTTCTTCTTCTTCTTCTTCTTCTTCTTCTTCTTCTTCTCCAAATGAGAGTGTTTTTGGTCCCCTCCAAGAGTAGCCTCCAATGGAATGTTGTTGAATGAGAGAGTGTGGGAGAGGTTCCCTAACATTAGCCTGCAGGGAACACTTATATCCTCCATCAAGGCAAGAGTCGGTTATGGAGATCGTGGGACAGCTGTCACAACTGTCCAGAGAGAATCACGGCCCAATTCCACGGGCGTGGAAGTGCTAGTGGCTGTGGTTTTGGAGGTTTAGCTCTCTTTTGATCGTTGAGCCATGAGTTGGTGCAAGGCATGCACCAACAAGATCGTATGTGTTCTCCTTAGCTCCTAGCTTGCTTCTTAATGAGTCCGGAAGTGTGTCATCGCGAGGAATGATCCTCAAATGTATCGATTAAGCTCCAAAAGATCCCCAAAATACCTACAAAACCGACAATAGTGCGTGTAGACGTCTTTCTTGACAATATGCATGAATTGAACGTAAACGTCATGAACTAATGCCAAACTATGCATGAATAGCGGGAAAAACTATCTAAATGGATGCCTAAAATAACGTCATAAATCGTGTTATCATATGCCCCATACTTAAGATTTGCTCGTCCCCGAGCAAGACCCAACTATAGACTAAGAGATGACATGATTTATGCATGCAGAAAAACAACAAAATCTTTTTGGAATTGTGCTTCTAACATTGGATCACGTTCATAGTCATGTTTCATGTCAATGGACAAGCAATCATGCATCAAATGAATGAAATCATGGAAAAACTATTATACTTAACTCACAAGGCATGCATGCAAGGTGAAAATGAAGAAGTCAAGATGATCAAGAGTATATCCAATCTAGATCACTAAGTCTTACACACATGCAAATAGGTCACAAGGACTTAGGAAAGAAAAGGCCGAGAAACGTTGTGAATAGGTGTGAATTTTTCTAGGTCATGTGATGCTAATCCGGGAAAGGAACTAACTCCACAATTTTATTTTTGATCAACTTCCCGCAAGTGTATATTTTTCTCCATCTTTTCTTTGTTTTCTTTTCTTTTTCATTTTTCACTTATTTTTGAGGCAATGGCATTGGTGTACAAAAGCCGAAACCTTGGTGATTAGCGGACCTCGAGATTTTTCCGAGGTGCCTCACACCGGGCACACATACCAAGGCTCGTTAGGACATTCGGTTTATCCGACTTTGGCAAGGCACAAACATCCGATTATGTGAATGGTGCCGAGTTACTCGTCATCAAAACCAAAGTCCCCAAACCTATATTTTTTCTACACTTTTCACAACAAATTCAGCACTTCATTCACAACATCCATTCATCAACAACTTCCATTCATCAACAACTTCACCCCACACTTGCTTTTCACACACATCAACACACTAGCATGCTCCTATTCCGGGATGGGTCAAAAGAGGTCAAATTTTTATATCAATTTAGGTGCTCAAACAACATGATCAAGATGAGAAGTAGAGAAAGATGAATTGCCTTAATCACTCCTAAATGATGTGCAAGAACTAGCACGTAATTTCGATTATCAATCCTCAATCCAATCAAGGCAAACATCATGATCACAATCCATACATGGTATTCAAGATAAGTAATTCAAGTCCCCATATGCATGCATCCATTCAACACACAAGGCCATCCATAGCCAATTCACAAGACAATCTCATCATAAGGGTCATACCCAAACTTAAAAGCACTAAATTTTTTTTTAAATTTTCTGATTTTTTTGGAATTTTCGAAATATGTATGTACAATGCAAAACATAATGAAACATGTGACAATATTAAACTATCCTAGGGGATAATCATGCAAATGATCATGAAAACCCCACCCCATACTTAGAAACACATTGTCCCCAATGTGCAAATCAAGTAAAGAAGAGTGAAAGAGAGTCCTCAGAATGTAAAAATGGTGTTGCTTTGGTATTTTGGTTCACTCATGTGGAATGATGGTGGATGATCAATCAAAGGTGGTAGAGAGCTCTTGATGTTCATTATGGCATCGGGACCCGCGCTAAGCACCGCTAGCCGTCCAAGTCCCACGTCCGCTCCACCCACGTTTTATGCGGGATCACCATCATCATCCTCATGCCATGCAAGACTTCCATGCTACTTATATTCTAGCACACAAACACCAAACACATACAAAAACACAAAAATAGAAAAATGAAAACCAAAACAAAAACGAAAAGGGAAAGATGTCTACCAATGGGTTGCCTCCCATTAAGCGCTTCTTTAAGGTCATTAGCTTGACCAAATTCGGGGGCGTCTCACTCAAGGTGAAGTGGGGCAATCGTATCCACCAGAGCTCCCGGGATATACTTCTTTAAACGGTGCCCATTCACCTTAAAATCTCCACAATGCTCCCCTCCTATCTCAACCGCTCCATGGGGAAAGATCTTCTTCACCACATAAGGACCCGTCCATCTTGACTTTAGCTTTCCGGGGAAGAGCCGCAACCTCGAGTTGAAGAGAAGGACAAGGTTTCCTTCACTCAACTCCTTTGGGATGAGACGCTTGTCATGCCAACGCTTGGTCCTTTCCTTGTAGATCCGGGCGTTTTCATAGGCATCCAACCTGATCTCCTCAAGAGCATTTATGTCTAGCAATCTCTTCTCACCGGCTTCCTTGAGGTCAAAATTCAGCTACCTTATGGCCCAATACGCCCTATGCTCCATTTCCACCGGAAGGTGGCAAGACTTGCCATAAACTAGCTTGTAGGGAGTGGTGCCAATCGGTGTCTTGAAGGCGGTTCTATATGCCCACAAAGCATCATCGAGCTTCATAGCCCAATCCTTTCTTATCCTAGAAACCGTCTTCTCAAGTATCCCCTTTATCTTCCGGTTGGAGATCTCCACTTGGCCACTAGTTTGGGGATGGTAAGGTGTTGCCACCTTATGAGTCACCCCATACTTAGCCAAAAGTGTTCCAAAGCTCCTATTGATGAAATGCTTCCCTCCATCACTTATGATCACTCTTGGTGTTCCAAACCTAGGGAAGATGACTCGGTTGAAGAACCGCACCACAACTTTGGCATCATTGGTGGGAGAGGCGATTGCCTCCACCCATCTCGAAACATAGTCCACCGCCAAGAGAATGTATAGGTTGCCACGTGAAGAGGGGAATGACCCAATGAAGTCCACACCCCACACATCAAACACTTCAACCTTTTGTATGTTGTTCAAGGGCATCTCATTCCTCCTTGAGATGTTGCCCGTCCTTTGGCAAGCATCACATGCTACCACAAAATTCTGCACATCCCTAAACAAGTGAGGCCAATAAAAACTGGATTGCAATACCTTTGCACACGTCTTGTGTGAGCTAGCATGGCCTCCACACGGCAAGGAGTGACAATGGCGGATCACACTCTCCACCTCATCCTCCGGGATGCATCTCCTAAAGACTCTATCCGGTCCTCTTTTGAACAAGAGAGGCTCGCTCCAATAGTAATGCCTCACATCCTTGAAGAACTTTTTCCTTTGGGCATAGGACAAACCGGGTGGCACCTCCTCACACACAAGATAGTTCACTATGTCCGCATACCATGGCTCATTCCCCCTAGACACTTGAAGTAAGCACTCTTCCACCATTTGCAATTGGTCATCCCGGAATGAGTTATCAATCGGGATGTCATCTCTCTCAATCTCCAATGGTGGTAGTCTACTAAGATGGTCCGCCACCGAATTTTCAGAACACTTCTTGTCCCGAATTTCCAAGTCAAAGTCTTGGAGGAGGAGGATCCAACGAATCAAGTAAGGTTTGGCATCCTTCTTTGTGAGGAGGTAACGGATTGCAACATGATCCGTGTACACAATGACCTTGGCTCCAACAAGGTATGACCGGAACTTCTCAAAGGCATAAATCACCGCTAGCAACTCCTTCTCGGTTGTGGCATAGTTGAGTTGGGCATGATCTAGCGTCTTGCTAGCATAAATAGATGTCATGTGTAAGCCCATTTTTCCTTTGTCCCAAAACAGCCCCAACGGCCACATCACTTGCATCACACATTATCTCAAACGGAAGGCTCCAATCCGGAGGTTGCATGATAGGGGCGGAGATCAAGGCATCCTTCAACCTACAAAATGCTTAAATCAATCCTTGGAGAAAACAAACTCAACATATTTCATTAGTAGGTTAGTGAGAGGCTTAGAAATCATAGAGAAATATTTTATAAATCTCCGGTAAAAACCGGCATGCCCTAGAAAACTCCTTACCCCTTTCACCGAGGTAGGTGGTGGCAATTTCTCTATCATTTCTATTTTTTCTCTATCAACCTCAATGCCTCGTTGGGAAACCAAATGTCCCAATACAATGCCCTCACTAACCATGAAATGACATTTCTCCCAATTCAAAACAAGGTTAGTTTCCTCACATCGCTTCAACACCAAAGACAAGTTAGCCAAGCAATCATCAAATGAAGATCCATAAACCGAGAGGTCATCCATAAACACTTCCATGATGTTTTCAATATATTCAGAAAAGATAGCCATTATACACCGTTGAAAGGTGGCGGGTGCATTACACAACCCAAATGGCATTCTCCTATATGCAAATGTTCCCCAAGGACATGTAAATGTTGTTTTCTCTTGGTCATCGGGGTGAATAGGGATTTGGAAAAACCCACTATAGCCATCTAAGTAACAAAAGTGTGAATGTTGAGCTAATCTCTCTAGCATTTGGTCAATGAAGGGAAGAGGGAAGTGATCTTTCCTAGAGGCCAAATTTAGTTTCCTATAGTCAATACACATTCTCCACCCCGTAACCGTCCTTGTAGGGATTAGTTCATTGTTCTCATTAGTTACTACGGTCATACCACCCTTCTTAGGAACAACATGAACGGGACTAACTCACTTACTATCCGAAATCGGGAAAATGATTCTCGCATCTAGCAATTTAAGGATCTCTTTCTTGACTACCTCTTTCATGATAGGGTTTAATCTTCTTTGAGGTTCAATTGAAGGTTTATGATTATCTTCCATCAAGATTTTATGCATGCACAAGGAAGGTTTAATGCCAACTAAATCATCAATGGTATAGCCAATAGCTCTCCTATGCAATCTCAACTCATGCAACAATCTAGCAAGTTCATCATCATTCAAAGATGCATTAACAATCACCGGATAAGTAGAATCGTTACCAAGAAAAACATACTTAAGATGAGAGGGGAGGGGTTTAAGTTCAAGTTTAGGAGGACCTTTATTGGTTGGAGACGATCCATATATCTTCACATTAGATGAATCCAAAGCCATTGAAGACTCTCCAAGGCTCCTAGAAGCTTGATCAACCACTAAGGCACTTTCTGGAGAAACCACGGGCAAAATTACGGTTTCTGGCAAAACCACGGCCGTGGAATATGAGAGGCTGCCATTTTTGAGCATTCCAGAGAGTTCCACGGCCAAAATTACGGCCGTGGTTCCCTCTCCCTGGCCGTGGTTCCTACAGTGGTTCAACATGACTTCGTGCACTTCAAATTCAGCACTTGTCTCCTTTTCCAATGCATCCAAAGCCTTGATTTCTTCATTGCAATCATCTTCAACCCCTTCCTCCATCAAACTTAAGATAAGAACCTTCTCCAAGGGGTCCTTGATCAAGATCAAGCTCACAACTTCTCTAGACTCCTCTTGCTCGACAATGTTGAACACATCTTCACCAAGGGCTGACCCCTTCATCATTGTGGATAGCTTGAACTTAATATTCTCCTCTCCTATGTTGAAAGAGAGAATTCAATTTTTGCAATCCACCAAGCATCCTGATGTGGCTAAGAAAGGCCTCCCTAAGATGATAGGAACCGGGTAGTCCGCCGGAATGTCCAAAATAACAAAGTCAATCGGCACATAGAACTTTACAAGCTGAACCGGTATGTCTTCTAAAATCCCCACGGGGTGAGTGATTGAACGGTCCGCCATGTAGAGGGTCATCTTGACCGGCTTTGGCTCTCCTAGCCCAACCTTGTTGCAAAGTGCAAGCGAGATAATGCTTACACTTGCTCCAAGATCACAAAGGGCTTCATATTGCACCTCTCCAACCCCAATTGTCACACAAAAAGATCCCGGATCTCTTGGCTTAGGAGGCATCTCTTCCCTCATAGTTTGAATCAATTCGGAAGATCTCTTTGTCATCCTCACTTCTCCATACTCCTCCAACTTCCTCTTGTTGGAGAGTATCTCCTTCAAAAACTTTCCATAGGCCGGCATACCTAGAATAACATCCATGAACGGAATGTTAATATGAAATTTAGACATAAGTTCAAGGAATTTATCAAAATGCTTATCCAAACGAGCTCTTGTTCGTGATTATGGGAATGGTAGTGGTGGCTTGTATGGAGGTGGTGCCACATATGTTGGCTCATCATCCTTGCTCTTTCCTCCTTCTTCTTGTAATGGTTCTTCCTCCACTACTACTTGCTTTTCCCTTAGCATTCTCCTTGGGTAAGGGGTCCTTCATGCTCAACCCACTCCTTGTTGTAATAGCCAACACTTGGCCTCTTGGGTTATCCTCGGTTCTTCCGGGAAGCTTTCCCGGATCCCTTTGTGCTTCACCCGCCTTTTGGAACACTTGTGCTTCTAGCACCTTTTGAGCCTTCGAAATGGAAGTCACCGTGCTCTCAAGTCCGCTCAACCTTCCAAGCAATTGTTCAAACATCATCTCGGTTCTATCCTTTGGAGGTTGAGCAAAACCGGGTGGAGGCTCTTGTGAAGCCGTAGGTGGTGGTGGTGCGCTTGTGGAAGCGGGAGGGTTCAAGGCTCCATCCGGGTTAGAATAAGAGAACCCGGGATGATTGTGATTAGGCCGGTAATTGTTGAATTGCCGGCTGTTGTTGTTGAAATTCCTTGGGCCTTGATAATTTTTGTAATTGCCCCTTCCCATGTAGTTAACATCCTCCTCTTTGGATGCCAAGTTGGCTTGCACTTGCACTTGAGGACTAGCTTGACTCTTCAAGGTTGTAGCACACAACTCCCTCAAAGACTTAAGCTCATTGTTGATTGCATCAAGCTTGTAGTTGCTCATGGTGACTTCACTTACTTCATAAACTCCCGGTTTTCTCCCATCACTCTTCCTATGGGAGTACTTCTCTATCACCAAGGCTTGCTTTTCTACAAACTCCCAAGCCTCATCCACATTCTTCTCCATGAATGTTCTACGGGAAAGCGATTGAAGCTTGAATTGGCTATCCTCATCAAGCCCTTTGAAATAGATCTCCAATAGCTCTATCTTCGGTATACCATGGTGTGGACAATCTAGGAGGAGGTCCTTGAACCTCTCTCAAGACTTGAACAGGCTCTCTCTATCCTTCATCACGAAGACATTGATCTTCCCTCTTACCTTAGTTGTCTTGGAAGGTGGGAAGAACTTTGTCAAGAACTCGGTTGTCATCTCCTCCCAAGTACTCACACGTCCAAGTGGAATGGATTGATACCAAGCCAAGGCTTTATCCTTAAGTGAGAAGGAGAAAGCCCTAAGCTTATGGTTGTTGTTCTCCAATCTAGGCGGCCTAAGAGTCTCCATCAAGATCTCGTAGTTCATCAAGTGTTGATGGGGAGACTCTCCTTCCATCCCTCCAAATTGATTGTGCCGGATCATTTGTAGCATTTGAGGGCGGAGCTCATAATCATGGGCTGCGGGATCTCCTAAGTTGACACCCGGACGGTGCACTCTTTGGGCTGGATCCATACGTTTCCCTAACGTTTGTGGCTCCTCAATCATGATCGGCTCAAACCGAACATTAATCGCCGGCTTCGGTGGTGGTGGTGGTGGAGGTTGTTGACGATTAAGCTCTCTTTGCACAAGAGCTTGCCTAATCTCTTCAATTTCCCTCCTAGTTGCTTCTTGCCTCTCATTGGCAAGTCTCCTCTCATTCTCCAAGAGTTCATCCCTTAGCCTAATTTGCTCTAAGGCTTCATCTAACTCAGCTTGAAGATCTCTTGCGGCCATCTCCTTCTTCTTCTTAATGCTCTTAGATCTAGCTTTAAGGGTTTTCTCCGGTTCGGGATCAAATGGAGCTAAATCCTTGCCACGAGATATTCGCATGCACCTAAAGAATGGGAGATGTCCTAAAAATTCAAAGACACAAACCAAACAAGATCAAAATCAACAAGAAAAACCTACACTATAAACAATCACAAACAATGATTCATTCTAGACCTAGTCCCCGACAACGGCGCCAAAAACTTGTTACGATAAGATTGTATAGCAAAAAAGTCTTAAATTTATAACTCGATATATTTTTTCTAACTCCTATCGAACTGACAGTGTATGGGTCGTTTTGTAGTAAGGATAGTATTCCGAGGTCGAACACAAAGACTAAGGTGAAATCGAATCAAATAGTGACTAAGGATAGTGTAAACCTAGTTTGAGAAAAGAGAAAGAAATAAAGAAATGAAAATCTCAATGTTTTTGGGATGGGTTTTGTGGTGATCAAGCAAGGATCACAAATGATGCAAGATTATAAAACAAACTAACAAATCTAGCTAGCAACACAAATAAATAACTGAAACACAAGATATGTGATCAAAGAAAGAAAAGCGGATTCTAGGGGTTAGAAATTCCGGTTATGGCATTGGAATCAAGCTTCTAATCAACTTTGGACTAGCTGTAATATATTGTGAAGGAATGTTTCTCAAATGGGATCAATCACCGGATAGGTCTCATGATCCACTAATCCCGCAACTAAGGTCCTATCACCGGGTAAGTCTCTAGGAGCCTAAGGTTGGGAAATCTACACAAACCGAATTGCTATCTAGGGGTCTAACCTCTCCTTACCGGGTAAGTCTCGGGAAGGCAAGTCCTAAACATCAATCCTAGCACATTCAGTCCAATAGTAGTTTGTGAGGCTCACTACTACCTAGAGTTCATCATCATTGGTACTTAAGGTCGGAAATCACCGGGTAGGTCTCTCCCCTCTCTTAGTTTGATAGCATTAGGTAACCCTAGGCTAGATTAAGCTTAACAAACACTAGGATTTCAACAATCTAACATCTTAACATTCAAATTTATCAATACCAGCACAACAGAATCAAACCACGGGCAAATCATAAGAACCACGGCCGTGGTTGTATAAGAACAAACCGTGGTTTGTAACAACAATTAAGTACGAGCAAGCAAATCATCCAAGGATACATTTAAGTCTATTCTATCATAGTCCAAGCCATAACCATCATTCCTTTACCCTAGAATCACATCTACTTAGCCAACAACTTGCATCTTGACAATCAAACTCAACAGGCATACATTCATGGCTTCCATAGCAAAAAAATGAAATGAAAGAGAGGTGAAACAAGTAGAACAAGAAAACAAGCTGAATAAATGTTAAGAAAGACTTACAACCCTTTAAAAGAAGGTACAAATCGTTCCTTACAAATCCTTGCAAAATACTTTCAACAAACTCACTCAAACAATCACTCAAAAACTATGAAAACTCTAAGACTAGTGTTCTTTTTCTTCTTCTCCAAATGAGAGTGTTTTTTCTCCCCTCCAAGAGTAGCCTCCAATGGAATGTTGTTGAATGAGAGAGTGTGGGAGAGGATCCCTAGCATTAGCCTGTAGGGACCACTTATATCCTCCATCAAGG
Organism: Fagopyrum esculentum; assembly: GCA_033239045.1. NCBI lineage: Eukaryota > Viridiplantae > Streptophyta > Magnoliopsida > Caryophyllales > Polygonaceae > Fagopyrum > Fagopyrum esculentum. The sequence goes on from BSUD01000005.1 coordinate 124,995,795, forward strand.
GCAAGAGTCGGTTATGGAGATCGTGGGACAGCTGTCACAGCTTTCCAGAGAGAATCACGGCCCAATTCCACGGGCGTGGAAGTGCCAGTGGCCGTGGTTTTGGTGGTTCAGCTCTCTTTTGATCGTTGAGCCATGAGTTGGTGCAAGGCATGCACCAACAAGGTCCTATGTGTTCTCCTTAGCTCCTAGCTTGCTTCCTAATGAGTCCGGAAGTGTGTCATCGCGAGGAATGATCCTCGAATGTATCGATTAAGCTCCAAAAGTTCCCCAAAATACCTACAAAACCGACAATAGTGCGTGTAGACGTCTATCTCGACAATATGCATGAATTGAACGTAAACATCATGAACTAATGCCAAATTATGCATGAATAGCGGGAAAAACTATCTAAATGGAAGCCTAAACTAACGTCATAAATCGTGTTATCATATGCCCACTTTCTTGATGTCATGAAAGATTAAAGGTCAAAGGTACAATTGGTTGTTTTCTTAGTTTCAAAAGGTCTGCTATAACTGAGATGATTTGTTGTGTCAAACTTGAATTCGTTCTCATTTTATTTTATCATGAATTTATTGAATTATAGGTTTTAAGACAGTCTCATATAATTGAACATCAACTGATCTCCACTTTTGGAGAGGGTTATGAAAGCAAGTATGTGGTTCTGGAGAATTTGGGACAACTTCGTCATCATATTCTATGTCTTTCACTGCGATTATCTTGCTGGAAGATCGAAGATAATCGAGTTGGTGAACGTGTTGCTGTTGATTCCAGAATGCGCAATCCAGATGGTTTTTCTTTGTGGAGGTATAATTGGTATTATATATGTCTATTCTTAAATCCTTGTTATATATATCTGGTGTTGATATGATATTTTCCTTGTAGGCTTCTAGACTTGCTACACAATTGGTATTATACATGTCTGTTCTTTAATCCTTGTTATTTTCAAGGATTTGCTGAATTTTGGGCAGTTCCATCTGGTGAGAAACTTGGAGATTTAAGTATACACTCTCAGTATGCGATGTTTGTTTAAGTTATAATGAAATAATTTCATTGTTGTAAATGACATATGTAATTTTTTCACTCCTTCACTTTCATCAGTCTTCCTCTTCGTTTCTTATACAATTTTAATGGCGTCCGAGGTCTTGTTTACCTTCTTCTTCGACGTTTCGTACTTTGTTGTAGAGCCATCATATTGGAAATGGATTCACAGCCCACGTTGATCTTTTTCCGGTGCTCAACCACAACACATGTTTCGCTTTTTCCTTCTCATTCTGTAACAAACCTTCTCTCCATGACCTAAATGCATATCATTTTTTGTTTTTCAGTATTTTGTATTTTTTTAATTGTTTACTTTTATCCTTGTGTAGTTTGGAAGAACATGATGAATTAGGGTGTAACTGCTCAGTTGGCTCAGGTTTGTTTCAAATTTTTACACTCTCATTTTCAGTAGTTAAGAATTGCACTCCATGTGTTTGATATATTGCTTCATAGAGTTATCAACCTTTTTTTTTTTTTATGATTTTGCATCTGAGTTTTGTAGCCATGGTTTATTTAGTTTGATTTAACAAACACAAAGGTAAACTATCTTCCTCTCTCTCTGTTATATTTGATATTTGATATTTGAATTGAAGGTAAAATGTCAAAATGTTGACTACTTTTGGATTTTGATAGCGAGATTGTTGAATTTCACCTTTTAACTATTGATTTTGCATAGTTTGTTGTATTGTATTGTCTTGATGAATGTAAAATGATGGTTTTGTAGCTGTGGTGAGGGATGATGATCCAACAGATAATACCCCAGACTTAATATTTGAAAAGCTAGGAATGCAGTTGCATAGGCGGCACAATCATCCACTTGGGATTCCGAAGAACACAATCTATGATTATTTGAATACCAATTACTCTAACAATATCCCCCGACTCAATATAGGTCGCCGTAACTTGCTAAAATTTGTATAAATATTTCATATAAGTCAAAGCATAAAAGTGTCAATGCATGTAGATTGTTCTATTCATTCTAATCAATTTACTAATCCTCTGGATTTTCATCAGAAACTTTCCAATATGATTATGTGTTATTTTCTTATTTTTTAGACATTTTCGTTTAAATCTTCAACCGGTAAAGGTTCCCTCATATTACAACTCATCTGGTTGTTCAATTTGGCGAAATTGATACAAATGTTGCTGAAATTGATAGGTCACAACAGGTAGTCTACAACCTTCAAAACCCCCATCTCCTTGTATCTCGGCCTGGCTACTAAGTGATGTCTGTATGAAGCTATGAAATACCCCTTTGAAGATTTAATGGTGATTGGTTACACAGGTAGCTTTCAATTTCTCACTGTTTTATTTTCGTGCTACTTCATATATATATAAAAGTGGGAGGTCTCTTAGGAATAGTGAACCACACAACTTAATTTATTAATGATTTTTAACTTTAATCTTTTTCTATATTTTTAGGCCTACAACCATATATGTATGCTACTATGCTCCCCTCAACTCCCAAATTTGGCCAGCCCCCTTGCATGCTTCATAAGAGCAACCAGTAAACATCTTCCTTTTCGAAAATTGCCCTCATGATTGGCTCTTTCCGCAATGCTCTGTTGTGGTGAGTTTTTGTTTATTGAGTTGGCTTTCTCATACATATATATGTGCACATTTTGTAAAGATAGATTACCTTCACATTTTGTTCCAAGTGAAGATGTATTACCTCATTTATACTCCAGTGATATGTGAGTACTTCTATAATTTTGTCTTGAAACCATATTCTATTTCTCAAGATAGATTACCTACACATTTTGTCTTTTTGGTAGCTGATTGCACTAGGTAGAGTATGACAAGAGTTTGGTTTGTCTTTTTGTTTTCTCGTATACTTCATTTTTATAGTTTATTTCATTCAAGTCATGTAACATCCTTCTGTTTTCAAGTCGTATACTTCATTTTTACAGTTATTCGATTCAAGTTATGAAACGGACCTCTCTTTTTCAAATGAATAATCAACCTCTCTTTTAATCAGATTTGTAACTTTCAATCGCTTATTCGCGAACGAAGCATTCACCCTTATTAAATCGGAACAACAAACACGTTTTAAATACACGACGTGCGTGCGTAGCACGCGCGACACAACTAGTTCTAAAAATGTGAATCTTTAACGTAATTACGTAAATTTTCATAGTTTACACAAATTTGGATATTAACCCTAACAAGCAGTTGCAAGGAAGATGAACTCACTTGTAAATCACAAGTCTTGTGTAATATCCGAAATTTTTTTTACGGAAACTCGCACTAAAGTACAATATCCGAATCTAATCGTAAGTTAACGTTCATGGGCCATTCCATTTGGCCGGCCTTTTGGATCTAATCGGGCCTTGTGATTGCAACAAGCAGAGAGGCACACTTGCATCTCTTTCTTCTAACCAGCCCACGGCCCTTTCTCCACCTCAGCTTAGGCCCTTTGGAAGAAAGCTTTAGCTGGCTGTTCAGAAGATCACGTTCCCCTTGAGCTAGGCTCCCCGGCGACAGCCTTCCCTTAGAGCTAGGCTCCCCGCCGACCTCCGCCCCGTTGAGGCTGCCCGCCTCACCCCTCCCTCCCTCCCTCCCCCCCTCCTCCATTATGGGGGGGGGGGATCCAAGCGTTCTAAGCAATTCTCGATCAAGCTATCTGAACTCAACATTCGCCCTAAACCTCCCCACAAACCTAACTCTCCTTCAACCCCCCCCCCAAGTCCGTTTGAACCTGTTCCTAAGGATCTTATTCGCTCTAATAACGTCCGACTCTCCAAACAGGCGGTCGTACATGTTCCTCCCATCTCCTCGGTGGAGGCTTTCCCCCCTCTCTCCCCAGCTCATACGTCGGTGAAAGGCATACCCTCTTTCTCCTGTTGGAGACAAATTGTGGCTCTCGTTAAGACTAGCTTATCATCTCCCTCCCCCGCTCCAAAGTGTCAATGACCTAGTGCCAACCCCATCTGAACCGCCTCTCAACTCGAACATCGACCATCCTGACTCTTCATCTCCCATCCATGCCCCAAACCCTAATCAATCCTCCAATGACTCTCCACTTGAACCTACCCCTTCTCTTCCTTCGCTTGCCCCCAAGCCATAATCAATGCTCCTTTTCGGTTGTCCCCCCTAAAGTCTCTTTTAAGGACATCCTTTCATATGGCTCTGCATGGAACCACGTACTACTCACCTTTTCGCCAGGCCTAAATAATGGCATCATTCATTTCTCTAGGGAGGATGTGGCTGATACTAACTCCGAATGGTCTCAAACTCTCATAGGGGTTCCGTTGGGCTCCCCTCTTGCGTACAACAAAATGGTTAACTTTGCTACACTGCATGGAACTCGATCTCTAAGCCCAAGATCCTCCGAAATGAATATGGAGTCTTTGTTTTCCATTTTGCTTACGAAGACGACCTAAATTCTATCCTCTTGGGCATTCCCTGGATCATAAATGGCTCTACCTCGCTTCTTTTAAAGCGTTGGTATCATGGCATGAAGCTTAACTACTCAAGCCTCTCCTCCATCCCGATATGGGTTACGCTCCACGATCTCGACTACAGGTTCTTGTCACCCCACATGCTCGCATAAAATCGGATTTGCTATTGACATCTTCTTACTCACGGACCAATGCTCTGCAAACCATAACCAACTTGGTCATACCAAAATCCCGGTGGATATCCTTGCCTTTAAGCCGCTACTACGTGAGATTGTCTTTATGGGACCGGATGGAGAAAAGATAACGCAAAAGATTTCATTCGACTGTTTGCCGGAGCATTGCCCCAAATACCTTATCTTTGGCCACCAATGCAGATCGGACCACACTAAGGATGCTCTAGCCAGGTCTAGCAGATCGGAACACTTTTATAAAGCTCAAGCCAAGTCTAGCAGACCCCGACCCACCCCTTCTTCAAACCCCACCCCCTTCTTCCTACGCCAAATGATTCTCTCCGCATCCCTGGCACTATGATAGCCTCACTTCTAACCCTAACCCTTCTGAAAAGTCTGACCCCCCCTCGATTGACATGTTGGAAATACCCACTCTCAATCCTCAAAACCCCGTCCCAACTCAACTCCTCCCCCCCGTCTCACCCTCTCCTCTTGCCTCTGAGGGCCTTCAACCCTTCCCTACACCTTCTAATGTCCAATCCCTCACACCTAACCTCAACTCAATCCCTCTACCTTCTTGTGAGAGCATCAAGGATGCTAGCATTGCTCCCACAGGTTCCCATGTCAATTAAAATCGGTTCTTGAAACATTCGTGGCCTCAACCACCCTAACAAGCAAAAGGTTGTTAGAGATTTATTTTGTAAGCACCGGATGAATCTCACTGCGATTATTGAAACAACCGCTAGCCTCACCCAACCTTCGCTCGAGCTCTCGGACTGTTTTAGTCATAATGATCTTATTGATCATGTGTACTTGGAGAACACCTTCACATGGAATAATAAGCAAGTTGCCCCCAAAATTTGGTGTAAGCTTGACCGGATTGTGGTTAATCGCTTTTGGCCTTCATCTTTCCCCAACTCCAGGGTTCTTTTTGACAACCCCGTACATATTAGACCATTCGCCAGCTATCCTTGCTCTCGACCCAAAGGACCATGTGTCTCACCGTCAATTCTGGTTCAATAACACTTGTGCATCACATGAAAATTTTCTTCCTACGGTGTTGTTTTTCTAGTCCCTTCCTTGTCCTATCTTGCGTGTTCGTCAGATGGACTGCTTTTACTTTAAGCTCAAAAGGCTCAAAAGTGCCCTTAAAAAGTTCCCTAGTGCCTCTATGGAAATCCTGCAAACTTCCATTGAGGATCTCTGATCCAACCTTGACCGCATTCAAACCAGGCTCATTATGCACCTTCTTGACCTAAACCTCCAGGAGTATGAGCGCTCGACCATTGAGTCCTTATACTCTCTGCAGCATCGTCTCAGAACCACTCTTGGACAACTCTCTAAGGAGTCGTGGGTAAAGTACGGCGACCAATGTTCGGGTTACTTCTTCAAGCACATTACCATGAGACGAGCGTCTAATGCTATAAAGAGCATCATGGATCCCGCTGATCTTGCTAATGGTCCCGCAATTAACATGGAAAAGATATCCTCTATCGTCAATAACCACTTTTCCATGATCCTAAATCCCACATTTTTATCAAATCAGCAAAATCTTTTTCCGGATTGTCCGCTCCCTTCCTTGTTGCCTGATGACTTGGAGCTCCTTAATTTCGAAGTTTCTGAAGATTCTATCAAGTCTGCCGTGTTCAACATTTGAGATTTTGAAGCCCCTGGTCCAGACGGGTACAACGCGTTTTTCTATAAATCGACTTGGAGCGTCATTGGGAGGTTGTTTTCTGATGCCATTTTGAGTTTTTTAAATTTGGGTTTATGCCTCGCCACGTAAATCACACATCCATTACCCTCATTGCCATGAAACCTTATCCTTCCCTCCCATCTAACTAGAGACCTATATCTTGCTACAACACTACATACAAGGTCATAGCCAAGGTTCTTGCGGAGAAGATCAATGCTACCCTCCCTTCCATCATCGGAAATTACCAGGGTGCGTTTGTTAAGGGGCGCCCAATAAAGCACAACATTCTTATATGTCAAGAGATATTCAAGAAGTACAATAGACGCCACATCTCCCCCCGGTGTGCTATGAAGATTGACATTTCAAAAGCCTTCGACATGATCGATAATAGAATTGTGGTGAACTGCCTTTATAGAGTGGGATACCCTAATAAGTTTATCAGAGTGATCGACGCTTGCATCTCCACTACATCTTTCTCCATCAATATTAATGGATCCTTGAAGGGATTCTTCGATGGTACTAGGGGGTTGAGGCAAGGCTGCCCCCTCTCCCCTCCTCTCTTCAATCTTGCTATGGAAGGTCTCTCATCTATGATCAGAGTTAACATATATAATCCGGATTTCAACATTCATCCCAAGTGTTTATATCCTCGTAATACTCATCTATGTTTTGCAGATGACCTAATGCTCTTTTGTAGGGGTGACCTTACTTCCATCGGGACACTGAAGAATACACTTGATGCATTTGGTAGATATTCAGGTCTTACTATTAACATGGAAAAATCCTCGATCTTTATAGGCGGCCTATCTGCCCTTGAGAGTGAAAACCTTGCTGCCTCTTCTAGCCGCTCCTTGCTTCCCTTCCTTTTACATACCTTGGCATCCTTGTTGGAAGTAAAAGGCTGAGTGTGGCTGAGTACCTTCCTCTGATATCGAAGATCACTAACAGGATTAATTCTTGGAGTGCTAGACATCTGCCTTACGCTGGGAGGAAACAGTTGATTGCCTCCATCCTCATGTCTCTTCATTACTATTGGTGCTCTATCCTTTTGATTCCGACATCTATCATGCACAAGATTAGGGGTATTCTGAGATCTTTCTTGTGGACTGGCAAAGTCTCGAGCTCGTGCGCCCTTATTGATTGGAGCATTGTTTGTCTGCCTAAGGACAGAGGAGGGCTGGGTTTCAAGGAAATCCTTTTCTAGAACAAGGCCTGTTTATCAAAACTCCTCTTCGAATTGAATGAGACGAACAATAGGCACGATTTATGGGCCTCCTGGGTCAGTAGTAACATTCTTAAAGGTCACTCCATCTAGACATGTGTCTCTAACTTCAATCACAGTTATGCTTGGTGCCGACTGCTGAAGGTCAGGGATGAAATCCTTGATTTTGTTGACGGTGCAGGTTTCATAAACACCACCTCCTCATCTAATAACAAGTTATCTACCTCTGCTGCCTACAACCACTGTTGAAAGCCCATTGCACCCTCCCCACCCTATCGTTATGGCATCATCTAGAAGGTACCTTGCCCGCCTAAATGAAGTACCATTACTTGGATCGCTATCCACAACCGACTTCCTAGTCTCTCAAAGCTGCTTGATTGGAACATCGTAAATGACAGCACACACAATTTGTGCCACATCTCTGCAGAAGACGAGACCCACCTCTTTCATAATTGCAGCTACCCTAGCCTGGTCATGCACCTTGTCTCCTCCTGGCTTCGGATCTCCTAACCGTTTCCCTACAGAGACAATATTTAGTTTTGGCTCAGTAACATCTCCACTCGTAAAGATGACCTGATAACACAAGTCCGTTTATCCACCATCTTAAGTTACATCTACTTCATCTGAAAAGCTTGGAATGACCTCATCTATAACCAAAAAAACCACTCATGTCACCTCTTGCGCTCACAACATCATTAGCACCACAAAGACCTACATCTCTTCTCAATAGGCTGATCGTTCAAAGAACTCGCAAAGTTGGGCTAAGATTCTGGGCATCCATTTGAACTAATCTCTTTGTAGTTTTGTTGTTGCTTTGTTTCTCTATGTCGTTTATCCTCTTTGGGTTAGTTTCTTTGTAATCCCTTTTTCTGGTATATATAAAAAAAATTTCAAAAAAAATAGAAGATCACGTTTGATGGATCTTTGGTGCTTCCAGTACACAATCTCGCCTCTTCCCGCAACAACCTTCGTGTTATCACGTGTAACCGCAAGAAGCGAGCATCACCATTCTTCAGTGACGGATCCCTCCAAGTGACAATTAGGGCAAGGACCGAAGCTGCATTCAGTCTTCATCACGAGACACAAGAGACGAAGCCACATCCTCTACAAGGTGAGTCCTCTGTACCCTCCTCCTTCTCCCTTCCGGCTTACCTATTTTGAACGGGTTGATGATGTGAAACAAAAGGCGACAAGGAGACCAGTCCAGTTGACGGAAATGAGCTGCCGGTATCAAGATCACCCTTGCCTAGGTAAACTCCTTTCCCTCTCTCTTTCTCGCCGAATTCACAGCGCAACAACCTGAACCAGTGTTGTTACCGATATGTCTTTCGTTCTTCTCTACAGGCTCGACTGGGATCCTCGTTAAGGCGGTTCTTACATCAAGCCAAACCGCCGTGTTCTCTTCAAGGTTGGGCATACTCGATCTGTGGTTGTGACGTATCAATAGGTGAGTCCTTCTCCTCTTGGCTTTGCAAGCTTGTATACGGGTTTGTCTTAGTATCAATGGGTAACAAGTTTGGATTAGTAAGGTTGGCATGAGGTTGGTTTGGATTAGTCTAGTAGCCCAGGAGATGCAGTGTGAATGGTAGAAGTTTAGTAACTCGGTGAGTGGGTTGGAGAGTATGTCGATGTGGATGTGAGGCTTAGGTAGGTACTCGATGGACTAACGTGTTAGACTAGTACAATTTACGAGTTAAAGTATAGGGGGTCGATGATGATCTTTGTTAAGGTTAAGTAGTGTTATTTATGCACGGTTTAAGTGGTTGGTTTTGCTAGAAGCATGTTCGTGTGGACTATTTACATCTTGAAGTAGATTGGCAAGAAGTTTGACAGTGAAAGGAAACCTTTCCGATTCTTTTGGTCTTCCTCTTTAACTTGGGATGTCATGTCTTGATCCTAGTATGAAATCTTGAGGCTTCCTAGGAATCTTGGAACTTTTGAACCTAGGGGTTACTGTCTTTTACACCAATAGGGTTAGTGGGTTTCTTTCTTAGATGACCTTGCTAACCTAGAAGTTAAAGAACTTCTAAGGGGGTGGATGTGTTTTTGTTACAAGTTGTTCCTGTTATAACCAGGTGGTTGAGTTGTTGTTCTTGCGGAATCGAGTAGTAGCATTGTTTTAAGATTTTGACTTGATTCAGGTAAGTCCCTCGGACTTACTTAGTTGGATTCTACGTGTTAGTATGGATGGTGATAGTGGTGTGTGCTTTGATCGCTTAATGGTTATAACCAGATAGGACAACCTTGTTTATATTGTGGCCCAAGTTTATGATTAACGGGGTGGAATCGAGTAGTAGCATTGTTTTAGAATTTTGACTTGATTCAGGTAAGTCCCTCAGACAAGTACACGGTGAGGTGCATCAGATCGAGTCATGTTGGTATACGGGGACATAAGCGAGGTTTGGGAGATCCTCGTGTCACAACCTAAGTTGAATTAGAAAGTGTATGACGTAATAAAAGATAGTAAATGAACTTCTGTGCTATCATGATGTGTGTTTCTTTTTCTACAATGTGTGTGGTTATGTTGTTTATGTTCTTCTAATATGTAGGTTGCTAGCTAAAGGTTTTATCCGTCTTATAGATGTCTTGCAGGTTAGGGATGTTGCCGAGTAAATTGGATGGAGTGGTCAATTGGGTTTCCATACTTTATAGGACGGGATACGGATTTCTTATTTCAATCATTTCTTTTTTAGCCGTTTGGCATTTTAGAGTAGTCCTACAATTGTGATAACCGGCTGATACTCCTTTCATGTTTGAATTATAGTTTTTGCATATTATCTGTTTCGGACTTAATTTTATTTGTCTTGTTGCAAGATCCAGTAAATTTGTTGTTCAACTAAGGTCGGACCTCATTGTAAGGTCCTAACCAGTAGCGCCCTGAGTTCCGAGAATTTGGGGTGTAACATCTTGCGACGCAACACACCAGTAGCGCCCTTTTTCCGCTTTTGACCTCTCATAATAAGACAAATCCATCTCTTTGCAAAGCCTATAGCCCTCATACACCCTTCAAGGTACACCTTTTCCACTTTGTTGTAAGCTTTGGCCATCAAAGAGATATACCCCTACTTTCCTTCCCAGTCTTCACATAATAAATCAGCTAAAAAGCCACAAGTACACTATCATAAAATAAGACCACTAGGGACAAAAAGGCTCTAGTTAGAAGAATCAGGTTGCCCAAACACTTCTTGAGCCTATTAGCTAGCACTTTGGCACACATCTTATAAAGGACATCGCATAAACTAATCGGTCTTAAATCCGTCATTTTTTTGGGCAATTCACTTTCTGAATCAAAGAATAAAAGCGTAATTAAGAAAAGCAGGGAAAGGAGCACCTTCAAAAATTTTCAGTAATGACCCTAGTTATATCTCCTCCAAGAACATTTCAATTGTTTGGAAGAACAAATTAGGAAGGCCATGAGGTCTAGGAGACTTCGTCGGATCCATAGCAAAGAGGGTTCACTTCCTCTTCCGAACACGACAACAAGAGCTCTTGATGACCGGACTCCCCAAGTCGACACATATATCTCGGACCAGCCCGAGGAGCCTCAGTAATAGTGAAAGCAAAGATTTTTCGGCAATAAGCTTTGGCCACTCTCGCCTTGCATTCACTAGAACGCCACGTGAGACCGTCATCATCAATCAATTGAGATATTTTGTTACACTGCTTCCTACTATTGGCCTTTTGATGAAAATAGGATGTGTTCCTATCCACCCATTTGAACTCATTTGCCCTTGTTCTCTAGAACCACAAAGCCTCCTCCATCTTCATGTCATCAACAAGGATGAGTATCCATGACTCCCTGTCTATGTATATTCTTCATGTCATCAAAAATCTTCTTAAGCTCTCTTCCAATATGGCCGAAAGTCACGCACCTTCAATCTTTGAGATCAAGGCAACATATCCAGACTTTTCCTTCGAGGCCGGTTGCTATATTCGAAGATCCAGGATTGAGCCAAGCGTTGCTCATAACAATCTCATACACTTCATCAAGAGTGCAGAGCGCCTCAAATCAAAATGGACGATTAGCCATTCGAGACCCGAATGCATTATCCAGCCCATTAATAAACAACAGAATGGTAAATGATCCGACATGCATCTTTCAAGGTGAATCACCCTCTTAGGCGGAAACTTCTGCATCCAAGAAAGAGAAGCGAAAGTTGTTATAATAAGATAATAAATCTAGGCATACTGATACTATATGCCAAGTACCGATCAAGACGATCTCTTCTTGGGCCAAAGGCCCATGAAAAAAACGAGAGTGAGTATATTGAGGTTCAAATCACAACAACTGGTATCAGAGTAGCAAAACTAAAAATGTTTCCTCTTCTTTTGCAATTCCTCTGATTAACTTGTTCAAATCACAACAACTAGTATCAGAGCAAGGATGTCAATATGTTCCTTTGCAAAATTTGAGGTTCCACGATTCAACAGAGTTGGAAACTTTGGTCTTTGACAACGACGGGTTAAGGATCTACTAACGTAGTAGGGGATGTTGAAGGAGACGAAACCGGATTCATTAAAGACGACGAATAAGAGGAGATGAGGAGAAGGTAGCGTCGGTCATTTGGCCCTGTTTGGAAGACGAGGTAATATACCATGTTATTGATCTCAAATCTCGTCAAGAGATTTGAAATCAATTGGAGAAATAGTATATGTAAAAATCCCTGTCTAGTAAATTGTATCTCAAGTAGAGATTGTATGGGTTGAAAATGGTGCAAGGTTTTGACTTGGTGAAACACGTGAATATCTTTAATCAAATTACCTGGGGATTTGGCTCGGGTAGATGTAAAACTTGAAGATATAGCTAAAGCTATGATTTTATTGTGTTCTCTATCCTCTTTATATGAGAACCTGGTGTTGGCGTTGACGTGTTGGAAAGACAAGATAAGTCTTGATACGGTGTCAACAACGTCGATTTCACAAGCCAAACAACGACATCAAACCAATGAGAGTTCTCAAAGTTAAGGGTTGTATGTTAAAGGCAATCAGGATAGAGGGAGGACGAAAGAGAAGCAAGAATGAAACAACAAACAATCCAGGTCTAAGTCCAAGAGTAAAAAGCCAGTAACTTGTTACTTATGCAAGGAGGAGGGTCATTTCAAACGTGATTCATCTGCTAGGAAGAAGATGTATGAAAATAAGAAGTCCGAAGAATCTTCAAAATCTAGAAAACGTGGTGTCGAAAGATGATTAAGATGGTGTAGATCCTAATATGCTCTCTATGACGTCACACAACTACTCAGATGTATGGATCATGGATACAAAGTGATAGAAATACGGGGGATCTAGATCGACGATAAACTTCAACTACTTCTTCTTGATCGTTCGAATTGGATCAAACGTAGAACTTGGGCGGCGGAAGCTTAGAAATGGATGCGGGAGCGTTCGGTTGATCCTTCAAAAGGATCCTCGAGTATGAAGGATTGGATCAAAGACTAGATCCAAGATAGAACTTAAGAAGATTGAAGAAGAAGTGATGCCTAAACCAAGTAAGAGGATTTTCCTTCTCAACACTTGGATTTCAACTTAGACATATTTTACAAATGAGTCAAGTCATCCTTATATAGTGGATGGAGGCCATACAAAGAGTCCAAACATAAATGACGGTATTAAAAGCCGGAATTAAGTTCCGGAAATGAAAAGCCTAAAATATGAAAGGTCGGAATTTAAGTCACAAAATTAAGTTCCGGAATTAAAGTTCCGAATATAAAAAGCTAGTTATTAAATAGCCGAAATACTTAATAGTCTTCATAATGACGCCGGGTCCTTCTAGCCGGAAACACGGATTGCAACGCCATCCGGGGGCGTATCATTCTCCTCCTCTTAAATGTGAAACGTCCTCGTTTGCACGGTCAAAAAAATGGAAGGAGTACTTTGGGAACTTGACCCTTGAATTTCAACACCGTATGAACATTGTCGGAGTTGGGTGGCTTGGACTTGTAGTCTTTCAAAAGGTCAGTGGTGCCGCCAAGATTGTCGAACATAAAGAGAAAAAAGTCCAGATCGGGAGGCTCGAACTTATAGTTTGATAAGGTGGTGACGTTGTAGAACTTGTCTCTTATGCCGCAAATGGTCTTTATTTTGAGCGGTGGAGGCACACTAAAAATGTTGAAAGGCAAGCCAAGATGGAAGTTCGTTGGCAACGTAAAGACAAACCTCGGATCATACGACTCGGATTTGTAGTCCATCAACACCATTGTGCCGTTGTCGGAGTCGATGATTTCTTCTTTCTCAATGATGGCCTCATCTTTGTCATCTTGAAAGTACTCTCCACAGAACGGATTGACAAGATGGATTGGAATAGCCGGGGCATAAGTTTGAATGACGACATCTTCCTCGTCTTCAACTTCGTCACACAATGGTTGGACCACCAACTCACACCGTGGTTGTGACACCGCTTGAGGTTCTTCTTGTTGGGCGGTTGTCATGAGGGCAAACACTTGTGCCTTCAATTTTTCAATCTCTTCCCTTAAAGACTTATTCTCTTCTTGCTGTTTCTTGTAGGGATCTCCTTAAAGGTAGGTACATTGTCGTGGGGCAACATAGGTATCCTCAAAATATTCTTGTTGGTGTGGATACCGTCGGTGCCCGTCCATCAAAAAAGTCGGCCTAGGTGGGTTCGGAGGAGGCAACCACTCCTCATCCTCAAAATATTGTCTCCGTCGGTACCTCCGGGAGGTTTGTTTGGCCGCTTTGAGCTTTAATTCCTGAGGAGAAGGCAACCATTTTCCATACAAGTCAAATTGTTCACCATCGTCATAGAACATGATGAACGATGAAGAACACAATGAAGATCTTCGATGAACGCCGAAGAACACTTGAAGATCTTCAAAGAACACTTGATGACATGAATTATGTATCATCATATTCATGCATATTACAGCACATTATCTCTATTTTCCTTGCATTTAGAGAGATTTTGTATGCCTTTTATGTTCTATTCAATTAATTGTCGGAAATAGAGGTCTACACGAGTTTTAGATGAATTGCAGGTAAATAGAGTTGAATTGGAAGCAAAAATGGAGCAAGAAGCATCTAAGGATGTTAAGGAAGCTAAAGGAGTCTTAAAAGGATCACAAAGAGCTAAAGGAATTGCAAAGGAGAAGCATAGAAGACGAACCAAAGGAAGAGCACTTTCTGTTGAAGAAAATCGTGCCAATATATATATATAAATCGGACGATTTTCATACCTTGAAATCGAACGGTTTTGCACCAAAATCGACTGGGTCGATTTTCTTCACGATTTGGCCAAATGGATAGACGACACAAAGCCCAATTATTTTGGGCTAAAGGAGAGTTTTTCCAAACGGCCCATCTGCAAGAAAGTATAGAGGAGAACCCTAGGAACGAAAACGAGGAGGCCGCACTGGAAAATCTTTACACGTTTTGGAGAAATCAACGATTCTTGGAGAGAGATTGAGGAGCTTTTGCCGGAAAGTTATTCTTGATCTTTGATTGTGAGATTTCTCTATCCATTGCATTGTTTGTGGTTTGTGAACACGAAATTGAGTTGTTTGATAGATACATTGAGCAGATTTGACATTCGTTTACAGATTTGGAAATTATTGACTTTTTCGTTCAAGATTTGCTTTCTTTGCGATATCTTTTTCAATAATTAATTTGATTCGATTTTGAAAATGGTTGGCTAAAAACCTTGTGATTCTGGGGAGAATAAATGCTTTTTCTATGAAACCTAACGAAAGCTTGTTTCAATCTTGGGAAAGGTTTCAAGATCTCTTGTTGGATTGCCCACACCATGGCATTTCCAAGCTGGAATTATTGGAGATCTACTACAAAGGGTTGGATGTGGAGACACAATTCAACCTCCAATCTCTATCTTGTGGCACATTCAT
This sequence comes from Fagopyrum esculentum, assembly GCA_033239045.1. Classification (NCBI taxonomy): domain Eukaryota; kingdom Viridiplantae; phylum Streptophyta; class Magnoliopsida; order Caryophyllales; family Polygonaceae; genus Fagopyrum; species Fagopyrum esculentum. Next base: position 125,011,175 of record BSUD01000005.1, read on the forward strand.
GGATATGAGAGAGGATGATGCTTGGGACTTCATTGAGAAGCAAGCCCAAGTGATTGAGAAGTATTCCCACCGGAAGGTGGAATCAAATAGCCGGAATCAAGGCGATCTGGGAGCCAAGTTGAATCAAGCGGCTCAAACACAAATATTCTCCCTCAAAGATGACATCAAAGAATTGAGGGAAGTGCTCAAAACGAGTCTTCAAAAGGCTAAGGAGCAAGAAGCCAACTACATGGGAAGAGATAACAATCAAAGGAGTGATAACCGGAATTCCAATTGGAGCAACAACAACAATAACAACCGAAACTCCAATTGGAATAACAACAACAATAGGAACTCAAATAACAACAATTGGAGGTCAAATCAGCAAAGTCCAGGTAATCCTTACTCTTATGCTGAAAAGGCTCTAACACCTCCATCTTCTTCTACTCCTTCAACAAGCCAGGGACAATCAAGCGGATCAAACAAACCCGATCCCATGCTAGAAACGATCCTAGGCAAGCTACAAGGATTGGAGAGTTACATAACTTCGGTTGACAAAGCTCACAAAGCTTTAGAAAACCAAGTATTCAACAAGGCCGGAGAAGTTCCAAGAGATCAAGGAAAGCTTCCCGGAAAGACAGAAGATAACCCAAAGGGAAGGGTTATGGCAATAACTACTAGGAGCGGAAAGACGACCACCGACCCTCAACCTAAAGTAGTTGATACCACCACAAAAGAAGGAGAGGCAAAAGAGAAGGAAGAAGTCTACGTTCCTCCTCCCGCTTACAAACCACCTCTACCTTTTCCTCAATCTAGAGCGCGTGCACGCCTAGATAAACATTTCGGTAAGTTTGTTGAACTTATGAGCAAACTCCATATTAACATACCTTTTATGGATGCGATTTTAGGTATGCCAGCTTACGGAAAATTCCTCAAGGAGATTCTCTCTAACAAGAGGAAGTTGGAAGACATAGGAGAAGTCAAGATGAGTATGGAGTCATCCGAACTCATCAAGACTATGACGGAGAATATGCCACCCAAACTCCGTGATCCAGGATCCTTTTGCATACCCATCACTTTGGGAGAAGCTACCTATGATGCTCTTTGTGACCTTGGAGCGAGTGTGAGTATCATACCTCTCGCTCTATGCAAGGCAGTTGGTCTAGGAGAGCCTAGACCGGTGAAGATCACACTCTACATAGCTGATCGTTCTACCACTAAGCCGGTGGGAATATTAGAAGACATTCCGGTAAAGCTAGGTAAGTTTTACATCCCTATAGATTTTGTCGTTCTTGACATACCTGCAGATTACCCGGTTCCCATCATCCTTGGGAGACCATTCCTTGCCACATCTGGATGCATGGTAGATTGCAAGAACGGCCAGCTATCCTTCCATATTGGTGAAGAAAAGATAGAATTCATACTATCTTCCTTAATCAAGGAGCCAGCCTTGAAAGACGACGTTTTTGAAATTGTTGATGAAGAAGAGTCTAGAGAGGTAGTAAGTTCGATCTTGATGAAAGACCCTCTTCAAAAGGTTCTTAGCATGAGCATCATGGAGGAAGGGGTGGAACATGACTGCAATGAGGATGTGAAAGCATTAAATGATGTGAAGGAAGAACTAGGAGCAAAAATTGAAGAACTAGAGTGGACTCCGGAAACTGTGAAGAAAATCGACCTGCCAGAAATAAATCGTCCGATTTCTGAAGATGCAATCCGATTTTTCTCGACAGAAACAAAAATCGACCTGACAACATTAAATCGTCCGATTCATGAAGAGGTAACCCGATTTTTTCCGACAGAAAGAAAAATCGTACAGCAGATCGACCGATTTATTACAGGGGAGGTCGATTCAATGAGTAATTCTCTAGATTCTCCCAACTTCACCGCAGCCGCTTCCGAATCTAATGATGAAGTACCCACACCTATAGAGACCTCTTCCACAACACCCGAAAGCCACGATTCATCACCAACCAAGGTACCTCCATCATTAGAATTGAAGCAACTTCCCACGCATTTAAGCAAATGGGTGAGTCCGGTACAAGTAGTACCCAAGAAAGGAGGCATTACCGTTGTTGCCAACAAGAACAACGAACTCATCCCTACACGGACAGTTACAGGATGGCGAATGTGCATCGACTACCGCAAACTGAACGTGGCCACAAGGAAGGACCACTTCCCCCTTCCTTTCATCGATCAAATGTTGGAAAGGTTAGCCCAACATGCCTACTTTTGTTATTTAGATGGATATAGCGGTTTCTTTCAGATTCCAATTCATCCGGATGATCAAGAGAAGACAACCTTTACGTGCCCATGTGGTACGTTCGCTTATAGAAGAATGCCATTCGGCTTATGCAACGCTCCAGCCACCTTCCAAAGGTGTATGATGGCAATCTTCTCCGAATATGTAGAGAATATTATGGAAGTCTTCATGGACGACTTTTTGGTATATGGTTCTTCCTTTGATAACTGTCTCTATAACCTTTCACTAGTTCTTAAGAGATGTGAGGACACTAACTTAGTCTTAAACTGGGAAAAGTGTCATTTCATGGTCACCGAAGGGATTGTGTTAGGTCACCTAGTGTCACAAAGGGGAATAGAGGTAGATCGTTCAAAGATAGAAACCATTGAGAAGTTACCTCCCCCTTCATCAGTAAAAGGAATTAGAAGCTTCTTAGGACATGCGGGCTTCTATAGGAGATTCATAAAGGATTTTTCTAAGGTTTCAAAACCTTTGACTAATCTTTTGATGAAAGATGCGACTTTCTAATTCTCGAAAGATTGCTTAGATGCTTTTTGCAGGATCAAAGAAGCATTGATTTCGGCACCAATCATTCAACCACCCGATTGGACTCTTCCTTTCGAGGTCATGTGCGACGCAAGCGATGTCGCTATAGGAGCCGTTCTTGGACAGAAGAAGGATGGTCGCACTCATGCCATCTACTACGCTAGCAAAACGCTAGATGAGGCTCAATACAACTACGCAACTACGGAAAAGGAACTTTTAGCAGTAGTATACGCTTTTGAGAAATTTCGTTCCTATCTTGTAGGTGCGAAGGTGATAGTCTACACGGACCATTCTGCAATTCGATACTTATTCACGAAGAAGGATGCGAAGCCAAGGCTTCTAAGATGGATCTTACTCTTGCAAGAGTTCGATTTAGAGATCCGTGACAAAAAAGGATCGGAGAACTCCGTTGCCGATCACCTTAGTCGTCTTCCGCAATTCACCGGCGAGTCGGATGAACTTCCGATAGACGATTCCTTCCCTGACGAGCAACTACACGAGATTGAAGAGTGTCTTCAACACATATCACAAGGTAATGATCCATGGTTTGCTGACATTGTAAATTACCTTGTTTGTCAGGAGATTCCACCCGGACTTTCATATGCCCAAAAGAAGAAGTTCTTTAGAGACGTCCGGCAATTCTATTGGAACGAACCTCTTCTATTCAAAAGAGGTCCAGATGGCATTTTCAGGAGATGTATTCCCGAAGATGAGGTGGATAGTTTCATCCGCCATTGCCATTCTTTACCATGTGGCGGACATGCAAGTTCCCACAAGACTTGTGCTAAGGTACTTCGTTCCGGCTTCTATTGGCCTACGCTTTTCAAAGATGTACAAAAGTTTGTTGTTTCTTGCGATGCTTGTCAAAGGACAGGTAATATATCCAGGAGGAATGAGATGCCTCTCAACAACATACAAGAAGTAGAGATCTTTGACGTATGGGGCGTCGACTTTATGGGACCTTTCCCATCTTCATGCGGTAATCAGTATATACTTCTTGCCGTAGATTATGTTTCAAGATGGGTAGAAGCAATCACTTCTCCCACTAATGATGCAATGGTAGTGGTGAAGTTCTTCAATAGAACGATCTTCCCAAGGTTCGGAACTCCCCGAACCATCATTAGTGACTGAGGAACGCACTTCACAGCCCGTCGATTTGAGACTCTATTGGCTAAGTATGGGGTGACCCATAATATAGCTACACCTTACCATCCGCAAACCAGCGGACAAGTCGAGATATCCAATAGAGAGATTAAAGGGATTTTAGAGAAAACCGTCTCTAAAACGAGGAAAGATTGGTCAATGAAGCTTGACGATGCACTATGGGCATACAGGACAGCCTTCAAGACACCAATAGGTACGACTCCCTATAATCTTGTTTATGGTAAATCATGTCATCTTCCTGTAGAGCTAGAGCATAAGGCTTATTGGGCTATCAAGTGGCTCAACTTCGACATGAAAGAAGCCGGAGAGAAGCAGCTCTTAGACATCAATGAGCTGGATGAGATCCGGCTAAACGCGTATGAGAACGCAAAGATTTACAAGGAACGGACAAAGCGCTGGCATGATAAGCACATCATTCCAAAAGATTTGAAGGAGGGAGACCAAGTCCTCCTATTCAACTCAAGGCTGCGTCTATTTCCAGGTAAGCTCAAATCCCGTTGGACAGGACCTTTTGTAATTAAAAGAATTTTCCCCCATGGTGTAGTTGAAGTATGGGGTGAACAAAGCGGAAGTTTTAAGGTTAATGGCCAACGGTTGAAGAAATACACACCGGAAGCTCCGGTCGAAGAGATAGCTCCTATCCTCCTCCATTGAACACAACATCATACACCGTCCAGCTAAAGACGATAAATAAAGCGCTTCTTGGGAGGCAACCCATGATAGTATAGTTTTTCCCCTCTTTCCCTCACTTAGAATAGATTAATTGCTTTGTTTCTTCGTTTTTCGTTTTTATTTGTTCCTCGATGCACTCTTGGTTTGTCGTGTCATCAATCGCATGAAATTAGGTTCAAATGTGAGAGATTCATGGAGAATGGAGCACAAATGAGTTATATCTTCGAGATTCAAGAAAAACAAGGAAGGAAATCGAGTTACCATAAGAAGATCGTCCGATTCAGTAACAGAGCAAGTCGATTTTTTTCAATAGAAACATAAATCGACCTGGAGATCGACCTGTCAAAATAAATCGGCCGATTTTTTTCGACAGAAAGAAAAATCGCCCCGACAAATAAATCGACCACATAAATCGGCCGATTTTCTTCAGAAATCACCGACCCTATATAAAGACATTACACTCGATCTTCTTCATTCCAAAACCCCCAATTCTCGATTTCCCTCTCTCAAGAAAGCCGAAAAATCGCCACACCCTACAATCTTCATTCCTTAACCATTTCGAGTGATTCTTGGCTCCAAACTGAAGCATTTTCAACAAGGAACAAGGATCTAACAACAACACGCACGACAATCGACTCCTCCATAAGGAATTCAGGTTTTTCTTTCCAAAACCTAAGTTTCTCATTCGAAATTGAAGTTTGCTTAGGAAGTGTTTGTTTGTTGGAATTGATAGAGGAATTTGCTTAGAAATCATTGTAGAGAACTGTGTGTGGTGATAGATTGAACAGAACTTTACAGAATTGTGAGAATCATTGAAATCGAGATAAAAATCGACCCAGCCCAGATAAATCGGCCGATTTTTGTGAAGAATAGGTTGATTTTTAGGACTTAGAATGGATCTTGTAAAGAGGATAACTAGAAACACGGGGAAGAAGAAGGGATCTTCTTCCAAAGCCTCTGCCCCACCTCCACCACCACCTACCAACATCCCTAAGCTTCCCCCTCCCCTATCCAAGCACAAGAAACGCTATGAACGCATTGTAGATCGCCCATTCACCTCTCCTCGCTACATAGTGCTTGATGACTTAGATTCGTTGTATGTTCGAGAGGATGTTGATATGATGCTAGACAGAGCTGGGTTGAGACAGTTTGCTACGATTAGGGAGGATGCCTATAGAGAAATCACCCTAGAATTCCTTAGCACGTTTGAGCACGACCCTAGGGAAAGGATGGTCACTTTCCGCCTCATGAGCCAAGACCACACTATGTCCATTGATACTTTTGGCGACTTGTTTGGTTTCTCTTATTCAGATACAGGCACATTTGCTAGAGGTCTCAGTGCTAGCGATTTTTGGGAGGCTATTTCCGTCGGTGAGTACGGAGGGGATAAGTGGAGACCCGGAAACTCCAAGGAGACAAGTATGTACAACCTTTCCTTTAAGGTAGTGCATAGGATACTTAGCGAGAGTTTATTTGCCCGGACAGAGACTCCGCAGAAGCTCAAGGCTGATGAGCTTTTTATCCTCTATTGCATGACATCCACCACCACTCCTGACATCTCTACCATGCTTGCTGACTATCTAGGAAAGATAGCCAACAAAGCCAAGGGTGACATCTGTGCAGGAGGCTTAGTCACTCATGTGGTTAGGACTCTAGGTTATGACTTCTCGGGATGCACTCTAGCTGAGAGTGCTCTTCCTTTAGGCTCACAGAGGTTGGTGGTTCGACAGGTCTTGATTCCTCGAGGGAGAGGAACTCTGCATGTACCGATGCCATGGCACAAGGATCCGAAGAAGAAGCCATCCGAGATCATATGGAAATCCGAATACATCATTCGGAACAAGAGGAACTGGAAGGAGACCTTTGAGTCGATGCTTGAGGAGTTCTCACCTCCTACTTATTATGATGATGATGCAGGTGACTCAGAGGAGGAGGATGAGGATGGAGGACAGGAGACCATGCTCGAGTTTGAGAGTGATACTCATAGCGGACATGCTACGGATGCCATGGACACTGATACTCATGGTGTAGGCCCGAGCAGGACTAGTAGGCAAGATGAGGAGACGGAGGATGACATACAGCCACCTCGACATTCTTATGCACATGCTCCAGGCCCTAGACGAGGACGCCGAGCTCCACGCCACTTCAGGGAGCTAGTCACTAGCTTCCAGAGCCTCAGCACCGACTACCGTACCCTCCGCACCGATTATGACACCCTGAACACTCAGTTCAGGAACTACAGGGAGGAGACGGACGCTAGGCATTCATCCTATGATGGCCAGATGAGAGACATGTACTACCACCAGTTCGGCCACTTCTACGACCCTAGCGCACCGATGTATCCCTATCCACCACCTCCACCACCGACAGAGGATTGAGCTTCCACTCCTTTTACATTGTAAGTATTTTTCTCCTCTCTATGCTTGATTTTCACATTGGGGACAATGTGGATGTCAAGTATGGGGTGGGGGTACTTACAATACCTTATGTTTCACTTTAGCACTTTATGTACTTTCCACTACTCTTGACAATTTGGCTTGTAATAACTCTTGCACTACTTGCTTTCTATTATGACACTTGCATTTGCATGACCTTTTTCAAAACCTATGAATTTTCAAGATTTTTTTAGTGCTTCTTATATGGAAATGACCTCTATGATGAGAATCGTGTATATGGATAGGCAAAAAGATGCTTAGTTATGTTGAGATATTGATTATTGCATGAATAAGTTCACTTTTGTTACTTGAACACATAAATAAGTTATATGATTTAGTTGTTTTGATAAGAGAATGAAATAATAATCGAAGCTATATTGCAAGTTCTTTTACATCATTTAAGGATGACTAAGGCAATTCACTTCTTTTCTTTTCTCATATCTTGATCACGCTAGCTCCTCAATGAAATATGTAACCCTCCTTTTACCATCCGGGAATTAGGATAGGTGATTGAAAAAGGCATGTTTGATGTGGGAGGGCCAAGGAAAAAGTATTAAAAAGAAAGTGTAAAAAAATTCATGAGTTTGGGGACGTTGAACATGAGGATGAGTAACTCGGCACCATTCACATAGCCGGGTGTTTGTGTCTTGCCAAAGTCCGATTGAACGACAAGTCCTAACGGGATATGGTATGTGCATCAAGGGTTTGAGGCATCTCGAAATTGAGAAACGCCGATCTCCTAGGCTTCGGTTTTTGTGCACCGCTGTCCATACTCTCAAAAAGTAAAGTATAATGAAAGCAAAGCTTTCTACATGCGAAGCATGTGCGGTGAAGAATATTCTTGAAGGTGTTATGTGTTCCTCTTTCCCGGATTAGCACCACAATTACCAAAAAGAACTCCTTCCCTTAATACGTTTCTTGAACCTTTCCTTTGATTAGAAGACCTTGAGACTTTTATGCATGTGTTTAAGACTTAATGGCTTAGATTTGTTTGACTTTGATTACCTCTACACCTTTATCATGTTCTTTATTTATGCTTTCAAGGAAGAAAAGGGAGTTTGTTCATCTTATAGTCATCATTGATACATGCTTTGCCCCTTTTATGCCTTGAAATATCACTTTGAGGGTGATCCAATAAAAAGAAGCACTACCAAAAGAAAAGTTTTTGAGTTTCATACATACATAATCCATGACATCTTATATTCTAAATTTGAGTCTTACTTAGGGACAAGCAAGAGGCAAGTATGGGGTATTTTGATGACATGAATTATGTATCATCATATTCATGCATATTACAGCACATTATCTCTATTTTCCTTGCATTTAGAGAGATTTTGTATGCCTTTTATGTTCTATTCAATTAATTGTCGGAAATAGAGGTCTACACGAGTTTTGGATGAATTGCAGGTAAATAGAGTTGAATTGGAAGCAAAAATGGAGCAAGAAGCATCTAAGGATGTTAAGGAAGCTATAGGAGTCTTAAAAGGATCACAAAGAGCTAAGGAATTGCAAAGGAGAAGCATAGAAGACGAACCAAAGGAAGAGCACTTTCTGTTGAAGAAAATCGTGCCAATATATATATAAATCGGACGATTTTCATACCTTGAAATCGAACGGTTTTGCACCAAAATCGACTGGGTCGATTTTCTTCACGATTCGGCCAAATGGATAGACGACACAAAGCCCAATTATTTTGGGCTAAAGGAGAGTTTTGCCAAACGGCCCATCTGCAAGATAGTATAGAGGAGAACCCTAGGAACGAAAACGAGGAGGCCGCACTGGAAAATCTTTACACGTTTTGGAGAAATCAACGATTCTTGGAGAGAGATTGAGGAGCTTTTGCCGGAAAGTTATTCTTGATCTTTGATTGTGAGATTTCTCTATCCATTGCATTGTTTGTGGTTTGTGAACACGAAATTGAGTTGTTTGATAGATACATTGAGCAGATTTGACATTCGTTTACAGATTTGGAAATTATTGACTTTTTCGTTCAAGATTTGCTTTCTTTGCGATATCTTTTTCAATAATTAATTTGATTCGATTTTGAAAATGGTTGGCTAAAAACCTTGTGATTCTGGGGAGAATAGTTGATGATTAAGGTTTAGATGATGATAGACTGAACTCATTCAAACATTAGGACCCTGAGAATTTAGATTTTAGTTTCGCGACAACAGGAAAATCGGACTGTTCTTGAGGAAAATCGGCCGATTTTTCTTATGAACAGCACGATTTATTCTTCTGACGAACTTTAATTGAACTAATCTTTAATCAAAACTAATCCTTGTCTTAATCCCAATCTTGATTAACCTTTCTACCCTCTAATTGAATGTATGAAGGCACTTCAAACCTGTTTCTACATTTAATAGATTAAGATCGCAAGATTTGGGTAATAAAGAGATTCAACATCCTTTATTAAGAAATTAAATGTGCTTTCTAATCTTTACTTTGGAGAGTCATATCCTGGAGTTTTAGATAGTTAGTCTAAACATAACTCTCATCTTTAGATCTTTCTATATTGCAGCCTCAACAACCCTTATAGAGAGAACCTATAGATTAGTCATATAGGTTTCGGAACTTCACCGTACGAATCCTACCTTTGAACATTTAATCTTGGCAATATAAATTCTGTCCTATATCTATAAAAGTGTCTTGAATCGAAAGCCTAAATCGGATACTTGAATCCTTGGAATCATTTCTCTCTTTATCATATCACAAAAGCTTTTATATTTTCGCTAGATAATTGAAATCGGAATTCTTCTCACCAAATCCCTGAGTTCGACTCTGTAATTCTTACCTTTCTACAGCTGATCCGTACACTGCGGGTTCGCTTTGCTTTTGAGTTCTAGATATAAATTTAAGACTTTGACGCACACCCTTTTGAGCGAACAACACCAAAGAGAGAGAAAAATTTTTTGATGAACAATCAAGAATACAAGTAAAGAACTTGACCTCGATCCCGAGCTCTGATACCAATGATAGAAATACGGGGGATCTAGATCGAGGAGAAACTTCAACTACTTCTTCTTGATCGTTTGAGTTGGATCAAACATAGAACTTGGGCGGCGGAAGCTTAGAAATGGATGCGGAAGCGTTCGGTTGATCCTTCAAAAGGATCCTCGAGTATGAAGGCTTGGATCAAAGACTAGATCCAAGATAGAACTTAAGAAGATTGAAGAAGAAGTGATGTCTAAACCAAGTAAGAGGATTTTCCTTCTCCACACTTGGATTTCAACTTAGACATATTTTACAAATGAGCCAAGCCATCCTTATATAGTGGATGGAGGCCATACAAAGAGTCCAAACATAAATGACGGTATTAAAAGCCGGAATTAAGTTCCGAAAATGAAAAGCCTAAAATATGAAAGGTCGAAATTTAAGTCACGGAATTAAGTTCCGGAATTAAAGTTCCGAATATAAAAAACTAGTTATTAAATAGCCGAAATACTTAATAGTCTTCATAATGATGTCGGGTCCTTCTAGCCGGAAACACGGATGACAACGCCATCCAGGGGCGTATCACAAAGTGTTTGTTTCACATGACTCCGAATAGGGATCAGTTGAGACGTACAAGTCTAGAACTTTTGGCTATGTCCGATTAGGATATAACAAGGCTTGTTATGTTGTTGGCATTGGGAAGATAAATGTGAGGATGCACGACAGTGTGATCCGAACATTGACTGATGTACGTTATATTCCAACTCTAAAGAAAAATGTGATTTCCTTGGGAACTTTACATGTGAAAGGGTTATATTTCAAAACAGAAAAGGAATTTTTTAAAATGAGAAAGAGGGCTAGGACAGTTATGAAGGGGCATATTACATCAGGTGATATCTACCGGTTGGTAGGGAGTACCATTGCAGGTTGAGTTGCAACCGTGGATCTGAATCAGATTGCACAACTTTGTGGCATATGTTCTTGGATCACATTGGCAAAAGGGGGATGATTGAGCTTCACAAGCGAGGTCTCCTGGATGGTGTGAAGAGTTGTAAGATCGACTTCTTCAAGTTTTGCGTGATTGGAAAACAATCCAAGGTGTCTTATAAGACAAGTTAGAACAACCAACTCAGGTGTTGTCATTGGGAGGATCTAGGTATTATGCAACTTTTATTGATGATTATTCAAGGAAGGCTTGTGTGTACTTTCTAAAGCATAAATCTGAAGTCTTCAACATGTTTAAGTTGTGGAAGGCAAAAGTGGAAAATCAAACAGGGAGGAAAGTGAAGTATTTGAGATATGATAATGGGACAAAGTACACAGATTATCAATTTCAGAGTTTTTGTGGTGAGCATGGCATTCAGAGGCATTATGCAGTGCGAAAGAAACCACATCATAATGATATTTCTGAGAGGATTAATTGTTCCATTGCAGAAAAAGCGTGGTGTCTTAGATTGAATGCAGGACTTCCAAAGCATTTATGGGCAGAGGCAGTGAGTATGTCGGTCTATTTGATGAATAGATCATTCCAAACTTATCTTGAAAGGAAAGTTTCAGAGGAGGTATGGACTGGTTCAGATTTAGACTTATCAAATCTAAAGATTTTTTGTAGTCCAGCATATGTGTTGATTCCAAGTGATGAGCGAACAAAGCTGGATGCAAAGTCTAATAAGTGCATCTTTATGGGTTATGAGAAAGGTGTACAGGGTTTCAAGTATTGGGATCATGTTGCAAAGAAACGGATGATTAGCTGAGATGCTGTATTTGATGAGTAGACAATGATTCTAGATGCCAAGGAAGTTGAGAATCCTACATTTACAAAGATTGAATCCAAATCAACAGTGGAGGTGGAGCTTTCAGATTCTAGTACACATACACCAGTAGGTGATGAGCATGATTTAGATCAGCAACAAGTAGAGAGTCTTGTTTGTGGAACAAGTAGATGCATCACAAGGCCCCAGTTATATATGGTTTTGAGGAGATGGTTAACTATGCTCTAGTCATTGGTGGAGATGATATATCCAACTTTCGAGAGGCAATTCATAGTCAGGTTAAAGAAAGATGGGTAGGTGCTATGACTACGAAGATGAAATCTCTTCATAAGAACCGGACGTGGGAGAATGTTCCTCTTCTGGTAGGAAAGAGGGCAATAGGATGCAAATGGTTTCAAGAAAAAACAAGGTATCTCAGAGGAAGAAGGGGTGAAGTACAAGGCACGACTAGTAGCAAAGGGTTACTCACATAAGAAGGGGATTAATATGATGAGATTTTTTTGCATGTGGTCTGATACACGTCTATCAAAACACAACTGTTTAAAACCACACAAAACATCCTAGACGGTAGCATCCCATAACAGCCCACCTGATATGATCTCAAATCCAGGTGTTGGGTCCAACGTCCTTGCCTTGATCAGGCCGAGTCTGAGTAGCTGAAAAAATGTGAATATAACAACAATGAGCCACACGCTCAGTAAGGGTATACAAATCACACTCCCCAATATATATAAGTATCTAATATCCCATCCCCAAAGAACACTCTATACCCTTTCTTACATTCCAAATTCGATCAATGCATGCATATCCACATTCACATTACATCCACAACCATCCATAACACATAGCATATAAACATTCAAGCATGTTATCACACCACATATAAACATATCATCTCATATAAACATCTCATATCATACCATCACATATAAATAATCATAACATAACACATAGCATGATAGACTCGATCGCATCGATGCATAGGTGATAATTAACTAACTAGCTCCAACTGATCGTACGATATATTTTCTCATGTTCTTTCGTATTTCTTTTCTTTCTTTTTTTTTCTCTTTAGGTTGGCCAACCCGATAGCGTCCTAAGCCCCCTGTAGATCAGGTAGCGACCTCGGCCATCTTGTCCTAAGACCCCCTGTGGATCATGTTGCGATCTTGGACTATTTTTCTTATCTTGAGCCCCCTTGTAGATCAGGTAGCGACCTCTGGCTATTTTTCTTATCTTGAGGGCCCCTGTAGATCAGGTAGCGACCTCTGAGGCCCCCTGTAGATCAGGTAGCGACCTCGTCCCCCGAAAACCCGTGCGGGACCCAGTTGGGCTAATTAATCAATTACCATCCTATATTATCACTTTCATATCATAACTCAATTTCATTCTTTCATCATATTCTTTCCATTATCATCTCATGTACCTCATGCATGCATTCATAAATCATATCCAGTCATCATCATCATTTCACTCATATACATATAAGCCTGCATACAATCATAACAAACAGATATATACACTCAAGCATGCATAAAATCATGACATATTAAATACATAACATATATTAAGCAAGTGTAATTCATATACACTTACCTCGCAGGTAAGAACAATAAAACCTCGCAAACCAACTATTGAGTCCGTCACTCGGACTATCCTCATTTCTCGTATTTGGATACGCTCACAAAGAACTAAGCTATAATTAACCAAAACCTTCAACAACACCTGCGGAGAATATCATATTCCCCGTATTAAACTTCTCGGTTCAAACACCTATTAAATTCATTCCTTTGAATTTAATTAGCTTATAGCATTTTCTAGAATCCCAACTTAATTAATTAACCTTCAATTAATAAATTAAATTTTGCCAGAATAACGTTTTGCCCGCAGGCAATTTTTGAACCCATCTGTCATCAAATCTCATCAAACAAACAACCCATAATCACCAGAATAAAGTAACGAGCATAATGGAATTTCCAATTATCCTTTTTGACAAGCCTAAGGTCAATTTAGGGTAAATCGCAATACGGAAAACGAATAAATTCATAACTTATTCGTTACTAACCCGATTGATGATCCGAAAGAAGATTCGGAATCACAACGACGCAGGCTACGCTCGGACACCATCAAATTCACCGGAATCTGAGCGACAGAACCTCCCTAGTATCATATATGCTCGACCAGACCTTCCCTTGCTCGGAAATGTAGAAACTTGGTACCAAAATGAAGAGAATGAAGAGAGGAATCCAAAAACTCAAACGGATTTGAAATCGGATTAGAAACGAAGAGTAGATCTGAGTTTGAAGGTTGAGAGAAATCAGAGCTTTTACGAGAAAACGTGAAAGTAAATGAATTAATAAACGATATTTCTGCTATTTATAGCGAATACGATAATTATCCTTTAGCGGAATCGATAATTATCCTTTAGCGAAGTCGATAATTATCCTTTCATCGATCCGAAAGCGGTTTAAGACCCCTTCTCCAAACTTCTCGAAATTGGAATAATAAATCTGAAATATTGTATGGATAATTATTCCGCAGTTGTCTCGAAAAACGCATATTCCTAAGCAGTCTTTCTTAACCTCTAAGAAACGAAATAGCGACTCTTTTGGCCGTTTTGCCTTTCCATGTTTTTTCATATCTAGGATATGTCCGATGTCCTAATCATTTTTCTCAACTGCATTTTTATTAATTGAAGCTCCCAAATTCTCCAAATAACACCGGGTTGTAATATCATCTAGGAGCAAGTTACCTCGAGAAATATCTCGTGTTAAAACGGATTTAATTGCTTAAAATTCTCGATTAGGTCATCTTCGATTTTTGACTGTTACAGGAGAAACCTAATATTGTTCGAAGAGTAAAGCCCTAAATCGGTCAGTGAGTTTCAATTCGAAGTTGTTGAGTGAAACCCTAAATTTTTTCAAGGAATGATGGTTGAAAGTATGTTTGCTTTGTACTAATGTTATTTGGTTTCAATATGGAGTTGTGTGTTGTTCAGTTCGAAGTTCTTTGTGCTTAAGTTTTGTGTGTTCCCGATTGGAATATGTGTGTTGTTCAGTTGAAAGTTCATTTTTAAAGAAAAAGTTGTATGTATGTTTGTTCAGTCTGATATTCAATTCTCACCATTTGACTGAATTTGTATGGATGATGTGAAGTGAGGAGACACCTCAATTATCACATATTTTCGCAATTATATAGTTATTGTCAATGCAAGTATATGATGATTTCATCAATGTCGAATCCTAAGAGAACTTTATATAGTTTGAAGTATTTCAAGTTTAAGATCAAGATCTAAATGTGTAAAAGAAAGCAAAAGGGTTGATCAAAATGATCAAACTTTTGGGGTTTTGAGTAACAAGTAGGCAAGTAACACAATGAAGTATCAAGTATGAGAAACACTAGGTTTAGGGATATTAGTACCAAACCATAGCTAGTAGCATGATCAAGCAAATTATGTTTAATCAATGAAGGAAAATATGAAGGTAGCATGCGTAATTAGGTGAACTTTGTCATAACATATGGATTTTATTTCAACTAATATGCATCACATGATGTTTGCTATCTACATACTAGTTGATTAAGCTTAGTGAAATTATGATGATACTCAAGATAAGCATCTCAACATTGCACACTCATCCACATATTACTTATAGGTCTCAAGTTGGATGATTAATCTAAACACCATTCATTCATGCTTAAAATATACAATGAGCTAGGAGAACAATTTAAACTAGTCATAGTCTAACATCCTACATTCAAAATAAATCCAATATGAATGAATGCCAAGTAGATTTCGATCCCTTTTATATGCTAATAACATGATTGGTTTCCTTTTAAATCATAAACACAACTTAAGAACAATACTATTCTATCATGATTTGGAGATTTTCACCCCAAAACCTAGCAAGCGAACTATTTACCCATTGAAAATGTGGACATGGTAACAGTAGAAACTAGTGACATGATTGCAATGTAGACGAGAAATAAGGAATGTAGGAAAAAGAATGGACGATTTTGGACTTACCAATCCAAAGTTATGAGAAAAATAAGTTGGGAATAAGATTTAGAAAGAACATGAATGAAGAACACCAATGTTTCTCCCTCTAATTGAATCTAAATTCGGCTAATTCAAAATCCAAGTCATTGTTTCTACAACCAACTACTGGCTAAGAGAATATGAGAGGCGTATGTAAATTGATATATTACAGTCAGTCAAATATCCCTTATATTGAGATTATTGCTCACTATTTAGTACATATGTAATTAAAAAAAAA
>BSUD01000005.1:125028904-125039909 GCA_033239045.1 Fagopyrum esculentum
ACATATGTAATTAAAAAAAAAAAAAAGGTACAAAAGTAGATAAGAAAAGTAATGAATATAATAATATATTATATATAAGAGAACTCTTTTATACCTATTTTAGCTTATATTATTATGATATAAATTAAAATTCATTTATAATAAATAAATACCTATAAAAAAATAAGTCAACTTGTGACATTTATAATTTAACAAAGCATTGTTTATCCATCTTACGGAAAAAGTTGTAAGAAACCCAAATAGAAGTGTAAATTAGATGTAGAAATTGGTGATTTTTATAAATTAGGGACTCTTTTTGCAATTTACAACATTGGTACGCAGGAAGTGTATGTAGGAGCGATTACTATGTTGTTAGGGTACCTCGCTTTCGGTCACCTGTAGGTGGAACCTATGCATCAGGCGTCTTTGTTAAGTTACTTTCATTGGAGCACAACCACATCAATTTTAATTTTATTTTACAGGTATATTAATTGGGGGTGTTTCCATTTCTTCCAAACGTTCACACCCAACAAAATTGTTCTCTTTCACACCTAATAAAATCCCAAATATATATGCTTACCTACAAACTTTTAGGTGGATGACGTCATTATTAGGTGTTTATGTTTTATTTTGTGAGGGATGAAGAGAAGAAGAAGAAGTGTACCGTTGGGAGAGATAGATGCCAACTCAAGCATCTAAATATACCATCAAAATTAGGGTTGTGCATACGGTCCGGACCGGATCGGTATACCGTAAATTGATAACACTCTTGACTGTAGATCGGACTGTTACAGTCTGGTCCAAGCCGGTCCGGTTCCGGGTTGGACCGATTTGTGCCTAAGTTGTGCAATTTGGTGAGGTTTTTCGGTCCAAAACCGGACCCGCACCATAACCCGACTTTTCAAAAAAACATGGGCCGTAGACCGGAACGGTAACGAACCGGTCAATGGACCGGACAGGTAACGGACCAGTCTACACAACCCTAATCAACATTACGGAATTTATTAAGACGTTGAATGATTGATCAATATTAATAAATAATGCATAATATTAATCAATTTTAAACTAATTAAAGCAATGAATAAGCTAGACAACCCTAGAAGCGTTACGTTGGGCTCTACAATGATTCCCTTCTAGTAAACTCTGCGACTCACTGCTTTCTCTCCGGCAAGGCTGTGAGGGCTAGGTATTCCCCGCCAGAGTATGGAGGTGGCTTGTGCATTCAGTACATCAGCAAGCAAGGGAAAGAGCAAGTATCAAATCCTATAATGCACGGACACGATTAGACACGTGAAGGCGACAACCCTCAAAAGCCTAGGAAACGAGATCAGGGAAAAGAAAACAAATAATATATCACTTTAAAACTATTGAAATGTAGAATTCATACATCATAATGAGTTACATATATATGAAAAACGCAATGATATATAAGTAGATAAAAATATTAAAATGACAACAAAATAACCGAAATAAAAGCTTATAAATAAACATTTTCAGTCTTATAAAACATAGAAATAAACATATTTAGTCTTGCAATCTCAAATAAACATACTTAGTTTCAAAATTGAAGAACGAACTATGCATTTTGCAAATCAAGAACAACCGAACAACATGATCAACCAAAGAAAACAATAATAAAATTTTGTAAATTAGAAAAAGTGAAAAATTTAGAATAACGCACTCAACATTCAACAAAAAAACTACACAATAAATTAGTAATCAAAGATTGAAAATTAATTTATGAAATCATAAGAAGAATGAAGAGAAGTGTTGACCGGCGGAACAAGAACCTTTTAACAATAGAACCGAAGAAGAAGAAGATTGGTGTCTTGCTTCCGGCAATCACAATCTCGTAGGTGGCCATGTGGGGTTAGGTTTAGTCAGAAGAAAATGGGAGAGAAGAAAAAAGGTTTTCTTTAAATTTTTTAAAAAAATAATTTTCTTTTTTTAACTTGAAAAATTAGGTTAAGCTTTCGTTGGCTGTGTCTTGACCAGACACAATCCGCGTCCTCGCCATGCCCTAGACATGTCCTACCTCTGAAACGTGTATTGACCGTATCGGGTCATATTAGACCGTGTTCAAGTTATGTCCCCGTGTCCAACACTAAACACACTGCCTTCTAGAAGTGTTCGTGCATCATATACCAAATCCATCTCACGTAGGAAGAATGTGTAGTCCTGAAAAGCAGTGAAGAAGTAGGCGAAGAGGGAACTCTACTTCGACAATTCTGATTGCTAAGGTGCTCACTTCCATGTTTTCAACTCCTACGCATTGAGGGTCACGATGATAAGTGTTTGGAGTTTGAAACATGGCTTCAAATTTAGGGAAGTCCAAAAGAATCTTTTTATTTTTTAATTCGCAAAAATAGAAGATAAGGAGCAAGTGATGTGTAGTGGTCTCTAGGCTATTGAAAAGGCTTTGTTGGCTCTGAAGGAGCCGGGTATGGACCAATTATCAAAGATGAAGTTCTCCTATATACCATTCTAGATTAGGATTTTAGATTTTCCGATTGGAACAACAACAATGATTGCAAAGGAGATTGGTGAGTTGATGGGAGGCCATATCGAAACAAATGACGAGAGCTTTAGTTATGCGAGTAGTTTCTTATGTATCAAGGTACTACTTGATGTAACAAAGTTGTTACGACGGGGCTTCCTAATGATTGTTGGTGGAGGCAAGATATGGGCATCATTACAATACGAACGACTACGAGTTTATGCTACTTGTGTGGAATCAAGTGGGAGACTGAAGGAATTGTTCCCTTTATCCAAGGTGCAATTACTGATGATGAGATAAGACATTAAATATAGGGATATATAATCCAATGATATTAGGGGTCATGGCGTTTTGCTAGAAGCTAACCATGATCAGTACATTTATATGATAAACGTATTTCTAACATTATGGGGTCCTACGAGGTCACACCATAACGAGCATGTGAACTAGATCAATTAAATGAGAGAGTTACCATATAGGAATATATGGTGAAAAAGGATATATTTTGTAGAAGTACAAAATATATTATGGAGCTGATAATTACTAATAAATAAGGGGTTATTTATATATTAATTACTATAATATATATCTTATAATTTAGGAGGATTTTAATAGTTAAATTCCCAACCCCTATTTTTGATATATACCAATCGATCGATTAGAAGAAGCAAGTCACTCGATTTTCCTCCCCCACAACTCCCTCTCAAAAGCTTCATCCTTTGTTCTAGCAATCGAAGGTTTATGCGATCCTTGTTTTGTTGATAGCATGAATTATAGTCTATATTTGGGGGTTTGTTTGGACGTTTTATCTTTCATAATCTGCATGTTTGTATGTACATTATGTGATTTTACTACCATTTCATCTACCTTTGCGAGAATCGAGGTCTACACCTAGTTTCGTTGTAATTGCAGGTAATATGGTACGTTTTGCATCAAAAAGGATCAAAAGGAGTCAAGAGTCATTTGGAGCTACATTCAGGAAGCACAACCATGGATTAAAGATTTACTTTGGACCAGTTTTGAGAGATTCTACATTCAGTTATGATCACCTCGGTTGACCAGAGGTTCACCTCGACCGAGGCGATCCAGAGACGCCGACTCGACCGAGGCGAACACCTAGGACGCGGCGAGAATATTTTATTCTTGGAAGAGATCTTTTAATTTTGGAAAGTGATCTTATATTTTTGGGCTGAGCTTCTGGAAGGAAGGAGATATGCAGAATCATATATTTTACCTATTTTTATGGGAATATATCTTCTTAAGATTTATTATCTTTGGAGGTTTATTTTTCCTATAAAAAGGGTTGGATTTTCACAATTCCATAACCCCGCTTACACCAAAAAAGGAGGCTGCATACATCGATTGCATCTCGCATACAAGCGCAGCAGCCGCATCCTACTCCAATTTGGGAGAGATTTGAAGAACCTTTTTTGAAGGTTGAAGGAAGATTGAAGACTATAGCTTTATAGCTTTTCGGAGGGTTTTGTAAGATTGTCTTCAATTCCTTTCCTTGTTGTCTTGTCTTGTTGGATTATTATCCAAGGAACGATTTTGTGTGATATTTGATTCAGTTATTGAAGTGTTTTCATTAAATTCTTCTTTGTTCGAATATTCACCTTCTTCCATATATTTAATACCTTCATTATGATGATGAGTGGCTAAATTTCCTTGTGTGATTCTAGGGTGATTGGCTGAAGGTTGTGGGAAAAACAATGATAGAATAATCTTAGATTCCAGTAGGATCCTGAAAGCTCGAGTCTTTAACCTTAACCCTAAGCACCTCGTTCGGTTGATGAACATCTCGGCCGGGGTGGAATTCTTCTGACCGAGGTGACTTATCCGACCCTAAACTGAGAGTTAAGTGTTAGAGTTTGCCAAATCCTATTCTTATTATACCTTCCTGGTTCAAAGCAAGCTTAGGATGAGACTTACCCGGTAATTCCTTAGTTTGTGTACCAACGATCATAAGTGTAGGTAATAAAGGTTTGTCCTTTATTGGGGTTTGAGTGTGCTTCCATCCCATCTTTGTGAGTTAGCCTGAGACTTACCCGGTAAAGGTTGATTCTATTCCCTTAGATGGTGTGTTAGTTTGAGGTTATAGTTCTTTATCTTAATTCCTTGAGACTTACCCGGTAATAGGAGTTACGGTTCAGGATTAGTGTGTAGTGAGACTTACCCGGTGATCTACTCCACTTTAGAAACGCCTTCCTCACGCAAAAATCTCAGCTTTGTCCGCTTATCTATAGATCTTGAGTTGGAACCACAACTAGATGCTTTAATCCCTAGAATTGCATGTTTGCTTTATTTGACATCTTATTCATCTTTGATTGTATTGATTGCTCTTGTGGTTAGCATTGACATTAGCGCACCGTATTGGACTTTGTTTCACCAAGTCCCTGTGATCGACCCCTGGAATTTTCTTGCTTTTACTACGATTGACCCGTACACTGCGGGTTCGCATCCTTGTTTTAAGCTTAAGTCTAGGGTTATAAATTTAAAGCTTGCACACACCGTTTGGAGCGAACAAGTTTTTGGCGCCGTTGCCGGGGACTTGGTCTAGACCGAGCCGGTACGGTTTGCTCTTGGGGCATTTGCCCCCTTATTGTCTAACCACTCTACTTGAGTGACTTTCGCAGGTTCTTTCTTAGGTTTATGCGAAGAACCCGCACTGGGAAGGAAATCGTTCCTTACGATCCCGAACCAGAAAAGACATACAAGAGACGCTTAAGAGAAGCGAAAATGGCCCAACAAGACGACCACGATCTTGCAGCCCAGTTGAGAGAGACGCAGGAGCTGCTACGTCTCAGTA
Organism: Fagopyrum esculentum; assembly: GCA_033239045.1. Lineage (NCBI taxonomy): Eukaryota > Viridiplantae > Streptophyta > Magnoliopsida > Caryophyllales > Polygonaceae > Fagopyrum > Fagopyrum esculentum. Next base: position 125,034,190 of record BSUD01000005.1, read on the forward strand.
AAGAAGAGCTAAGGCAAGAGAAAGAGGAGAATCAGGCCAGGACTGCAGCAATCGAAGCTGAGATTGCAGCAATTCGGAACCAGATTCAACCTCGACCGATGCAGAATCCAATAGTTGATCCTCGACCGAGGCAGAATCCAGTACCTGACGTCCCGGCCGATGTGCATCCGCTTCGGATGCCAGTCCGAGATGTTCTTCTTGCAGGAATTCCACAAACCCTAGGTCAAAGGATGGACCCTAATCAACAGCTGAGGCGTCCAGGAGTGAACCTAGGAGATCCAGCGGATCATGACTACGAACTTCGACCGCAAGTTCTAGCCATGATTCGCCAATGTCAATTCGGAGGGCTGGAGAAGGAGTCGCCGCATCAACATCTTCAAAACTACGAGATCTTGATGGAGACCTTGCGACCTCCCAGAATTGAAAATAACAACTACAAGCTAAGACCTTTCTACTTTTCTCTTAAAGATAGAGCTCTTACTTGGTATCAATCTCTTCCTGCAGGAAAGATCAGCACATGGGAAGAGATGACTACGGAATTCTTGACCAAATTCTTTCCCCCCTCAAAAACTGCTGAAATGAGAGGGAAGATCAATGCTTTCATCATGAAGGACAAGGAGAGCTTGTCCAAATCATGGGAGCGGTTCAAGGATATCCTTTTGGATTGCCCACATCATGGGATTCCAAAGATCGAGTTGTTGGAGATCTACTTCAAGGGGCTGGACGGAAACACCCAGTTCAATCTCCAACTACTCTCCGCCGGTACATTCATGGATATGGCGGTTGATGAGGCTTGGGACTTCATTGAGAAGCAAGCCTTGCACATGGAGAAGTACACCCACCAAGGAACTGAAGGTGGAGTTAAAAGAGTCAACTTTCAAGAGACTCAAACCAACAACAACCAACTCACGTCCTTGAAGAACGACGTGAAACAGTTGAAGGAGCTATTGATGGCTCAAACTAAGAAGGAAGAGCAAGGGAAAAGGAACAACAACAACAATAACGGGTACCGTAACAACAACAACGGACCCCGAAACAACAACTACAACAACAATAGAGGATCCAATAGCAACAATTGGAGGGCGAATAACCAAAACAACGGTAACAATCATTCAAACTCCAACTCTAATGATTCCTCTAACCCTTTCCTCTCTTCTCCTTCCTCTTCTTCTACTCCATTGAAGAGCCAAGGGCAAGGATCAAGTTCGTCTCAGCCGGAAAAGAAGGACGCAGTCCTGGAGGCAATCTTGATCAAGCTTAATGCTATGGAGAATTCTATGACTTCATTTTCGAGGGCCCAAAAGTCCTTCGAACAACAACTTGCTAATAGGGCGAATGAAGCGCCAAGAGATCCAGGGAAGCTTCCAGCAAAGACGGAAACTAACCCTAAGGGCCAATGCATGGCCATCACGACGAGGAGTGGACTCAAAACTACAGATCCAGTACCTCGCTCGACGCAGACCACCTCGGTCCAGATCCAGTCGAAGAACACCTCGACCGAAATGCCAACCGAGGCGGCGCAACAGAAAGCAGGAGGAACGACAGAAGTTTATGTTCCACCTCCTGCATATAAACCACCACTGCCATTCCCCCAGTCCAGAGCCAGAGCACATCTTGACAAGCACTTTGGTAAGTTCCTTGACTTGATGAATAAGCTCCATATTAATATTCCTTTCCTTGATGCTATTTTAGGTATGCCCGCCTATGGGAAGTTCTTAAAGGAGATTCTATCAAGGAAGAGGAAACTGGAGGATGTTGGTGAAGTTAGGATGACATCTAAGTCTTCGGAGCTTATAAAGATCATGAAGGAGAAGATGCCACCTAAATTGAGAGATCCCGGCTCATTTTGCATTCCCATTCAAGTTGGGGATGTCACTTGTGAAGCCCTTTGCGATCTAGGAGCCAGCGTGAGCATCATCCCGCTGGAGCTATGCATTAAGATCGGTCTTGGAGAGCCCAAGCCGGTCAAGATCCGACTCTACATGGCGGATCGCTCCATCACCCATCCCGTGGGCATTTTGGAGGACGTTCCGGTCAAGTTAGGTAACTTCTATCTGCCTATAGATTTTGTCGTACTTGACATTCCCGCAGATTATCCAGTTCCTATCATTCTCGGGAGGCCATTTCTAGCAACTTCGGGTTGCAATGTGGATTGCAAGAACGCCAAGTTGAAATTCAACGTTGGCGGCGATGAGGTGGAGTTCGCACTACTTGCAACCATGAAAGGGGAGCAACTAACTGATGATATCTTCAACATCTACGATGAAGAAGAATCAAGAGAATTGGTGAGCTCTATCCTTATTAATGATCCACTCGAAAGAGTTATAAGCTTCAGTTTAATGGAGGAAGGTATAGATGCTTCTTGTGATGCAGATATACGGAGCTTAAAGGCACTGGAAGAAGATCCAGGAGCCATAACTGAGAAGCTGATCCAGGAAACGAAGATTTCCAGCCTCGGATCCAGTAGCAGTACCTCGACCGAGGCACCTTCTGGACAGAGCGAGGTGTCTGAAGAACACCTCGGTCAACGCCTTTGCGCCTCGACCGAGGTCGACAGCGAGACGATTCAAACTGAGACTGCACCTAGTCCAGTTTCTGACACCACTCCACTGGAAAGAGGAAGCACAGATCCCTCCCAGAAAGCACCCCCAGTTGTGGAGCTTAAACAACTCCCTAGTCACTTGAGGTACATCTTTCTTGGGCCAGATTCTACTTATCCCGTTATTGTTAGCGCTTCCCTTTCCGATTCTGAATTAACTAAGCTAATGCATGTCTTGAGAAAGCATCGAAAAGCCATAGGGTACACCACGGATGATCTCATTGGCATTAAACCTTCTTTCTGCATGCATAGAATTCTAATGGAGGATAATCATAAGACTTCACGGGAACCTCAAAGACGGTTAAATCCGATCATGAAAGAGGTTGTGAAGAAGGAAGTTCTTAAGTTGTTGGATGCAGGTATTATTTATCCTATCTCGGACAGCAAGTGGGTCAGCCCGGTGCATGTAGTTCCGAAGAAAGGAGGGATGACCGTTGTGACGAATAAGAACAACGAGTTGATCCCAACGAGGACCGTTACGGGCTGGAGAGTTTGCATCGACTATAGGAAGCTGAACACGGCTACTAGGAAGGATCATTTTCCGCTTCCCTTCATTGATCAAATGCTCGAACGGTTGGCCCAGCATTCACACTTTTGCTACTTGGACGGCTATAGTGGATTCTTCCAGATTCCTATCCATCCGGATGATCAGGAGAAGACCACTTTCACATGTCCTTGGGGGACGTTTGCCTATCGGAGGATGCCATTCGGATTGTGCAATGCACCAGCTACCTTCCAGCGGTGCATGATGGCTATCTTTTCCGAGTACATAGAGGAAATCATGGAGGTATTTATGGATGATTTTTCTGTATATGGTTCCTCTTTTGATGATTGCCTATCTAACCTATCTCTAGTGCTTAAAAGATGTGAAGACACTAACCTTGTTTTGAATTGGGAAAAGTGTCATTTTATGGTTAATGAAGGCATTGTGCTAGGACACCTCGTTTCTAATCGAGGTATTGAGGTCGATCGAGCTAAGATCGAGACTATTGAGAAACTCCCTCCTCCTTGTTCTGTTAAGGGTGTGAGGAGTTTTCTCGGGCATGCAGGTTTCTATAGGAGATTCATCAAGGACTTCTCCAAGATTTCTAAACCTCTAACTAACCTCTTGAATAAAGATGTTGTTTTTGAGTTTTCGCAGGAGTGTCTTGATGCTTTTTACAGGATTAAGGAAGCGTTGATCTCCGCTCCCATTATCCAACCTCCTGATTGGACCTTGCCCTTTGAGGTCATGTGTGACGCTAGCGATGTAGCCGTAGGAGCGGTGCTTGGGCAGAAGAAGGATGGACGGACCACCGCCATTTACTATGCTAGCAAGACGCTAGATGAAGCGCAACGCCACTACGCTACCACAGAAAAAGAGTTATTGGCGGTTGTATATGCTTTCGAGAAGTTTCGTTCCTATCTAGTAGGGGCGAAAGTCATTGTCTACACCGACCATGCAGCCATTCGTTACTTGATGGCTAAGAAAGATGCCAAGCCGCGTCTTATTCGATGGATTCTCTTGCTTCAAGAGTTTGACCTTGAGATCCGCGATAAGAAGGGATCCGAGAATTCAGTTGCGGATCACCTCAGCCGGCTACCGGAATCCTCCCGCGAGACGGATAGCCCACCCATAGACGATTCATTCCCCGACGAGCACTTACACGTCTTAGAGCGTTTGATGGATCTACTTACTTCACCCCACGATGGAGGTGAAGTATGGGGTGAAGGAACCTCCTACCTAGTTTGAGACGCATCATGGTCCAGCTAGCGACCTTAAATCAAGCGCTTCTTGGGAGGCAACCCAAGGTATTGCTTTCTTTCCCGTTTTCTAGTCTAGTTTAGATAGTTTTTTGTTTTTGCTTTGCTTTGCTTTGTTTTTGGCGTTCTGGACAGACAACAGGAAGGAGCACTCCTGGAAAGAGAGAAGTTCGAGATTCTGAGAAGAAAGAGGCACCTCGGTCACTGTCAGAACACCTCGACCGAGTTGATTCTTGAAGCAACCGAGGCGACTAGGGTTTCTGCAGAACCGCCTCGGTCCGTACCACCTCGGTCCAGTCGAGACCATCTCGACCGAGGTGACAGCAGATCTCGCGACGGTATAAAAAGGGAAAATTACTTTTCACTTTTTATTTTTCACCCATTTCGACCGCGGCGACAGCGCACCTCGTTCTCCCTCGTTTCTCACTCTTTTTCGACGATTTCTGCTTCAAAACTGCAATTGAGGGGAAGAAGAATCGATTGCAACTACAGATCTGCAGAAAGATTGAGTGTTTCGACCGAAACGAGGTAAACAAAGTTCGAAAACCCTAACCGACTCGTTTACTGCTTTTTGGGCTTTGGTTGCCCTTGATTTTGCTGAGGAAACCCATAAGTACCCCTTAGGAAGCAATTGTAGTGATTTTAGGGGGAAAAGAACTGAATTTCTGAGAATTGAAATCGAAACTGCTACGCCTCGGTCCAGTCGGTCTGCACCTCGACCGAGGTGATTTCTGAGACTTGTCAGCAACCGAGGTGGTCTGATAGTGCTGTTTTGAGAAGATGAGTTCAGACAGATTACTGGCCCTTAGAGATAGATCCTCACCTTCCCCTTCCCCTTCTTCTTCCCGTCCCTACCGCCCAGTCATCCACGAGAGATGCCGGGTAGACTATGAGAGGATAGCGGGCCGTCCAGTTATCGCACCACGATTTCTGGAGGTATCCGCTTTTGACTGCCTAGGGTTAGAGGCTGACCTTAGGAGAATGATCGCCACAGTCGGGCTGGATCAGTTTTCTGAGATCCGAGCCCCAGCCTACATAGAGCCGACACTCGAGTTTGTCAGCTCCTTCTCCTACCTACCCACAGAGGGATCTGTGAAGTACCGGCTGATGAGCCGGAACTTCATAGTTCCATTAGAGATATGGAGAGAGATCTTTAGCTTTCCTGCCCCTACCGCTGTAGACTTTCCCTCCCGATCAGTAGCTAGGGAGTTTTGGGGACAGATAGCCCACATCACCACTCATGCAGACAGATGGCGCCCTGGAGATTCCAGGGAGAAGGTCATCTTTCACCCAGCCTTCAGACTCGCCCACCGGATATTCAGTGAGATGCTTCTGGCGCGTACTGAGACGCCCCAGAAGATCAGACAGGGGGAGCTCT
>BSUD01000005.1:125042537-125108301 GCA_033239045.1 Fagopyrum esculentum
TAGCCGTAGGAGCGGTGCTTGGGCAGAAGAAGGATGGACGGACCACCGCCATTTACTATGCTAGCAAGACGCTAGATGAAGCGCAACGCCACTACGCTACCACAGAAAAAGAGTTATTGGCGGTTGTATATGCTTTCGAGAAGTTTCGTTCCTATCTAGTAGGGGCGAAAGTCATTGTCTACACCGACCATGCAGCCATTCGTTACTTGATGGCTAAGAAAGATGCCAAGCCGCGTCTTATTCGATGGATTCTCTTGCTTCAAGAGTTTGACCTTGAGATCCGCGATAAGAAGGGATCCGAGAATTCAGTTGCGGATCACCTCAGCCGGCTACCGGAATCCTCCCGCGAGACGGATAGCCCACCCATAGACGATTCATTCCCCGACGAGCACTTACACGTCTTAGAGCGTTTGATGGATCTACTTACTTCACCCCACGATGGAGGTGAAGTATGGGGTGAAGGAACCTCCTACCTAGTTTGAGACGCATCATGGTCCAGCTAGCGACCTTAAATCAAGCGCTTCTTGGGAGGCAACCCAAGGTATTGCTTTCTTTCCCGTTTTCTAGTCTAGTTTAGATAGTTTTTTGTTTTTGCTTTGCTTTGCTTTGTTTTTGGCGTTCTGGACAGACAACAGGAAGGAGCACTCCTGGAAAGAGAGAAGTTCGAGATTCTGAGAAGAAAGAGGCACCTCGGTCACTGTCAGAACACCTCGACCGAGTTGATTCTTGAAGCAACCGAGGCGACTAGGGTTTCTGCAGAACCGCCTCGGTCCGTACCACCTCGGTCCAGTCGAGACCATCTCGACCGAGGTGACAGCAGATCTCGTGACGGTATAAAAAGGGAAAATTACTTTTCACTTTTTATTTTTCACCCATTTCGACCGCGGCGACAGCGCACCTCGTTCTCCCTCGTTTCTCACTCTTTTTCGACGATTTCTGCTTCAAAACTGCAATTGAGGGGAAGAAGAATCGATTGCAACTACAGATCTGCAGAAAGATTGAGTGTTTCGACCGAAACGAGGTAAACAAAGTTCGAAAACCCTAACCGACTCGTTTACTGCTTTTTGGGCTTTGGTTGCCCTTGATTTTGCTGAGGAAACCCATAAGTACCCCTTAGGAAGCAATTGTAGTGATTTTAGGGGGAAAAGAACTGAATTTCTGAGAATTGAAATCGAAACTGCTACGCCTCGGTCCAGTCGGTCTGCACCTCGACCGAGGTGATTTCTGAGACTTGTCAGCAACCGAGGTGGTCTGATAGTGCTGTTTTGAGAAGATGAGTTCAGACAGATTACTGGCCCTTAGAGATAGATCCTCACCTTCCCCTTCCCCTTCTTCTTCCCGTCCCTACCGCCCAGTCATCCACGAGAGATGCCGGGTAGACTATGAGAGGATAGCGGGCCGTCCAGTTATCGCACCACGATTTCTGGAGGTATCCGCTTTTGACTGCCTAGGGTTAGAGGCTGACCTTAGGAGAATGATCGCCACAGTCGGGCTGGATCAGTTTTCTGAGATCCGAGCCCCAGCCTACATAGAGCCGACACTCGAGTTTGTCAGCTCCTTCTCCTACCTACCCACAGAGGGATCTGTGAAGTACCGGCTGATGAGCCGGAACTTCATAGTTCCATTAGAGATATGGAGAGAGATCTTTAGCTTTCCTGCCCCTACCGCTGTAGACTTTCCCTCCCGATCAGTAGCTAGGGAGTTTTGGGGACAGATAGCCCACATCACTACTCACGCAGACAGATGGCGCCCTGGAGATTCCAGGGAGAAAGTCATCTTTCACCCAGCCTTCAGACTCGCCCACCGGATATTCAGTGAGATGCTTCTGGCGCGTACTGAGACGCCCCAGAAGATCAGACAGGGGGAGCTCTTCTCTTTATACTGCATGGTCACAGGAGGTTTCCCGGACTTTGGCTTGCTCCTGGCAGAGGATCTGCACAGGATCAAGGCCAAGGCGAAGGGAGATATCTGCTGTGGAGGTCTAGTCACCCACATCGCCACCTACCACGGGATGGACCTCAGTGTTTGCACATTAGCAGCGGCTCCGAAGCCGCTGGGTCTGCAGGAGATGATTACGCGGCGGATTCTTGTCCCCCGTGGATTGACCACTCCGTACGTTGCCATGCCTTGGGAGCGGACAGCGCCTCAGGGCATCAGATGGTCTGCACAGTTCTCTGTCGCCGACCCGCATTTCTGGCAGGCAGCATGGGTCCCGCTGATGGAGGACTATAGAGAGGGAGCAGCTGCTGCTGCTGCAGCTGCAGAGGAGGCTGAGGAGGTCGATGAGGATGACGGCGACGAGACTGTCGATGAGAGAGGAGGCGGCGTCCCGATGGACACAGGGACAGATACTGCTGGGACGAGCGCGCCTCCCATTATTGATCTTGATGAGGATGAGGAGGATACTGAGCCAGCGCCAGCTGAGACTTCTCCAGTCAGGCCCGCTAGGCGCAGGAGGCAGAGAGTTAGGGACAGAGCAGCACACCGACGGATTGATGACCTGACGGATCAGGTTATCGACACATATGCTGCACTTTCATTGGATATCCGGGAGATGCAGGAGCGGCAGCATCATCAGCACATGATGGCTCAGCTACAGTTCCAGCATGTCATGGGCTATCCCTATGATCCTGCTCAGTTCCCCTACATTCCACCACCACCACCGGATCAGGACTTCTGAGGAGCTGCAGGCTTTATTTATTTATTTTTATGCAGTTCGGCTCTTTATCCGGTGAGTCCTCTTTTATTCAGACTTTTATTATACCCACTGGGACAGTGTGTCTCAAGTATGGGGTAGTTGATGTATTACTTGACTTATTTGACTTCGATGTATTATTTGACTTATGATGTATTTTATTATTTCGGATATTTTCATATTTATGCTTCATTCCGCATTTATATGTTTATCTGAGATTTCATGCATACTTACAGGTTATTTGATTGAGAAAAACGTCGAAACCGAAAAAAAAATATAATGGTTTTAAAAAAATTTTTTCGACCTCGACCGGGACAGTTCTGGCAAAACGAGGTGTTTCACCTCGGTTGAACCAAGAACATCTCGACCGAGGTGGGTTAACTGAGAGTTTTCGAAAACGATTTTTGTGTTACTTATCTGGATATGATCTCAGTGAAGATCCTGTTTACTGACTGGTTTTAAATTCTTTATATGTTTGAAATGTTTTATAATATGTTTAAGTTGCTAAATGCTTTGTTTGAAATTATTGGCATGTTTAATATTTTGTTTTTATCCAAATTATGTTGAATTTGAAGGTTGACACCGCAGCATAAGTTCTCTCACATTCATCTTGGAAAGACCAAGGCATTTCATTCTTCTTCTTCTTCTTCTTGATCATGCTTAGCCCCTCATATACATTTTGCCTCCCTTTACCTATCCGGGAATTTGGAAGCAAGCGAAGTGGTGAAAGCAAATTAAAGTTGAAGATGGCTGAAAGTGAAAGTGTTAGAATGCAATTCTAGGTTTGGGGAAGTCAATCATGAAGATGAGTAACTCGGCACCATTCACATATCCGGGTGTTTGTGTCTTGCCAAAGTCGGATTGAGCGATATTCCTAACGGGTCATGGTATGTGCATCAAGGGTTTGATGCATCTCAAGAAATTGATGATTGCGGATTTCCTAGGCTTCGGTTATTGTGCACCTCTATCCATGCATCCCAAAAAGTAAAGCAAAAGAAAAAAGTGTGAATAAGCAAAGCTTATTGGTGGAAGATGTTGAAAGTCAAAGTGAAAGTGAAGTTCATCCTTTTCCCGGATTCTAGCACCACATTACCTTACACACATCCCTACCCTACACGTTTCTTGACCTTTTCTTTTGGGAAGCCCTTGAGACCCTGAGCTTGTTGATTGACTTAGCGGTTTAAATCGGATTATACATGATTAATTTTGATAATTATGATTTATTATGCATTCTATGATTTTATGCAAAGATGAACAACTTTCCTATATTTATAAAATGTTTTGATCATATTGAGTTTTTAATTTCCAGGAAGTATTCTCTTAGAGTGATCTATGATAGTTTCACACCATAAAATGTTTTTGAAAGACTTTTCATTGATTTTCTTGACTTATAATCCATTCTATCTTGATTTCTATATGAGGAACTTGCTTGGGGACAAGCAAGGGCTAAGTATGGGGTATTTTGATAGCATGAATTATAGTCTATATTTGGGGGTTTGTTTGGACGTTTTATCTTTCATAATCTGCATGTTTGTATGTACATTATGTGATTTTACTACCATTTCATCTACCTTTGCGAGAATCGAGGTCTACACCTAGTTTCGTTGTAATTGCAGGTAATATGGTACGTTTTGCATCAAAAAGGATCAAAAGGAGTCAAGAGTCATTTGGAGCTACATTCAGGAAGCACAACCATGGATTAAAGATTTACTTTGGACCAGTTTTGAGAGATTCTACATTCAGTTATGATCACCTCGGTTGACCAGAGGTTCACCTCGACCGAGGCGATCCAGAGACGCCGACTCGACCGAGGCGAACACCTAGGACGCGGCGAGAATATTTTATTCTTGGAAGAGATCTTTTAATTTTGGAAAGTGATCTTATATTTTTGGGCTGAGCTTCTGGAAGGAAGGAGATATGCAGAATCATATATTTTACCTATTTTTATGGGAATATATCTTCTTAAGATTTATTATCTTTGGAGGTTTATTTTTCCTATAAAAAGGGTTGGATTTTCACAATTCCATAACCCCGCTTACACCAAAAAAGGAGGCTGCATACATCGATTGCATCTCGCATACAAGCGCAGCAGCCGCATCCTACTCCAATTTGGGAGAGATTTGAAGAACCTTTTTTGAAGGTTGAAGGAAGATTGAAGAGTATAGCTTTATAGCTTTTCGGAGGGTTTTGTAAGATTGTCTTCAATTCCTTTCCTTGTTGTCTTGTCTTGTTGGATTATTATCCAAGGAACGATTTTGTGTGATATTTGATTCAGTTATTGAAGTGTTTTCATTAAATTCTTCTTTGTTCGAATATTCACCTTCTTCCATATATTTAATACCTTCATTATGATGATGAGTGGCTAAATTTCCTTGTGTGATTCTAGGGTGATTGGCTGAAGGTTGTGGGAAAAACAATGATAGAATAATCTTAGATTCCAGTAGGATCCTGAAAGCTCGAGTCTTTAACCTTAACCCTAAGCACCTTGTTCGGTTGATGAACATCTCGGCCGGGGTGGAATTCTTCTGACCGAGGTGACTTATCCGACCCTAAACTGAGAGTTAAGTGTTAGAGTTTGCCAAATCCTATTCTTATTATACCTTCCTGGTTCAAAGCAAGCTTAGGATGAGACTTACCCGGTAATTCCTTAGTTTGTGTACCAACGATCATAAGTGTAGGTAATAAAGGTTTGTCCTTTATTGGGGTTTGAGTGTGCTTCCATCCCATCTTTGTGAGTTAGCCTGAGACTTACCCGGTAAAGGTTGATTCTATTCCCTTAGATGGTGTGTTAGTTTGAGGTTATAGTTCTTTATCTTAATTCCTTGAGACTTACCCGGTAATAGGAGTTACGGTTCAGGATTAGTGTGTAGTGAGACTTACCCGGTGATCTACTCCACTTTAGAAACGCCTTCCTCACGCAAAAATCTCAGCTTTGTCCGCTTATCTATAGATCTTGAGTTGGAACCACAACTAGATGCTTTAATCCCTAGAATTGCATGTTTGCTTTATTTGACATCTTATTCATCTTTGATTGTATTGATTGCTCTTGTGGTTAGCATTGACATTAGCGCACCGTATTGGACTTTGTTTCACCAAGTCCCTGTGATCGACCCCTGGAATTTTCTTGCTTTTACTACGATTGACCCGTACACTGCGGGTTCGCATCCTTGTTTTAAGCTTAAGTCTAGGGTTATAAATTTAAAGCTTGCACACACCGTTTGGAGCGAACATTTGTCTCGGTGTAACACCCCAAGTTCGGGGAACTCGAAGCGTTATGGGCTAGAATCTCACAATGGGGCCCATCCCTTAGAGTAGCAACAACAACATCAGATCATACAACAAGGCACAAATAAATGAAAAACCAAAACTCAATATAAAACCAAAGGTTATAACAAAGGGAAGCGTAAAAGACTCGCAGCCGAGTTCAAAATAAAGGAAAAACAATAACAGAGAGATAAACCCAATCCCTTCCTATAATGTACGGGAACCCCGGATGACCACACCGTCCGGATCACTCAGCAGCATCCCTAACATGTGGAACATCTACAACATCGGTATAAACTGTTAGCTAACATTCTAGATATCACAAAGACAGTAAGACACAAACACACAAAAGGTAATATAAACATATAGCATGCTCACACTCAGCCCGTTATTATCTTTCATTAAGTTATCCATTATTAATTCAACTTCTTTTGTCACACGAGAATCTCCCGAAACTCGCCTACGCTTCCATCTACCAACAAGAATAGATCAGTATTATCCATTACCTGCAGGTCTGGGTTGCAAGAGCACCAACTACACAAGTGGTCACCGCCCGATTATCATACACTTGGGCCAATTACTGTTATAAAGGTCAATCCTATTCCAGTTATTCGTTATAACAATAAATAACAACACATCAAGCCAAAACCATCAAACTAATACACAAAACGCAGTTAAGTAAGTCCAAGGGACTTACCTCACTCGATGGTGACTCAAAGGTCAGCAAACAAATCAGTTTTCCGCAGCAAAAAAGATGGAATGCCTGCTCAACAAGGCATCACGAATCAGGAACAAAACGATTGTTATAAGTCTATAACTTCTAGTCTCAATGATCTCTAAGAGATCTTCACATGCTAAGGTCTCAACCTTAGTCTTACAGATCAGGAAGGGTCAACAACATCAACATAAGCCAAGGGAAGGAGCGAGGAAAGCAAGGAAGAAAGCAACTCCCCAAGAACGGGATTTACTGCAGAAGAACTGCGGGGGCGGCCAGACACAAGCGTGGGGGCGGCAGAACAAGCAGTTTCTTGGGCGGCAAGACAGAGGTGTGGGGGAGGTTACCGTGCAGAAAGCGACCGTCGACTTCTTCAAGAGCAAGGAACTTAGCAAAGGCCAAAGCTTTCTTCTCTCAACACACACACACACATCACAACTCAACCAAGGGAGCCAATGAACATGAACGAATCAACAATGGGAAGGCCAATAAAAATCAAGGCTCAAACTTGATTCTTGTGAAGAAGAAAAGGAAGAACGAAAGAAGAAAGCGAAATAGAAGGGAAAGACATGCAGCAACTCATGAAAGTGGTGGAGAAACAAAGGAGGAGACTTACACGTCTAGCAAGAGATCACAAGGAAGAAAGGTTGCAATTGTCGAGGTTGAAGAAGGACATATGCAAGAAAGGGGAAAAGAAAGAGAAACAGGGAACTTATAGAGAAGGGTTGGAAAACTAGAAGGAATGACGTCTTTAGGGTTAGGAGATCATAGGAAAGCCGGTCCATAAGATAGAAGATCGGATCTTCTATCTATGGAAAGAAATAAAATGGATGAAAAATCAAATAAGCGTGATTTGTGGCAAAATTGTAGGGGCAGTTCGCCTTGCCGCAAGGGCAGCTCCCTTCACCGCGGGGGAGATGAAGACAAAAACTAGGTACATCCAACTCAGCAATCATCACATAAACACTGAACTCAACTCATATATTCCTACTCGGGGCACATAACTTAAAATGTCACAAAAGCATGCACAACTCAACAACGAAAACTAAAACTCCAACATCTACGCTATAGATACTTCCAACTCAACATAAAACTCTAGATAGTTCCTCTGAATACTATCCTTTGTCTCCCAAGTTGCCTTATTTTCTTCTCGCATTGACCACTAAATCTTCATCATAGGTATGTCCTTCGATCGCAAGCGTCTCGTACTACGCTCTAAGACAGCTATCAGGTGCTCTTCAAACGTACGGTCTGGCTCGACCACTAGATCCTTGTGACCGACGATGCGTTTTGGGTCTGGTACGTACTCCCGTAACTGAGACACATGGAAGACCGGGTCAACACCCTCAAGTCTTGGTGGCAATGCAAGTCTGTATGCTGCCTCTCCAACTCACTCCAGAATCTCAAAAGGTCCAACGTATTTGGGACTCAACTTCCCCTTGATGCCAAAACGTCAAACACCTCATGTCGGGATACTCTCAACCATACTCGAGCTCCAACTCTGAACTCTAGAGGTATGCGCCTCTTATTTGCATAAGACTTCTGGTGACTTTGTGTTGCTAGCATCCTCTCTCATATCACCGCTACTCGAGCCATATCATTCTGTATTTACTCATGTGCTACTTCGCTAGCGCTACTCGACTCGTCCCAATACTCCGGTGTACGACATCTTTGTCCGTATAAGGCCTCATAAGGAGCCATCGTGATCGATACATGCCAACTGTTATTATAAAAAAACTCTACCAAGGGAAGGTGATTTGGCCACACTTGTCCCCAGTCTAACACGCAGGCTCTCAACATATCCTCCAGAGTTTGGATGGTCCGCTCCGACTGACCATCTGTCTGAGGATGATAAGTAGTCGTGAACTACACACTCGTACCTAGGGCGGCATGCACTTGCTGCCAAAACCTCGAGGTGAACCGTCTGTCTCTGTTAAAAACTATAGTCCTAGGTACTCCATGAAGTTACACTATCTGTCTGGTGAATTCCTCTGGCAATCGAATTACGTGCCACGTTTCCTTGATAGGAATGAAGCGTGCGGTCTTCATCAGCCGATCCACTATAAACCAAATGGCATCAAAGCCTCGACTCAGTCTCAAACCGGTGACAAAGTCCATCGAGATGTCCTCCCACTTCCACCGAGGGACGAGAAGTGGTGTAGCTTGCCTCTTGGTCAATAATGCTCGATCTTGACCTACTGACAGGTCGCACACTGAGCTACATATCTCGCCACATCTGGCTTCAGACCTCCCCACCTGAAAGAGCGTCTAATATCCTGATACATCTTACTCGCACCGGGATGCACTGAGTAAGGTGTAGTGAGCCTCCTGTAGGATTCGTTGTCTCAGCTCTCGATCTGAAGGCAAACATACACGCTCTTGGCGTCTCAAAACTCCATCGGTACCGACTGCAAACTGTGGTGCCTCTCCTCGAGACATCCTGTCTCGGATCCGTGTCAAAGCTGGGCAACTCTCCTACTTCTGTCGGATTTCTACCAACAAATCAAGTAACACCTCTAAGGTGGATAAATGGTTGTCAGAATCCGGAAAGTGGATATCTATCTATAGCCATGTCAAGTCTCGGTGTAATTGAGGTTGAGTTGTCAGCCGAGCGATCACCATCTCCCGGGGAGTCTTCCTACTGAGGGCATCAACTACCACCTTTGCCTTCCCCGGATGGTACAAGATCTCAAGATCAAAGTCCTTGATCAACTCCAACCATCTCCTCTAGCGGTTATTGAACTCCCACTGAGTGAATATGTATTTCAGACTCCTATGGTTTGTGAATATCTAACACGTAGCTCCGTACAAATAATGCCTCCATATCTTCAAAGTGTGTACAATAACAGCCAACTCAAGATTGTGGGTAGGGTAATTCTCCTCATACGTCATCATCTGTCTCGACGCGTATGCTATAACCTTACCCCTCTTCATCATAATACATCCTAAGTCAAGCTTGGATGCATTGTTGTAAACCACAAAGTCCTCAATGCCCTCTGGCTGAGCTTAGATAGGAGTAGAGGTCAACCTCTTCTTCAGCTCCTCGAAGCTCTGCAAGCACGGCTCGGACCACACAAATCTCTTAGTCTTCCTTAGCAAGGAAGTAAGTGGTCGATCGATAACTAAAAAGCCCTCCACGAAGCGACGGTAGTAGCCCGCCAATCCTAGGAATTTGCGTACCTTCTTAACGTTCCTAGGAGGTGGCCAAGATGATACAAACTCGATCTTCTCAGGATCTACCTTGATCCCTTTGGCGGAAACTATGTCACCAAGGAATGCTACCTCAGACATCCAAACTCGCACTTAGAGAGCTTAGCGTAAAGCTCTCTATCTTCCAGGACTTGGAGTACGATCCTTCAGTGTCATGCATGCTCCTCTCTGCTGCGAAAGTATACCAAAATATCATCGATGAAGACTACCACGAACTGGTCTAGGAAATCAATGAAGATGTTGTTCGTCAAGTCCATGAACACTGCGGGCGCATTCGTAAGCCCAAAAGGCATCACTACAAACTCATAGTGACCGTATCTGGTCCGAAATGTCGTCTTGGCTATGTTCTGCTCTCTCACCCTCATCTTGTGATATCCGGATACAAGGCAATGGGTACTTATTCTTGATGGTCATCTTGTTAAGCTCTCGGTAATCAATACATAACATCATTGACCCATCTTTCTTCCTGACGAAGAGTACTAGTGCGCCCCAAGGAGAAACACTAGGGCAGATGAATCCCTTCTCAACTAACTCCTCGAGTTGCTTCTTAAGCTCAAGCATCTGGATAAGTGTCATGCGGTAAGGTGCCTTCGAAATCGGTCTTGTCCTAGGCTCTAGATAAATGCCAAAGTATACACTTCTTTGTTGAGCTAAACTTGATGGCTCTCCAAAAATGTCGGTAAACTCGCATGCTGCCGGAATTTCCTCCAACGCTAGACTCGTACTACCCTTCATGGAATTGCACCAAAAAGCCTCGCAGCCCTGATCGATAAGTATCGCAGCTCAGACTGCACTAATGACTGGACCGGTCTTTCTGAGATCCCATCCTCGGAAAATCTCCACATGGCTAGACTCTGTAGTTACCGTCATTGTCCTCTTGCCGATGTCTAGAACAGTCTGATGTAGATCCATCCAAGACATGCACATAATTACTTCTTCATGTACTAAGTGCATAAAGAAGAATTCAGTTGGCCAATTGCGAACCTCTCGTGTACCCCTAATCTTACCCCCATTGAGTAATCATATAGCGAAGGGTCTCCCCTCTATGGTAACTATTACCAATCTATCTACACATGCATCAAATATAAAAGAATGCGTACCACCGGTATCGAAAAGAACTCTGATAGGAAAACCATTAATATGAATGGCACATGTGGTCGTTGGCGTTGTCGGTTCTACAACACTCCTCAGCTCATAAACTCTGGCTTATGCATCTCTAGTGTTTGCAGAACCACCAACTCGTCCCCTACCTCTCCCGTTTCTTTGAGTAGAACCTTGAGGAACGGTAAAACCAGGAGCTCTCTACTGCTGCTGGTGGTACTGAGGTCTTTGTCCACCTCCAACAATGTTGGCAGGTGAAGATCCCTACTGAGATAGCACCTTGCCCTGACGGCAAAACACAACTCTATTTCCTGGCTTGCCACAAGAAAATCAATTCACTGTAGTCTTCTTACAGTCATCTCGATCGTATGTTTCCGACACCTCCGTAGTTATGACACTGCCGTCCTCTGTCAGAACTCTACATCGTCTGTTGGAAATCAGAGTGTCCCGGTGTCTGACTACACCCGAATCTAGCTGCTCCAGCTCTAGTAATGACTGGTCTAGTCCTTTGCCTCTTCATGGGACCTCTTGTCTGAGAAGCTCGCCTCTGATCCGGTCGGTCTCTCTCATAAGGAGATGCTCTATTCTAATATTCCATCAAGGAGTCGCAATGGAAACCAACAAGATAAGAGCGGATAGACTCTCTCAACCTCTGAGATAAAAGATAAACATGCTGATCCTCGGGTGGTGCAGACGGACCTAGCAAAGATAACTCATCTTGAAACTTGCTGACAACCTCAGCAATACGGAGATCCTCGAATCCATCCTTGAGGATATCATGTAGTCGATCTCTCCTCAAAACTTCAAGGCAATAGCGATCCCTGATCATTGTCTTCATTTGCTCGTAACTCGTGGCCTTGCCACGGGCAGTCCTCCACCAAGAATGAGTATGATCATTCAGCAATGTCTGTGCTATGTCGACTCGACGTCTCTCCGGACAACCGATCGCCTCCATAGCAGAATCCAACTGTGCTAGCCACAACTCCATCTCTAATCCAGTCTTTCATGCGAAAGAAGGAACCTTCAACTAGTTGAAAGCCTTCAACCAATAGTCGGGTCTCATCTCTCTCGCCTACCTCAATTGATCTCGCGGGTACTGGCGGTGCTAGTGCAAGTCCTCTAGCCTTGATAGCCTCCTCGAGAATCTGCACGTACTCGTGGTATGCAGAAGCTCCAATGGATACTTGACCGGACTCGGTCGACAACGCTCTTTGTGCTCCGGACCTAGCGGCGGTCCCGTTCCCATCCTCGGGAACAACACTCTTAGCAACCTCTTCGACGAATGCCTCAATGATAGGCGGATGAGCAACTGGGGCTTGGCCCAGACCTCTAACTAGTGGAGGTCTTCCGTCACGTCCTCGTCCGCTGACTGTAGGTGGAAGAGGTGGTCGACCCCTTCCTCGTCCCATAACAGATGTAGCTCTAGTACGCCATCTACGATAGGGATATATAGATATAGAGCCACACCACAACTAAAGCAGAAATCCAGAAAAAAAATATCAAGGCCAACATAAAGAAAACTAACTACTGAGATCCGCGGAGGTAGTGGTGGTCGGCCGTACATCTATCCCAAACCAACAAGTTCAAAATCAAACACCCCATTTTTGAAAATATAGACCCCTTGCGGGTTCTGTTTATTTATCTATTCAACCTTTAGAAGATTGCGAGTGTCATTGTTGCCAACTAGGCTCTGATACCATATTGTAACACCCCAAGTTTAGGAACTCAAAGCGTTACCGGCTAGGACCTCACAATGGGTTCCGACCCTCAGAGTAGCAACGACAACATCGGATCTTACAACAAGACACAAATAAATGAAAAACCAAAATTCAATAAAAACCAAAGGTGTAAAATATTCGCAACCGAGTTCAAAACAAACGGAAAACAACAACAGAAAAATAAACCTGATCCTATCCTATAATGTACGGGAACCCCGGGCTACCACACCGTCCGGATCACTCAGTAGCATGCCTAACATGTAGAACATCTACAACATCGGTATAACACATTAGCTAACATTCTAGATATCAGAAAGACATTAAGGCACAAATACACATAAGGTAATATAAACATATAACATGCTCACACTCAGCCGGTTATTATTTTTCATTAAGTTATCCATTATTAATTCAACTTCTTTTGTCACACGAGAATCTCCCGAAACTCGTCTCCGCTTCCGTCTACCAACAAGAATAGATCAGTACTATCCGTTACGTGCAAGCCTGGGTTGCAAGAGCACCTCCTAGTCTCTTGTAGAACTAGACAAGTGGTCACTGCGCGGTTATCATACACATGGACCAATTACGGTTATAAAGGTCAATCCTAGTCCGGTTATCCGTTATAACGATAAACAACAACACATCAAGCCAAAGCCATCAAACTAATACACGGAATGCAGCTAAGTAAGTCCAAGGGACTTACGTCACTCGAAGGTAACTAAAAGGTCAGCAAACAACTCAGTTTCCTGCAGGAAAGAAAGACGGAAAGCCTTCTCAGCAAGGCATCAGGAACAAAAACGATCGTTAGAAGTCTATAACTTCTAGTCTTATTGATCTCTAAGAGATCTCCACAAGCTAAGGTCTCAACCTCAATCTTACAAATCGGAAAGGGTCAACAACATCAACATAAGCCAAGGGAAAGATTGAGGAAAGCAAGGAAGGAAACAACTCACCAAGAACGGGAGTTACTGCAAAAGAACCGCGGGGCGGCCAGAAAGAGGAGCGGGGGAAGCAGAACAGGCAGACGTGGGGGCAGCAAAGGGAAAATCTTGCTTCTCTCAACATACACACGTCACAACCCAACCAAGGGAGCCTATGAACATCAACGAATGAACAACAGGAAGGCCAATAGGAATCAAGACTCAAACTTGGTTCTTGTGAAGAAGAAAAGGAAGAACGAAAGAAGAAAGCGAAACAGAAGGAAAAGGCATGCAACAAGTCATGAACGTGGGGTAAAAACAAAGAAGGAAGAGACTTACACGTCCAACAATAGACCACGGGAAGAAAGGTTGTTGCTTTCGAGGTTGAAGAAGGACGTATGCAAGAAACGGAAAGAGGAAGAGAAAGAGGGAATTTATAGAAAAGGGTTGGAAAGTTAGAAGGAAGGACGTCTTTAGGGTTAGGAGATCATAGGAAAGCATGCTACTAAGATAGAAGATTGGATCTTCTATCTATGGAAAAAAATAAAATGGAAGACAAATCAAATCGGCGCGATCTGTGGCGAAGCCGCAGGGGCGGTTCGCCATGCCGTAGGGGCGGCTCCCTTCACCGCCTGGGTGGTGAAGGCAAAAACTGAGTCTTACACTCGGGTGTACCAACTAGAGGAGTAACACTTGGGACTCTACATATCCTTGGAAGAGTTTTGAACACGCATAAAAAGGTATTCATTTTCCCTCTATCTAATTTATTGTGCATGCGGTCCTTGTTTAGATGTTTAAGAAATTGTTTCCTGAAATTTCTCTTTTACACATCTAAAAACCCTACAGTGGTATCAGAGCCTCTTGCATAAATTGATTAGATCAAATTATAAAGGTCATGGTTTGATGCATGTTTTATTGTTTTGTTTCAAATACAAACGAGATTGATTGTTTGGATTAATTTGCATGATTAAGGTGTAATATTGGATATAAAAACTCAAAATTTTCAGCCTAATAATATAAGAAATAGCTGCTGGAATTTTTGAAATTTCATGTATAATATATGTTATAGGTTTAATTCATTAATTAGTCCATGCATTTGTTGCCTAAGGAAAGAACAAAAGTGCAAAATTATAATTTTTTCATGCTTAATTGATGAATTAAAGGTGCTAAAATTTATGGATTTTTATCTCATTAAAACTTGTAAAAGTTAAAATTTTTGAGTGGGTGAAAAACGAGATTTTCATCGGATTTTGAATCGGGTAAAAATACCACCGGAAAAGTCCACCGGAAAACAGGTTTTCGGTGAACACCAGCGAAAAACCACCAGCCATAGCACCTTGTGCCGCCGCAAGGGATGAACCCTTCTAGGGTTTTGGAGAAGTTCACGGCAAAGATTAATTTATTTTTTGTAGGGTTTTAGATTATTATTTTACTAATTACCTAATATAATGAGTTAGTTATCTAAATAATAATATTTGTTTCCAAAAGATTTATATATGATATTCTATCTAGATAAATATGATTTATCAAGTTGGAAATGAATAAATTTAATTGGACAATTTTGGTAACTAGGCCTTTTTGGGAAACTAGAGTAGTAACTAGGGTTTTTAATATTGAGCTAATTTAGTAAGTATGCTTTTTTTTATATTGTACACTAAGTAGACTTTTATTAGTTTTCCAATTAGTAAATATACCCCTCCCATATTTTTTACCGTCCATACCCTAACCTCTCCTTCGTTCTTCCGCTTCTCTCGCCCTAACACTCACCCTCACCCTACTCCCGTTCTTCCACTTCTCTCGCCCTAACCCTCACCCTCACCCTACTCCCGTCTTCTCTTTCCCCTTCCCGACTGTGTCGCTCTGCCTCAACCATCCGGTTACCAAAGTTAGACGCCGAGGAGCAGCGGCACGCCGCCAAGGAACCTTCGGCCACCAGACCCGACGATGGATTGATGTCGACCAAACCAGGATGGGCTCGACATCGGCGACGTTGGTGGTGGGCGGGTAAAATGGTGAATCAGGATACAGTGGTGATGAGGAAGCATATTCCAAAAGTGTGAAGGCGATGAGGAATGCCAGATCTAGATTCACATCTAGATCTGGCCTATCATGTGACAAGAGGTCATGAGGAAGGGCTTGGACTATGGGAGGTTTTACCTTTAGTGGATTGTATGTTTTACCTTCAAAAAGACGGGCAAAGTTGGCTCACTTTCAATCCTCCTCTTCCTTATTGTTCCTGTTTCAAGATCCTCAGTTGCAAGAAGGAAATATTGAATTGAGTTAGTTGAGATGGTGGGCCTACAATTTATCTGCGTCGCATATCTTCATCTACTACACACTGCCCTCAACCATTTATGACCCAGCACTTGCCTTGCGTATCTGCCTAAGTCCATGTTTTGTTTTTGACTTTTCACATTTTCATTTCTCTAGTTAGTGCAAATTCACGCATCTACCTTTTCACATTAGTTGATTATATCTTTATTATTAGCTTCTGGCATCTAATTTCTGGTATCATATTTTCTGGTATGGTATGATGAAAAATTATTGTAGTAATTTCTAGTATCTAATTTCTGGTATCATAATTTCTGGTATGATATGATGAAAAATTATGGTAGTATGAAATTCTGATATGATGAAAAATTATGGTATTATGAGATATTATGGTATTATGAAAAATTCTGGTATTATGAAAAATTCTGGTATTATGAAATTCTGGTATTATAAAATTCTGGTATGATAAAATTTTGGTATGGGAAATTCTAGTATGTAAAATTCTGGTATGTAATTCTGGTATATAAAATTGTGGTATGTAAATTCTGGTATGTAAAATTATGGCATGAAAAATTATGGTATGAAAAATTTCTAGTATGAAAATTTTCATACCAGAAATTTATTCCAGGAAATAAAAAAAATAAAAAAGATAAATAAAAAGAAAAAAATAAAATAAATAAACTAAATCAATTAAGTAATAATATTACAACTTAACACTAACTAATGTCTATTATTCTTTTTTTATTAAAATAAAGGCATTAATTATTTTTACCTACCATTAAATGAAAGTGGTAAAAAAAATATGGGGTACATTTACTAAATCATATTCTCAAAAAGGCCTAATATGTCAAATTCTCCCTTTAATGTTTCAGTTAAGTAAATATACCCCAACCTTTTGTATTTATTTTCAAACTCTACAAACTATTCTCTCAAGGGGTACATTTACTAAACACAAAACTAGAAAAAGCCTAGTAAACCAAATTGTTTCAATTTAATTTTGTTAAGATATGAGATATTTTAACTTAGTTAAATTATATCCTAAATAAAAAGATATCAAATTATTATGGAAAGTTATCTATTTAGTTTATGGTCTTAATTAAGAAATGTTCTAATTTTTACAAGTTACTATATTAGTGCATGGGCCTTTTTATAATAATAATCTAATGTTAGAAATGTTTTAATATTAGAAAGTTACTATTTTTGAAAAGGTTCCAATTTTTGTAAAAAGGTTACACCTTTATCATTTTTATGTTTAATATATGATATTATTGTCATCCACAATATAATTGATTAAAATAATACCGGAAAGGAGTTTTCACTTCATATTTTTTTTCTTTCTCTTTAAATGATAAAGTGATTGTTATGTTCTTAAGTGTATATTTCATTTAAACATGTATGTATGTATGTATGTATGTATGTATGTATGTATGTATGTATGTATGTATGTATGTATGTATGTATGTATGTATGTATGTATGTATGTATGTATGTATGTATGTATGTATGTATGTATGTATGTATGTATGTATGTATGTATGTATGTGTGTCTATATGTATGTATGTATGTGTGTGTGACTATATGTATGTGTATGTGTGTGTGTGTGTATGTATGTATGTATGTATGTATGTATGTATGTGTGTGTATGTATATATGTATGTATGTATGTATGTATGTATGTATGTATGTATGTATGTATGTATGTATGTATGTATGTATGTATGTATGTGTATGTGTGTGTGTGTGTATGTATGTATGTATGTATGTATGTATGTATGTATGTATGTATGTATGTATGTGTGTGTGTGTGTGTATGTATGTATGTCTGTGTGTGTATGTATGTATGTATGCATGTATGGATGTATGTATGTATGTATGCATGCATGCATGTATGTATGTATGTATGTATGTATGTACGCATGCATGTATGCATGTATGTATGTATGTATGTATGTATGTATGTATGTATGTATGTATGTATGTATGTATGTATGTATGTATGTATGTATGTATGTATGTATGTATGTATGTATGTATGTATGTATGTATGTATGTATGTATGTATGTATGTATGTATATGAAGATATGCTTATGCAATTGGTTACTAGTATGACCCTAATCCTAGGATAGTTATATATAATTTGCGTATCGTTATGGTTTTATTGTACACGATCTGCACATCGTTATGTATTTTTGTTATTTTAAATTTCTACAAGAGTTATTTTAAATTCATTATACAAGAAGACAGAAGTCCTAAAGAGCTCGAAGGATTGAGATCCATGAAGGTACAAGAATGGTGATTTTTTCAGGGGCAATACTAGGAACCATTTTTTTAATGTTTTTTTTAATGCCTTAAATTTCCGCTTGTATGTTTGTTTGTTATTTTTGCTATGTGTTCACTTTAAAATAACAACCTCCCATGCTTAAAACGTCCCTTAAAAGAATATTGACAATTGTCTTTCTATATCATAACCGATCCCTATTTAGGAACTTGTAGGATAGGTTCCGTCAAAGCGGGGTGTTCTTACTTTGACGTAGATACATTGCAGTTATGTTCATACTAAGGGGCATACTGCCTTGATATGGTTTACTCAACAAAAGACCAAAAGATAAAGTTTTGGATTTTGAGGCATATGAGTTCATATGAGATGTGTTCTCATCAACCAAGAATTATAAGGAGTTATAATTAGTAAAGGAGTTTACTTACCTTGATTGTATGAGACTTAGGGTAGTGCCAAAGTACACTAAGGTTCGTATATGATAGGATCTTGGGATCATTTTTGCTTAGTAAGGTAATTGATAATATGAGTAGAAATGTGCAAAACCTTAATTGTTTATAATTGATATAGCAGTTTATAGTTTTTGCAAAATCAATCACATCTAATCTGCATTTTATTATTTCTGTGTTTTTGTAGTCCACCATATCAAACGATAACCTCAAACTTTCTTTACGCTCCATACTCGAAAAAAAAATTGAACGAACAAAACATCCTTGATTGGGAGAGAAATATGAGTATTGTTCTCAAGTTAGAGAACCAAGAGGATGTCTTGGAACTTCCAATCCCTGAAATCACATTGGACTCATTTGATGCGGACCTTGTGACGTATGAGGCAACCACAGAAAAATGACGCACTATTACGTGTTTGATGTTGGCTACGAAGGAACCATGTTTTCAACAAAGGTGTGAATAAATGGACGCATATACAAACGATGTATAACCTCCAAGATTTTTGTAAGGAGAAGGCTAGGCTTGAAAGTTACTCGACCTTGTCAGCCATCCTACATTGCAAATTCGAGAGAGGTAAACTAGTCGGACCACATGTTTTCAAAATGATTGGCTTGTTTGACAAGATGGTTCGACTAGGTAGCGCATTCAACTTAGAAGTAGCCACAAATATGATCCCGAACTCTCTCCATGATGGGTTCATGCATTTTAGATCGACATATAATATGAATGCTATGAACAAGACGCTAGATGAACAACATATCATGCTCAAGACTACTTAAAAGAACATTATTGTTGACCCGACGAAGGAAGTTCTGATGGTTAGGAACAAGGGATGTAAGAAGGGGCCAACGCAGCAGCAAAAGTGGAAGGGTAAGCAAGTTGGCCAACCGACAGTTTCACCCCCTAAGGTGAAGGGCATGAGTGCTTCTACTGCAAGGCCATAGGGCATTGTAAGAGAAACTGCCCCAAATACTTGGACGGTAAGAAGCAAGGGACAATCTCTACTTCAGGTATTCATGTTATTGAAATTTTGTCAACTAATTCTATTTCATGGGTATTGGATACCGAATGTGTTTGTCACATTACTTCGAATGTGTAGGCACTAAGAAATAGAAGGGCACTACGGAAGGGGGAGGCAGATCTACGGGTCGGTAATGGAGCAAGAGTTGTGATGTTTCCATTGGAGATTATTGCTTGTCTTTACCTTTTGGCTTAAAGATAGAACTTAATAGATGTTATTTTGTTCCATGCATTACTAAGAACTTAATTGCAATTTCAGTTTTGAACCGTGAAGGTTATACTTTTACCATTACATATCACATGGTGATGGAGATTTATAGGAATGGTATTTATTATGGTCGCGCGAACATGAGTAGTAATGGACTATACATTATAAACCTCAAAACGGGGATATATAGCATTAATACAAAAGGAAAAAGTCAAATGAAACAAATGAAGCAAACCTATGGCATTGTCGATTAGGTCACGTAGGCATAAAGCGTATTAAGGAACTCCAAACAGTTGGACTACTTAAACCATTTGATTTGGAATCATTTGAAACATGTGAGTCCTTCCTAATGGAAAAGATAACAAGGTCACCTTTCACTGGTACGAGTGGAAGGACTTCTGAACTTGTAGCACTCATGCATACGAATGTATGTGGACTTATGAGTACAGAAGCTAGGTTTGGCTATCGCTGCTTCATTACATTTACTGATGATTTTAGTAGATATGGGTATATCTACTTAATGAGCATAAATCGGGATCCTTTGAAAAGTTCAAGGAATTCCAAAATGAAGTAGAAAGGCAAAAAGACAAGAAGATAAAAGCACTTCGATCGGATCGAGGGGGCGAATATCTGAGACACGAATTCGATCATCATTTGAAGAGTTGTGAAATTGTGACCCAACTCACTCCTCTAGGCACTCCACAACTAAATGGTGTGTGTGAGAGGAGGAACATGACTTTGTTAGACAGTGTCCGTTCAATGATGAGTTTTGCGGATCTTCCATTATCCTTCTAGGGATATGCTCTCCGAACATTTGCGTTCGTTCTAAACAGGACTCAATCATATTCAGTTGACAAGACACCATATGAGATATGGACGGGAAAAGTTCCTCACTTTTCATTTCTGAGGGTCTGGGGGTGCGAATCTTATGTAAAGCGTTTACAATCTGATAAACTAGCACCAAAATCAGATAAATGTTACTTCGTTGGATATCCCAAGTAAACTAAGGGGTATGTTCTACCATCTCATAGAGAACAAAATGTTTGTTTCTCGGAATAGTGTCTTTTTTGAAAAAGAACTCTTTTCCAATAAGCCAAGTGGGAGAAAAGTTCAGATTAATGAGATTAATTGTGAGCAAAAACGCAACAAAACGAGGACATGCAAGAAGTCACTAAGGAACGTGACTATTTTGATGAACCTCTTGCGAGGCAAGTTAATCCAGTTCAAGAAGCAATTCCAACAATAGATCGGGATAAAGAGGAACCACATATTCATGTGGAGAACTCTACAAATGCGGAACTGTATAATGATGTAGGAAATCATACAATTGAAATCTCTCCTATTGTTGGAAAAAATTGGAGATCAAACAGGGTAAGACGACATCATAGACATTTGGATGACTATGTGTTACATGCTGAGATCGAAGTGCTCCTGATGGAGCATAACGAGCCCGCATTCCTACAAGCAAGCTAGTTGTGACAGATCAAAACTCCGAAAAGTGGCTCGATGCCATGAGATCCGAAATGAAATCCATGTCAAATAATATCAAGTATGGGACTTGGTTTTTTGCCTGATGGAGTAAAATTTATTGATTGGAAATGGGTCTTAAAAGTAAAGACAAACAAGGATGTAAATGTCTTTGTTTATAAAGCAAGGTTGGTTGCTAAGGGATTTAAACATATTCATAGTATTGACTATGAAGAGACGTTTGCCCCGGTCTTCATGATCCGGTCCATTAGGATAATCCTAGGGATTGCTGCATTTTATTATTATGAGTGTTTGCTCCAAAACGTGTGTTTATACGAGTGAAGATAGTCTTAAATTTATACCAAGAATAAAGCAAATAAGCGAACCCGCATTGTACGGATCAATTGCAAGATTAGCAAGTATTCCAGGTTCGAACAAAAGGACTATGGTGAAATCAAGCGGATAAGTCAACTAGATAAGATTCTTGCAAATAACAAAGATCAAAGCGAAAGAAATCAACGAAGATATATCAATAAAGGAGAATGCAAATTCTAAAGATTGTAGCATCAAGTTGTGGTTTTCGATTCAAGACTCCTAAAGATATATGGACAAGGTTGGGGTTGCGAAGGTAAGGTGTTTCCTCTATGGGATAGATCATGGGGGTGGTCTCACTATCTACTATCCCAAACCAAAGGACCTATTATTGGGTAAGTCTCTAGGAACTAAGGAAATAAACTTTTGCTCACACTAACAACTTCAACCTAAGGGAATAGAACTAACCATCACCAGGTAAGTCTCAGGTTAACTCACAAAGGCAAGTTGAAGGCACACTCAAACCTAACAAAGGATAAACCTTTGTTACCTAGAAAACGTCATCGTCGGTACTCAAGAAAGGAATCACCGGGTAAGTCTCATCTTATCCTCAAGTGTAAGCCTTAGAGGGATCTAAGGGTATAAAGCTCTCAACAAAGGCTAGGATTTGGGCAAACTATGACCTAGGCTTAAGGTTAAGACAAGATCGGGCAAACAGTGACAAATCTCAAACTGTTCATACTCAAATCTCGGCCGAGATTCCTTGAATGTTCGAGATCGGCGACTGCGTAGGTAAAACTCAACCTTTAGGATCCAATCTAACTCAAAGGGTCATTCTATCATCATTTAAAGCACAACCATCAACTAGTCACCCTAGAATCGCAAGGATTTTAGCCAACAATAGTCATATTTGAATCAAGCAAGTAATCCTTCGATGTTGTTCCTTCCTTCTCTATCCTGCTTGTCTTCTTAAAGCTTCCTGAGTAAAACTGAATCTTGTATGGGCGTCTTGCCTCTTCGTTGGAGGTCTTTTCAATGTTGAAGACTATAAGATATTTATAGGGATAAATCTAGGGTTTTATTAGAATGGGCCTTAAAGATAGATCGCAACTTAAAGATAAACCCTAGCTTAAAGATAAATTACGGCTTAAAGATAAATCCTAAATTTTTGGGCCAAAAAAGAAATTGAGTCCGCTGGTATCAGAGCCCACTTCGGCGGTATCAAAGTCCACTCCAGCGCGGTATTAGAGCCCACACCACAGTATCAGAGCCCTCTCCGTGGTATCAGAGTCCACTCTAACGTGTTCCTACCTTCCTTTATGCTCTTTTTGTTCCGCATACATGCTTAATTTTTAAATATGTCATTTTGCTCCATTATTCATCAAATTACCTACAAATGCAATAAAACTTTGTGTAAATCTCTATTCAAACAATATAGGTGAATATAAGCACAATTGCTATGAATATATGTCTACGCATGTAAAATAAAGGAAAATTCTATATAAATGCATGGCTAAATATTGGTCATAATTCATGTCATCAATGAGATATGACAAATGGATGTCAAGACCGCATTTCTAAATGGCTATTTAGAAGAGGATGTATATATGATGAAACTTTAGGGTTTGGGGGGTCTGGAATACCCTAGGAAGGTTTGCAAGCTTAAGAAGTCCATTTATGGACTGAAGCAAGCATCCAAGAGTTGGAATCTTCGATTTGATGAAGTGATCAAACAATTTGATTTCATTGGATGTGAAGAAGAGTTATGTGCTTACAAAAAGTTGAGTGCGAGCAAGGTGACTTTCCTAGTCATGTATGTAAATGACATACTACTCATTGGAAATAAAATTCCGATGCTGGAAACAGTAAAGGGATGGCTTAAGAAACATTTCTAAATGAAAGATCTAGGGGAGGCCGAGTGCATACTAGACATCAAGATCTAAAGAGATAGACATAGAAGGCTAATTGGTCTCAGTCAAGGAACTTATATAGATAAGGTCCTACATAGATTCAAGATGGCAAATTCCAAGAAATGATATCTACCTATGCAACATGGGATCCATCTCAGCAAGACCCAGTGTCCTAAGACACCTGGTGAGATTTAGAGGATGAGCAAGGTTCCCTATGCCTCTACTATAGGATCGATCATGTATGTAATGGCTTGTACTCCACCAGATGGGATCCATCTCAGCAAGACCCAGTGTCCTAAGACACTTGGTGAGATTAAGAGGATGAGCAAGGTTCCCTATGCCTCTGCTATAGGATCGATCATGTATGTAATGGCTTGTACTCCACCAGATGTTTCATATGCTTTGAGTATGTGTAGCAGGTATGTTAGCATGAAATATTGCGATATTCTAGGCACTTATGTTGGTTGTTTTTCTCTCATTATTGTGTACATGGATGAAGTTTAGAAGCAATTGTTAGCTTGTTCCTCTATTATTGTCGATATGGATGTCTACATTAGCTTTGTGTTGATTGTAGGCAAAAAGGAGCTAAATGGGAGCTATTGAGAGAGAAAAGAGAGGATTCGATCATATCCAAGGATTAGGAACACATCAAGGAAGCTAAGAAAGAAGCTAGGATGAAGAATGTCACGACACAAAGGAAATCACAAGTATTCTACACTTCCACGCCCTGAATTACGGCCTTAGAAGAGTCCACGCTCTAAACCACGGCCGTGGATCTTAGCATCATGAGCGTGGAGCACTCCAGTAAGTTACACGGCCTAAAGTATGGTCGTGGAAGTCACAGGAGACCGTAATCCATTTCCACGCCCTAAACCACGGTCGTGGAAACCCTTGAGACCGTGATTTAGGCGATCTTTTGACGAGACTTTATTTGCCACGATATTTACATGATGGGCCTAGACGGTTATTTCTTTCCCGTCTTATAAAAAGGTCAGAAAAGAGAGTTTTGGGGATCCGCTCTTACGGCCGTTTAATCTCGCAACATTTGCGATTGATCCCGCGGAGACGCTGACGGCCGCTTACCTTGCTTGGAGCATTCTTGCCTAGGGTGGATTGAAGATCGCCGAAGGTTTTAACCTCTTTCTTAGGTTTTGACATTGGAGACGGATTGACAACCTGTTCTTCATACTTAACTTAGATTCTTGTGAGTTTTTGTGTTATACATTCTGAATCCATCAAACATTGCTTCTTGTGTTACGGATTTGACAATTGGTTTTGAAGTTTTATTTAGTAATCGAGGGTTTTCATCTTTTATTCTCTTTGATTTGAATATTGATATCATGACAATGATTGTTGGCTAAAACCCTTTAGCAATTCTAAGGTGAAGGGTTGATAGTTGTGGCTTAGATGATGATAGATCGATCATAAATTGATTGGACCTTGAGAGTTAGAGAAATCTCGTCGACGAACCCAAATCACGGCATGTTCTTGGAGTTTCACAGCCGTGGTTCTCAAGATCTGACCGTGATTTACTCTAGTTTACGAACCTTGCTTTTACTTTGATCCAAGGTTAAAGATTAGCTTTAATCTAGTCTTGGTTTACCCTTTTCTAGGTAGTAGTGAGACTCATCACCCTCTATTTCGATTTCGAGTGTCATAACCTTAATCGTTTTAGTTAGTCTTGATCCTTGGGTTACAAGTTTGGGTATTTGAGATTAATTCTTGTCCATAGATCCTTTCTATACTGAAGCCTCAACAACCTTTATAGAGGGTATTTTTAGATAAGTCACATAAAGTCTTGGAACTTCACCGTACATTGCTTTACTTTAGCATACCTTTGCAACTCCTAACTCTGTCTTTAGTTCTTTAGTATATCTTGAATCGATTGCCACATTTGGATACCTGGATCTTTAGGGTTGCTGTTTTCCCAATATTTGCAAAGCTTTACCCTTTTATTTGCTCGATAACTTGAGATTGGGTTTTGTTTCACCAAATCCATGCGATCAATACTCTGCAATATTTGCTAATCTACACCGATCCGTACACTGCGGGTTCGCTTGCTTTTATTCTAGTTTTATAAATTTAAGACTTGATTGCACGCACGTTTTAGGGCGAACAAGTTTTTGGCGCCGTTTCCGGGGATTTGGTCTAAACCAAACTTCGGTTTTCGGTTGTCGAGCTTGGAAGCTTTGCTGTTGTTATTTGATATCTCTTGTGAGTATTAATTGCAGGTTCTTTTAGGTATATGCGCAGGTCTAGATCCAACAAAGACCTCCTACCTTTTGATCCGGAACTTGACAAAATTCTTAGGAAGAAAGCCAAGGAAAGAAAGATGGTTGAAAATAAAGAGAGAGATGTCCAAGCGGAATTAGACGAATCTCAACGTCAACTTAGGTTGAGTGAGAAAGCTCGTATAGATGCGGAAACAAGTCATCAATTCCAAATTGATGAACTTAGAGCTATGATGTTGGACATGAAGTTGGAGCTGAATGATTCTAAAAAGAAGAAGAAGGTCAAGAAGCCAACTAAGTCCATTAGAGTGGAATCATCCGATGATGAGGAATTCGATCTGGATATGCCACCACTAGAGGAGATTGATCCAACGATCAATCCAGTCCGGATTAATCCAATACCAGCCGTTGTTCCTCGTGTCCCAGCTGGGGGTGCGAGAGCCGCTCGTGTAGATAAAGAGCCGAGAACTCTTGGCCAAAGGATGGATCCAATTCAGCAACCACGCCGTCTAGGTCTGAACTTTGATGTTGACGATATTCAGGGGTTTAGCTTTAACCCACAAGTTATTACCATCGTTCGCCAAAACCAGTTTGGAGGAACGAGTGTTGAATCTCCACATTAACATTTACAGAATTTTGAGATTATTATGGAGACAATGAAGCCAAAGAAAGCAACCACCAACAATTACAAGATCAAGCCATTCTTTTTCTCTTTGAAAGGGAAAGCTTTATCTTGGTATCAAGCTCTTCCAAATGGAAGACTCAACACATGGGAGGATCTATATTCGGAGTTTCTAACTAAGTTCTTTCCGCCATCCAAGACGGCGGAGTTGAAAGGTAAAATTAATGCTTTTTCTATGAGATCTAATGAAAGTTTGTTTCAGTCTTGGGAAAGATTTCAGGATTTACTATTGGATTGCCCACACCATGGCATTTCCAAATTGGGATTGTTGGAAATATACTACAAGGGACTAGATGTGGAAACACAATTCAAGCTCCAATCACTTTCATGTGGCTAATTCATGGACATGAGGGAAGATGACGCTTGGGACTTCATTGAGAAGCAAGCCCGAGTCATTGAGAAACACTCTCATCGGAAAGTGGAAGCTAACCAAGTGGAGCAAGGAGCGAAGCTAACACAAGCTACTCAAACTCAAATCTTTTCTCTCAACACCGAGATTAAAGAATTGAAGGAAGTCATCAAAGCCAGCTTTCAAAAGCCTAAGGAGCATGGTGTTGGTTATTTAGGAAACAACAATAACCATAATGGGAATGAGAATACCAATCGCAATAGCCGGAACAACAACCGGAACAATTGGAACAACAACAACCGGAACAACAATTGAAACAACAATATGAATTCACACAACAACAATTCGCGTTCCAACCAACAACAAAATTCCGGTAATTCTTATCCCAACTCAAGAAAATTCCATCTTCTTCTTCCATTCCTTTGAAAAGCCAGTGGCAAACATCTAATAGTGGAAGCACTTCGGGGAAAGAGAAGCCCGATCCCATGCTGGAGACGATCTTGGGAAAGCTTCAAGGACTAGAGAGTCACATCACTAAGGTTGATAAAGCCCAAAAGGTTTTAGAAAACCAAATGTTCAGCAATGCTGAGGAAGTTCCTAGAAACCAAGGAAAACTTCCAGGAAAGACGGAGGATAATCCAAAAGGAAGGGTGATGGCTATCACAACTAGGAGCGGAGCAACAACCACCGACCCGCAACCTAAGTTTGTTGAAGTTCCCGTCGAAAGGGAGAAAGAAAAGGGGAAAGAGAAGGAAGACATCTACATTCCTCCTCCAGCTTACAAACCTCCCCTACCATTTCTACAATCTAGAGCAAGAGCGCGTTTAGACAAGCAATTCGGTAAGTTCATTGAAATCATGAGCAAACTGCATATTAATATACCTTTCATTGATGCAATTGTAGGTATGCCAGCTTATGGAAAGTTCTTAAAGGAGATCCTCTCTAACAAGAGGAAACTGGAAGACTTTGGAGAAGTCAATATGAGTTCGGAATCGTCGGATCTCATCAAAACGATGAAAGAAAAAATGCCCCCAAAGCTGAAGGATTCGGGGTCATTTTGTGTTCCAATCGGAGTAGGAGATGCCACATATGATGCATTATGTGATTTAGGAGCAAGCGTTAGTATCATTCCGCTTGTCTTATGCAGGAAGATCGGTTTAGGCGAACCTAAACCGGTGAAGATGACATTATACATGGCGGATCGATCCATAACTCGTCCCGTCGGTATAATTGAAGACATTCCGGTCAAGCTTGGTAAGTTTTATATTCCAATAGACTTTTTTGTGTTTGACATTCCTACAGATAGTCCGGTCCCGATCATACTCGGAAGACCGTTTCTTGCAACATCCGGTTGTATGGTGGATTGCAAGAATGCTAGACTCGCCTTCGACATAGGAGAGGAAAAAGTAGAGTTTGTTCTTTCCACTATGCTGAATGAACCAACTCTTGGAGAAGATATGTTCAACATCCATGATGAAGAGGCATCTAGAGAGGAAGTAAGCTCAATTCTATTCAAGGATCCATTGCAAAAGGTGATCACTATGAACATTATGGAGAAAGGAGAAGAAGAGGAATGCAATGAGGAAATTGAAGCTTCGGAGGAGCTAAAGGAAGTGCATGAAGAAGAGTATGAAAAAATCTACGATGGGTAAGAAACGTGAAGAATCACGGCCAGTCGTGCTATTCCACGGCCGTGGTTCCCACCAACATGACTGTAATTAGCTATTCAGAGGACTCCAGTAAGTTACACGGCCAAAACCATGGCCGTGGAACTATCAGAGGTGCCGTAATTGACTTCCACGCCCTAAACCACGGCCGTGGAGGAAACAGAGGTGCCGTAATTTTGGGAAAATCTGAGAACAATTATGTTCTTTCCACCAATACTATTGAGTCTTCTTCAACAACTTCTATATCCTTAGAGACTTCTAAGGAAGCATTGGACACCCCTCAAGAGCCACTAGAGACTCCGATAGTGATGGAATTGAAACCGCTTCCAACACATCTAAGGTACGCATTTCTAGGATCTAATTCTACCTTTCCGGTAATTGTTAGTTCCGATCTAAGTGAAGATGAACATATTAAGCTTATGGTCTTTCTAAGGAAACATAGGAAAGCCTTAGGTTACACTATAGAGGATCTAGTAGGAATTAAGCCTTCATTATGCATGCATAAGATCCTAATGGAAGAAGACTTTAAAACTTCACGACAACCTCAAAGGCGGTTAAATCCGACCATAAAAGAGGTTGTCAAGAAGGAAATTCTTAAACTACTTGGTGCAGGTATCATCTACCCTATCTCCGATAGCAAGTGGGTGTGTCCCGTACATGTTGTTCCAAAGAAGGGAGGAATGACGGTTATCACCAATAAAAACAATGAGCTCATTCCTACAAGGACCGTGACTAGATGGAGGATGTGCATTGATTACTGGAAGCTAAACAATGCAACTAGAAAGGATCACTTCCCATTACCCTTCATTGACCAAATGCTTGAAAGGTTAGCACAACATTCTCATTTTTGCTATCTTGACGGTTATAGTGGCTTCTTTCAGATCCCGATTCATCCGGACGATCAAGAGAAGACCATATAAAACATGCCCATGGGGTACGTTCGCTTATAGGAGAATGCCGTTCGGGCTTTGCAACGCCCCAACCACCTTCCAAAGGTGCATGATGGCTATCTTCTCGGAGTACATAGAGGAGATCATGGAAGTTTTCATGGATGACTTTTCTGTTTATGGTTCCTCTTTCGATAATTGTCTCTCTAACCTTTCTCTTGTGCTACAAAGGTGTGAAGACACTAACCTAGTTCTTAATTGAGAGAAGTGCCAATTTATGGTGAAGGAAGGCATTGTACTCGGACACTTGATCTCTAGTAGAGGGATTGAGGTAGATAAGGCTAAGATAGAAACCATAGAAAAGCTCCCTCCTCCATCTTCGGTGAAGGGGATAAGAAGCTTTCTAGGACACGCTGGATTTAATAGACGTTTTATAAAGGATTTCTCTAAGATATCAAAACCTCTTACTAATTTACTGATGAAGGATGCAGTTTTTGATTTCTTGCAGGAGTGCTTAGATGCATTTCATAAGATTCGGGAAGCTCTAATCTCAGCCCCGATCATTCAACCTCCGGATTGGAATCTTCCATTCGAGGTTATGTGTGATGCAAGTGACGTAGCTATAGGAGTTGTGCTTGGGCGAAAGAAGGAAGGCCGAACCCACACTATCTACTACGCTAGCAAGACGCTAGATGAAGCGCAACTTAACTACGCCACTACTGAAAAGGAATTTCTAGCTATTGTTTATGCATTTGAAAAGTTTCGTTCTTATCTTGTAGGTGCAAAGGTGATTGTATACACGGATCATGCTGCGATCCGGTATCTACTTGGAAAGAAGGATGCGAAACCAAGGCTGATTAGATGGATTCTTCTCCTACAAGAATTCGATCTAGAGATCCGTGACAAGAAGGGTTCGGAAAATTCTGTTGCGGATCATTTGAGTCGTCTACCACACCTAGAGGACGACGATCTACCTATAGATGACTCCTTTCCGGATGAGCATTTACACATCATAGAGGAGTGCATCGACAAGATAACTAAAGGTAACGAACCATGGTTTGCTGATTTTGTTAACTATTTGGTTTGTCAGGAAATACCACCCGGACTATCCTATGCGCAAAGGAAGAAGTTCTTTAAGGATGTCTGGGAATACTTTTGGAACGAACCTCTACTCTTCAAGAGAGGTCCTGACGGCATCATTCGAAGATGTGTGCCGGAAGACGAGATGCAAAGTGTCATCCGTCATTGTCATTCACTACCCTGTGGAGGACACGCTAGCTCGAACAAGACTAGCGCTAATCTGGATTTTTTGGCCTACTTTATTTAAAGATGTGCAAACCTTTGTTTCCTGCTGCGATGCTTGTCAAAGAACAGGGAACTTATCTAGGAGAAATGAACTGCCTCTTAACAACATTCAGGAGGTAGAGATCTTTGACGTTTGGGGAGTAGACTTCATGGGACCTTTCCCATCATCTTGTGGAAACCAATACATACTTCTAGCTGTAGATTATGTTTCGAGATGGGTTGAAGCAATTGCCTCTCCAACTAATGATGTCATGGTTGTAGTTAAGTTCTTCAATAGAACTATCTTCCCAAGGTTTGGGACACCACGGACTATCATTAGTGATGGAGGCTCTCACTTCATTGCCCGACGATTCAAAGCTCTACTAGCTAAGTTTGGGGTGACTCATAAGATCGCCACCCCTTATCATCCACAAACGAGTGGACAAGTGGAGATTTCGAATTGGGAGATTGAAGGAATCCTAGAAAAACCAGTTTCGAAGACAAGGAAAGATTGGTCTTTGAAGCTAGATGATGCATTGTGGGCATACCGGACTGCATACAAGACTCCCATAGGAATGACACCATATAACCTTGTGTATGGGAAGTCTTGTCACTTACCGGTGGAGCTGGAACATAAAGCGTATTGGGAGGTTAAGTGGTTGAACTTCAGCATGAAGGAAGCGGGCGAGAAGCGCCTTTTGGACCTTAATGAGCTTGAAGAACTTCGCTTAAACACTTATGAGAACGCCAAGATCTATAAGGAGAGAGCGAAGCGTTGACATGATAAGCATATCATTCCAAAGGACCTCAAAGAAGGATATCAAGTTCTCCTCTTCAATTCAAGACTTCGTCTCTTTCTAGGTAAGCTTAAATCTCGTTGGACTGGACCTTATCTAATCAAACATATTTTTCCCCATGGCGCAGTTGAAGTATGGGGTGAAAAGGGCGGAAGCTTTAAGGTGAACGGTCAACGACTCAAGAAGTATTCACCGGAACTCCAAGGTGAGGAGTTCGCGTCTACCGCTCTCGAATAAACGCAGGTACGGTCTAGCTACAGACCTTAAACAAGCGCTTCTTGGGAGGCAACCCAAGGTATTACACTTATGCTTTTGTTTATCATTCTTAGATTAGATTAGTTTAGTTGTTTTTTCTTTGTTTTTGCCCTCGATACCTCCCGGTATGTCGTGTTTTTGGATGTAGGATCAATGGAATAAGCAATGGAAAGGAAAAAAGTTAGAAGGAATTGACGAAACTTGGATTTTGGCACATTACAGAGATTTTCACGCCCTAAACCACGGTCGTGGAAGCTACAGTGACCGTAATTTGCAAAAGTCTGAGAAAAATCACCAAAACCACGGTTCCGTACAACACCACGGCCGTGGAACACCCCGAGTGACCGTGATTTTCCAAAAATTTTACGGCCATTATATAAACCACCTTCCTTCACAAAAACACCCCATTCCCCAATTCCACGCCCCTCTTCCACGACCTAAAGTCTGAAAATCCTCCCCATCTCGCAATTCTTCGTTCGGAAAGCGTTTCGAACGATTATTAGTGCTAAAGTGAAGCATTTCCGATCATCTACAAGATCTAATCGACAAATCAAGTGGACAATCCCTGCAAAAGACGGAATTTGGATTCAAAGATCCAAAAACCTAGGTTTTTCTTCTATTTCTCTACTTTGTCAATTCGGGTCTATTTCTTGCAAGAACTTAGAGATATTGCATAGGATTGAGATTGAAATTAGTATAGGACAAGCTTTGCTGAGTTTGGTGATTGATTTGTTGAGATTTGAGCAAAGCAGAGCCGAACCACGGTCTCTGTAGGTTCCACGGCCGTGGTTTCTGTAGAACAGACCGTGATTTTCTCTCCGAGATGGATTTTGTAAGGAGAATGTCGACTAGGAGCAAGAAATAAAAAGGTGACACTTCCTCCTCCTCCCAAGTACCCCCTAGTGAGCCACCATCACCCCCACCTCCTAGAATTCCAACAATCCATGAGGATTACCTCGATGCCTTAGAAAGGATCGAGAAGAGGCCGGTCATAGGACCACGCCACCTAGTTCTTGAGGATTAAGAGCCGCTAAATGTGGTGAATGACCTGACTTGGCTTCTAGATAGAGCCGGTTTGATCGACTTCTCTGCCATTAGGGAAGACGCATATGAGGAGATTACTAGGGAGTTTGTGATCTCTTTTGAGCATAATGCTATGGATAGGACAGTTTCCTTTAGGTTGATGGAGGAGAACTACGAGTTCTCGATCTTAGAGTTTGGAGCCTTCTTTGGGTTCCAAAAGACCTTCAATGGTCGCTTTCCTAGCGGTGTATACGCTAAGGACTTCTGGGAGGACATTGCCATGATCTATGCCAGCGAGGACCGCTGACAGCCAGCTGACATCAAGGGTAAGCTCATCTATCACTTAGCCTTGAAGATAGCCCATAGAGTCCTTTCTGAGTGTCTTTTCCCTAGGACCGAGACCCCTAAGAAGATCAAGACAGATGAGCTGTTCCTTCTTTACGCTAGGCTGCACGGTAAACCTGCTGATTGTGCTACCCTCTTAGCCTCCACCATGAGTAAGCTCAAGAATAAGAGAGCCGGCAACATTGGATATGGTGGTATGGTTACCCACATTGCTAGGCAGCTGGGGATAGATTTTTCTGCTTGTACTAGGATTGCAGCGAGACCTTTGGGTCTCAATAGTTTGATGACGAGGGGTATCATCTTCCCTAGGCACCGCGGTCCACCTACCGTCAGTATGCCATGGGAGGAGAGAGGAGGTAGAGGCATTTCGTGGCTTCCTGAGTATTACATTATGGCTGGACGCCATAATTGGAAGCAAACCTTTGCTGCTATGCATGTGAATAGGTTAGTAGCACCTCCCTACGTCCCCGATGAGGTACCGACTGCAGATATTAAGGAGGAGATAGGAGGAGGTGATGGATTTGAGGGAGGAGGTGAGGAGCAGGATTTTGGTACCTTCCCGGATCAGCCGGCACACTTCCCTGA
Organism: Fagopyrum esculentum; assembly: GCA_033239045.1. Lineage (NCBI taxonomy): Eukaryota > Viridiplantae > Streptophyta > Magnoliopsida > Caryophyllales > Polygonaceae > Fagopyrum > Fagopyrum esculentum. The sequence continues at coordinate 125,076,181 of BSUD01000005.1, forward strand.
CCCTCCCAGGCGTTCACCACGACCAGCTGGACATTCAGGAGCCTCTTCCTCTTGCCGTGCTAGCGTGAGTGAGAGGCCAACATGGATAGACACTCCACCCACTTGGTACGGAGCACAACCGGAGTGGATGGGAGCTTCACCACCATGGTACAGTCAAGCACCAGCAGCACCGGCGGCACCGACTCCACAGGACGCACCGGCATGGTTCGGCCAGCCACCGGCCTGGTATGAGCAGCTACTGGAGTTGGCTACCGACCTTTCTAGGCGAGTAGGTGACTTGGAGATCCACCAGGACCCTCGCGATGTACGAGCTGACGAGCATGATCGGATGATGAGAGACATCTACCGCCAGCAGTTTGAGCGGAATTTCAACTCCGAGTTCCATTCATTCCCACCACCACCACCACCACCACAGTGATGAGCTTCGAGGATTGACAGTTCAGCCGCCCCACTACCGTCTTTAGTGTGTTCATTTTCCTTTTCTTCTTTTCTTTATTTCTTTTTCGAACATTGAGGACAATGTATGTTCTAAGTATGGGGTGGGGTGTGACTTTGTGTTGTAATAACTCTACTACATATGCTTGCTTCTATCCATAACACTTTGCATGTTTCATTTTCATAGTCACACGTTTCATTATTGCATTGCATGAAAAAGTTTGAAAAACCCATAAAAATTTGAAAATTTTGAAAGAGTTCTTGTGCTTCTAAGATTAGAGATGACTTCCATGATAGTTCTTACTTGTGGAATGAGTTTTGATGACAAATCTATGCTTAAACGGAATAATGGATTGAAAAGAAATTGAATGTGTTGTTTATCCCTTCTTGCAAGTTTCATAATGTGAAAGTTCTATCTAAATCATATTGAGAAATTGAAGTTGAAATCACATGATGAGTTCTTATACTTCTTTATGAAATGATTAAGGCAATTCGATTTTCTTTCTCCTTTCTTTGATCACTTAGCCCCACAATGAAAGTAATTACCTCCCTTACCTATCCGGGAATTTGGAGGAGTTGATATTTGGCATGTTTGATGTGGGAGGGCCATGAAAGCAAATTTTTGCATTCAAAGAATAGAATTAATAGGTTTGAGGAAGTCAATCATGACGATGAGTAACTTGGCACCATTCACATAGCCGAATGTTTGTGTCTTGCCAAAGTCGGATTGAGCGATATTCCTAACGAATTATGGTATGTGCATCAAGGGTTTGAGGCATCTCGAAATTGAGAAACGCCGATCTCCTAGGCTTCGGTTTTTGTGCACCTCTGTCCATCTTTCAAAAAGTAAAGTCGAAAAATAATGTGAAAAAAAAAGAGAGCAAAGCTCAAAGTTGATGGTGTTGCAATTCAAAGTAAAAAGAAAAAGAGTTGAATTATTCATTTTCCCGGATTCATGCACCACATCCCTTATAAGTTTCCCTCCCTTCCGCATTCTAGACCTTGCTTGAAAGTCCTTAAGATCAAAAGAATGTTATTTGACTTGGTGATCTAAATTGAAGTTTCTTATGTTTGATTTTGACAATACTTGAAGGTTATGATGTTTGTCTTAAAGTTTAAGCGATTCATGATGTTTCTTTGCTTTACATTCTTTGGTTTATGTTGGTGTGGGCATGGGACGGGACGGGACGGAATTTATGACATTTTTTCGGGACGGGACGGGACGGAATTTATGACATTTTTTCTTCGTCCCGCGCGGGCCCTGTCCCATGTGGGACGGGACAGGACGGGACGGGACGGGACAAATCCCGCGAAAACTACGCACCGATTATATTTAATATGTATACTTGTTTTCTCTCGTGTTTAAAGACATAAATGATCGGGAAAAAAAACTCGATACCGAATTATCGATTCATGACGCCTACATTAGTAGTTTATACATTGAAAACAAATTCAAGTTACATCAAAGTGTCTTACCGACTCACATTCAAAAAATAACAACAGATAATTTAATGAAAATTATATTTATTTAACTATCGATTACAATTGTGGTAATCCACAAATACAAGGGCTATGGAACCGACTAGAGCAAGGGTGTCGATGGAACGGACCAGAGCAAGGCGGCAAACGGACTAAATCAAGGGAGATCAGAAACTCTAATATTTTAGATCCAACCGAATGAGTAGTAGAGAATGAGTGAATGAATGATGAAAAATCATCAATTTAATAATTTTAAAAAAAATTTTTTTTTTAAAAATTATAATTTATGTATATTATTTATCTATATAATATTTATAACAATATAAAAATATTATTTATATATATATGCGGGACGGGACGGGATTAACCGGGATGGAAAGTCTTCGTCCCGCATCCCGTCCCGCAAATTTTTTGTGGGACGGGACGGGACGGGATACACATTTTTTTTTTCCAAATCCCGCCGGGATCGGGACGGGATGCGGGACGGGACGGGATTAAGCGGGATTTATGCCCACCCCTAGGTTTATGTATATAAGCGTTTCAAGGATGAATGAAGCAAGGTTTGAGGATGGTCTATTGACTAGAAGCACATTTACCTAAAGGATGTTTTTGTTTTGAGATCGCATGCATATTTCATTCTAACTTGTATTTCAGTGCTTTCAAAGACCTTGTTTGGGGACAAGCAAGTGACAAGTATGGGGTATTTTGTTAGCATGAAATATTGCGATATTGTAGGCACTTATTTTGGTTGTTTTTCTCTCATTATTGTGTACATGGATGAAGTTCAGAAGCAACTGTTAGCTTGTTCCTCTATTATTGTCGATATGGATGTCTACACTAGCTTTTTGTTGATTGTAGGCGAAAAGGAGCTAAATGGGAGCTATTGAGAGAGAAAAGAGAGGATTCGATCATATCCGAGGATTATGAACACATCAAGGAAGCTAAGCAAGAAACTAGGATGAAGAATGTCACGACACAATGGAAACCACAAGTATTCTACACTTCCACGCCTTGAATTACGACCGTAGAAGAGTCCACGCTCTAAACCACGGCCGTGGATCTTAGCATCATGAGCGTGGAGTATTCCAGTAAGTTACACGGCCTAAAGTACGGTTGTGGAAGTCACAAGAGACCGTAATCCATTTCCATGCCCTAAACCACGGTCGTGGAAACCCTTGAGACCGTGATTTAGGCGATCTTTTGACGAGACTTTATTTGCCACGATATTTACATGATGGGCCTGGACGGTTATTTCTTTCCCGTGTTATAAAAAGACCAGAAAGAGAGTTTTGGGGATCCGCGCTACGGCCGTTTAATCTCGCAACATTTGTGATTGATCCCGCGGAGACGCTGACGGCCGCTTACCTTGCTTGGAGCATTCTTGCCTAGGGTGGATTGAAGATCGCCGAAGGTTTTAACCTCTTTCTTAGGTTTTGACATTGGAGACGGATTGACAACCTGTTCTTCATACTTAACTTAGATTCTTGTGAGGTTTTGTGTTATACATTCTGAATCCATCAAACATTGCTTCTTGTGTTACGGATTTGAGAATTGGTTTTGAAGTTTTATTTAGTATTCGAGGGTTTTCATCTTTTATTCTCTTTGATTTGAATATTGATATCATGACAATGATTTTTGGCTAAAACCCTTTAGCAATTCTAAGGTGAAGGGTTGATAGTTGTGGCTTAGATGATGATAGATCAATCGTAAATTGTTTGGACTTTGAGAGTCAGAGAGATCTCGTCGACACACCCAAATCACGGCCTGTTCTTGAAGTTTCACGGCCGTGGTTCTCAAGATCTGACCGTGATTTACTCTAGTTTATGAACCTTTCTTTTACTTTGATCCAAGGTTAAAGATTAGCTTTAATCTAGTCTTGGTTTACCCTTTTCTAGGTAGTAGTGAGACTCATCACCCTCTATTTCGATTTTGAGTGTCACAACCTTAATCGTTTTAGTTAGTCTTCATCCTTGGGTTACAAGTTTGGGTATTTGAGATTAGTTCTTGTCCATAGATCCTTTCTATACTGAAGCCTAAACAACCTTTATAGAGGGTGTTTTTAGATAAGTCACATAAAGTCTTGGAACTTCACCGTACATTGCTTTACTTTAGCATACCTTTGCAACTCCTAACTCTGTCTTTAGTTCTTTAGTATATCTTGAATCGATTGCCACAATTGGATACCTGGATCTTTAGGGTTGCTGTTTTCCCAATATTTGCAAAGCTTTACCCTTTTATTTGCTCGATAACTTGACACTGGGTTTTGTTTCACCAAATCCATGTGATCGATACTCTGGAATATTTGCTAATCTACACCGATCCGTACACTGCGGATTCGCTTGCTTTGTGTCTCCTTGATGTCCATTGTCTAATTGCATGTTTACTATTGCTTGAGATTGATCACCTTAGATTCTAAAGTGCATGTAAGCAACTAGGATTAATAGGTTCCGGGTTCGGGTCTTTAATCTAGTAGCAACTTTAAGTAATAACGGGTTGTGATTACTTAAAGAAAAGGAACACGAATATAAATATAAGTTTAACGGTTTTAATCTTCTCTTTATATCCCTTAGTCTTTGTTTGAAAGATAACTTGTTATTTGTTCTTGTAGGTTTACGGAACACTAACTTGTTAAGTTGTGTTGATGCCGGTTGGCTCAACACATATATATGATTGAGACGGGAGATTACATGAAAACTTGTAAATGGAACTCACCAAAGTAGCAATTGCATGCTTAGAATCAACCTAGTGTAGATTCATCCATTATTGTCTTACTTGTCGCATTAATCGTTTTCATAAGTTTTTGTGCATCAATTCAACCAAACCCCCCCCCCCTTTTGTGTTACTTGTCACTACAATCGATAATCGCATCTAAAACACCTTAACTCTCTTGGGTTCGACCCTTACTTAATCACTATACTTGTTCTTAGTGCTACTTTTGATTGGGTATAGACGACCATAGAAATACCGTCGGTCAAATTTTGGCGCCGTTGTCGGGGAGTTTTAGTATTTTATTGTTATTATTGATTATTGGTTTGAACTATTTTTATGGTTCAAACCCGTGCTAATAACTCCGGCTTTTCTTCTTTTGATCCAGAAATTGAGAGGACGCACATCCGGCAACGAAGACAACAACAACTTCAACAAGAGATGACTGATCGTACTCTTCGTCAACTTACGCAGCCCACCTTGGCTCAAAACCCTCTTGTGATCACTATACCGGCACTAGGGGAAGGAGTCAACTTTGAGCTCAAGCCAGGCCTCATTCACTTGCTCCCATCCTTCCATGGGCTAAGTGGTGAAGACCCCATCAAGCACCTTGGGAAGTTCCATACCGTGTGTATGAGTATGAAGCCGGCCAACATTACCGAAGAACAAATCAAGATGAGGGCATTCGGCTTCACACTCAAAGATTCGGCGGATTATTGGTATTACCACCTTCCATCCGGGAGTATCGACACGTGGGTGAACCTTCACAAGGCGTTCTTGGAGAAATACTTTCCAACTAAGAAGGCCAATAGCTTGAAGAAAGCAATAAGCAACATCGAGCAAGAGACAAACGAAACTCTCTACGAGTACTTCGAAAGGTTTGCACGCCACCGATCCAGCTGTCCTTTTCACGGATATTCAACTCAAGATCTAGTCTTGTACTTGTACAATGGCTTGTTAGACAATGAAAGGAGGATCGTCGATGCGGCTTGCGGAGGTAATATTCTTAACTCTACTCCTGACCTTGCTTTGGAAAAGATACAAGAACTAGCGGAAGGTACTCGGAACTTTGGAAGGACCCCGGCAAAGAAAGGAGTTCATGCTGTGAGTTCCAAGAAGAGTGAGATTTCCACCGAGCTCGCGGAATTGAAAGAAATGGTGAAGAGGCTAACACTTATGGTAACACCGCAGCAACTCAAAGCTTGTGGAGTTTGTGCTGACCCGTATCATCCAACGGACATGTGTCCACAAGTCCAGGATGACGATGCTGAGGTAAACGCAATGGGTTATGGACAACCACAACAGCAAAGACCTAGGAACGATCCCTATGCATAGAATTTCATGCCAAATTGGCGTGACCAACAAATTTTTTGTTGGAGGGATCAACAAAACCAACAACAACAGCCCCGCCTAGGTAAGTATCACTCAACTGAAGATATGTTGCAGGTTTTGACTAAAAACTTTGCTACTCATGTCCAAACAACAGAATCTAGCATCAGGAACCTTGAAGAACAAGTTAGTCAAATGGCGGAAGCTATTTCAAGGACCGAATCAAGGTTTTCCGAAGGATTGCCTTCCAAGACATTTATAAACCCCAAGGAGAATGTTAGTGCCCTAACATTAAGGAGTGGGAAGCAAATCCAACAAAAACAAGCAAAAGAATCATAAAGCAAACCTTCAGTCGATTTTTCCGCACCCACCGCCCCCCTGCGGCTGCCACTGCGCCCAACACAAAACAGACGACGCCTCTGCGGTGACAACCCCTAAGCCGCCCCTGTGCTTTCAAGATGACGCCCCTGCGGAAAACACAACAGAAGGTTCTGCTGAAAGGGATACTTACGTCCGGCCTAACTTTCCGCCACTGTACTCTGAGAAGCCACCAACTCCTTTTCCTGAGGATTTGAAGGAGAGAAGAATCATTGAGGATAAGGACCTCTTTGAGACTTTCTCCAAATGCGAGGTAAACATTCCCCTCCTTAAGTTGGTGAAAAGTATTCCTAAGTATGCTCGTTTTTTGAAGGAACTTTGCACTATCAAAAGGAATCAGAAGCTAAAGGGTAAACAGAAAGTGCAAGTAAGTGAGCATGTGTCGGCATTTCCAACGGAGAATGCCCAAGAAGTGCAACGATCCGGGCATGGTAAGCATTCCTTGTGTTATAGGGGAAACCCGCTTTGACAAAGCAATGCTTGATCTCGGTGCTTCTATCAATGTTTTACCATATTCGATTTACAAATCACTTTGCCTTGGGCCATTAATGTAAACTAGGATTGTAGTACAATTTGCTGATAGATCTAATGTGTACCTGAAAGGGATAATTGAAGATGTATTAGTAATGGTACACAACCTAATATTTCTTGCTGATTTCTTTGTAATGGATATGGAAAATGATTCACATGCTGCACCCATTCTGTTAGGTAGGCCATTTCTGAAAACGGCTAGGACAAAAATTGATTGTGTTAGTGGTAAATTGACCATAGAGTTTGATGGAGAAGTAGTGGAATTTGACATCTATGATGCAATAAGATTTTCTAGTGATGATAATTATTTGTGTGTTATTGACATTGTTGAACCTTTTGTGCAAGATGTTTTTGATAACTTTGATGTGGATGAATTGAGAAATGTGATTGAGCATGACATTGATGGTTTCAAATCAGATTATGTGTTAACATCTAGCATGAAAGAGGTCATAGCCCAATTAGATGGGCATAAAAGGCTATCTATCTCCAATTTGGCCATTGGGCCCACTTTACTAACCCCAAGCGAGAAGCTTGTTCCGTCCATAGTGCAGGCACCTGAAATAGAATTGAAGGACCTTCCGTCACACCTCAAGTACGTTTTCCTTGGAGAACACAATACCTTGCCGGTGATTATCTCCAACAAGCTGACCACCGGACAAGAAGACAAAGTGGTGAAAGTACTAAAAGAGCACAAGACGGCCCTTGGATGGACTATTGCGGACATCAAAGGGATAAGTCCTTCCACTTGCATGCATAGGATTCTACTTGAGGACGAAGCCAAGTCCTCTAGGCAACCTCAAAGGAGGTTGAACCCGCCAATGATGGATGTGGTCAAAAAGGAAGTGTTGAAGCTCCTCCAAGCGGATATGATCTTTCCTATCTCGGATAGCACTTGGGTTAGCCCGACCCAAGTAGTTCCAAAGAAGGGAGGCATCACTATGGTGGAAAATCAACATGGAGAGATGGTCCCAAGCAAAACACAAACCGGATGGAGACTTTGCATTGACTACCGCAAGCTCAATAAGGTAACACGAAAAGACCATTTCCCATTACCTTTTATTAATCAAATGTTGGAACATCTTGCAGGTCATCAGTACTACTGTTTCCTGGATTGATATTCGGGCTATTTCCAAATAGCCATCGCACCAGAGGATCAAGAGAAGACGACGTTCACTTGCCCATTTGGAACTTTTGCATATCACAAAATGCCATTTGGACTTTGCAATGCACCAAGCACTTTCCAATGGTGCATGATAAGTATTTTCTCCGAATACATAGAAAATTTCATTGAAGTCTTCATGGATGATTTTACCGTCTATGGAGATAGTTTTGACGCATGTTTAGGGCATTTGAAACTTATTCTTGAAAAATGTGTTGAAACCAATTTAGTTCTTAATTCGGAAATATGTCATTTCATGGTCGAACAAGGAATTGTGCTAGGACATGTAATATCCTCAAAAGGGATAGAGGTAGATGATAACACGATTTATGACTTAGGATTAGGTAATCATTTAGATAGATTTCTCACTCATTCATGCACGTTTTGGCATTGGTTCATGACGTCTTCGCTCAATTCATGCACATTTCTAGAAAAGACGTCTACACTACCTTTTATCGGTTTTGTAGGTAATTCGGGGATCTATTGGACGTTAATCGATACATGTGAGGGCCAAGCCTCATGATGGTACACATCCAAAGCATTGGAGGAGCATAATTGGAGCAACAAAGGACACAAAGACCACTATTGGTGCAAGCAATGGAGCAACTCATGGCTAGACGATCATAGCATGTTTCTGTTGAAGAAAATCGGACCAACTAGCAGCTAAATCGGCCGATTTTTGTCCACTGGGTCGATTTTTGGGGCTTTGACAACTTAAGCCACGTGTCCCACGATCTCTTGTCCGTCCTTGCTCTTGGTGGAGAATATAAGTGGTCCTGCAGGTTGTTGCTGAGCATCTCTCCTCTCCCACGCTCTCATTCACAGCTCATGAATTGGGGAAAAAGATTGGAGGAGAAGAAAAGCTCTCAAGGATTGAAGGAAGAAGAAGGACACCATTCTAGGAGTTTAGTGAGATTTTGAGTGACTTTTGAGTGATTTTTGAAATCTTGGATTGAAGAACGATTTCAAGGATTGTTAGGAATGTTTTGGATCTTCATTTAAGAGTTTGTAAGTCTTGCTACAACTTGGATTGAGCTGAGATTTATTGATTTTACTTGCTTATCTTTCATTGTCCATCTATGAACACCATGTATGCTTGTTTGATGATTTTGGATCTTGATATGCATACTATTGGCTAGTTTGTTGTGATTCTGGAGTGATGGATTGATGGTTATGGCTAGGGTGATGATAGAATGGACTTATATGTTAGTTTAGGATGATTTTTATGCACGAAACCCAACCCTGTCAGAAAAATCGACCTGTTCATCAGATAAATCGGCCGATTTATCTGTAGAACAGCCCGATTTATTCTCCTGTTGCTCTTTAAATGATAAATCTGAGTGTTAGGGTCCTTGGTTGTTTAAATCCTAGTGTTTATTAAGCCTAATTTAGCTTAGGATCACCTAATGCTATCAACCTAAGTGAAGGAAGAGATCTACCCGATGATTCCCGATCTTAGATACCTTAGAGGATGAATTCTAGGTAGTAGTGAGCCTCACAAGCCGCTATTGGATCGAGTGTGCTAGGATTATTGCTTGAGATTTCCCTATTCCGAGACTTACCCGGTAAGGAGAGGGTTACCCCTTAAGTAGTATCTAGTTTGTGTGGAATTCCTTATTCTAACCCCTTGAGACCTACCCGGTAATAGGAGTTTGATGCAGGACTAGTGAAGTGAGAGACCTACCCGGTAATTGCTTCCATTTGTGAAACATTCTTTCCCCAACACCGCAGCTTGTCCTTAGAATCCTTAGAACCTTGAATCCAATGCCATAACCGGAAATCTTGACCTCTAGAATCTACTTTTCTCTCTTGATCATATACTTGTGCTTTGTGTTACTTATTCCTTTGTTAGCTTGAGTTGTTAGTTGTTTTATTATCTTGCTTGACTTGTGATCTTTGCTTGATCACCACAAAACCCAACAAAAACATTGCGTTTTCCATTTTCTTTGTTCCTCATCTTATCTTAGCCTAGATTCACACTATCTTTGATCATTGCTTGACTCGATTTCACCTTAGTCTTTGTGTTCGACCTCGGAATACTTACCTTTCTACAAACGTCCCGTACACTGCGGGTTCGCTAGGTAGTTTAGGATTTAGTTCGAGTTATAAATGTAAAGCTTTTTGTGCTATTTCCTAGCGTAACAAGTTTTTGGCGCCGTTGCCGGGGACTAGGTCTAGATTGAGTCATTTTGTGATTGTTTATAGTGTAGATCTTTCTTGTTGCTTTTGATCTCTCTTTGGTGTGTGTCTTTGCTTTTCAGGACATCTCTTACTCTTTAGGTGTATGCGAAGATCTCGTGGCAAGGATTTAGCTCCATTCGATCCCGAACCGGAGAAAACCCTTAGATCTAGATCAAAGAGCATCAAAAAGGGAAAAGAGATGGCCGGAAGAGATCTCCAAGCTGAATTGGATGAAGCCTTAGAGCAAATAAGGCTAAGAGATGAGCTCTTAGAGGAAGAAAGGAGACTTGCCAATGAGAGGCAAGAAGCAACTAGGAGGGAGATTGATGAGATTAGGCAAGCCCTTGTACAAGGAGAGCTAAATCGTCAACAACCTCCACCTCCTCCACCACCACAACGCAGCCGGCGGCGAATGTTAGGGTTGTACCCATCGGTATGGAGGAGCCACAAACTTTGGGTAGACGTATGGATCCGGAACAAAGAGCACACCGTCCGGGTGTGAACTTAGGAGATCCCGCAACCCACAACTATGAGCTCCGCCCTCAAGTTCTACAAATGATCCGGCATAATCAATTTGGAGGGATGGAAGGAGAGTCTCCTCACCAACATTTGATGAACTACGAGATTTTGATGGAGACTCTTAGACCGCCAAGATTGGAGAGCAACAACCATAAGCTAAGGGCTTTCTCCTTCTCTCTTAAGGACAAAGCCTTAGCTTGGTATCAATCTATTCCACAAGGGCGAGTTGGTACTTGGGAGGAGATGACAACCGAGTTTTTGACTAAGTTTTTCCCATCTTCCAAGACTACCGAGTTAAGAGGGAAGATCAATGCCTTCGTGATGAAGGATAGAGAGAGTTTGTTCAAGTCTTGGGAGAGATTCAAAGACCTTCTCCTAGATTGTCCACACCATGGCATACCGAAAATTGAGCTATTGGAGATCTATTTCAAGGGACTTGATGAAGATAGCCAATTCAAGCTTCAATCCCTTTCCGGTGGAACTTTCATGGAGAAACATGTAGATGATGCTTGGGAGTTTGTAGAGAAACAAGCTCTAGTAATTGAGAAGTACTCCCATAGGAAGCGTGAAGGGAGAAAGGCGGGAGCATATGAGGTGAGTGAAGTCACAATGAGCAATTTCAAGCTTGACGCCATCAACAACGAGCTAAAGTCCTTGAGGGAGTTGTGTGCTACAACTTTGAAGAACCAAGCAACTCCTCAAATGCTTCCACAAGCCAACTTGTCTTCCAAGGAGGAGGATGTGAATTACATGGGAAGGGGCAATTACAACAACTACCAAGGCCCAAGGAACTTCAACAACAACCGGCAATTCAACAATTACCGGCCCAACCACAACCATCCCGGGTTTTCTTACTCTAACCCGGATGGAGCCTTGAACCCTCCCGCTTCTACAAGCACAACTCCACCACCAAGAGCTTCACAAGAACCTCCACCCGGATTCACTCAACCTCCAAAGGATAGAACCGAAATGATGTTTGAGCAATTGCTTGGAAGGTTGAGTGGTCTTGAGAGCACGGTGACTTCTATCTCAAAGGCTCAAAAGGTTTTGGAAGCACAAGTGTTCCAAAAGGCGGGTGAAGCACATAGAGATCCGGGAAAGCTTCCCGGAAGAACCGAAGAAATCCCAAGAGGCCAAGTGTTGACTATTACAACAAGAAGTGGGTTAAGCATGAAGGATCCTTTGCCCAAGGAGAATGCTAAAGGGAAGCAAGTTGTGAATGAAGAAGAAACTTTGCAAGGAGATGGAGGCAAGAGCAAAGATGTAGAGCCAACTTATGTGGCACCGCCTCCATACAAGCCACCGCTACCATTCCCTCAATCACGAGCAAGAGCTCGCTTGGACAATCACTTTGGTAAATTCCTTGAACTAATGTCTAAATTGCATATTAACATTCCGTTCATGGATGCTATTCTAGGGATGCCGGCATATGGCAAGTTCTTGAAGGAAATACTCTCCAACAAAAGGAAGTTGGAGGAGTATGGTGAGATAAGGATGACTAAGAGATCATCGGAGTTGATTCAAACGATGAAGGAAGAGATGCCTCCCAAGCTAAGGGATCCGGGATCCTTTTGTGTGCCAATCGGAGTAGGAGAAGTGAAGTATGATGCCCTATGTGATCTTGGGGCAAGTGTGAGCATCATCCCGCTTGCACTTTGCAACAAGGTTGGGCTAGGAGAGCCGAAGCCGGTCAAGATGACCCTTTACATGGCGGACTGCTCGATCACTCATCCGGTTGGAATCTTAGAGGACATTCCGGTGCAATTAGGGAAGTTCTATGTGCCCATAGACTTTGTTGTTTTGGACATCCCGGCGGACTATCCGGTTCCTATCATTTTGGGGAGACCTTTCCTAGCTACTTCCGGATGTCTAGTAGATTGCAAGAATGGAACCCTCTCCTTCAACATTGGAGAAGAAAACATCAAGTTCAAGCTATCAACAATGATGAAAGGGCCATCCCTTGATGAGGATGTGTTCAACATAGTTGAAGAAGAGGAGTCTAGAGAGGTTGTGAGCTCAATCTTGCTCAAGGATCCACTTGAGAGAGTTCTTAGCTCAAGCTTGATGGAAGAAGGAATTGAGGAGAGTAGCAATGAAGTAATCAAGGCCTTGAATGCATTGGACGAGCTACCAAGTGTTGGGTTTGAAGTGCTAGAAGAAGAGGAAAACCGCCAGAAAAATCGGACTGAAGGGCAAAAATCGGCCGATTTTTGTACTTATGCTGAAATTTCAGCCAGTTTTGCCAAAACAGAAACTCAGATCGACCCCCCTTCAGAAAAATCGACCGATTTTTCTTCCTGGGTCGATTTTCCTGAGTCTTTTCAGCATCAACCACTTGAGTATGAGCAATCATCAAGGGACTTCAAGGAGGCTTCCATGGCTTTGCAATCATCTCAACCTACATTGTATGGATCATCTCCAACCGAAAAAGGTCCTCCTCAACTTGATCTTAAACCTCTTCCTTCTCATTTAAAGTATGCTTTCCTTGGTTCAAATTCTACTTATCCGGTGATTGTGAATGCATATTTGAATGATGATGAGCTTGATAGATTGTTGAATGAATTGAAACTGCATAGAAAGGCAATAGGATACACCATTGATGATCTTGTTGGCATCAAGCCCTCTTTGTGCATGCATAGGATAATGATGGAAGATAATCATAAACCCTCTATTGAACATCAAAGAAGATTGAATCCCATAATGAAAGAGGTAGTTAAGAAGGAGATCATAAAGTTGCTAGATGCGGGAATTATCTACCCTATCTCGGATAGTAAGTGGGTTAGTCCCGTTCATGTAGTACCTAAGAAGGGTGGGATGACCGTAGTGACTAATGAGAACAATGAACTAATCCCCACTAGAACGGTTACGGGATGGAGGATGTGTATTGATTATAGAAAACTTAACATGGCCTCTAGGAAAGATCACTTCCCTCTTCCCTTCATTGACCAAATGCTAGAGAGGTTAGCTCAACATTCCCATTTTTGCTACCTAGATGGCTATAGTGGATTCTTCCAAATCCCTATCCACCCCGATGACCAAGAGAAAACAACCTTTACATGTCCATGGGGTACTTTTGCATATAGGAGAATGTCATTTGGGTTGTGTAATGCACCCGCCACCTTCCAAAGGTGTATGATGGCTATTTTTTCGGAATACATTGAAAATATCATGGAAGTGTTCATGGATGATTTCTCTGTTTATGGTTCTTCTTTCGATGATTGCTTGGCTAACTTGTCCTTAGTATTGCAAAGATGTGAGGAGACAAATCTTGTCTTAAATTGGGAAAAATGCCACTTCATGGTAAGTGAAGGTATTGTGTTAGGACACTTGGTGTCTAACCGTGGCATTGAGGTTGATAGGGCCAAGATTGAAACGATAGAGAAGTTGCCACCACCTACCTCGGTGAAAGGGGTAAGGAGTTTCCTAGGGCATGCCGGTTTTTACCGGAGGTTCATTCAAGATTTCTCTAAAATTTCCAAGCCTCTCACTAACCTACTAATGAAGGATGTTGATTTTGTCTTCTCCAAAGATTGCCTTGAGGCTTTTTGTAGGTTGAAGAACGCTTTGATCTCCGCACCTATCATGCAACCTCCGGATTGGAGTCTACCGTTTGAGATCATGTGTGATGCGAACGATGTAGCCGTTGGGGCTGTTTTGGGGCAAAGGAAAGATGGGCGCACTCATGCCATTTATTATGCTAGAAAGACGCTAGATGATGCCCAACTTAACTATGCCACAACCGAGAAAGAGTTGCTAGCGGTGGTGTATGCTTTTGAGAAGTTCCGCTCATATCTTGTTGGGGCGAAGGTCATTGTCTATACGGATCATGCTGCGATCCGTTACCTCCTTACAAAGAAGGATGCCAAACCTAGGTTGATTCGGTGGATCCTCCTTCTTCAAGAGTTTGATTTGGAAATCCGGGACAAGAAGGGATCCGAGAACTCCGTAGCGGATCACCTTAGTAGACTACCTCCCTTAGGGATTGAGAGAGATGACATCCCGATTGATGACTCATTCCGGGATGAGCAATTGCAAATGGTGGAGGAGTGCTTGTTCCAAGTGTCTAGAGGAAGTGAGCCATGGTATGCCGACATAGTGAACTACTTGGTGTGTGAGGAAGTGCCTCCCGGATTAACATATGCCCAAAGGAAGAAGTTCTTCAAGGATGTGAGGCACTACTATTGGAGTGAGCCACTTTTGTTCAAAAGAGGGCCGGATGGAATGTTTAGAAGATGTATACCGAAGGATGAAGTGGAGAGTGTGATCCGCCATTGTCATTCCTTGCCATGTGGAGGGCATGCTAGTGCACACAAGACATGTGCGAAAGTGCTACAATCAGGCTTCTTTTGGCCAAGTTTGTTCAAAGATGTGCAAGGCTTTGTGGTAGCTTGTGATGCTTGCCAAAGGACGGGCAACATCTCAAGGAGGAATGAGATGCCTTTGAACAACATACAAGAGGTAGAGATATTCGATGTATGGGGTGTGGACTTCATGGGACCCTTCCCTTCTTCATGTGGCAACCTCTACATCCTATTGGCGGTTGACTATGTTTCGAGATGGGTGGAGGCAATCGCCTCACCTACAAATGACGCCAAGGTTGTTGTGCGGTTCTTCAACCGAGTTATCTTTCCTAGGTTTGGAACACCTAGGTTGATCATAAGCAATGGAGGGAAGCACTTCACCAACAGGAATTTTGGAGCACTTTTGGCTAAGTATGGGGTGACTCATAAGGTGGCAACACCTTTCCATCCCCAAACTAGTGGCCAAGTGGAGATCTCCAACCGGGAGATCAAGGCCATTCTTGAGAAGACGGTATCAAGGACGAGAAAAGATTGGGCTATGAAGCTCGATGATGCCTTGTGGGCATATAGGACCGCTTTCAAGAAACCAATTGGCACCACTCCTTACAAGTTGGTCTATGGAAAGTCTTGCCACCTTCCGGTAGAGATGGAGCATAGAGCTTATTGGGCCATTAAGTGGCTAAATTTTGACCTCAAGGAGGCGGGAGAGAAGCGGTTGCTAGACATGAACGCCCTTGAGGAGATCCGGTTGGATGCTTATGAGAATGCCCGGATTTACAAGGAGCGGACCAAAAGGTGGCATGACAAGCGCCTCCTTCCAAAGGAGTTGAATGAAGGCGACTTGGTGCTTCTTTTCAACTCAAGGCTGCGGCTCTTCCCCGGAAAGCTCAAATCAAGATGGACCGGGCCATATGTGGTGAAGAAGATCTTTCCTCATGGAGCGGTATAGATAGGAGGAGATCATTGTGGTGACTTCAAAGTGAATGGGCATAGATTGAAGAAGTACATCCCGGAAGCCCCGGTGGAAGTGAATGCCCCACTTCACCTTGATTGAAACGCTCCTGAATTGGGTCAAGCTAATAACCTTAAAGAAGCGCTTAATGGGAGGCAACCCATTGGTACATATTTTTCCCTTTCTTTTTCTTGCTTTTGTTTAATCTCACTCTTGGTGTGCTTTGTTTTGTGTTTTTGGGTGCTAGATCTTGTTGATTGTCATGAGTTATGAGATGTTGGAGGTCATGTGAAGACCTCATGGAGCTATTCAAGGCACAAGATC
Source organism: Fagopyrum esculentum (assembly GCA_033239045.1). NCBI lineage: Eukaryota > Viridiplantae > Streptophyta > Magnoliopsida > Caryophyllales > Polygonaceae > Fagopyrum > Fagopyrum esculentum. Next base: position 125,092,475 of record BSUD01000005.1, read on the forward strand.
CAAGCACATAGACGAGGAGGAAATCACCCAGAAAAATCGGACTGTTCATGCACAAAATCGGCCGATTTTCCTGGGTTATGGTCCGATTTTTCCTCTGTATAAAGGGAAGTGATGATCTCCAATCAAGCATGGGTGGAGCGGACGTGGAACTTGGACGGCTTGCGGTGCCAAGCGCGGGTTCCGACACCATAATGAACATCAAAGAGCTCTCTACCATCCTTGATCGATCATCCACCATCATCATCCAATTTGAACCGAGATACCAAAGCATCACCAATTTTACATTGTGAGGACTCTCTTTCACTTCTTTATTTAGTTTACACATTAGGGACAGTGTGTTTCTAAGTATGGGGTGGGGTTTTCATGATCACTTGCATGATTAGCATCTAGGATAGTTTAACATTGTCACATGTTTCATTATGTCTTGCATTGTATATACATATTTCAAAAAATCCAAAAAAATCAGAAAATTTTAAAAATTTTAGTGCTTCTAAAGCTTGGATATGACCCTAATGATGAACCTTGTCTTGTGGATTGGCTATGGATGGCCTTGTGTGTTTAATTGATGATGCATATGTGGACTTGAAATACTTATCTTGAATTCCATGAATGACTTGTGATTATGATGCTTGTCTTGATTTAATTGAGGATTGAAAGTCAAAATCGCATGCTAGTTCTTGCACATCATTTAGGAATAAATGAGGCAATTCATCTTTCTCTACTTCTCATCTTGATCATGTTATTTGAGCACCTCAATTGATGAAAAATTTGACCTCTTTTGACCCATCCGGGAATAGGAGCATGATAGTGTGTCGATGTGTGTGAAAAGCAAGTGTAGGGTGAAGTTGTTGACGAAAGAATGATGTGAATGAAATGCTGAAATTGTTGTGAAAGTGTAGACAAAAATATAGGTTTGGGGACGTTGGTTAAAATGACAAGTAACTCGGTACACTTCACATAATCGGGTGTTGGTGCCTTGCCAAAGTCAAATAAATCGATAGTCCTAACGAGCTTTGATATGTGTGCCCGGTGTGGATGCATCTCGAAAAATAGAAAAAGCCCGAGAATGGCTAATCACCAAGGTTTCGGCTTTTGTACACCAATGCCATTGTCTCAAAAATAAAAGAAAGAAAAGAAAATGAAGAAAAATATACACTTGAGGGAAGTTGATAAGAAAATTTGAAGTTGTGGTTGTTTAGTTCCTTTCCCGGATTAGCATCACATAGCCTAGAAAATTCCCACCTAATCACAACGTCTCTTGGCCCTCTATTTCACAAGTCCTTATGACCTACTTGCATGTGTGTAAGACTAAGTGATTTAGATTGGATATGCTCATGATCATCTTGACTTCTTCATCTTTACACTTCATTGCATGCTTTCTAGTTAAGTGTAATTGTCTTTCCATGCCTTCATTCATTTTATGCATATTGCTTGTCCATTGCCATGAGACATGACTATGAAGGCGATCCAATATTAGAAGCACAAACCCAAAAAGATTTTGCCACTTTTCTGCATACATAAATCATGTCATCTCTTAGTCCATAGTTGGGAATTTGCTCGGGGACGAGCAAACTTTAAGTATGGGGTATTTTTGATAACACGATTTATGACTTAGGATTAGGTAATCATTTAGATAGATTTCTCACTCATTCATGCACGTTTTGGCATTGGTTCATGACGTCTTCGCTCAATTCATGCACATTTCTAGAAAAGACGTCTACACTACCTTTTATCGGTTTTGTAGGTAATTCGGGGATCTATTGGACGTTAATCGATACATGTGAGGGCCAAGCCTCATGATGGTACACATCCAAAGCATTGGAGGAGCATAATTGGAGCAACAAAGGACACAAAGACCACTATTGGTGCAAGCAATGGAGCAACTCATGGCTAGACGATCATAGCATGTTTCTGTTGAAGAAAATCGGACCAACTAGCAGCTAAATCGGCCGATTTTTGTCCACTGGGTCGATTTTTGGGGCTTTGACAGCTTAAGCCACGTGTCCCACGATCTCTTGTCCGTCCTTGCTCTTGGTGGAGAATATAAGTGGTCCTGCAGGTTGTTGCTGAGCATCTCTCCTCTCCCACGCTCTCATTCACAGCTCATGAATTGGGGAAAAAGATTGGAGGAGAAGAAAAGCTCTCAAGGATTGAAGGAAGAAGAAGAACACCATTCTAGGAGTTTAGTGAGATTTTGAGTGACTTTTGAGTGATTTTTGTAATCTTGGATTGAAGAACGATTTCAAGGATTGTTAGGAACGTTTTGGATCTTCATTTAAGAGTTTGTAAGTCTTGCTACAACTTGGATTGAGCTGAGATTTATTGATTTTACTTGCTTATCTTTCATTATCCATCTATGAACACCATGTATGCTTGTTTGATGATTTTGGATCTTGATATGCATACTATTGGCTAGTTTGTTGTGATTCTGGAGTGATGGATTGATGGTTATGGCTAGGATGATGATAGAATGGACTTATATGTTAGTTTAGGATGATTTTTATGCACGAAACCCAACCCTGTCAGAAAAATCGACCTGTTCATTAGATAAATCGGCCGATTTATCTGTAGAACAGCCCGATTTATTCTCCTGTTGCTCTTTAAATGATAAATCTGAGTGTTAGGGTCCTTGGTTGTTTAAATCCTAGTGTTTATTAAGCCTAATTTAGCTTAGGATCACCTAATGCTATCAACCTAAGTGAAGGAAGAGATCTACCCGATGATTCCCGATCTTAGATACCTTAGAGGATGAATTCTAGGTAGTAGTGAGCCTCACAAGCCGCTATTGGATCGAGTGTGCTAGGATTATTGCTTGAGATTTCCCTATTCCGAGACTTACCCGGTAAGGAGAGGGTTACCCCTTAAGTAGTATCTAGTTTGTGTGGAATTCCTTATTCTAACCCCTTGAGACCTACCCGGTAATAGGAGTTTGATGCGGGATTAGTGAAGTGAGAGACCTACCCGGTAATTGCTTCCATTTGTGAAACATTCTTTCCCCAACACCGCAGCTTGTCCTTAGAATCCTTAGAACCTTGAATCCAATGCCATAACCGGAAATCTTGACCTCTAGAATCTACTTTTCTCTCTTGATCATATACTTGTGCTTTGTGTTACTTATTCCTTTGTTAGCTTGAGTTGTTAGTTGTTTTATTATCCTGCTTGACTTGTGATCTTTGCTTGATCACCACAAAACCCAACAAAAACATTGCGTTTTCCATTTTCTTTGTTCCTCATCTTATCTTAGCCTAGATTCACACTATCTTTGATCATTGCTTGACTCGATTTCACCTTAGTCTTTGTGTTCGACCTCGGAATACTTACCTTTCTACAAACGTCCCGTACACTGCGGGTTCGCTAGGTAGTTTAGGATTTAGTTCGAGTTATAAATGTAAAGCTTTTTGTGCTATTTCCTAGCGTAACAGTAGATAAGGCAAAGGTTGATATTATTCAAAATTTACCTTATCCTACTAATGTTCGGGAAATCCGATCTTTCTTGGTCATGCAGGTTTCTACCGACGTTTTATCAAAGATTTTTCAAAAATCTCGGCACTCCTGTGTGAATTGCTCAAGAAAGATGTCACCTTAATAGTGGATGAGGATTGCAAGAAAGCTTTCGACACTTTGAAGGCATGTCTCACCACCGCACCAATCATCCCTTCCCCGGATTGGGAGAAAACTTTTGAAATCATGTGTGACGCTAATGACTACACCGTCGGAGCTGTCTTAGGACAAAAAGACCGACGGGCCTCCCATGTAATCCATTATGCATCTATGACACTCAATGGAGCACAAAGAAATTACTCTACCACCGAGAAGGAGATGTTAGTAGTGGTTTTTGCCCTTGAGAAATTCCGGCAGTACCTACTTGGGATAAAGGTAATTATCTTCACTGACCATGCAGCTCTTAGGTACCTCATTGCAAAGAAGGAGGCAAAGCCACGATTGATCTGATGGGTGCTTCTTTTAAGTGAGTTTAACCTAGAGATAAGGGACAAGAAGGGGGCTGAGAGCTAGGTGGCCGATCATTTGAGCAGACTAGTGCAAGAGGAGGAAGATCTAGAAAAAAGAAAGATAGCCGGAAGTTTTCCAGACGATACATTCTACACAACTCTCTGTTATGTAACTGCCCCCGTGCCTCACACCAGCCGCCCCTGCGGCCAGCCGCGCCTGCGGCTCAGCCTAGGCGCCCCTGCGGAATTGTCGACAGAGGTTTGTCTTAAGCTATAATCTTTTAAGCCTTGGTTTGCTGACATTGTGAACTTCATTGTCAGGAAGGCGTATCCTCCAGACTTCACCAAGGCACAACGAGAGAAGGTAAAGGCTAAAGCTTGACACTACGTTTGGGACGATCCTTACCTTTGGAAGCATTGTAGTGACCAAGTGATCCGGCGTTGCGTTCCGGACAATGAGGTACAATCCGTCCTAACTTTCTATCATTCTGAAGCATGTGGGGTCACTTTGGGGCAAACAAAACTGCATGAAAAGTTTTGGATGCCGGTTTCTTTTGGCCACACATTTTTCGAGACGCTTTTGCATTTTGCAAAGTGTGTGATAGATGCCAAAGGATAGGAAATCTTTCAAGGAGACATGAAATGCCCCAATCCTCTCTTATATTTTGTGAAATATTTGATGTTTGGGAAATTGATTTCATGGGGTCGTTTCCTACTTCATTTGGGAACACATATATTTTGCTTGTGGTGGACTATGTTTCCAAGTGGGTGGAAGCAAAGACCACCAAAACTGATGATTCAAAAGTAGTTGCAGCTTTTCTGAAGGAAAATATCTTTGCAAGATTTGGAATCCCAAAAGACTTAATCAGTGATAGGGGTACCCATTTTTACAACAAGACGATCACGACTCTCCTTAAGAAGTACCACGTTCACCAAAGAGTATCAACAGCTTATCATCCACAAACAAACGACCAAGCTGAAGTGTCCAACCGGGAAATAAAGACCATCCTTGAAAAGACGGTTTCTCCTGGGCGGAAGGATTGGAGTGCAAGGCTAAATGACGCCCTACGGGCATATCGTACAGCCTACAAAACTCCTATCGGGATGTCCCCTTTTAAGCTCGTGTTTGGGAAAGCTTGCCACCTACCGGTGGAGTTAGAGCACAAAGCTTGGTGGGCGGTAAAGAAGTGCAACATGAACATAGAGGAAGTGGGAGAATTCCGGAAGCTCCAATTGCAAGAGTTGGAGGAACTGAGGCTAGATGCATATGACCATGCTACCACATACAAAGAAAAGACCAAAGCATGGCATGACCGGAACATTCTCCGGAAGGACTTCAAGGTAGGTAATAAGGTACTTCTCTTTCAATCACGTTTGAAACTCTTTACATGTAAGCTGCGTTCGAGATGAACAGGGTCGTTCATAGTAGCCGAAGTATACCCTCACGGAGCTGTGGATCTCTATGATCCCCAAACGCACAAGGTGTTCAAGGTAAACGGACAAAGGCTAAAGCTTTACCTTGAAGGAGTCAAGAATGATCCAATCGACGAGATGGTATTGGAGGAAGCACAGTTAGAGAAGTAGAGATCTTACGTCGAGCCAACGACGTAAAACAAAGGCGCTTCTCGGGAGGAAACCTGAAGGAATAAGAAGAGGAGCCTCTGTCAAGAAACTCCCCTGCGGCATTTTGTCCCCTCTCATGCGGTGACACTCATGCCCAGTGCCGCCCCCGGCGCTGGGCCTGCAACAGGCCTCTCACCGACCCCGCGGTGACATCCCTACGCCCCTGCGGCGGCCATTCTTGACACGAATTCTCGGCGCCGCCCCCGGCGCTGAACCTGCGTGCCCCTCTCCCTTGTCGCCGCCCCGCGGCGACAAACTCCCGCCCCTGCGGGTTTACCCACAAAAGAAAAAAAAGTGAATCTAGAAAATGCCTACACCTACCACGCACCACCCACCAACCTTCTTCACCAAACACACAAACGCTCCAAAACCCCTCTCCTTCAGAAACACTCTCACGCCCCTGCGCCCTCTGCCCACCAACGCTCTCACCGACGCCCCTGCGCCACCTCCGACAGCCAGCCACCAGATGCAACGCCCCTGCGCCACCCTCTCCCACTGCCCCTTACTCTCACTCGTCCCTACAACCTTCATCCTCAACCATTTCACACATTCCACCCTAGTTGCACCATCGACAAAGCTTGAACCACCAAAGAAGTAACCGGAGCGGCCTCAGTAACACCCCTTCCTTCGCTCCCCGGAAATCGCCTGTGCACTTCTCCCGCGCTTGCGGCTGCAAGCATCCGTCCCTGCGCCTTACTGCCCCTGCGCCTACACAGCCGCCCCTACGGAAATCACACCAGAGAGGCTGTTTTATTTTCCCTATTTCGACATTTGCTAACCTTTTGCTTCGATTACTTTCAAGAATGGAAGCCCCAAGGAAATACAAGATGACCGAAGCAAAGAAGGAGCGTTACAGGATTGTGCATGTTCGAGTTGTGTATGCAACTCGATTTTTGCATATTCCTACTCTGGAGAAACTAGGCATGCTAGAGAGCATGCAAGCTTTTTTGGTGAATGCCGGGCTCGGAGACTTCCTCCAAAAGAGTGCTCCAACATATTCCGAGCTCAGCAGACAGTTTATCTCCACTTTCACAATGGAGAAGGAAGATCACGTGTGTATCGGCCTCACCTTCAAGTTCAACAAGGTGAAATACACTCTTGACTACGCCGATCTGCAGGAGGCCTTTGGGGTGTCTTTAAACCCCTCTGCAAACTAGTGGGATCCAGTCCCGGCCCCAGACCTGTGCGAGTTTTGGCAGACAGATACCGGGTCAGAATACCATGCCGGGGGTGAGTACTCCAACAAACTCACTCACCCCAGCTTAAGGCTCATTTCAAAGATCCTCATGAGTGTCTTCTGTGGACACAAAGAGGAAAATAAGGTCGCCCTCAAGGACCTCCCACTACTCTACTCCTGCCTTCCACAGAGCGAGAAGGTGATGGATTGGCCCTCTCTCTTCCTTGCCGCTTTGAAGCGGATCAGGAGGGACGAGCCGAGGGATATTGTTGGCGGTGGGGTGATCTCTTTGATCGCCTCACAGGTGATGGACCTGTCCGAGTTAGAGGACGGGATGGCGGCTCCTCTCTACACTAAGAGGGGTGCTTAGGAGGTGCAAGCTCCTCTGGTGGGACGGGGAGAACGTATTTTGGATCTCCCTTACAGATGGGAGCCACCTCACCTAGCTCCCCCGGCCTTTACCATTAGGAGGTGAGCTCTCCGAGCTCTACATTCCGGCAGATCCTTTCTTGCCAAGGAGGCCACTAGTGGCCATTGTGGAGAGGCATGCTGCCAGCTCCAGCCGGGCTCATCAGGAGGAGCACCTGCCCATCCCAGATGACGAGGAGATGCCCACTATGGCACCAGAGGAGGATCCGTCCCTTGCGAGCCTTCAGGCTCAGATGGCGCCTATGACGACCCAACACCGTACATGGCAGTCCGATTACCAGCGGACTATGTTGGAGCAGCAGGAGAGCTGGCAGACCAGTTTTGCCACCTCTATGACCTCCCACTTTGACCAAAGGCAGGAGGCCTGGCAGGCAGCTCAGTAGCAGCATTTGGAGGCTCAGCAGCTGGCTTGGCAGGCCAGTTTTGAGACCTCATTTGGCCGCCGGATGACAGCCCAGCAGGACCGCATAGTTGACATCTACCGCCGACAAGAGCACTTCTTCCGCCATTTTCCTTACCCACCGGAGGAGGGTCCAGGTGGTCCAACCGGACCACCCCACTGAGGGGTACATTTCTCTTCTCTTATCCCACATTTTTCTTTGACTCATTTCCACTTTGAGGACAAAGTGTACTTCAAGTATGGGGGAGGGATATACCATTGCTTGTACAGTTCATTGAGTTGTTTTGAGTTTGTTTTGCATCTTTTGAATTCTAATTGAAATTCACAAAAAAAAAAAAGAAAAGCCAAAGAAAATTAAAAAAGGCATGAAAAAACCTTGGATAAACCGAAAACCCGAAAGGGCGGTTTAGGCAAAAAGAAGGTAGTCCGACCAACCTTAGGTTGGTGCAAAATTGGACTTGAGAGATGTGAGTTCAAGTGAGAAAAGAAGAAGAGTGGCAAGGTGAAAACCCGAAAGGGCGCCTTGGCAAAATGAGCGACACCGAGTGTAGGTTTCCCTTCCGGAGTTTGGCGACATAAGAAGGGGAGTCATAAGGAGGTTGTCCGGGTAGGCCACTCTTGGAGCAATAAGGATGATAGTTTCTCTCTTTTTCTCATTTTTCCTCTCTTTTCATTCGTTCTTTCTTGGTTTTTCTCTTGTTTTCATTGTCTTTTCTTGCTTACCCATGCTTCCTGAGGCCTTTGAGTCTAGTTGCTGTCATTTGTTTTACTCGGGATGAGTAAAAGGTCTAAGTATGGGGGAGTTTGATAGGTGATGGAATCACTATCATTTAGGATAGTTTTTAGAGTCTTTTGATTGCATTTGAGTCGGTTTATGCTACTAACTCCTTAGTGCAGAAGAAGAAGACTAAAAGAAGCTAAGGAAGGAGTTATAAGCACTTAGGAGTGAAGATCGTTCAGGAAGCAAAGCTTCTGTTGCCTCACCGCCCCTATGGAGCCCTGCCACCGCCCCTGCGGGTGACGCCTTACACCGGAGCGCTCCCTGCGCCTTCACCAGCGCCAGCCATGAAGTGTGTCACCGCCCCTGCGCCACTCCTTGGCGCCCCCGCGGTGACCTACCTTGAAGAGACGAAGACCAGCTCCCCTGCGTCTCTCACTGCGCCCCTGCCTGCGCCTCAACTTGGGAGTTGGAAGGCGAAGAGGTTGTGTCATCGCCCCTGCGTCGACATAAGGACGCCCCGGCAGCTTGAATCAGAAACGTCAGGAAGTCGAAGGGTTAGACGTTTGAAGAGCATTGAAGATCCGGCCCATCGGAATTGCCTAGCCGCCCCTGCGGCCTTGAAGAAGATCAAGCGTTTTTGCCTTCACCGCCCCTGCGGAGCAGAAGGACACCCATGTGGCTTAACGTCAGAAGCTTTACTTCGGCTGTTTACACCACCTTTATGGCATTAAAGGTGGTTGTTTTGGGCCGGCCATTTTGTAGCACCCCAAATTTTACAACTTGGAGAGTTATTGGTTAGGACCTCACAGTGGGTTCCGACCTTAATTTGACAACAACTTAACAAGATCTTACAACAAGGCACAGATAAGGAAAAACCGAAAATCATAAATTAAGTCTTAACAACATATGAATGTGACCAGAACAACCGACAACTGGAAAACATAAGATAACAACTACGGATAGAAAGAAAAGAACCAAGGTCCAACTGGAAAACCCACAAATAAAGAAACTGCAACACGTCCTAAAAGTACGACACCCCGGCTGACCACTACCATCCGGATCACTCGGCATCTGCTCTAACCTGTGGTACGTCTACACAACATATCAACTGTTAGCTAACTATCCAAATATAAGTAGAATAATAACAGCACAAACACACGCAGAAAAATATAAACAAACATCATATTGGCACACAACCGTTTATTATCTATTATTTAGGTGATTCATCTTATTCAATTTTACAGTTGTGGCACGAGAATCTTAAGAGTTCTTGCCTCCGTTCCTTATCCAACTGGGTGTAGGTCTAGTTGACCTCCGCCGGTAGCATCACTACAAACCGAGTATGGACTAGTCCCTAAAGAAACCCCCAGCGCCCTCAAGCTAACTGAGCAGAATGCCACCGCCCGTTACTCTTAGGCCAAGTATAGGTCGGTAATTATCTATCACAACCTATAACTCTAAACATCTCAATCACACACCACTATCATCATTCATGCTCATATTCAGAAGTCAGCTAAGTAAGCCCAAAGGACTTACCTGTTATAAATCTCGATTTTCTGTAAACCAAACTCGCTCTGTAAACGGTAGCAGCTCAGTTGCTTGCCAAAGGAGATAAGTGCATTAGCACACTCCAACGTAATTAGAAGTCTAAGACTTCTAAGATAGAAGATCGTAATAGGACAGAACTGATTACAGTACTAATTTATGGTAAAAATGACTATTTTACCCTTAGTCCCGAAACTTCCAAATTTTCCGAAATTCATGTCTAAACTCCTATTTGAGACTATAAAGTCATATTCTAAGTCCTAAGTTTAGTTTGGTTACAAACTGACACTTTTTCCTATTTTCCTATTTTCCGAAAGATTGTAAAGGTCCAACTTCAGTTTCAAATATAAAATTCGTAGAAGCTTATAACAATTCCGAAATAATTCTCTAGATCATCTATGATGTTCCATCTACCCTTAGGAGCAAGAATTTCTCAAAACTGTTCATTCATCATTTTCATAAAATTTCTCAAAGTTGGCTACAACACTTACATTTTCTATACTTCACCAAAATTTCAATGTTTACAAAAACTGCTTAACTACCCTACTTTGGACGCTTATAACTTCTAATCCGACCGTTCATTTCTTCTCAAATTTTAATATAGTAAACTACATACATCTACCTATCATCTATTAAAAATTCAACGGTGGATCTCCAACCTAACTCTTAAACATTGGTCTACAAACTAGGCAGTTCCTCCCTTCCAAAACTGAAGGAAAAGAAAGTATACAGCAACAACCCTTGTCTCTATCCCTAAAGTCCTCCTATGATCACCAGTTGGACCCTCAAGGGACACCCACAAATATCAGCCCTCACCCCAACCTACTAGGTCGTAATTTCCTCATCGCAATCAAGCGTACCCAACTACCCTACATCCTTCATAAACGAAACAAACAACAAGGCTGCAGACAGGAGAAACTCACCTATCGGACTTCAGCAGGGAGGAGGCGCGTCGTTCGGCACCACCAGCTCCGGGGATCGAGGGTTACAATTCCCTGCTGCAGTTGTAGGACGACTCTCCTGGACCTTGTTGTGGCATCTGATTGAATCAAAGTTAAGGACCCGTCCGGCACAGAGGAGGAATACGTGAGCGACTAATCAAGACAGAAAGGAGAGAAGGAGTCGAGGATGGGTCTTACCGGAGGGACAGAGAACTCGGATCACTCAGAACTCCTAGGCGCTTGACGATGATGGAACTGGTGAGCGGCAGTGATGACTGCAGATGTTGCAGTTTCCTCTCCGCTGCAGACTTGCGATGGGACGAACGTTACGGCTGAAACTGTAAGGATCGATGGGAGTGTGTAGAGGCGTGGATAGCAGGGATAACGATATCTAAGTTGCGTGAATCTGGACAGAATTAAGGAGAGAAGTGCATAAGGAAAGGAGATCGGAAGGCTGATTGTTCTGCGTGAAATCCGGCAGTTACATTGTGGTAACGTTCAGCAGCTGCACGGGATCTGCACGTCCATGATCTTCATGGGCTGCGCCTCGCTGGGGTGAGAAGTTGGCATGCTGCTGGGCTGTTGGAAGCTGGATACGCTGGGCTGAAGATGGGTAGAAGATGGGCTGAAGAGGGGCACGCTGGCTGAAGCTGGCGCTGGACAACGCTGGGCTGGCCGAAGCTGGGCGCTGCTGGGCTGAAGCGGACGCTGGGCCAGCTGCTGCTGGGCAACAGAAGGTAGGATGGGCTGTCAACAACTTGTCTGGCCTTGTCACAGATTCGTCACAGCCTTGTTTGGGCCTTGTCACAGCTTCATCACAGATTTGTCTGGCCTTGTCACAGCTTCGTCACATACTTGTCTTGATCATGTTATAGTTTAGGATTTGTTATAAAGATCCTATCATTTTATGTGAAGGGAAGCTACATAAAATGATAAATTTTATAAAGATCCTATCATTTTATGTGAAGGGAAGCTACATAAAATGATAAATTTTATAAAGATCCTATCATTTTATGTGAAGGGAAGCTACATAAAATGATAAAATTTTTGAAATAATGTGTCTAACTAAGTAGACGGATATGGATCAACTGATCGAAATCTAGTTTGTTACGGAAACAAACGGAATAAAAATTCCGGATATTACATCAGTACCCCCTTATTTAGTGCCTTTTGTAGTATAAATAGTCCTTGGTTGATTGCTAGAATCATCCATCTTATCATCTTGTTAGCCAACAAATTATCCACTTAGATTGTCTTGCTACCTTTGTAATGAGTTGTTAACTCCCTTGCTACATTGGGTTGGTTTGAAGCTGCATTGTTACTTTGGTTGTAAGTTCTTTATAATATAAGTTTTCATTCAGTAATACTTTGTGTCTCCTTGATCTCCATTGTCTAATTGCATGTTTACTATTGCTTGAGATTGATCACCTTAGCTTCTAAAGTGCATGTAAACAACTAGGATTAATAGTTTCCGGGTTCGGGTCTTTAATCTAGTAGCAACTTTAAGTAATAACGGGTTGTGATTACTTAAAGAAAAGGAACACAAATATAAAGATAAGTTTAACGGTTTTAATCTTCTCTTTATATCCCTTAGTCTTTGTTTAAAAGCTAACTTGTTATTTGTTCTTGTAGGTTTACGGAACACTAACCTGTTAAGTTGTGTTGATGCCGGTTGGCTCAACACATATATATGATCGAGACGGGAGATTACTTGAAAACTTGTAAAAGGAACTCACCAAAGTAGCAATTACATGCTTAGAATCAACCTAGTGTAGATTCATCCATTATTGTCTTACTTGTCGCATTAATCGTTTTCATAAGTTTTTGTGCATCAATTCAACCAAACCCTCCCCCCTTTTGTGTTACTTCTCACTACAATCGATAATCGCATCTAAAACACCTTAACTCTCTTGGGTTCGACCCTTACTTAATCACTATACTTGTTCTTAGTGCTAAGTCGGGATTTACTTTTGATTGGGTATAGACGACCATAGAAATACCGTCGGTCAATAGGCCTAAGCATGATAGTCATACTCGGGCCAAAGGGCTCAAACACGTTAGAGAATTCTTCTGAATTTCTGTGTTTGGATTGAGAAAACGTTTGTTTGTGTCATGGAGTTTGTGTTTGATTTATATATGAGTTTTTATATTCTTATTTGATTATTATTTAAATATTAAATAAAGTATCCAAACAATTTATTAATTATCAAATGTGGTTATTGGAAAAGTTCCGGTGAATAAAACAACATTAAGTGAACTAAAACTATTAAACTGAAAGGATCCGTGAACTGAATCGTTAACCTGGATGCAAATGATTCTAAACTAGACCATCTTGTGAGAGTATGATTAACGTGGGACTCATAGTTCATAGGACATGGAGATGTCCAATCGCTTACATAGGTGAGTATGGTGATATTCATCGGACATACCGATCCTATGACTCTTATGACTTATTCAGGAGTTATAGTGATTATCATTATCAGTGAGTTCCTTAACATGAGCTTTATATAGCTTTCATTTAAAGGATGACATATCTTAGACGCTATTCAACACTGACTGTAACAAGCAATTATAAAGGCAGTGATCAGGGTTGTCAAAATTTGAGTGAGAGTCATATTCGTTGCAAGATTGGATTGAACCTCCTATAGGATTGGTGTCTCGGACACTTGAAGAGTGAAAATTGAGTAAACACATGACCATGCTCAGATTTGATCTGTAATGACTGTTTGATCTCAAGAGTTCAAGAAACATATCTAATGGTAAAAATGATTTTCATCACATTGTTAGATAAGGACATTAAGCGATAAGGAAATTTTAACATTGCACACTTGTATGAAAGTACAAGTGGGAGACTGAAGGAATTGTGTCATTTATCCAAGGTGCAATTACTGATGATGAGATAGGACATTAAATATAGGGATATATATAATCCAATGATATTAGGGGTCATGGCGTTTTGCTAGAAGCTAACAATGATCGGTACATTTATATGATAAACGTATTGCTAATATTATCAGGTCCTACGAGGTCACACCATAACGAGCATGTGACCTGGATGAGAGAGTTACCGTATAAGACTATATGGTGGAAAAGGATTTATTTTGTAGGAGTACAAAATATAATATGGAGTTGGTAATTAATAATAAATAAGGGGTATTATATATTAATTACTAAATATATATCTTATATTTTAGGAGGGTTTTAATAGTTTTAAAGCCCAACCCTATTTTTGATATATACCGATCGATCGATTAGAGGAAGCAAGTTACTTGATTTTCCTCCACCACAACTCTCTCTCAAAAGTTTCATCCTTTGTTCTAGGAATCGAAAGTTTAGGCGATCCTTGTTCTGTCTCGGGTGGACCAACAAGAGGAGTAACACTTGAGACTCTACATATCCTTGGAAGAGTTTTGAACACCCATCAAAAGGTATTCATTTTCCCTTTATCTAATCTATTATGCATGCGATCCTTGTTTAGATGCTTAGGAAATTGTTTCATGGAATTTCGCTTTTACACATCTAAAAATCCTATAGATATCGTTACCAAGGTACTTGTAACACCCCAAGTTCTGGGAACTCGAAGCGCTACGGACTAGGACCGCACAATGGGTCCCGACCCTCAGAGTAGCAACAGCATAACGGATCTTACAACAAGGCACATACGAATGAAAACCAAAACTCAATATAAAACCAAAGGTTTAAACAAAAGGAAACGTAAAAGACTCGCAACCGAGTTCAAAACAAAAGGGAAAACCAACACCATAAGCATAAACCCGATCCCGTCCTATAATGTACGGGAACCCCAGCTAACCACACCATCCGGATCACTCAACAGCATCCTGAACCTGCGGAACATCTACAACGACAGTATAAACTGTTAGCTAACACTCTAGATATCAGCTTGGACGTAAAGGCACAAACACACGTAAGGGAAAGTAAACATATTGCATGCTCGCACTCAACCGGTTATTATCTTTCCTAAAACTTGTTCGCTCCAAAAGGTGTGTGCAAGCTTTAAATTTATAACCCTAGACTTAAGCTTAAAACAAGGATGCGAACCCGCAGTGTACGGGTCAATCGTAGTAAAAGCAAGAAAATTCCAGGGGTCGATCACAGGGACTTAGTGAAACAAAGTCCAATACGGTATGCTAGTGTTGATGCTAACCACAAGAGCAAGTAATACAATCAAAGATGAATAAGATGTCAAATAAAGCAAACATGCAATTCTAGGGATTAAAGCATCTAGTTGTGGTTCCAACTCAAGATCTATAGATAAGCGGACAAAGCTGAGGTTTTTGCATGGGGAAGGTGTTTCTAAAGTGGAGTAGATCACCGGGTAAGTCTCACTACACACTAATCCCAAACCGTAACTCCTTTTACCGGGTAAGTCTCAGGCTAACTCACAAAGATGGGATGGAAGCACACTCACACCCCAATAAAGGACAAGCCTTTATTACCTACACTTATGATCGTTGGTACACAAACTAAGGAATTACCGGGTAAGTCTCATCCTAAGCTTGCTTTGAACCAGAAAGGTATAATAAGAATAGGATTTGGCAAACTCTAACACATTAACTCTCAGTTAAGGATCGGATAAGCCACCTCGGTCAGCCAGTTTCCACCCCGGCCGAGATGTTCATCGACTGAACGAGATGCTTAGGGTTAAGGTTAAAGACTCGAACTTTCAGGATCCTACTGGATTAAGATCATTCTATCATCGTTTTTCCCACAACCTTCAGCCAATCGCCCTAGAATCACACAAGGAAATTAGCCACTCATCATCATAATGAAAGTATTAAATATATGGGAAGAAGGTGAATATTTGAACAAAGAAGAATTTAATGAAAACACTTCGATAACTGAATCAAATATCACACAAAATCGTTCCTTGGATAATAATCCAACTAGACAAGACAATCAAGGAAAGGAATTGAAGACAATCTTACAAAACCCTCCAAAAAGCTATAAAGCTATAGTCTTCAAATCTTCCTTCAACCTTCAAAAAGGTTCTTCGAATCTCCCAAATTGGAGTAGGATGCGG
>BSUD01000005.1:125115447-125206615 GCA_033239045.1 Fagopyrum esculentum
ACAAAGAAGAATTTAATGAAAACACTTCGATAACTGAATCAAATATCACACAAAATCGTTCCTTGGATAATAATCCAACTAGACAAGACAATCAAGGAAAGGAATTGAAGACAATCTTACAAAACCCTCCAAAAAGCTATAAAGCTATAGTCTTCAAATCTTCCTTCAACCTTCAAAAAGGTTCTTCGAATCTCCCAAATTGGAGTAGGATGCGGCTGCTGCGCTGATAGCGTGATGTTCTAACTGTAAGCGGATGTATGCGGTGTATGCAGCCTCTAAGCATGATCGGATTTGTGGAAAATCCAACCCTTTTTATAGGAAAAATAACCCTCCAAAGATAAGAAATCTTAAGAAGATATATTCCCATAAAAATAGGTAAAATATATGATTCTGCATATCTCCTTCCTTCTAGAAGCTCAGCCCAAAAATATAAGATCACTTTCCAATTTTAAAAGATCTCAGCCAAGAATAAAATATTCTCGCCGCGTCCTAGGTGTTCGCCTCGGTCGAGTCGGTGTCTCTGGATCGCCTCGGTCGAGATGAATCTCTGGTCAACCGAGGTGACTCATAACTGAATGTAGAATCTCTCAAAACTGGTCCAAAGTAAATCTTTAATCATGGCTATGCTTCCTGAAGGATTCCTTTTTGCTCCTCAATGTAGCTCCAAATGACTCTTGACTCCTTTTGCTCCTTTTCGATGCAAAACGTACCATATTACCTGCAATTACAACGAAACTAGGTGTAGACCTCGATTCTCGCAAAGGTAGATGAAATGGTAGTAAAATCACATAATGTACATACAAACATGCAGATTATGAAAGATAAAACGTCCAAACAAACCCCAAAATATAGACTATAATTCATGCTATCAAAATACCCCATACTTAGCCCTTGCTTGTCCCTAAGCAAGTTCCTCATATAGAAATTAAGATAGAATGGATTATAAGTCAAGAAAATCAATGAGAAGTCCTTCAAAAATATTTTTATGGTGTGCAACTATCATAGATCACTCTAAGAGCGTACTTCCTGGAAATTAAAAACTCAATATGATCAAAACATTTTATAAATATAGGAAAGTTGTTCATCTTTGCATAAAATCATAGAATGCATAATAAATCATAATTATCAAAATTAATCATGTATAATCCGATTTAAACCGCTAAGTCAATCAACAAGCTCAAGGTCTCAAGGGCTTCCCAAAAGAAAAGGTCAAGAAACGTGTAGGGTAGGGATGAATGTAAGGTAATGTGGTGCTAGAATCCGGGAAAAGGATGAACTTCATTTTCACTTTGACTTGCAACATCTTCCACCAATAAGCTTTGCTTATTTCACACTTTTTTTTTCTTTTTACTTTACTTTGCATGGACAGAGGTGCACAATAACCGAAGCCTAGGAAATCCGCAATCATCAATTTCTCGAGATGCGTCAAACCCTTGATGCACATACCATGACCCGTTAGGAATATCGCTCAATCCGACTTTGGCAAGACACAAACACCCGGCTATGTGAATGGTGCCGAGTTACTCATCTTCATGATTGACTTCCCCAAACCTATTATTGCTTTCTAATACTTTCACTTTCAGCCACTTCTCAACTTTTGACTTGCTTTCACCACTTCGCTTGCTTCCAAATTCCCGGATAGGTAAAGGGAGGCAATATGTATATGAGGGGCTAAGCATGATCAAGAAGAAGAAGAAGAAGAATGAATTGCCTTGGTCTTTCCAAGAAGAACGTGAGAGAACTTATGCTGCGGTGTCAACCTTCAAATTCAACATAATTTGGATAAAAATAAAGTATTAAACATGCCAATAATTTCAAACAAAGCATTTAGCAACTTAAACATATCATAAAACATTTCAAACATATAAAGAATTTAAATCCAGTCGGTAAACAAAATCTTCACTGAGATCATATCCAGATAAGTAACACAAATCGTTTTCGAAAACTCTCTGTTACACCCACCTCGGTCGAGGTGTTCTTGGTTCAACCGAGGTGAAACACCTCGTTTTGCCAGAACTGTCCCGGTCGAGGTCAAAAAATTTTTTTTTTTTTTTTTTTAAAACCAAATTTTTTTTTTTCCGACGTTTTTCTCAATCAAATAACCTGTAGGTATGCATGTAATATCAGATAATCATATAAAGGCAATGAAGCATAAATACGAAAATATCCGATAAATATAATATCATACATCAAAAGTAGTCAAATAACGTCAAGTAGTCAAATAAGTACAAATACCCCATACTTGAGACACACTGTCCCAGTGGGTTAAAATAAGTCTAAGGACAGGATACTCACCGAACATAGCTAAACTGCATGAAGAAGTAAGAAACAGCTCCCAGATAAGACCATCTCGGTTGGCGAAGTACATCTCGGTCGAGGTGTTCTGACAGTACCCGAGATGTATCTCAGTAAAGCTCGTTTCCTCAACTTCTCGAAATTTTGTTCTTCCAGTGTAGCTCCTGAACTGTGATCCTTCCTTTTGGAATACCTGGTTGTTGTCTAGAGGAAAGCAAAAACAAAAACTATCTAAACTAGACTAGAAAACGGGAAAAGAAAGCAATACCTTGGGTTGCCTCCCAAGAAGCGCTCGATTTAAGGTCGCTAGCTGGACCCTACGGCATGTGATTACTTAATGCACTTCGAACGTCGTGGAATGCTCATCACATCCATCATAAGAATCTTCCAAAAAGGTTCCGGTTACTAATTTCACCGGCAAATGGTAAGATCTCCCACGTACAAGCTTGTACGGTTTGATTCTCACCGGAATCCATCTGAATTTCCTGTACTTCAATGGGACATAATCTACCTTCGTGTCCCATCCTTTCCTCGATCGAGACAACAGTTTCTCGAGAATCATAGTAGCTTCCCCATCTATAGCTTGGGGATGGTACAGGGTCCTGAGCATGCGAGGGACCCCATACTTGAACAAATAACACTTCGTTGCCTTAGCGGTGAAGCGCTTGTTAACTTCACTCCTTATAATCCAAGGAGTATCTTCT
Organism: Fagopyrum esculentum; assembly: GCA_033239045.1. Taxonomy (NCBI): domain Eukaryota; kingdom Viridiplantae; phylum Streptophyta; class Magnoliopsida; order Caryophyllales; family Polygonaceae; genus Fagopyrum; species Fagopyrum esculentum. The sequence continues at coordinate 125,118,447 of BSUD01000005.1, forward strand.
CCCAACAGTTTCAAGGGAGGTTTCATCTTGATCTTAGGAGGTTCTTTCGGAAGAGACCTCCAACTCTCCGGTGCCTTTCTGAAAAATTCAGAAATATTAATAGAGAATTCAAATGAAGTAGGAGAATGTACCTTGCAAAGCTCTCCAAGGTTTGAGACAAGTTTCATGTTGGGTTGATGATCCACACACGAAATCTCTCTCAGTTCAGTTGGTCTTCCTTCCACCTTGACCATAATCTCAGTAATTTGGCCAAAGTCTTCTGCATCTGCCTCTTCCGGTTCTGCAGGTTCTTCTTTCATCTCGACCGAGGTCACTTCCACCTCGACCGAGGTCTCAACAGTCAGATCGAGATCTTCCACATCTTCTCCCTCAGAAGCTTCAGGAGAAACTTCTGGTTTGACTGGAGGTATGCTCGAAACGTGCAACACTTCCTTATGCTCCTCTTCCGGCTTAGCATAGGATAGGGTGCTTTCCTTGAGCTCCGTCACCTTCTTCATTAACTTCTCCAACCTAGATTCGAGAGAATCTTCAAGAGGTTGCTCATAAGTCTTTTTAGGGACATTCAGTTCATCCCACATCGCAAGTTCATGTTGAATGGCCTCTTCTCTTTCCCATTCATTGTTGAACCAGTAGAAGGAGTACTTCTCCTCCAAGTATTCATAATGATCTGCCCTAGCACTTTGTCTTGCTATCCAGGCTGGATCAAACATAGCGTTCAGAAATCCTGAAAACTACAAAACTCATAGAAAGAGTAGTTAGTAGCAACAGGGGCAAGCGCCCCGAAAGCAAACCGTACCGGCTCGGTCTAGACCAAGTTCCCCGGCAACGGCGCCAAAAACTTGTTCGCTCCAAAAGGTGTGTGCAAGCTTTAAATTTATAACCCTAGACTTAAGCTTAAAACAAGGATGCGAACCCGCAGTGTACGGGTCAATCGTAGTAAAAGCAAGAAAATTCCAGGGGTCGATCACAGGGACTTAGTGAAACAAAGTCCAATACGGTATGCTAGTGTTGATGCTAACCACAAGAGCAAGTAATACAATCAAAGATGAATAAGATGTCAAATAAAGCAAACATGCAATTCTAGGGATTAAAGCATCTAGTTGTGGTTCCAACTCAAGATCTATAGATAAGCGGACAAAGCTGAGGTTTTTGCATGGGGAAGGTGTTTCTAAAGTGGAGTAGATCACCGGGTAAGTCTCACTACACACTAATCCCAAACCGTAACTCCTTTTACCGGGTAAGTCTCAGGCTAACTCACAAAGATGGGATGGAAGCACACTCACACCCCAATAAAGGACAAGCCTTTATTACCTACACTTATGATCGTTGGTACACAAACTAAGGAATTACCGGGTAAGTCTCATCCTAAGCTTGCTTTGAACCAGAAAGGTATAATAAGAATAGGATTTGGCAAACTCTAACACATTAACTCTCAGTTAAGGATCGGATAAGCCACCTCGGTCAGCCAGTTTCCACCCCGGCCGAGATGTTCATCGACTGAACGAGATGCTTAGGGTTAAGGTTAAAGACTCGAACTTTCAGGATCCTACTGGATTAAGATCATTCTATCATCGTTTTTCCCACAACCTTCAGCCAATCGCCCTAGAATCACACAAGGAAATTAGCCACTCATCATCATAATGAAAGTATTAAATATATGGGAAGAAGGTGAATATTTGAACAAAGAAGAATTTAATGAAAACACTTCGATAACTGAATCAAATATCACACAAAATCGTTCCTTGGATAATAATCCAACTAGACAAGACAATCAAGGAAAGGAATTGAAGACAATCTTACAAAACCCTCCAAAAAGCTATAAAGCTATAGTCTTCAAATCTTCCTTCAACCTTCAAAAAGGTTCTTCGAATCTCCCAAATTGGAGTAGGATGTGGCTGCTGCGTATTCTTTGCTGTAATCGAGATCGTATGCGGTGTATGCAGCCTCTAAGCATGATCGGATTTGTGGAAAATCCAACCCTTTTTATAGGAAAAATAACCCTCCAAAGATAAGAAATCTTAAGAAGATATATTCCCATAAAAATAGGTAAAATATATGATTCTGCATATCTCCTTCCTTCTAGAAGCTCAGCCCAAAAATATAAGATCACTTTCCAATTTTAAAAGATCTCAGCCAAGAATAAAATATTCTCGCCGCGTCCTAGGTGTTCGCCTCGGTCGAGTCGGTGTCTCTGGATCGCCTCGGTCGAGATGAATCTCTGGTCAACCGAGGTGACTCATAACTGAATGTAGAATCTCTCAAAACTGGTCCAAAGTAAATCTTTAATCATGGCTATGCTTCCTGAAGGATTCCTTTTTGCTCCTCAATGTAGCTCCAAATGACTCTTGACTCCTTTTGCTCCTTTTCGATGCAAAACGTACCATATTACCTGCAATTACAACGAAACTAGGTGTAGACCTCGATTCTCGCAAAGGTAGATGAAATGGTAGTAAAATCACATAATGTACATACAAACATGCAGATTATGAAAGATAAAACGTCCAAACAAACCCCAAAATATAGACTATAATTCATGCTATCAAAGCTATCTATTACTAATTCAACTTCTTTTGACACACGAGAATCTCCCGAAACTCGCCTCCGCTTCCGTCTACCAATAGGAATAGATCAGTATTATCCGTTACCTACGGACTTGGGTTGCAAGTGCACATTCTAGTCTCTTGAAGAACTAGACAAGTGGTCACCACCCGGTTATCATACACTTGGGCCACTTAAGGTTATAAAGGTGAATCCTAGTCCGGTTATCCGTTATAACTTGATAAACAACACAAACAAGCCAAAACACTCAAACCAATATGCGGAATGAAGCTAAGTAAGTCCAAGGGACTTACCTCACTCGAAGGTAACTCAAAGCTCAACAAATAACTCAGAGACGGCTCAGTTTCCCTCAAGAAAGGAGAAAGGAAAGCTTGTTTACACAAGCATCACGAATAAGGAACGAAACGGTTACTAGAAATCTATAACTTCTAGTCTCAATGATCTCTAAGAGATCTCCACAAGCTAAGGGCTCAACCTTAGTCTTACAGCATACTCAGGGAACAAGGAACATCTAGAAGGAACAAGGAAAGGAACGAGGGAAGGAAGGAAGGAAGCAACTCACAATAACGGGAGTTACTATAGAGGAAACCGCAGGGGCGGGTGGACAGACGCAGGGGCGGGAATTCGCGGGGGTGGCACAACAGAGGCGCGGGGGTGGTTTCTATGACAAAAATGCCGACTTCTCCTTCGATAGCAAGGAACTTCACCAAAGGCCAAAGCTTGCCTTTCTCAACACACAACCACGTCATAACTCAACCAAGGGAGCATGTGAACAACAAGGAATCAACAACGGAACGCTCAACCAAGAATCAAGGCTCAAGCTTGACCCTTGGAGAAGAAGAAAAGGAAAGAACGAAGAAGAAACAAAACAAAAGAGAAGCAAGGTACAACAACACATGAACGATATGAAGAACAAGGGAGGAAGAACTTACACGTTCAACAAGAACACAAGGGCAAGACTGCAATACTCTAGGGTTGAAGAAGACGTAAGAAAGAAACGGGGAAAAGAAGAAAAGACGAAAATATATAGGACAGGTGGAAAAGATAAAAAGGAAGGACGTCTAGGGTTAGGAAAAAGATAAGGAAGCCGGCCCATAGATAGAAGATCGGATATTCTATCCATGTAAGGAAGATCAAACGAACGAAAACAGATCGGACGCGATCTGCAGCGCATCCGCAGGGGCGGATCGCCTCAGCCGCAGGGGCGGGCCATTGTCACCGCGGGGGCGGTGACAGACCTCAAGGCCGTTGGGGCGTCCTTGTTCACTGCAACGGCGATGAAGGTCAAAAATTGGAATCTTATAGTACTTAAGGGGATGACAATTAATCCAACTATGCACCACCCTTCTCTTTCCTCCTTTCAGCCTGATACCGAATAAATGCCACGGATTTTGGAACCTGGTAGGACTAATATTGCATAAAATATTGTTGTGAATGAGACTCATCAAAAAGAAATGGAAGTGAAAGGCTCGGGAGACTTTATAGATGGAAGATGCTCATGAAGGAGCAAATAAAGGAGGGGAAAAGCACATCTCAAACCAAGCAATTACCACTGGCACTTAAAAGATTCGACAGATGCAAGTTGCCATAATGGAGGAGGTTGTGGAGAACGGTTTCAGAAAACGGTTGCGAGTCTCCATTACAAGGGTTCGAAAGGTTGCGGTGGATGTCGGTTGCGAGTCCGCCGATACAAGCAGGTTCAGCTCTCAGGTTTGGCGGATACGAACGGCTAGGATTTCAGATCTGGATGGACTGTGAGAAACCTACTTTGGATGTGGAATCTGACGATTGAGGATAATTTTATAGGTTATATATTTTTACGTTTTCCTTATGACCCTTCAAATAATTAACTTTAGATTAAAAATTTTAGTCAAAAAATAGAGGGGTCTAGTTTGTATCAATGATACAAAAAGGCCTTTCTACATCAATCTTCTCTTTTGCTTTTTACCATTTCTTACCTGAAGCTTTGAACTAGGTGATTGAGGACGGTGATTTTGACAAAATTCTATGATTTTGTTCCTATAAAATTAATTGAGAATTTCTAAGATTTTGAGGAAAAAAATTTGGTTAACAAACCTATACTTGGTGGCATTCCCATCAATTTTATTTAAAAATACGATTTATTGTACAATTTTAAATTGTATAACATAAAATAGAGAGCTTATATCATTAAATTATGTGAGATATATTACTCTTAGAATTTTTAAATTACACAAATTTTTTGATATCTCGTTTCATTAAATTTCACCCACAAACATGAGTCTTTTTCCTAAAACTACACATAAAAATAAGTATGGCACCGAACATGGATGTATTAAACAAGTTTTTATTTTTAAAACTTATTAATCGGTCTTTTATTTATAAATAAATTATCTTAAATATTTAATAGTAAAGTGATGACTTAAATTTACTGTATAAGCTAATAGGGTAGACTAGTTCTTTGAGACTTCAAAGTTGAGTTTGACATATCCAATCTTAGGGTCTTTACCATTTAATGTTTTTTGTTTTTCTTCTTTATTTTAGTTGTTTGATTTTTTTAATCACCTTTATGTTGTCCTTTTTCCAATCGTTTATCGGTTCAATACAATCTATTTCAAATTTTGTGGGGCCTTTTTCTTGTTAATAATTTGATTTCTATCAAGTTAGATGATCATCATATTACCACTAGTTGTCTTAGTTTTGTTAGAAAATATTTTATTTCAATAATAATATCAATTATTTTTTGATTTTGTGTCACAATTTTGCAGAATTTTTATAATTTTGGCATTATCAATAGTTTGTAGAGTGTATGGATATGGAAAGAAGATGTGTTTAACACATTCTATATGATGATTATAAAATTCGCAATGCATCAGTACTGATACTTTGTGCTTGTCAAGAGTTTCTTTTGTTGGATTTCCATCAAGGAAAAGTTTTTATAAGAAATTATTTATTTTTTGGCATAATGTTAACCTCCCAAATATATGTTTTGTCAGGGTTTAGTCCTACCTTCCATTGTTGGATCATTTTCATTGCAACTTACATAGAATACCATCATTCCTCATTAGCTTCCCATTATATTCTATCTCTTATCTCATTTCTCGGTAGATTATAGTTTTTTTTTGAATTTTTTCTCTTGGTACCCCTCAAATTTGGACTTTTCCTCTTGGTATACATAAAGTTTTAAGTTTTCTCTTGGCACCCATAGGGTTTGATTTATTTTCTCCTTATAACCAATCTGAATATGTTATTAAATTTCAATTATAAAATAAAAAAAATCTGAAAGTAAACATTGAAAACTAATTTTGAATAAAAATCTCAGTTTTTATTCTCTATATTTTAACATTAAAAAATTAAATTAAAACTAATTATATTCACGTTAAATTTTAAAATAATTAACTTTATAAATATTAAGTAATGGTAAATAATTTATTTTTTAATTTAAAAATCTAGAAAATTAAATTTATGCCTTTTTGTAATTAAAAATTTTTGTATTTTGTTGAGAAAAAAATTCGAATTAAAATAAAATATAGATAATAAAACTAAAACAATTTATAAAAATTATTATTTTGAAAATTATAAATATATTAATAAAATAAAATTTATTAAGTATATTTCATTAAAATTTTTCTCTTGGATTATAAAATAAAAATTAAAAAAATTAGGTCTACATTTACGTTTCTATACTTTGTAAAATATATTTATAACTTTTTCGAATCAATTTTTCAATTAGGTTTAGTTTTAATTTTATATTTTATTTTAATTCAAATAAAAATATAAAAATTGATATTTTTTAATAAAAAATATGCGCCTAAAGTTTTTTTTTTTAATTTTTTAAAACTTTTCAATTCAATAATATATATATATATATATATATATATATATATATATATATATATATATATATATATATATATATATATATAAATGCTTCTTTACTCCTAACTAGTTTAGTGCCCGCACCCTGTGCGGGATTGTCAAAATAAATATTATATTTCATCATATATTTGATATTAATTTATAGTAAAAATTATTTTTATTAATTAATATGAGTGAGGATTATTTTTTTTACATAAATAAAACAACATAATTAAAATTCTATCACAAAGATTATTATTCGAGTATTATATTTATACCTTAATATATTATCACTTTTACTTAGATTTAGATAGAGGAGCAAAATTTGATTTAGTTTTAAATTAAACAAATGCGTCAAATCTTGTTAGAAGATTTGCGTTAAATTTTCTCAACAAATTGAGTTACGATATATCAATTTGTTAATTTTGATTGGTAAATAGATAGATTTATTTTTTTAATTATTTATTTTAATAAAATTGACGGGCATGATGACTGTTTAAAAATTCAAAAAAAATTTTTTCTTATAAAATAATTAATGGCAAATATGTAAGTACGTTGTGGCAAATCTGTAAATAAATTGGAAAAAAAGCTGACGTGGACGGCCTTAGAGGTTGACACGTGGACAAAGTGGGTGCTGCTTTAGTAGTATATATAGATTAGTATTTATAAAGTTAATTAGTTTAAAATTTAACATGAACATAATTAGTTTTTATTTTATTTTTATCAAAAATAGAAAATAAAAGTAAGTTAATTTATTTTATTATAAATTTAATTAGTTTAAAATTTAACGTGAATATAATTAGTTTTTAAAAAAATGATTTTATATTTCAAAAATAAAAATTAAGTTGATTTTTTTTTATTTAGAATTAGTTTTTAGTTTTTATTTATTTTATATTTTATAATTGAATTTTCAATAAAATATATGAAGAAAGGGTATAAAAAGGAAACAAATTATACCATGAGGGTACCAAGAGGAATTTTAAAACCAAGATGAAAAGTCCAATCTTGAGGGGTACCAAGAGGAAAGATCTTTTTTTTGTGACAATGTCATTTGGTTGAAGAGTGTTTAGTTGATTTAAGAGTTGGTGATGTCATTGCTTATTTGTGATAAAACTACATATTGGTTCTGAAGAATTTATCAAGGTTTTGTTGCTCACAAGGTCTTGAAGTTGTTGTTCTATAATCCATTAGTCTTTCCAAAATCTAATCATTTTTCCATCTCCCACACGCTATCTAAGACCTTTGTCAAAATCTTCTATTGATTTAATTAATTTCTTCCATTGTCATGATGTAATTTTTTCATATTTGTAGTTCTAGAGGCATGTTCCTTTTAACTTTTTTCTTATATTACTTTGACCCAAATACTTCCGGTTCTGCCATGATTTTCCACAAGAGTTTCATTTGTAACACTTTATTCATAGCTGCTACTTTCTTAATTTCAGTTCCTACTAATGATTAGGTTTATAAATTTTATCTCAGTTGATAAATGGGTGAATATTTGGTCCTTTATTCTAGAAGAAGATTATGTTAATGCGGTACAGTTCTGTATGGATGCTTGCAGGAAGCATAAATGACTGCATTAGGTAACTTGGTTTTGCATCAATATTAGCTTTTATTAGTGGTGATCTTCCCACTTGTGATAGAGGCAATATTTTCCACTTTGTAAGTTGTTTTGATTTTAGAATAACAAATTAAAGATGTCTTTATTGACTCTCCCGTTAGTTATAGGGCATCTAAAATATTGTTCTAAGTTGGTGGAAGTTATGATTCCAGTTGCGATTGAATCCTTTTTTTTTTTTGCTTGGATCAACGTTAGCCGTTGTTTAAAACACATACCCGAGGTACTTTATAACTTGGCCATATACTGGAAAATAGTCTAATAGGACCGATAATATTTCGTTGTTGGCTTCTATTGTTTCCTTTATAAAAATTATTTTATCGTCCGCAAAGACTAAGAATGGGACTGATAATCCTTTTTTGTTATGGAAAATTCAATAGATTTGGGATTTTCCTTGTTGGTTTTTTTGTATATTTCTTGCCAGTCTCTCTGCACATAAATTGAAGAGTTGCTATGATAGGGGATCTTCTTGACGATGACCTCTTTGTGGTGAGAATATTGTTGTCGGGGAATCATTGATCAATATGGAGTAGGAAACTTTTGAGACACATTTCTTCAATACAATTCCTAAATATTTCTACAAATCCAAAATTTTCAAGGACTACCTTGAGGAAATGTCATTCTACTTTATAATAAACCTTTTTCATATCTAGCTTAATTGCCATAAACCTTTTTTTTCTTTGTTCTAAAACCAAGAAAAATTGCATGTGCAATGAGAACATTATCATGTATTGCTTTGTTTTTGGTAAAAAGCACACTGTAAAGGGTAAATTAATTTTGGTAAGATTAGACTTAGTCTCTTAGCTAGAATTTTGGCAATGATTTGTAAACTATCAAGCATAGGATTATTGGTCCATAGTGGGATGTTGTTGAGGGGTTATCGATTTTTGGAAGAAGAGCAATAAAAATGTGGTTAATTTGTTTGAGAATTTTTCCGTTCCTATAGAAACTTTTGATTGCCCTAGTGTTTGAGGGTTTGATAATGTGTCAATACTTCTGATAGTAACTGTAACACCCCAAGTTTTCGGAACTCGGGGAGCTATTGGTTAGGACCTCACAGTGGGTCCCGACCTTAGTTTGATAACAACTTAACTAGATATTACAACAAGGCACAGATAAAGGAAAAGCCAAAAATCATGAAATATGTTTAACAATGTGGTGAATGTGACCAGAAACACTAACAACCGGTAATAATAATATCTCACAATTTGAGAACATGAAGAAGTCATAATATCTCACAATTTGAGAACATGAAGAAGTACGACACCCCGGCTGACCACTACCATCCGGATCACTCGGCATCTGCTCTAACCTGTGGCACGTTTAAACAACAATACAACAATTAGCTAACTAACCAGATATAAGAAGAATAAGAATAGCAGAAATACACCCAAGATAAAAGAAACAATCATCCTGCTGGCACACAAACCGGTTATTATCTGATAGTTTAGGTGATTCACTTTATTCCATTTTACAATTGTGGCATGATGACATGAATTATGACCTATTTTTAGGCATGTATTTATATAGATTTTCCCTTTATTTTGCATGCATAGACATACATTCATGGCATTTATGGTTATATTCACCTACTTTGCAAGAATAGAGGTCTACACAGAGTTTTATTGCATTTGTAGGTAATTTGGCGAATTATGGAGCAAAAATGGCACATTTAAAGATTAAGCCTTGAAGCGGGACAAAAAGGAGCATAAAAGGAATTTAGGACGCGCCAAAGTATTCTCTGATACCGTCGGACGCGGGCCAAACTATTTTTTGATACCGTCTGACGCGCCAAAGTTTTTTCTGATACCTTATGACGTGGCCCAGAGTATCTTCTGATACCAGCGGATTCGACTTCTTTTCAGCCCAAATATTTAGGGTTTTATCTTTAAACCCTAGATAGATCCCTACATATATTGGACAACCTTCAACATTGAAGGAGGACGGTGACAACCCCGGGACTTGGAGTCAAATTCTCCAAAGGATACTTAGAGAGGCAGACTTGGAGGTCTTGCTATTTGGAGGGAAGATTTGGGGAAAGACGCACTTCCCTTTTTGCGAAGTTGGAAGATTTTAGGGTTTCATTTGAAGGTGGATTGACATCCCGTTCTTCTTTGTTCCTTGAGATTTGTGAGAGATTCTTATTTTATCCTACATCTATTGAACGCAAGTTACTTTTGAGTTTTATTGATATTGGTTTTGTGTTTGTTATTGAGATTTCAAGGTTTTACCTTTTCTCCCTTTCATATTTGATATTTGATTCTATGACTATGATTATTGGCTAAAACCCTTTAGCAATTCTAAGGTGAAGGGTTGATAGTTGTGGCTTAGATAATGATAGATCGATTGTAATTTGATTGGACCCTGAGAGTTAGAGAAATATCGTCGACACCCTAAATCACGGCCTGTTCTTAGGTTTCCACGGCCGTGATTCTCAAGAACTACCCGTGATTTACCCCAATTTACGAACTTTGCTTTTACTTTGATCCAAAGTTAAAGATTAGCTTTAACTTAGTCTTGACTTGCCTTTTCTAAGTAGTAGTGAAGCCTCAACAACCTCTACTTCGATTTTGAGTGTCACAACCTTAATCGGTTTAGTTAGTCTTGATCCTTGGGTTACAAGTTTGGGTATTTGAGATTAATTCTTGTCTTTAAATCCTTTCTATACTAACGCCTCAACAACCTTTATAGAGAGTGTCCTTAGATAAGTCATATAAAGCCTTGGAACTTCACCGTACATTGCTTTACTTTTGTATACCTTTACAACTCTTAACTCTGTCCTTAGTTCTTTAGTATATCTTGAATCGATTGACACAATTAGATACCTGGATCTTTAGGGTTGCTGTTTTCCCAATATATTTGCAAAGCTCATACATTTACTTGCTTGACGATTTATAACTGGATTTAACCCCCCAAATCCCTATGTTCGATACTCTGGAATACTTGTTAATCTACGCCGATCCGTACACTGCGGGTTCGCTTGCTTTTATTCTAGTTTTATAAATTTAAGACTTGATTGCACGCACGCTAAGTGGCGAACATGGCACAAGAAATCTGAAGAGTTATCGCCTCCGTTCCTTATCCAACTTGGTGTAGGTCTAGCTTACCTCCGCCTGTAGCATCACTACAAACCAAGTGTGGACTATTCCCTAAAGAAACCCCCAACGCCCGTAGGCTAACTGAGCAAAATGTCACCGCCCGTTACTCTTAGGCCAATGTATAGGTCGGTAGATAATTACTACTAAGTACAACTATAAACACATCATTCACACACCACTATCGTTATTCACACTCATATCTAGAAGCTAGCTAAGTAAGCCCAAAGGACTTACCTGAATCAGGTTTCGACTTTCTCAATCACAACTCGATGTGTAACTGTCTAACTCAATTGCCTGTCATAGGAGGTAAGTGGATCAACACATTTCCCATATACTTAGAAGTCTAAGACTTCTAAGATGTAAGATCCTATTTGAAGAGAAATTACTAAAAATACACTTCTAAGGTAAAATGACCATTTTACCCTTGGTTCCGAATCTTTTAAAAATCTCGTAATATGTACTTAAATTCTTACTTGGGACTAACTATCATATTCTAACTCTTAAAGTTGAGTTTAGGTAAAGACTAGAACATTACATGTTTTCTTAACCTTCCCAAAAAGTCACTAGGATCCAACTTTGGCTCCAAATATGAAGCCCGAATAAATATAGAAAAATTCCGAAATAAACCTCTAGGTCCCCTATGAAATGCATTCTACCCATAGGATCAAAGAACTCTGCAAAATTTCCAACAACAATATCTTCAAAATTCTCCAAAGTTGGTTCCAACTCACCATTCTATACTTAGCAAATTTTTGAGTATGTTTTCTACTACACAATCAGTCGCCTTTGGACCTTCATAGATCTAAATCTAACCATTGGATAAGTCCCAAATTTGGATACATTATAGTATGCATAGCAATCTAAAACATATTAAAAATTGAACGGTGGATCATGCTTCTAAGGGGTCAAAAAATAGGCATGAACATGACTACTTAACACAGTTTCTGGAAACTTAAACAAATATTGAAAGAGATCAGATTTGATACTCACCAGCCTCACTTCCACCACCCTATGCTAGGCTTCCTGGAGATCACTAGCTCCATTTTTGCTTCAAGAAAACAACTCAAGATTTTCCCACCTCTTTAACACTCCACTCGACAGAAAGGAAATATCTAAAGCTAATAGTTTACCTTGGTTTCAATGGGGTAATAGGATGCTAGATCTGGGAGAGGAAGGCTCGTAAGGTACCAGCAACAATCGCTCTTCGGGTCTGCGTGACTTGTCCCTGGTGTGTACACACTTGCACGGCGTGAGGTTGGGTGTTAGACAGATGCCGATGGCGCTGGTGCAACCCTTCTACTGCTGCACACATAGGTTCACACTCAAATTCGGCTAGAGATGAGAGAAGAGAAAGAAGGAAGAAGGCTCACCTTGTGTACACAAAAGATCCAGGCGTCTATCGTTTGTGAAAGGTTGGGAGCAACCTCGTTGGTGACCCTCTCCTGTTCTCTCGTTTCTCTCAGCAGCGCCTACTGTTATGGCTGGGAAGTTGTACGCAGAGAATGGAGGAGGAAAGTGTACAGAAAGTGGGCAGAAGGAAGAGGAAGGTCGGGCTGCGTGAATCTGGACGGAAACAAGACGTGATTGAAAAGGGAAGGAGATCCGTGTGGTATGTAGGGATGGCAATTTCATCCGAGCCCGATGGACACCCGTAACCCGATCCATAATAAAAGGGTGAAAACCCGACATGAAGCGGGTGAAAGCGGATGGTGGATGAAGCGGGTGATGGATCGGGTCGGATTCGGATGGACCTTTCATCCACCCATCACAAGATCCATCATCCATCCACCCATCCGACCCGTTTCACCCGCTTACACCCGTTATAAATTTATTGATTGTTTACTTGTTTAGTGATCTTTAGTTACCTTTTGATATATAAATTGGTAATTTACTGATTGTTTAGCAAAATTTGTACATTTGTTCACTTCCTATTATGATCTTATTGTATGTTATGTATTGCTAAATTTCTCTATTTTTCTAAAACTTAAACTTATAACACTTCATGTAATATTTCCACTTAGATGATTTGTGTTGACTTTATTTTTTTTGGGTGGAAAGTGTTGACTTTATATTTATCATGTTTTTTTATGGATAAGACTTTTTCGGATTGAATTTATTTTTTTATTATTATTAATCTTCCGCATTCGAATCCGAGTTTAATATCGACTTAAAGGAAATGCATAGAACACCCGAATATCGTTGGATGCGGGTGGTGGGTTTGGCGGGTGGCGGGTCGGGTGGAGGATATTTTCTCGCGGATTGGGTGGCGGACAGGGTCATCCACCCACCACCCGATCCATTGTCATCCCTAGTGGTATGATTGTTTGCGTGATTTCAAGCCGTTACATGGAGATGGGGGAGAGAGGGGGCCGACTGTTTAGCCTCCTCTTCATGGTTGTTGCACGTCCCTGGCCAACACACAAGCGAGGAGCAATTTGGGCCACGTCTAGCTGGGCTTCCTGGGCTGCTCAGATCCGTGCAAACAAGGGAGATGCAATGAGGCTGGCCATGTAAATCCAACAAGAAAATGGGCTGAAAACAAGGTAAGAAAGAGTGGGCTGAAGTTGTCAAGGCCTTGTCAAAACTTGTCATGGCCTTGTCAAGTTCTTGCATGGCCTTGTCATGATCTCGTCTTAGTCTCGTCAAATCTTGTCATGGTCTCGTCTTGGTCTCATCAAAAGGACGTCATGACTTTGTCAAGGACATGTCATGATATAAAATAGGGTTTGATGTAAAATTCTATCATTTTATGTGAAGTGAGGTTACATAAAATGATAGAAATTTGAGATAGTGTGTACGACTAGGTAGAATGAGAAAGATCAACGGATCGAAATCCAGTTTGCTACGGAATTAAACGGAATAAAAGTTCCGGATATTACATCAGTACCCCTTAAATTAAGTTTTGTCCCAAAACTTAGAATAAAGCATTAATCCGTGTCTTCTACAAATAAAAGGATTTAACTCATTAACTATAAAATCTTCACTCTCACTTCCTAGCATGAAAGACTACTCAATCATCATAACCAGGCAATACATCTAACATAATCACTCAATCTAGTGTATAATCACATAAGTCACACAAACAACGTCCAAGTACTAACCCGTCGGTACAGAAGTATCGGCTAACTCCGCAAAGAACTCGGAATAACTACTCTAATGCTCTTCTCTGTCGCCTAGGTGGCCTCCTCGGCTCCTCGTCTAGACCACTGGATCCTCAACATCGGTATCTCCTTGGAACGTAGACGTCTAGTACTGCGCTCAAGGACGGCTACTAGATACTCCACAAAAGTGTGGTAGTGCTCAACTATCAGATCCTCATAGCTGATGACGTGTCTCGGGTCCGGTATATACTCTCTCAACTGAGATACATGAAAGACCGGATGAACCCCCTCTAATCTCGGTGGTAGTGCTAATCGGTAGGCAACCTCTCCGACTCACTCCAAGATCTCAAAAGGTCCGACATATTAGGGACTCAACTTCTCCTTAATGCCGAAACGCCGGACGCCTCTCGTCGGTGACACTCTCAACCACACTTGTGCACCTACTCTAAACTCCAAAGGTCGACGACTCTTGTCGGCGTAGGATTTCTGACGACTTTGAGCTGCTAACATCCGCTCTCGGACCAGAGCAATCCAAGCGATGTCGTTCTGCAGACGTCAATCTCCTCTTCAACTCCTCAAAGCTCCGCTGACATGCTCAGACCAAACGAACCGAGTAGTCTTCCTCAAAAGGCAAGTAAGTGGTTGGGCAATCAGGGAAAACCCTTCCACAAACCGGCGGTAGTAGCCTGCCAAACCGAGAAAGCTGCGAACCTCCTTAACATTCTTCGGAGGTTGCCAAGAAGACACTGACTCGATCTTTTCCGGATCGACCTTAATCCGCTCAGTAGTCACTACATGGCCTAGGAAGGCCACCTCTGACATCCAAAACTCGCACTTGGACAGCTTAGCATAAAGCTGGCTATCCTGCAGAATCTGTAACATTGTCCTCAAGTGTCCAGCATGCTCCTCTCGATTCCTATAGTAAACTAGGATGTCGTCAATGAAGACCACTACAAACTGGTCTAAGAAGTCGATGAAAATCCCGTTAATCAACTCCATGAATACCGTTGACGCATTAGTGAGCCCGAATGGCATCACTACAAACTCATAGTGGCCATACCTAGTCCGGAATGCCGTCTTAGGTATGTCCTGGTCTCTCACCCTCAGCTGGTGATAACCCGACCTCAAGTCTATCTTGGAAAACACTAAGGCTCCATGCAACTAGTCCAACAAATCATCTATACGAGGCAGTGGATACTTGTTCTTGATGGTGACCTTGTTCAACTCTCTGTAGTCGATGCATAGCCTCATCGATCCATCCGTCTTCCTCTCGAGTAATACCTGTGATCCCCAGGGAGAAACACTAGGGCGTATGAAGCCCTTCTCTGCTAATTCCTCTAACTGCTTCTTCAGCTCAAGCAGCTCTATCGATGCCATGCGATACGGGGCCTTCGAGATCGGTCTCGTGCCCGGCTCTAACTCAATGCTAAAGTCAACACTCCTATGTGGGGGTAGCCTTGGCAGATCGTCACCAAATACCTCTTCAAACTCGCATGTAACTAGTATATCCTCTGCTATCAGACTCTTGCGTTCCTTCATGGCATAACACCAGAAGGCCTTGCAACCCTAGGCTATCAGTCTCGCTGCTCTCACTGTGCTGATAATAGTGTTGGACTTTTCGAGGTCCCAACCTCGAAATATCACTCTATGACCCTCCTCAGTGGCGACAATCACAATCCTCCTGCCAATGTCTAAGACCGCTCCATGTCTCGTCATCCAATCTATCCCTAAAACCACGTCCTCTTGTTCTAAGGAAATGACTAGGAAATCTACCAGCCAATCCCGATCTCCCAAATGAATGGGGCAGTTATGAATCTCTCGGGATCCTCTAATCTTACCCCCATCAGGTAACCCAACTACAAAAGGTACTCCCTCTACCGTAGCTAAGGACAACCTATCTACGCATGCATCTGATATAAAGGAGTGCGTAGCACCCGTATCAAATAAAACTCGCACAAGTAAATCATGAATCCAGATAGTACTTGTGGTCGCAGGTGCCGCTTGCTGATCAACACTCCTCAACTCAAACACTCTTGACGGGGCTCCTTTGGTGCCAGTAGTACCATGACGTCCCCTGCCACAGCCTGATCCCTGTGCAGTACTGTGTGAAACAGGGTGTCCTAGAGCACGGTACTATTGTTGCTGCTGACTCGGCGCTCGGTACTGATGAGGCCTCTGTCCACTCCTCTCAGCACCTGTAGGGGAAGAACCCTGTTGTGACGGAGCTCTGCCCTAACGGCAGAAAGTAGCCCTGTATCCCGGCTTGCCACAAGTGAAAAAGGTACAAGGTGGTCTCTTGTAGTCTGCCTTGAAATGATCGCGACTACCGCAGTTAAAACATGTTCGATCTCTACCCGGAGTCTGAACTGTAGTGTGATAGCTAGGTCTTCCCTGAGCATGTCCTCGCCCATAACCAAATACTACTGCACTGTTATTAACATACCCTGTCCTTTGTCGCTTATCCGGTCCACCAGACTGAACTCTTCTCCTCGGAACTGGCCTATCTCTCTCATATGTAGAAGCTCTATCCTGATAGTCTAACAGAGACTCGCAGCGAAATCCTGCAAGATAAGAACGAGTACTCTCTCTCAATCTCCGGGAGAAGAGGTACACGTGCTGCTCTTCAGGAGGTGCAACTAGTCCAAGTAGTGTCAAATCCTTATGAAACTTCTTGACTGCCTCAGCAACGGGAATATCCTCAAATCCCGCCTCAATGAAGTCCTGAAACTTCTCTCTCCTCAACGAGGCAGGGCAGTACCTCTCTCTAATAATTCTCCTCATTTGATCCCAACTAGTGACACGGCTACGAATAGTCCGCCACCAGTAATATGCCTGCTCCGTGAACAAGGTTTGTACTAACTCTACCTGTCGATCCTCTAGGCAACGTATCGCCTCTAGTGCAGTCTCTACGTGCCCTATTATATGCTTTACTTCCAACCTTATCTCTCCATCAAATGAGGGAACTTTCAAGGTGTTGAAAGCCTTCAACCACTCATTCGGCCTCGAGGCTCTAGACCTAGCAGGAGCTCTGTCAACCTCAACTCTCCTCTCATGCACAGCCGGCGCCTGAGTCACTCTTTGTGGCACCTGAGCTAATCTAGCCGGTACTGACGGTACTAGAGCAAGTCCCTCTATCCTGGCAGCTTCCTCCATACGCTGGACGTACGCCCTGTACTCTCTGTACTCAGATGCCCCAATAGAGACGCGTCCTGACCCAGTCGAACGTGCTCCTTGTGCTCCAGACCTAGCAGCGGTCTCATTTCCAAGCTCGGGAACCATACTCTCAGCCACCTCTTCCACTACAGCATCTGGCATGCTCGCTGCGGGTGGATCCTCTCGAGGAGCTCGACCTCGACCTCTCACCAGTGGAGGTCTACCTCCACGGCCACGTCCTCTAACAGCAGAAGTCCTATCACCCCTATCATGTCTAGTTGGAGGAAGAGGTAGACGGCCTATACCTCGACCAGTAGCTGGTGTAGCCCTATACGTGCCAACTGCACGAGTGATAACAACTACAATTATAATAAAGCTAATCGGCCAAAAAACAGTGACATTCTAAAGTAATCATACTAAGAATACCGAGATTCGCGGAGGTAGTGGTGGTCGGCTGTACTTTCTATCCCAACCCGACTATGCATGCATTTTGAAAACCAAAAATTTCTTTTGGAAAACTCAGACCCCTTTCGGGTTCTGCTTATTTACTTATTTGACCTTTTAGAAGATTTCAAGTGTCATTGTTGCTAACTTGGCTTTGATACCATGTTGTAACACCCCAACTTTTCAGAACTCGGGGAGCTCTTGGTTAGGACCTCACAGTGGGTCCCAACCTTAGTTTGACAACAACTTAACTAGATCTTACAACAAGACACAGATAAGGAAAAACCAGAAATCATGAAATATGTTTAACAATGTCGTGAATGTGACCAAAAACACTAACATCCGGTAATAATAACATCTCACAATCTGAGAACATGAAAAAGTCATAACTGAAAGACCAACATAAAGAAAAGACTGTAACCCGTCCTACGAAGTACGACACCCCAACTGACCATTACCATCCGGATCACTCGGCATCTGCTCTAACCTGTGGCACATCTAAACAACAATACAACAGTTAGCTAACTAACCAGATATAAGCTGAATAAGAATAGCACAAACACACCCAAGATAAAAGAAACAATCATCCTGCTGGCACACAAACCGGTTATTATAGGATAGTTTAGGTGATTCACTTTATTCCATTTTACAGTTCTGGCACGAGAAATCTTAAGAGTTCTCGCTTCCGTTCCTTATCCAACTTGGTGTAGGTCTAACTTACCTCCGCCGGTAGCATCACTACAAACCATGTGTGGACTAGTCCCTAAAGAAACCCCCAGCGCCCGCAGACTAACTGAGCAGAATTCCACCGTCCGTTACTCTTATGCCAATGTATAGATCGGTAGATAATTACTACTAAGTACAACTATAAACACATCATTCACACACCACTATCGTTATTCACACTCATATCTAGAAGCTAGCTAAGTAAGCCCAAAGGACTTACCTGAATGAAGTCCCGACTTTCTCAATCACAACTCGATTTGTAACCGTCTAACTCAATTGCTTGTCATATGAGGCAAGTGGATCACCACATTTCCCATATACTTAGAAGTCTAAGACTTCTAAGATATAAGATCTTATCAGAAGAGAAATTACTAAAATTACACTTCTAAGGTAAAATGGTCATTTTGCCCTTGGTCCCGAATCTTCTAAAAATCTCGTAATATGAACTTAAATTCTTACTTGGGACTAACCATCATATTCTAACTCTTAAATTTGAGTTTAGGTAGAGACTAGAACATTACATGTTTTCTTAACCTTCCCAAAAAGTCACTAGGATCCAACTTTGGCTCCAGACTTGAAGCCCGAATAAAAATAGAAAAATTCCGAAATAAATCTCTAGGTCCCCTATGAAATGCATGCGACCCATAGGATCAAAGAACTCTCCAAAATTTCCAACAACAATACCTACAAAATTCTCCAAATTTGGTTCCAACTCAACATTCTATACTTAGCCAATTTCTCAGTATGTTTTCTACTACACAACCATTCGGCTTTGGACCTTCATAAATCCAAATCTAACCGTTGGATAAGTCCCAAATTTTGATACATTACAGTATGCACAACACTCAAAAACATATTAAAACTTGAACGGTGGATCATGCTTCTAAGGGGTCGAACAATAGGCCTGAACATGACTGCTTAACACAGTTTCTGAAAACATAAACACATGTTGAAAGAGGTCAGATTCGATACTCACCAGCCTTACTTCCACCACCCTATGCTAGGCTTCTTGGAGATCACTAGCTCGATTTCTGTTGCAAGCAAACAACTCAAGATTTGCACACCTCTTTAACACTCCACTCGACAGAAAGGAAATATCTAAAGATGATAGTTTACCTTGGTTTCAATGGGGTAATAGGATGCTAGATCTGGGAGAGGAAGGCTCGTAAGGTACCAGCAACAGTCGCTCTTCGGGTCTACGTGACTTGTCCCTGGTGTGTACACACTTGCACGGCGTGAGGTTGGGTGTTAGACATATGCCAACGGCGCTGGTGCAGCCCTTCTACTGCGGCACATCGGTTCACACTCAAATTCGGCTAGAGATGAGAGAAGAGAAAGAAGGCAGAAGGCTCACCTGGTGTACACAGAAGATCCAAGCGTTTGTCGTCTGTGAAAGGTTGGGAGCAGCCTCATTGGTGACCCTCTCCTGTGCTCTCGTTTCTCTCAGCAGCGCCTACTGCTATGGCTGGGAAGTTGTATGTAGAGAAGGGATGAGGAAAGTGTGCAGAATGTGGGCAGAAGGAAGGGGAAGGTCGGGCTGCGTGAATCTGGACGGAAATAAGACGTGACTGAAAAGGGATGGAGATCCGTGTGGTATGATTGTCTGCGTGAATTCAGGCCGTTACGTGGAGATGGGGGAGAGAGAGGCCCGATGGTTTTGCCACCTCTTCATGGCTGCTGCACGTCCCTGGCCAGCACACAAGCGAGGAGCAATTTGGGCCACGTCTAGCTGGGCTTCCTGGCCTGCTCATATCCGTGCAAACAAGGGAGATGCAATGAGGCTGGCCATGTAAATCCAACAAGCAAATGGGCAGAAAATAAGGTAAGAAAGAGTGGGCTGAGGTTGTGAAGGCCTTGTCAAAACTTTTTATGACCTTGTCAAGGTCGGGCATGGCCATGTCATGATCTCGTCTTGGTCTCGTCAAATCTTGTCATGATCTCGTCTTGGTCTCGTCAATAGGACGTCATGACTTTGTCAAGGACATGCCATGATATAAACTAGGGTTTGATAGATTAGGGTTTGATGTAAAATTCTATCATTTTATGTGAAGTGATGTTACATAAAATGATAGAAATTTGAGATAGTGTGTACGACTAAGTAGAATGAGAAAGATCAACGGATTGAAATCCGGTTTGCTACGGGATTAAACGGAATAAAAATTCTGGATATTACAGTAACCAGTTATCATACCTTCGGGGCCTGGAGATTTTTTCACAACCAATATCAAAAATTGTATTTTTTTTTTATTTCCTTTGTAGAGAAGGGCATTATTAGTTCCCGATTTTCATTATCGAATATTTGCGGCTGGATGACTTTTAACTATTTTTGAAGTTTGTGATAGTCTACTATCGAAGCTTGAAAACGACATTTGTAGTTATTTAAAAATTCCTCGTTGATGTCATTTTCTTTGGACACAATTGCGTCGTTTTTAGTAATTGTAGCGATGATTTTCTTATTTCTACGACCATTGGCTTTCCTACGGTGAAATTTTGTGTTCATGTCGATCACTCAACCGTAGATTATTTGTTTTAACTCTTTGCATCCGATTTTTAAAGAGATAAAAGGGGAAGTAGGCTAATTATGTATTAATGTAGATTAACTAATCTTTTTTGTAAAAATGTAGATAAAGTATGCCCCTAGTAATTTTATGATAAAGATTAATTCCTAAATAAATTGATACCCCTGCTGGAAATAAAAAATATGATGTGGCAATTTTTTAAATAAATATGGTTATTTAATGTGGTCCCCTACAAATTAGGATGTTGTTAGCATATCAAATACACTTTCCTTGTAAACGTGGTCCCCTACAAATTAGGATGTTATTAGGATATCAAATATACTTTCCTTGTAAACGTGGTCCCCTACATAAATTTAACAACTACATAATATTAGCAGATACATAAATTATGTATCTCAGTAATGATGAAGGTGACGAACATAATTTATGTATCTGCTAATATTATGTTGTTGTTAAATTTATGTGTCAGTAATGACGAAGGTGACGAACATAATTTATGTATCTGCTAAATATTATGTAGTTGTTAAATTTATGTGGCGTTGATTTTTATGTGCTGAGTGTCAGTAATGATGAAGGTGACTGTTCGCCCAAAAGGTGTGTGTGTCAAAGTCTTAAATTTGTATCTAGAACTCAAAAGCAAAGCGAACCCGCAGTGTACGGATCGGCTGTAGTGAGGTAAGAATTCCAGAGTCGAACTCAGGGATTTGGTGAGAATAAATTCAAAGTCAATTATCTAGCGAAAGTGTAAAAGCTTTTGTGATTGATAAAGAGGGAAATGATTCCAAGGATTCAAGTATCCGATTTCGGCTTTCGATTCAAGACACTTCTATAGATATAGGACAGAGTTTATATTGCCAAGATTAAATGTTCAAAGGTAGGATTCGTACAATGAAGTTCCGAAACCCATATGACTAATCTAAAGGTTCTCTCTATAAGGGTTGTAGAGGCTGCAATATAGAAAGATCTAAAGACAAGAATTATGTTCAAACTAACTATCTAAAACTCCAGGATATGACTCTCCAAAGTAAAGATTAGAAAGCACAATTAAAATCTTAATAAAGGATGTTGAATCTCTTTATTACCCAAATCTTATAACCTTAATCCATTAAATGTAGAATCAAGTTTGAAGTCTCTTCATACACTCTATTAGAGGTCAATAATGTTAATCAATGTTGGGATTTAGACAAGGATTAGTTTTGGTTAAAGATTAATTCAATTGAAGTTCGTCAGAAGAATAAATCGTGCTGTTCATAAGAAAATCAGCCGATTTTCCTCAAGAACAGTCCGATTTTCCTATTTGTCGTAAAACTAAAATCTAAACTCTCAGGGTCTTAATGTTTGAATGAGTTCAGTCTATCATCATCTAAGCCTTAATCATCAACTATTCTCCCCAGAATCACAAGGTTTTTAGCCAACTATTTTCAAAATCGAATCAAATTAATTATTGAGAGAGATATCGCAAAGAAACCAAATCTTGAATGAAAAATCCAATAACTTTCAAATCTGTAAACGATTTTCAAAAAAAATCAACGTATCTCTTAAGTTACTCAAATTCGTGCCCAAAAACAGTAAACACTTCAATGAACAAAGAAATCTCACAACTAGAATCAAGATTAGCTTTCCGGCAAAGAGTCCTTTAATCTCCTTCCAAGAATCTTCAAATCCTCTCAAACGTGTAAAGATTTCCCGCTGCGGCCTCCGCGTTTTCGTTCGTAGGGTTCTCTTCTATAGTTTCTTGCAAATGGGCCGTTTGGCAAAACTCTCCTCTAGCCCAAAATAATTAGGCTTTGTGTCGTCTTTTCATTTGGCCGAAAAACACAATAGATCGACCCAGGCGATTTATGCACAAAATCGTTCGAATTCTGGAGAGGAAAATCGTCCGATTTATATGTAAATTGGCACGATTTTCTTCAACAGAAAGTGCTCTTCTCTTGGCTCGTATTCTATGCTTCTCTTTTGCAATTCCTTAGCTCTTTATGAACCCTTTAAGACTCCTTTAGCTTCCTTAACATCCTTAGATGCTCCTTGCTCCGCTTTTGCTTCCAATTCCACTCCAATTACCTATAATTCATCAAAAACTCGTGTAGACCTCTATTTCCGACAAATGATTGAATAGAACATAAAAGTCATACAAAATCTCTCTAAATGCAAGGTAAACTGAGACAATCTTCTATAATATGCATGAATATGATGATACATAATTCATGTCATCAAAATACCCCATACTTGCCTCTTGCTTGTCCCTAAGCAAGACTCAAATTTAGAATATAAGATGTCATGGATTATATATGTATGAAAACTCGAAAACTCTTCTTTTGGTAGTGCTTCTTCTTATTGGATCACCCTCAAAGTGATATTTCAAGGCATAAAAAGGCAAAGCATGTATCAATGGTAATTATAAGATGAACTAACCTCCTTTTCTTTCATGAAAACACAAATAAAGAACATGATAAGGGTGTAGAGGTAATCAAGGTCAAACAAATCTAAGCCATTAAGTCTTAAACACATGCATAAAAGTCTCAAGGTCTTCTAATCAAAGGAAAGGTTCAAGAAACGTATTAAGGGAAGGAGTTCTTTTTGGCAATTGTGGTGCTAATCCGGGAAAGAGGAACACATAATACCTTCAAGATTTTCTTCACCGCACATGCTTCGCATGTAGAAAGCTTTGCTTTCATTATACTTTACTTTTTGAAAGTATGGACAGCGGTGCACAAAAACCGAAGCCTAGGAGATCGGCGTTTCTCAATTTCGAGATGCCTCAAACCCTTGATGCACATACCATACCCCGTTAGGACTTGTCGTTCAATCGGACTTTGGCAAGACACAAACACCCGGCTATGTGAATGGTGCCGAGTTACTCATCCTCATGTTCAACGTCCCCAAACTCATGAATTTCTACACTTTCTTTTTAATACTTTTTCCTTGGCCCTCCCACATCAAACATGCCTTTTTCAATCACTTATCCTAATTCCCGGATGGTAAAAGGAGGGTTACATATTTCATTGAGGGGCTAGCATGATCAAGATATGAGAAAAGAAAAGAAGTGAATTGCCTTAGTCATCCTTATATGATGTAAAAGAACTTGCAATATAGCTTCGACTATTATTTCACTCTCTTATCAAAACAACTAGATCATATAACTTATTCATGTGTTCAAGTAATAAAAGTAGATTCATTCATGCTATGATTAACATCTCAGCACAACTAAGCATCTTTTTGCCTATCCATATACACAATTCTCATCATAGAGGTCATTTCCATATAAGAAGCACAAAAAATCTTTGAAAATTCATAGGATTTGAAAAAGATCATGCAAATGCAAGTGTCATAATGGAAAGCAAGTAGTGCAAGAGTTATTACAAGCCAAATTGTCAAGAGTAGTGGAAAGTACATAAAGTGCTAAAGTGAAACATAAGGTATTGTAAGTACCCCCACCCCATACTTGACATCCACATTGTCCCCAATGTGAAAATCAAGCATAAGGAGGAGAAAAATACTTACAATGTAAAAGAAGTGGAAGCTCAATCCTCTGTCGGCGGTGGAGGTGGTGGATATGGATACATCGGTGCGCTAGGATCGTAGAAGTGGCCGAACTGGTGGAAGTATAAGTCTCTCATCTGGCCATCATAGGATGAATGCCTAGCGTCCGTCTCCTCCCTGTAATTCCTGAACTGAGTGTTTAGGGTCTCGTAGTCGGTGTGGAGAGCATGATAGTCGGTGGTGAGGCTCTGGAAGCTAGAGACTAGCTCCCTAAAGTGGCGGGGAGGGCGACGTCCTCGTCCTCCTGGAGCACGTGCAAATGAGCGGCGAGGTGGCTGCATGTCATCCTCCGTCTCCTCCTCGCCTCTACTAGTCCGGCTGGGTCCTACACCATGAGTGTCGGTGTCCATGGCATCCGTAGTATGACCGCTATGGGTGTCACTCTCAAACTCGAGCATGGTCCCCTGTTCTCTATCCTCATCCTCCTCCTCGGAGTCACCTGCATCATCATCATAATAAGTAGGAGGAGGGAACTCCTCAAGCATTGACTCGAACGTCTCCTTCCAGTTTCTCTTGTTCCGAATAGTGTATTCGGACTTCCATATAATATCGGATGGCTTCTTCTTCGGATCCCTGTGCCATGGCATGGGCACATGAAGTGTTCCTCTCCCTCAAGGAATCAAGACCTGTCGAACAACCAACCGCTGGGAGCCTAATGGAAGGGCACTCTCAGCTAGAGTGCATCCGGAGAAGTCCAATCCCATGGTCTTAGCCACATGTGTGACAAGACCTCCTGCACAAATATCGCCCTTAGCTTTGTTGGCTATCTTTCCTAGATAGTCAGCAAGCATGGTGGCAATGTCGGGAATGGTGGCGGATGTCATGCAGTAGAGAATGAAGAGCTCATCAGCCTTGAGCTTCTGTGGAGTCTTTGTCCGTGCAAATAAGCTCTCACTGAGAATCATATGCACTACCTTGAAGGAGAGGTTGTGCATACTAGTTTCCTTGGAATTTCCGGGTCGCCACTTGTCTCTACCATATTCACCCACTGAAATAGCCTCCCAAAAGTCACTAGCGCTGGTACCTCTAGCAAATGTGCCTGCATCTGAATAAGAGAAACTAAACAATTCTCCAAAGGTGTCAATGGACATAGTGTGGTTTTGGCTCATAAGGCGGAAGGTGACCATCCTTTCCCTAGGATCATGCTCAAATGTACTAAGGAATTCTAAGGTGATCTCGGTATAAGCATCCTCCCTAATCGTAGCAAACTGGCTCAGTCCAGCCCTGTCAAGCATCATATCAACATCCTCCCGAACAAACAACGAATCTAAGTCATCAAGCACTATGTAGCGAGGAGGGGTGAATGGGCGATCTACGATGCGTTCATAACGTTTCTTGTGCTTGGATAGGGGAGGGGGAAGCTTAGGGATGTTTTGAGATGGTGGTGGAGGTGGGGGAGGGGCTTTGGAAGAAGATCCTTTCTTCTTCCCCGTGTTTCTAGTTATCCTCTTAACAAGATCCATTCTGAGTCAAAAAATCGGCCTGTTCTTCACAAAAATCGTCCGATTTTTTTGGGCTGGGTCGATTTTTCTCACGATTTCAACGATTCTCACAATTCTGTAAAGTTCTGTTCAAGCAATCACCACATACAGTCTCCTATAATGATTCCTAAGCAGATTCCTCAATCAATTCCAACAAACAAACACTTCCTAAGCAAACTTCAATTTGAATTAGAAACTTAGGTTTTTGGAAAGAAAAACCTGAATTCCTTATGGAGGAGTCGATTGCCGTGCTTGTTGTTGCTAGATCCTTGTTCCTTGTTGAAAATGCTTCAATTTGGAGCCAAGAATCAGTCAAAATGATGAAGGAATGAGAATTGTAGGTTGAGGGCGATTTTCGGCGTTCTTGAGAAGGGGGAAATCGAGAGTTGTAAGTTGTGGAATGAGGAAGATCGAGTGTTGAGTCTTTATATAGAGTCAAGAAACTGTGAAGAAAATCGGACGATTTATAAGGTCGATTTAATCGTCGGGGCGATTTTTCTCTGGATCCGAAGAAAATCGGGCGATTTAATTCGGTGGGTCGATCTTCAGGTCGATTTTTCTTCCTGTTATCAAAAATCGCCTTGCTCTGCTTCTGAATCGGACGATTTATTTTGGGTAACTCGATTTTTCTCTGAACACATGGGAAATCGAACGATTTAAGTGGGCAGGTCGATCTCCAGGTCGATTATTCTTCCTGTTGTCAAAAATCGCCTTGCTCTGCTTCTGAATCGGACGATTTATTTTGGGTATCTCGATTTTCTTCCTTATTCTTCATGGATCTTGAAATTTTAACTGATTTGTGCTCCCTTTTTCCATGGATCTCTCGAGTTGAACCTAATTTCCTGCGATTAATGACACGACAAACCAAGAGTGCATCGAGGAACAAATAAAAACGAAAACAAAGAAGCAAAAATTAATCTACTCTAACTAAGTGATGAAAGGGTGAAAAACTATACTATCATGGGTTGCCTCCCAAGAAGCGCTTAATTTATCGTCTTTAGCTAGACGGTGTATGGTATGTGTTCAATGGAGGAGGATAGGAGCTATCTCCTCGACCGGAGCTTCCGGTGTATATTTCTTCAACCGTTGGCCATTGACCTTGAAACTTCCGCTTTGTTCACCCCATACTTCAACTGCACCATGGGGGAAAACTCGTTTAACTAAATAAGGTCCTGTCCAACGGGATTTGAGCTTACCTGGAAATAGACGCAGCCGTGAGTTGAATAGGAGGACTTGGTCTCCCTCCTTCAAGTCTTTTGGAATGATGTGCTTATCATGCCAACGCTTTGTCCGTTCCTTGTATATCTTTGCGTTCTCATACGCATTTAGCCGGATCTCATCTAGCTCATTGATGTCTAAGAGCCGCTTCTCTCCGGCTTCTTTCATGTCAAAATTGAGCCACTTGATGGCCCAATAGGCTTTGTACTCTAGCTCTACAGGAAGATGACAAGATTTACCATAGACAAGATTATAGGGAGTAGTACCTATTGGTGTCTTGAAGGTCATCCTGTATGCCCATAGTGCATCGTCAAGCTTCATTGACCAATCTTTTCTTGTTTTAGAGACGGTTTTCTCTAAAATTCCCTTGATCTCTCTATTGGATATTTCGACTTGTCCGCTGGTTTGCGGATGGTAAGGTGTAGCTATCTTATGGGTCACCCCATACTTAGCCAATAGAGTCTCAAATCGACGGGCCGTGAAATGCGTTCCTCCGTCACTAATGATGGTTCGGGGAGTTCCGAACCTTGGGAAGATCGTTCTATTGAGGAACTTCACCACTACCATTGCATCATTAGTAGGAGAAGCGATTGCCTCTACCCATCTTGATACATAGTCTACGGCAAGAAGTATATATTGGTTACCGCATGAAGATGGGAAAGGTCCCATAAAATCGATGCCCCATACGTCAAAGATCTCTACTTCTTGTATGTTGTTGAGAGGCATCTCATTCCTCCTGGATAAATTACCTGTCCTTTGACAAGCATCACAAGAAACAACAAACTTTTGCACATCTTTAAAAAGTGTAGGCCAATAGAAGCCGGAACGAAGTACCTTAGCACAAGTCTTGTGGGAGCTAGCATGTCCGCCACATGGTAGAGAATGGCAATGGCGGATGACACTATCTATCTTATCTTCGGGGATGCATCTCCTGTAAATGCCATCGGGACCTCTTTTGAATAGAAGAGGTTCGTTCCAATAGAATTGCCGGACGTCACTAAAGAATTTCTTCTTTTGAGCGTATGAAAGTCCGGGTGGGATCTCTTGACAAACAAGGTAATTCACAATGTCAGCGAACCATGGATCATTACCTTTGGAGATGTGTTGAAGACACTCTTCAATCTCGTGTAGCTGCTCGTCAGGGAATTAGTCGTCTATAGGAAGTCCATCCGTATCGCCGGTGGGTTGTGGGAGACGACTAAGATGATCGGCAACTGAGTTTTCCGATCCTTTCTTATCTCTAATCTCTAAATCAAACTCTTGCAAGAGTAAGATCCATCTTAGAAGCCTTGGCTTCGCATCCTTCTTCGTGAAGAGGTATCGGATTGCGGAATGGTCTGTATAGACTATCACCTTCGCACCTACAAGATAGGAACGAAATTTCTCAAAAGCGTATACTACGGCTAAAAGTTCCTTTTCCGTAGTTGCATAATTATTTTGAGCCTCATCTAGCGTTTTGCTAGCGTAGTAGATGGCATGAGTGCGACCATCTTTCTTCTGTCCAAGAACGGCTCCTATGGCAACGTCGCTTGCGTCGCACATGACCTCGAAAGGAAGAGTCCAATCGGGTGGTTGAATGATTGGTGTTGAAATCAAAGCTTCTTTGATCCTGCAAAAAGCATCTAAACAATCCTTCGAAAATTCGAAAGTTGCGTCCTTCCTCAAAAGATTAGTCAAGGGTTTTGAAATCTTCGAAAAATCTTTTATGAATCTCCTATAGAAGCCTGCATGTCCTAAGAAACTTCTAATTCCTTTCACTGAAGAAGGGGGAGGTAACTTCTCAATTGTTTCTATTTTCGCTCTATCAACTTCTATTCCCCTTTTTGATACTAAATGACCTAACACAATCCCTTCGGTGACCATGAAATGACACTTTTCCCAGTTTAAGACTAAGTTAGTGTCCTCACATCTCTTAAGAACTAGTGAAAGATTATAGAGACAGTTATCAAAGGAAGAACCATATACCGAAAAGTCGTCCATGATATTCTCTACATATTCGGAGAAGATTGTCATCATACACCTTTGGAAGGTGGCTGGAGCGTTGCATAGACCGAATGGCATTCTTCTGTAAGCAAACGTACCCCATGGGCACGTAAAAGTTGTCTTCTCTTGGTCGTCCGGATGAATTGGAATCTGAAAGAAACCGCTATATCCATCTAGATAACAAAAGTAAGAATGTTGGGCTAACCTTTCCAACATTTGATCGATAAAAGGAAGGGGGAAGTGGTCCTTCCTTGTAGCCACGTTCAGTTTGCGGTAGTCGATACACATTCGCCACCCCGTAACTGTCCGTGTTGGGATAAGTTCGTTGTTCTTGTTGGCAACAACGGTAATGCCTCCTTTCTTGGGTACTACTTGTACTGGACTCACCCATTTGCTATCAGAAATAGGGAAGATGATACCTGCATCAAGTAGCTTAAGGATTTCTTTCTTCACGACCTCTTTCATTGCCGGATTTAACCGTCTTTGAGGTTGGCGTGAAGGTTTGTAATCCTCTTCCATTAAAATTTTGTGCATACATAGAGAAGGCTTTATTCCTACTAAATCATCAATAGTGTAACCTAATGCTCTCCTCTGTTGCTTCAAAACATGCATAAGTTTATCTAATTCAGCTTCATTCAAATTCGCATTGACAATGACCGGATATGTGGAATTAGTACCAAGAAATGCGTACCTTAAATGTGTGGGAAGTGGCTTCAATTCTAATGATGGGGGTACCTTGATTGATGATGAATCTTGGCCTTCGAATGTTGTAGGAGAGGCCTCTAGAGATGGGGGTACGGCATCATTATATTCGAGAGTGGCTGCGGAGACGTTTGGAGAATCCAGAAAATTTCCCTCTGGATCGACCTCCCCTAAAGTAAATCGGTCGATTTGAGGTACGATTTTTCTTTCTGTCGGAAAAAATTGGGTTGCCTCTTCACAAATCGGACGATTTAGTTTAGTCGGGTCGATTTTTGTTTCTGTTGTAAAAAATCGGATTGCCTCTTCATAAATCGGTCGATTTATTTTAGGCAGGTCGATTTTCTTCACAGTTTCCGGAGTCAATTCTAGTTCTTCAATTCCTGCTCCTAGTTCTTCCTCCACATCATTTAATGCTTTCACATCCTCATTGCAATCATGTTCCACTCCTTCCTCCATGATGCTCATGCTAAGAACCTTTTGAAGAGGATCTTTCATCAAGATCGAACTTACTACCTCTCTAGACTCTTCTTCATCAAAAATTTCAAAAGCATCATCTTTCAAGGCTGGCTCCTTGATTAAGGAAGAGAGTATGAATTCTATCTTTTCTTCACCAATATGGAAGGACAGCTGGCCGTTCTTGCAATCTACCATGCATCCGGATGTTGCAAGGAATGGTCTCCCAAGAATGATGGGAACCGGATAATCTGCAGGTATGTCAAGAACGACAAAATCTATAGGGATGTAAAACTTACCGAGCTTTACCGGAATGTCTTCTAATATCCCCACCGGCTTAGTGGTGGAAGGATCAGCCATGTAGAGTGTGATCTTCACCGGTCTAGGCTCTCCTAGACCAACTGCTTTGCATAGAGCAAGGGGTATGATACTCACACTCACTCCAAGGTCACAAAGAGCATCATAAGTAGCTTCTCCCAAAGTGATGGGTATGCAAAAGGATCCTGGATCACGTAGTTTGGGTGGCATGTTCTCCGTCATAGTCTTGATGAGTTCGGATGACTCCATACTCATCTTGACTTCTCCTATGTCTTCCAATTTCCTCTTGTTAGAGAGGATCTCCTTGAGGAATTTCCCGTAAGCCGCATACCTAAAATTGCATCCATAAAAGGTATGTTAATATGTAGCTTACTCATAAGTTCAAAAAACTTACAAAAATGTTTATCTAGGCGTGCACGCGCTCTAGATTGAGGGAAGGGTAGAGGTGGTTTGTAAACGGGAGGAGGAACATAGACTTCTTCCTTCTCTTTTGCCTCTCCTTCTTTTGTGGTGGTTTCGACTACTTTGGGTTGAGGATCGGTGGTTGTCTTGCCGCTCCTAGTAGTTATTGCCATAACCCTTCCCTTTGGGTTATCTTCCGTCTTCCCGGGAAGTTTCCCTTGGTCTCTTGGAACTTCTCCGGCTTTGTTGAATACTTGGTTTTCTAAAGCTTTGTGAGCTTTGTCAACCGAAGTTATGTAACTCTCCAATCCTTGTAGCTTGCCTAGGATCGTCTCTAGCATGGGATCAGGTTTGTTTGATCCGCTTGATTGTCCCTGGCTTGTTGAAGGAGTAGAAGATGGAGATGTTAGATCCTTTTCAGCATGAGAGTAAGGATTACCTGAATTTTGCTGATTTGACCTCCAATTGTTGTTATTGGAGTTTCTATTGTTGTTGTTATTCCAATTGGAGTTCCGGTTGTTATTGCTGTTGTTGTTCCAATTGGAATTCCGGTTATCATTCATTTGAATGTTGTCCCGCCCCATGTAGTTGGCTTCTTGCTCCTTAGTCTTTTGAAGACTCGTTTTGAGCACTTCCCTCAATTCTTTGATGTCATCTTTGAGGGAGAATATTTGTGTTTGAGCGGCTTGATTCAACTTGGCTCCCGGATCGCCTTGATTCCGGCTATTTGAGTCCACCTTCCGGTGGGAATACTTCTCAATCACTTGTGCTTGCTTCTCAATGAAGTCCCAAGCATCGTCCTCTCTCATGTCCATGAATGTGCCACAAGAGAGAGATTGAAGGTTGAATTGTGTTTCCATATCCAATCCTTTGTAGTAGATCTCCAATAGTTCCAGCTTGGAAATGCCATGGTGTGGGCAATCCAACAATAGATCTTGAAACCTTTCCCAAGATTGAAACAAGCTTTCATTAGGTTTCATAGAAAAAGCATTTATTTTACCTCTCAATTCCGCCATTTTGGATGGCGGAAAGAATTTCGTGAGGAATTCCGAAGACAATTCCTCCCATGTAGCTAACTTCGCAGCTGGAAGTGTTTGGTACCAAGCTAGAGCCTTGTCCTTCAAAGAGAAGAAGAACGGCTTGATCTTGTAATTGCTTGTAATTGCCTTCTTCGGCTTCATAGTCTCCATGAGAATCTCGAAATTCTGCAAGTGTTGATGTGGAGATTCAGTACTTGCTCCGTCATATTGATTTTGGCGAACCATGGTGATGACTTGTGGTGAGAAGCTAAACTCTTGGATGTCTTCAGCTCCGAAATCCACACCTAGGCGGCGTAGTTGCTGAATTGGGTCCATTCGTTGCCCCAAAGTTCGGGGTCTATCACCTTCATTAGCAACTCTCACATCCCTAGTTGGGTTGCGCGGAACAACCCTTGGTTTCGGGGTGGTTCGAGTAGGACGGAATAATGGGTCAATCTCTTCAAGCTCCGGCATGTCCGGGTCAAGATCTTCATCATCGGATGAGTCATTCCTAATGGATTTAGTTGGTGTTTTGACCTTCTTCTTCTTCCTAGATTCGTTCAACTCCATCTTCATGTCCAACATCATAGCTCTTAGTTCATCAATCTGAAATTGATGACTCGTTTCAGCATCTTTTCGTGCTTTCTCACTCAACTGGAGTTGGCGTTGAGCTTCATGCAGTTCAGCCTGGTAGTTTCTCTCATCGTTTTCAGCCATTTTCTTTTCTTTCAACTTTCTTCTCAAAGTTCTCTCCAATTCGGGATCGAAAGGAACTAGATCTTTAGTGGATCTAGTCTTTGGCATATACCTAAAGAACCTGCAAAGATCACTCAAGTAGACAAATAAAATCACAAGAGCAAGAGCTCTCAAGCTAGACAACCGAAAACCGAATTTGGTCTAGACCAAATCCCCGGCAACGGCGCCAAAAACTTGTTCGCCCAAAAGGTGTGTGCGTCAAAGTCTTAAATTTGTATCTAGAACTCAAAAGCAAAGCGAACCCGCAGTGTACGGATGGGCTGTAGTGAGGTAAGAATTCCAGAGTCGAACTCAGGGATTTGGTGAGAATAAATTCAAAGTCAATTATCTAGCGAAAGTGTAAAAGCTTTTGTGATTGATAAAGAGGGAAATGATTCCAAGGATTCAAGTATCCGATTTCGGCTTTCGATTCAAGACACTTCTATAGATATAGGACAGAGTTTATATTGCCAAGATTAAATGTTCAAAGGTAGGATTCGTACGATGAAGTTCCGAAACCCATATGACTAATCTAAAGGTTCTCTCTATAAGGGTTGTTGAGGCTGCAATATAGAAAGATCTAAAGACAAGAATTATGTTCAAACTAACTATCTAAAACTCCAGGATATGACTCTCCAAAGTAAAGATTAGAAAGCACAATTAAAATCTTAATAAAGGATGTTGAATCTCTTTATTACCCAAATCTTATAACCTTAATCTGTTAAATGTAGAATCAAGTTTGAAGTCTCTTCATACACTCTATTAGAGGTCAATAAGGTTAATCAATGTTGGGATTTAGACAAGGATTAGTTTTGGTTAAAGATTAACTCAATTGAAGTTCGTCAGAAGAATAAATCGTGCTGTTCATAAGAAAATCGGCCGATTTTCCTCCAGAACAGTCCGATTTTCCTGTTTGTCGCAAAACTAAAATCTAAACTCTCAGGGTCTTAATGTTTGAATGAGTTCAGTCTATCATCATCTAAGCCTTAATCATCAACTATTCTCCCCAGAATCACAAGGTTTTTAGCCAACCATTTTCAAAATCGAATCAAATTAATTATTGAGAGAGATATCGCAAAGAAACCAAATCTTGAATGAAAAATCCAATAACTTTCAAATCTGTAAACGATTTTCAAAACAAATCAACGTATCTCTTAAGTTACTCAAATTCGTGCCCAAAAACAGTAAACACTTCAATGAACAAAAAAAACTCACAACTAGAATCAAGATTAGCTTTCCGGCAAAGAGTCCTTTAATCTCCTTCCAAGAATCTTCAAATCCTCTCAAACGTGTAAAGATTTCCCGCTGCGGCCTCCTCGTTTTGGTTCTCTTCTATAGTTTCTTGCAAATGGGCCGTTTGGCAAAACTCTCCTCTAGCCCAAAATAATTAGGCTTTGTGTCGTCTTTTCATTTGGCCGAAAAACACAATAGATCGACCCAAGCGATTTATGCACAAAATCGTTCGAATTCTGGAGAGGAAAATCGTCCGATTTATATGTAAATTGACACGATTTTCTTCAACAGAAAGTGCTCTTCTCTTGGCTCGTATTCTATGCTTCTCTTTTGCAATTCCTTAGCTCTTTATGAACCCTTTAAGACTCCTTTAGCTTCCTTAACATCCTTAGATGCTCCTTGCTCCGCTTTTGCTTCCAATTCCACTCCAATTACCTATAATTCATCAAAAACTCGTGTAGACCTCTATTTCCGACAAATGATTGAATAGAACATAAAAGTCATACAAAATCTCTCTAAATGCAAGGTAAACTGAGACAATCTTCTATAATATGCATGAATATGATGATACATAATTCATGTCATTAAAATACCCCATACTTGCCTCTTGCTTGTCCCTAAGCAAGACTCAAATTTAGAATATAAGATGTCATGGATTATATATGTATGAAAACTCGAAAACTCTTCTTTTGGTAGTGCTTCTTCTTATTGGATCACCCTCAAAGTGATATTTCAAGGCATAAAAAGGCAAAGCATGTATCAATGGTAATTATAAGATGAACTAACCTCCTTTTCTTTCATGAAAACACAAATAAAGAACATGATAAGGGTGTAGAGGTAATCAAGGTCAAACAAATCTAAGCCATTAAGTCTTAAACACATGCATAAAAGTCTCAAGGTCTTCTAATCAAAGGAAAGGTTCAAGAAACGTATTAAGGGAAGGAGTTCTTTTGGCAATTGTGGTGCTAATCCGAGAAAGAGGAACACATAATACCTTCAAGATTTTCTTCACCGCACATGCTTCGCATGTAGAAAGCTTTGCTTTCATTATACTTTACTTTTTTAGAGTATGGACAGCGGTGCACAAAAACCGAAGCCTAGGAGATCGGCGTTTCTCAATTTCGAGATGCCTCAAACCCTTGATGCACATACCATACCCCGTTAGGACTTGTCGTTCAATCGAACTTTGGCAAGACACAAACACTCGGCTATGTGAATGGTGCCGAGTTACTCATCCTCATGTTCAACGTCCCCAAACTCATGAATTTCTACCCTTTCTTTAGTGAAAAAGGAATGGATGTAATACAGATGAATGATGTTTTTTGTTTATGTAATTTATAGTTTTTCTTACTTTAATTATGAAAAAAGAATGTGTAAGACTTGTAAGCATAATTCATATTAATATACGTTTTGCATATGCCAAATTGGTTATAAATTTGTCCTTGTCTTGGCCTTGTAAACCCTCAAATCATAACTTACTTTAGTAGTTTCAAATTTAGCCTCAAGTACACCCTGACTTCTCTCCTTGAATAGTAATTTGAGGTTGATGACCACCAATTTAGCTCCAAAGCAAATTGGGTTAATGTAGACTTTTGTGATCAAATAGCTACGGTTTTAGCTTCATATTTATTTTGTGAGTAGTATCCATTAAGTTGACCTCGAATCAATTTGTGGGTACAAGTCATGACATTAGCCTCGAAATTAATTTTTTCATAGCTAATGCCTACAAAATTAGCCTCGAATATTTTGCGACTAGGAGCCACAAATTTTGCCTCAATAGCTTCACCGCTTGTAGCCACAAATTTAGCCTCGATAGTGTTGTGGCTGACAAAGATAAATTTACCCACTAATTGTTTTTCGTAGATATTTTTAGTCACAAATATCTATGTCGTCGCTAAGCTTCGTAGCCACAATTACCCTCGCCCTTTGTAGTCACTTAAGAATTTTCAAGGGTAAAGGTGCGGCTAAGTTCGCGGATAAGGCTTTTCATGGGTAGATTCGTGGCTATATGCGAGACTCTGTCCGCAGCTATAGCCGTGTTTTGCTGGTGGTGCAAGAGAGAAAAATTAGGTTTATATACCGGTCATTTTATAAAAAAAAATAAAATTTTGGTGGCTAGTTTTGCAATTTAAAAGTTTTAAAGGGTTAGTTACAAAGTTTTGGCAAAGAAGAAAGACGCAAAAGAGTAGAATAATGCATATATGAATGAGTTAGGTATTGTTGAAGTTGTTTCAATTAATTGATATCGGGAGTGAATATTGTCTAAGGGCCCGCGTGGTTTAACTCCGAAAACGAAAATAAATTGGATGAGTTGGTTAAGTATGGTACTTTTCGTATCTTTGTACATAAAATATGTACTTTTGTTTTCTATTGACAAAGTAGGCACCCTAATTTACATAGAAAAAGATCAAATAGAAAATAATAAATAGTATTACCGTATAAGTGAATCTTCTATCTCCTATAATAAATAACTAATTTTCCTAATTAAACAAGGAAAGATATACTAACAACTCCTAAAATATCTCCTTAATTAATTATGATCATTTAACAATATCCATCTATTTTATTATCCACTGTTGTGCGTAAAAGAAGTCGGATCTTCAGTTCGAGAGCATCAATGGAGGGTTGTCGATGAAGATACATCCTACATAACTCAGCAAAATTATGTAGTAAATGTGTACTCCTTGTGGATCCGTTATTAATACATATTTTTGTGGCTTATTTACATAATTGTTACAATCATGTAGTAAACGTGTATTCCTTGTGGATGACATACCTCAGAGTGTAGAACATGTATGCCAAATGCATTTTATGTAGCTGATATTTGTGTTTTATGTATTAACATTGTGTAGTTGAAATTGTGTACGGACATTGTGTAATTGAAATTATGTATTAAAATTGTGTATTAATATTGTGTTTCATCAAAAGAATACACTAAGTTTGATTAGTATAGTTGGTATAAGGGCGGGGTGGGGCAACTCGTCCAGAGTTCAAATCCTAGTCATTAATCTTTATTTATAATTGACGAAATTAGGGTGCCTACTTTGTATACAAGATACAAAAGGTACCTTATTTCACCAATATTCTCAAATAAATTTAGTTCGTACGACATTATATATGAAAATTTTTAGAATCATTTCATGTGTTTTGAAGTAATTGGAGTAAATTTTTATTATCCTATAGTGAAAGAAAATGGAGACAAACAAATGCATTTTGCATAAAAATAAGATGAATGATTACAAAATATATCATAAATAAGGTACACAAATCAAAGATGTTCAAACGGTCCGGACCGGACCGTAAACTGTTGGACCGGATCGTTTCACTGTTAGTGTAAAAAATATTATTTTGTATGGATTAAATCCGGTCCGGTCTGGACCGGACCAGATATTCTTCTACTTCAAAAATAATTAAAATGTAAATTAACGGTCCGGACCGGAACATTACAGTCCGGAACCGGATCATACCGTAATTTCCGATCCGGTCCGGTCCGTGCAACCCTACATAGACTAAATTTATTTTAATTCGCTTTTAAAGTTAAAACCAAAAATGGGCTAAAACTTTCGTTAATCGGATTCAACTAGATTAATAATGTAAACAAATGATTTCATAGTTATTTTTAGTCGAACGTACAGATAAGGACATTGATTTGCTTAAACCCAAATTGCTTAGTTAAATAGAGACTCGGTTATGATCAGTTTCCTCGTTAACCAATTAGAAACCCGAACAAATTTAACCTAAATATAGTAAACAAATAAGTTACCAGATTTGGTAGGTATATTATATAATGATATTCAAGATATACATATACTTACCCTTTGGGCCCACCCTTATTTTCATCACCAATCCACTATTTGTCCTCACCAAAATCTCTCTCAAACTTTATATTTAGCATTGCTTCTCCTCCACCCATCTCACTTCTTCTTCACCCACCTCTATAAAGCAAAAAAGATAAACAGAAACCCCCAGTTACACACAAGTACGTTTCTGCTTTGAATTTAAGGGACATCAAATAATTGATCTTAGAGATGAGAATCGCCTCTACCCACGCCGGAGAAGGTCTCCAGCAAAGCCTCCAGTTGTTGCTAGAATCTCAGCTTCCGGGCCACTGGTGGAACTACGCCATCTTTTGGCATGTATCCACTGCTTGCACTACCGGCGCCGATCTTACCCTCGTCTGGAAAGACGGCCACTTTCAGGGGATCAAAAGCTCCCATTCACAAACTCCCGGATCCGACCCGAACCCGCTCACACCCGGCGGAGGCGACATGATGGATCCGGAATGGTTCTACATGACCTCCTTCACAAAGACGTTCACTGCCCGTGAGGGCGTCGTCGGCCGGACTTTCGGCACCGGCTCACTTATTTGGCTCTACGGCAGCCCGGCTCTGAGGATGTACAACTGCGACCGTGCCCGTGAGGCGCACAGCCACGGCATTCGTACCCTCGTTTGTATTCCTGCTGCCGACGGCGTCCTCGAGCTCGGCTCCTCCGATCTGAACAAAGAAAGCTGGACTCTCGTCCAGCATGCAACCTCTTTACTCGGATCAACCTCGTTGGTCAGTAGAATAGAGCTCGGGTACCTGAGCCCCGACCTTGACCGGTCTTTCACCGACGTCTCCGCCGTCAATGACTTGGACAAGTACCTGCCTGAAAATAATGACTTTATTATTAACAAATCCAAGAAGAGGAGAGGGAGGAAGCCTGCTGGCCCGGCCCGATCTGACCCTCCGAACCACGTTGAAGCCGAACGGCAGCGGAGGGAGAAGATGAACATGCGATTCTACGCGTTGCGTTCGGTCGTCCCCAACGTGTCAAGGATGGACAAGGCCTCTCTCCTATCAGACGCTGT
This sequence comes from Fagopyrum esculentum, assembly GCA_033239045.1. Taxonomy (NCBI): domain Eukaryota; kingdom Viridiplantae; phylum Streptophyta; class Magnoliopsida; order Caryophyllales; family Polygonaceae; genus Fagopyrum; species Fagopyrum esculentum. Next base: position 125,157,438 of record BSUD01000005.1, read on the forward strand.
CTCGTACATCAAGGAGCTTCGGGCCCGGGTACGGGCCTTGGAGGCCCAGATCGAGGGAGAAGACATACACTCAACTCCGAGCAACAAAAGATTGAAGCCCGTCGACACCAACAGTAGTATTACAGGTAAGTGTGATAGGAGGAGGAGAAGTATTGATACAGATGATAACTATGGTCCAAGTGACGTGGACGTGGAGGTGAAATTTCTGGGCGGCGAAGCCATAATAAGGGTGCAATCGGAGAACATTAACTTCCCGTCGACGAGGCTGATGCTGGCGACGAGGGATCTCGGGCTGCAAGTGCATCACGCCACCATTTCGAGCATTAACGGGCTAATGCTTCAGGATGTTGTGGTTAGGGTTCCTGAAGAGCTCCCTAATGAAATTTACCTCAAGAATGCAATTTTAGCCAGAATTTAATTCTTCTTAATTGCGTAAGTTTCGAATATATATTTTTACTGTCTCTTCCTTGGTTGTTTAATTTCGTCATTATCATATGTGTACGTGCAAAACTTGTATCAATTATGGCGGGAGATGTGTTAAAATCATCGTTGTTAATGATTCTTCTCTTGTTGCATTTCATACAGTATTACGGGAGATGTGTTAAAATCATCGTCATTATCATATGTTTCATAATGTACATATTTGGCGTTTTCTTTATTTTAGTTTGCACAAATCTGGTTCGTTTTACATTTTTCAGTTAATAAGATGAGCGGTAGACATAAGATGTACAAAATGTGCGAAACAACTATTTTGCCGTTCGCGACCTTCTCTCGTTCGGATGAGGAGGGGGCTTATAGAGAGGGGTGAGGAGGTTTATGAGCCATACGATTAAACTAGATCTCAGGGTTGTGGTTATTTAAAAAAAAAATTAGTGATTCTCCTACAATAATAGTTGATGAATCGCGCCCCTGTCTTCATCCTTTTCACTACTTTCACGCCCATGTCTAGCCTTTCTTCCTTCTCTCCAGGTTCTAAAAGAATCTCCACATAATTTCGCTCAATCAAATCATAATGATTAAACAAAGGAGGTCATATCATCGATGAAACATCGTGAAAAACGAACTCGATTTAACTGAGTTTTGAACATAAATATGATAAATTCATGTACGATGAACAAACAATCCACATATGGTTTCGACTATATTAAGAAAAATCCCCCACCCCACCAAAAAAACTAACTAACTTTCTATCAATTCATGAGTAATGATCCATTGATTACCAAATTGCTTATTAATTATTAATCTTTCTTGAAAACAGCATATTGATAGTTTGTACAAATCAATTTGCACAATAGGTGTACATATTTGTAGAAGTATATAGACATATCTATATAGATACATATGTAAAGATATGCAACTGATCGATTGATCTATATGTGCCTTTGCTAATCTAGTCGTAATAGCAATTGTTTCTTTATATATATATATAGAGTATAGATCCTATGAGAACACCCCTAACGTGAGAACATGAGAACAGATTCGTGATTATTATTATTTTTGTTACGAAGGTGTCATATCGTTTAATGTATTATTCGTAGTTATTGTTGATTGAGTGGATTATTCGTAGTTATTGTTGGATTCCTAATTATTATTCGTAGTTATTATTAATTATGATATCTACTCTAAATCTCAACCCTTAATACTCACCATCCAACGGTGTACGATTGTTCTCATGTTCTCACGTTAGGAGTGTTCTCGTGGGAACCACACCCTATATATATATATATAGTGTATAGATCCTATGAGAACACCCCCTAACGTGAGAACATGAGAACAGATTCGTAATTATTATTAGTTTTGTTACGAATGTGTCATATCGTTTAATGTATTATTCGTAGTTATTGTTGGTTGAGTGGATTATTCGTAGTTATTGTTGGATTCCTAATTATTATTATTCGTAGTTATTATTATTTTTGATATTTACTCTAAATCTCAACCCTTAATACTCACATCCAACGGTGTACGATTGTTCTCATGTTCTCACGTTAGGGGTGTTCTCATGTGAACCACACCCTATATATATATATATATAGGTTGACTCCCACGTAAACATCTCTTATCATGTAAAATGAGAACAAATTGTATTCGTTAGATCGTTAAATAGATGGCTGAAATTAAGTGATATTAAATGATTAAAAAAATCATGTTATTAATGGAAGAAGATTCGCCGGACCTGAATCTATATAGTCGGCAGTATAGTCACATATATTCGGCGGTATACTCACATATATTCGGTGTTTACACGTTCACACGATAAGAGTTGTTTACAAATGAGTCAAGATCTATATATATATATATATATATAGAGAGAGAGAGAGAGGGAGAGAGGGGAGGGAGGGAGGGAGGGAAGGTCGAAATGCTAGCCGCCAAAGTTCCAGTGCTACTGCTCTGCCTCAGAATATCTTGAATGGCCTCTGCCAACACGCTCATTAGGAGGTTGTGAGCGAGATTTTAGTTCAAGTGAGGAGAGACCTTGTAGATAGAAATTAGGAGGCCGCTAGGGAGGGAGCGAGATTTTGGTTCAAGTGAGGAGAGACCTTGTAGATAGAAATTAGGAGGTTGTGAGCCATTGGATGAATTTTAAATTAAGGGCTCCCACACGCTCATTATTAATGACATTTTTGTAAATTGACTTAAAATTTGAAAAATACATTTATGTTCAAAAATAGTCATTAGTGTTCATACTTTTATATGTCATTGTTCATGTACTTATACACCGGTGTTCATAGTGTTTTTATTCATCAAAATGTCATATTCATTTATTCTTTGTGTTTATTTTATAATGCATAAATGTTCATTTACAATATATAACCACAAAAAATAAAAATAAAAAACTCATCATAAAACGTTAAAAGATAATCATAATATGGTATGTATATGTAAAAGTTATATATAGGTTATCAGCTTTCATACTTTTATACGTCATTGTTCATGTTTTTGTTAATCGGTGTTCATACTTTTCTATGTCATTGCTCATGTAAATATTATAGACTATTTTTCTATGAGGCATTTATTCGAATAGTTTGCATGCACAATAAAAAGAGCATATAGAGAGAGGTTTGAACGTTTTGCAATTGTCTCGTACTTGCTCAAATTGTGTAAGTTTAGTGTCACTTGAAATGCTTGTAATTTGTGGATCGCTAGTTTGTAATTTGTGAAATTGGTGATCAAGTGAAATGCATTTAATAACAAGTACGAGACAGCTGCAAAACAAGACAAAGGGAGACATCAGACGTGGCTTTGCTTTTGTTGTTGTAAAACAAGAGCTTATTGTATTATTACAACTTATTATCTAAAATTCCATTGCGTTTGTATAGTTGAATGATGTGTTAGGTTGGAACCTGAAGGATTGTACTAATCTCTTCTGCTTTCATGGCTAAACAGGTTTTTTCCCACATTTATTGTAATTACCACAATGCTATTAATGATATCTTGTGTGAAAGCCCTTAATTTAGAACTCATCCAATGGCTCACAACGCTCCTTATTCCTATCTGAAAGCATCCCCTCACCGGAGCCGGACCCTATATATATATATATATATATATATATATATATATATATATATATATATAGAGAGAGAGAGAGAGAGAGAGAGAGAGAGGCCGGTTCCGGTGAGGAGAAGGCTTCTAGATAGGAATAAGGAGCGTTTTGAGTCATCGGATGAGTTCTAAATCAAGGGCTCTCACACAAGATTATGTTTGGTGGTATAGTGCCTTTAGGAACCCAGATTTATTTGACCTATTTCCTTAAACATAGAGGATAATTATTTCTAATAATGTAAGGATCATTTCTTCTATATGGACATGTAGATTTTACATCACCCTTTTTACAACATTGGAAACATGTGTGCATATGAATACTTCATTTGGCTTTGACAAAAGTGGTAGCTGGTTTTCTAGGAAAGCTCCTATGATATCCTATACCATTTTTGTTAAGTGAGGATTGTTGTCCGCCCATCATTCTTTCAAGATTAGCTTTTGAACGAGTGAATTTAACAAGTGCGCTCTTCCGGTCTTGACACATCAAAGTTAGATCAACTTTCTCTTTCTCTAGATCAATATAGTTTCGATGAAGAGAGGAGAGGTTGTCCTTGAGAATCACATTCCAAGGCCTTGATATTGTCATCAAGGTCTACCTTATCCGTGCTAAGATTTTCAATCTCCATAGACATCTCACTTAGTTGTTTTTCTTGTTCAAGAAGCTTTTCTTTTAGAGAATTTATCCTTATTCAATGTTCTTTTTCACATATAATAATGTCTTTAAGGAATTGTGTTAGGTCCGATTCAGGTTGAGACATTATAGTACTTACCACATTATCAACGTAGAGGTTTGAATCTTTTTCATGATCGGCCATAAGACATAGGTTTGCTTGTTCTTTTTCGTCTTCTGATTCATTTGAGGAATCTGAATCACTCCATGAAGCTACCATATCTTTCTTCTTTTGATCATTTTTCTTGTTGGTCCTCTTCTTTTGTGGACAATCCTTAACAAGATGATTTGTTTTACCACATTCAAAACAAGTCAGCACTTTAGTTTTCTTGTTAGAGTTAGAAAACTTACCTTGGGGTTTTGATGTTCGTGGATATTCTCTATTGTTTGCCGACTGTTTCTTTAATTTCAGAATTCTCGCGAGACCCTTAGAGATCATGACAATTGCATCTTCTTCATCATCGTCATCACTGTCCTTCTCTTTAGATGGTAACTCATCATTTCTTGATCTTAATGCCAGATTCTTAGTGCTAGATGGGAGCTCTCCATCTTCTTCACCAAGAACCATTTTGTGTGTGATAAGTTTTCCAAGGAGGTCATCAAGAGGAAGAGTTGAGAGATTCTGAGCTTCTTCGATGGCAGTCATCTTTGGTCCCCACTTTTCTTTAGGTAAGCTCCTTAGAACCTTCCTAACTTTTTCTTCTAAATCAAGGGCTCCTTAGAACCTTCCTAAATCAAGAGGGTATTGAATCCTCTATTACTTAGAACTCGTAAACACTCACACCCAATCAAGGCTAAGGGTTAGAAAGGGTTAACAAAGGTAGGATTTAAGCAATCTTGAACTTTGGATAAATGTAAAAGCGAAACGTGCAAAACATAGGAAACCACGGGAAGATCTTGGGAAACCACGGTCGTGGTTCCTGAAGAACAAGCCGTGAAAATCCTTGTTCGAGGGTTTCATCTCACAACTCTCAAGGTTCAATCTGTTAAGGCTCAATCTATCATCATCTGTACCACAATCATCAACCCTTCACCCTAGAACGACAGGAGGTTTAGCCAACAATTATCATCGTAATCAAATCAATATTAAGAAAAGAAATCAAGAAGGGCATGCAATCAAGAAGAACACAAATATGAATAAAACCAATCCTCAAAGAATTAATTACTCAATCAAACAATATATATTACCAAAATGTGTTCTCAAAGACAATAATCAAAGACTAGAACAATCTCACAAATCTCTAAAGTGGAATCAAGAACTTCTTCAATCTCCTCCAATGGTGAAGCAATCCTTTCCGAAGTACGGAAAATGGAATCCAAGTACGTCAAGCGTGATCCTAAAGCGCGATCTTTCCACCCTAAAGCGAGATATTTCAAAATGTAGCCGTCAACCTCCTTTTATAAAATAAAATTAGGTAAAAGGCTGCTCTCTTTCTTGCTAACGTGGCAATTAACGTAACGGTCTTTTCCGAAGAAAACCATGGGTGACATCATAAAACCACGGTTGTGGTTCCTCCCGTGGCGACTCTCGACCTTTGTTTCCACGTGTGAAATTCAATTATTTATCAAAACCCCGGCCATGGAACTTCCTTCTTGGCCATGGTTCTTCCTTTTCGACGCTTTTCTCCTTTGTTTCACCTTTCATACTTCTTCTATGACGTTCCAATGCTTCCCAATGCAATCCTCATCGACCAATGCTCAGTGAATGGCCCCTTTCTATTCAATTTCAGCTTCTATTCACCTAAAATCACAACAAAGCTTGTGTAGATCTCGATTTCATGATAATAGGTGAATATACTCGATAAATGCTATGAATGCATGTCCTTGTACTCAACAGAAAGGGGAAACTACATATATACACATCTAAACTACGTCATATTTCATGCCATCAAAATACCCCATACTTGCCTCTTGCTTGTCCCAAGCAAGGTTCAAATCTAGAATACATAGATGTATGAAATATGATGTAATATCCGGAATTTTTATTCCGTTTATTTCTGTAACAAACCCGATCTCGATCAGTTGACCCATATCTGTCTACTTAGTTAGACACATTATTATAAAATTTATCATTTTATGTAGCTTCTCTTCACATAAAATGATAGGATCTTTATAAAATTTTATCATTTTATGTAGCTTACCTTCACATAAAATGATAGGATTATTATAACCAATCCTAAACTATAACATGATCCGTATCCGTCTATTCCGTAGCCTACCAGTTTCGATCCCTTGACTTCACATAAAATAATAAGTTTAGCCCCAAACCCTAATTTAGAATATGACTCGTCGTTGACAAGTCTGTGACGAAGCTGTGACAAGGTCTGGACAAGTCTGTGACGAAGCTGTGACAAGGTCTGGACAAGTCTGTGACGAAGCTGTGACAAGGCCAAACAAGTCTGTGACGAGTCTGTGACAAGGCCAGACAAGTCTGTGACGAGTATGTGACAAGCCCAGCCGGCCACTGCTTGCCTTGTACAGCCCAGTCCGTGATCTCCTTTCAGCTTGCCAGCTTCAGCCCTCTGCAGCCCAGCTGCTGCAGCCCAGTAGCGTTAATGCCTCCGCCAGCCCAACAAGAAGAGCCCGCTGCAGCATCCTTGGGAGCTTCCTCTTGCCTACGTGGAGCTGAGCTAGACTAGGGGTACGTTGAATGAAACGACTCCTGAAATCACGCTTCCCTCTTGATCTTCCTTCCTTAATGAAACCGTAGCCTTAACTGCCTAATACAGCAGCGTTCACACGTCCAGAATCGCAGCCCAGATCTCGCTCTCTTCTATGCTGCGTATCTCCCTTCTGTCAATCATTCGGAACTTCTACCCAAGCCGGAACGATACAAACGTACACACAAGCCTCCCCTACAACCAGCGACAAACCTAGACGAAACCCGGACTGAGCACTCCTCTGCACGTCTCCATCTCCCGTCTAGCAGCAACGCACCACTCGTCCTTGTCTTTCCTTCTGCAGTCTCGCTCACTTTTGTGTACAATCGACAACGAGAGAATCAATCCTTCTCATTCCGGCACCCGATCTACGGCGTTCATCTCGCGCCATCTTACTTCACGTGCAACGTCTGGAATTTGCTTCAGGCAGGCCGGCACCCGCCTCTCCTTTCAACTACACCCGATCGAAGACAGCAGCAGTCCCTCTCAGCAGCCGCACACACGACAACAGCAGCCTTGCACCCCTTCATTAGTCTCCTCGAGTCGTGTAATCGAGTAAGGCTTGTTCATCTCTCTTTCTTGCACTTCCGCCCATGTAATTCATGCCTAATGAGTGCCCTTTTATGTCTCCTAAATCTACCCAGAACAGCCATAGAGGAGCTGGTACAGATTCATGCTATTTCTTCCGAGTTTCAAGAAGTGTTGAACAACCGACTTTGAGCCTAGATTTGGGTAAGTTAGACTCTTTCGTTGCTCCTGGTTTTTGGATATGTTGTTGTCGGTATTGCAGTGTAGAACATACTGAAATTTGAGCCTATTTTGAGTTATAGTTTAGGAGATATGAGTTTATCAAGTTGGCTTCTCATGCAGTTTTCTAAGTGTGCTGAGTTTGAGGAAATTTGCTTGAGATGCAGTTTTGTAGAATAAATTTGGAGGGGTTATTGACTTCTGTTAGACTTGAATTTCGGACAAGTTATAGTTGATATAGTATAGTAGATCATACTAAAATTTCAGAGGAATCCATGTTATGGTTTGAGAGATGTGAGGTTTCAAAGTTCAGTTTTATAAATGTGCTGAGTTGAGAAAAACAGCATGGGATGTTGTTTTGTGAGATAGTTTAGAATAGGCTTTTGATCTCTGTTAGGCTTGAATTTTTGATATGATATAGTTGACATCTTGTTGTAGATCATATTAAAATTTGGGAAGAATCGGAGTTACGGTTCGAGAGTTATTGTGTTTCAAAGTTGACGTTTTTATATATGTGCTGAGTGTTGGAGGAAAACAGCAAGTGATGCTATTTTGTGAGATGATTTTGAATAAGCTCTTGATATCCTTTCCGGCTGAATTTTGGATATATTATAGGTAAGATTTTATAGTAGAACATATCAAAATTTGGGATAATTCCAGTGAGTGGTTTAGGAGTTATTATTTTTCAAAGTGTACTCAGATTTTGGCTAAGTATAGAATTTGTAAAGGGAGTAGTCAACTTTAGGAATTTTTATAAAACTGTTGAATGAACAGTTTGGAGAAATTCTTTCTCCTAAAGTTAGATAGGACATCATAGATAATCTAGGGTTTTAAGTCGGAATTTTTATAAGCGGTTACGAATTTTATATTTGGAATCGAAGTTAGACCTTTACGATTTCCCGGGAAATAGTAACATAGGAAAAATGTTAGCTTGGAACCAAACGAAGCTTTGGGAGTTAGAAATGATTTTAGAATCTCAAATAGGAGTTTAGACATGAATTTTAGAATTTTCGGGAATTTCGGGACCAAGGATAAAATGGTCATTTTACCCTAAATTAATACTGCAACTAGTTATGTCTTAATATATTATTCTATTTTAGAAGTCTTGGACTTCTAACTACGTAGGAGTGTGCTAATGCACTTATCTCCTTTGACAGGCAACTGAGTTGCTACAGTTTACAGAGCGAGTTGGTTTACAGAGAGTCGAGCTTTATATCAGGTAAGTCCTTTGGGCTTACTTAGCTGACTTCTAAATATGAGTATAAATGATGATGGTGGTGTGTGATTGAAATGTTAGAGAGATAGGTTGTGATATATAATTACCGACCTATATTTTGGCCTAAGAGTAACGGGCGGTGGCATTCTGCTCAGTAGCTCGCGGGGCGCTGGGGGTTTCTTTCGGGACTAGTCCATACGTGGTTTGTAGTGATGCTACCAATGGAAGTCAGCTAGACCTACACCAGTTGGATAAGGAACGGAGGCGAGAACTAATAATAATTCTCGTGCCACAACTTAAATTGAATAATGTGAATCACTTAAATAATAGATAATAAACGGTTGAGTGCCAGCATGATGTTTGTTTATTTTGTTTCTGCTTGTGTTTGTGCTGTTATCATTTTTGCTTATATTTGGATAGTTAGCTAACGGTTTATCCGTGTTGTAGATCTGTAGAGATAGACAGTTGCAGAGAGATCCGGAACGGATGGTCAGCCGGGTCCACGTACTCATTAGATGGGGACGGGGGAGTCTTCCATACGTCATGCATGTTATGTATCTTTATATATGTTTGTAAGGCTGTCACATGTGTACATTTATACCATTAAAAATATTATGTTTTAAAAATTGTTTTAAATACATTTGTGCCTTGTTGTAAGATCCAAGTAATGTTGTTGTTAAACCAAGGTCGGGACCCATTGTGAGGTCCTAACCAGTAGCTCCCCGAGTTCCGAGAATTTGGGGTGTTACATATGAATGCAAAGACAAGGAAAAACAAGCTCTTGGCTTGGGGTTAGAAGATTGGGCCCAATGGCCAATTCGACATTTCCATCAATTGACGAATTTTGCACATCTCCTTTCAAAGCATTTTATGCAAGTTCTTTTTTTCCTCTATGAACATCCCCTTTGATTAGTTCAGAAATTTCAAGGAAAGTTTGTTCAATTGGATCAATAGAATTAATGGAACACAAAGTAAGAGCATTAACGGGATTTTTTCATGGATTAAAACATATCAAACTCAATTACCTCATTATTAAACTCCATAGTAAGTTTTCCACTAACATAGTCAATTTTTATTTTAGGTTGTGTTTGGCCGGACAAGCCAAAAACACTAGTGTTTGTGTTCACTAGTGTTTTTGGATGTGTTTCCCTAAAACACTAGTGTTTAGTGTTTTATAACACTAACGACGATTTGGCATGTTACGAAAAAAACACTAGTGAGTAGTTTTATCATGTGCCTATCACGTGCCATGTCATCAACTGGTTCGAAGAGAGATTGAAAGTAATAGTTGACGGTGAAGAAGAGTCATCGGTGCCACCTGCTTCCACACCCATCGCCACCCGCTTGCACGACCCTCGGCCGGCCGTTCCACCAACTCGTCTTCCCAACTCGTCCCTCATGTCCAGCTTATAGACTCAGTCTTCCTTCCAAAATCCACCATTAACACCTCTCTCTCAAGAATCTCTAAATAACACCCTCTGTATCTCAATTACTTAAAACATTGGTTCCATTCCATGCTTTTAATCATTCAGAACATCCCAGTTTCAATTTAACAGTAGGGTATTTACCGTAGAAAGTAGCATCCCAACTTCTCGACATTGAATCCAACTCCGAAATCTACCCTGAACATTAACACTCCAACCTCTCGAATGTTTGTTTCCTTCGGTCAGACAATCGATTCACTCTTCGTCTAGGTTTGTAGGTCCCTCAATTTCACTCCTTCTCTTCCTGACGGATTCATGCCCAATTTTTGCGAGTCATCTTTAACCTTACCTTCAAATCGAAGTATTGAAGGAAAAAACATATTGTTAGGGCAACATAGTACTTTTTGAGAGTCGCTCATTGTCTTCCCGGCAGATCCATGGCCGACGAATCCATGCTTGATTGTTTGGAGAGTCTTTTGTTGATATGGGAGATTGGATTTTTAGGTGAGAGAGGGTGAAATATATAATTGGTTTATATGGTAATTATGGATAAAGTATGAGGGCAACAAAGTATTTTTATGCAAAAAAAACACTAGTGTTTCTGAGAAACCCTTGGTCGAATGAGGGTTTTGAAAACACTTCCGAAAACACTAATCACTAGTGTTTTTTGAAAGGCCAAACACTCGTTAAAAATACAAACACTCGTAAACACTCAAAATCACTAGTGTTTCTTTGGTGCCAAACACAGCCTTAGCCATTATTAGAAACGGTATTCTTAACATTATGGTGGGCATGCTATGTTCCATATCAATGACAAAGAAATCTGCAGAAAATATTAGTTTGTCGACTTTAATGAGAGCATCTTCAATTATCCCTTTGGGGAGTATGTTAGAACCATCAACTAATTGAACTATTGTACGTGTTGCATGCAAAGGTCCTAAGCCTAGAGATTGATAGATGGAATATGACAAAATATTTATAGAAGCACCCAAATCAAGCATAGCTTTGTCAAAGCGAGTGTCACCTATGACACAAGGAACACTTACCATACCCTGATCACTATGTTTTTCTGGCATTTGGGTTTGGAAGACTGTTGACACATGCTCCTTCTCAATCTCTTTTTGTTTCCCCTTCATTTTCTGCTTCCTCTTGATGGTACACAACTCCTTCAAGAAACGAGCATACTTAGGCACACTTTTCATGGGTTTAAGGAGGGGAATGTTACCTCGCATTTTGAGAAGGTCTCAAAAAGCTCCTTATCCTCGATTACTCTACTTTCCTTGAGTGCCTCGAGCAAGGCTGCCGGTGGTTTCTCAGCATAAAGGGGTGGAAAGCTAGGACGAATATAAGGAACCTCTTCTAAAGCACCTTATGTGCAGTTGGATGCAGGGACGGTGGGATAGTGCCACAGGGGCGGTATTGCTTCAGCCGTGGGGGCGGCATCTTGGAGGCGCAAGGGTAGTTGACCAACGTAAGGTTGGTTAATCGTCCCTGTTTCTTCATCCTTCTTGATAAGCCTCTCACTTCTGAGAGTAATGGTACATAGACTCTCTTTGGGCTTCATCACTGTCTAGGAGAGCAAATTTCCCAAGGTTTGAGCTTCAATCCTAGTGATAGCCTCTACCATATGCCCCACTTGCTTCTCGAGATTCTTGATGCTCGATTCCATGCTCTGGACATGAGAAACAAAATGCTTAGTTAACGCATGAAGCATTTCCTCGGATGAGTCAGACTTACCTTGGCGGGGTTGTTGTTGTTGGTTTTGTTGATCTCTCCATCTAAAGTTCTGTTGATCACGCCATCCCGACATGTAGTTTTTAGCATAAGGGTCACTCCTTTGGCGTTGTTGTCCATATCCCATGGCGTTTACCTCAACAACATCATCTTGGACTTGTGGGCACAAGTCCGTGGGATGGAAAGGATCGGCATATACTCCACAAGCTTTGAGTTGTTATGGAGTTCCCATCAAAGTTAGCATCTTGACCATCTCTCTGAGCTTAGCTATTCCTTGTGATAGTTCCGGACGTCTGGGATTAATAGCATGAACTCCTCTTTTGAAAGAAGCTCTACCAAAGTTTCTCGTGCCTTCTACCATTTCCTGCATTTTTCCCATAGCAATCTCAAGAGTAGAATTGAGAATATTACCTCTACACGCGGCGTCCATGATTCTTCTTTCGTTATCAAACATCCTGTTGTACAAGTACAACATGAGGTCCTGCGTGGAATAGCCATGGAAGGGACAACTTGATCTCAACTTGGCAAATCGTTCAAAATACTTATAAAGAGTTTCGTCCGCTTCTTGCTCGATATTGCTAATTACCTTCTTCAAGCTGTTGGCCTTCTTAGCGGGGAAGTACTTCTCCAAGAAGGCCTTGTGGAGGTTTTCCCAAGTATCGATGCTCCCGGATGGAAGATGGTAGTATCAATCATCCGCCGCATCTTTGAGCGTGAAACCGAAGGCCCGCATTTTGATTTTCTCCTCGGTGACATTTGTCGGCTTCATGCTCATGCAAAATGTATGGAACTTCCCTAGGTACTTGATAGGATCTTCTCCGCTCAGCCAATGGAAGGATGGGAGTGTAACACCCCGAATTTTCAGAACTCAGAGTATTACTGGTTAGGACCTCACAATGGGTCCCGACCTCGGTTTGACAACAACATTACTAGGATCTTGCAACAAGACACAAATAAAGAAACCGAAATTCATAAAAACTATGTTTTTAGAGTAATGAATGCAACATTGTCTAGCAGCCTACAGTACTTAAACAAAAGAAAAGAACAAATGTCTTAACCAAAAGAAAGGAAAGACAAAACAACCCCAACCCCGCTCTAAGGAGTACGGAGACCCGGCTGACCACTACTTCCGGATCACTCAGCTGCTGATCTAACATGCGGTAAATCTAAAACAACAACAAGAAGAACCGTTAGCTAGTTATCTAAATATTAGCAGAATAATAGCAGCACAAACACACTCAGATAAACATAAACACTCATCATGCTTTCAAACAAGTCGTTTTATTATCTTGCTTTAATTTACTCGTTCACTCTAGTGATACTTATTTTGTGACACGAGGGATTCCCAAACCTCGCCTCCGCCCCCGTGTAACCATCAGGAATGGATCCGATGCATCTCACCTTGTACCTGCATGGTCTGGGTATAGAGAACCTCCCAGTCTCCTGTCAGAGCTGGGCAGTGATGTCACGGCCCGTTATACATACACTTGGGCCTTAAACGTAATAATAACAGTCGTCCTAGCAAGTTATTATTATTAAACACGCAAATAGCACACACAACTACTATCATTCAACTAACACTCAGAAACTAGCTAAGTAAGTCGCAAGGACTTACCTGAGTCAAAACACTCTAACTCTCCTCAAATAGTCCGTACTCGTGATAACTCAAGCGCCTGTCAATGAAGGCATGTGTATCAAAATCACATCTCTATGTCCAACCTCATGCGAAGGAATTACGGAAGAACGATTCTCATACGGTAAAAGACCGTTTTACCCTTAGTGTAGATAATTCTCCGGGTCACTTCTTGACCTCTAATATTTCTTTTGGAACACCTTTCTAATCTATGATTATTTCCAAAACAGTTTACTAAGGTTATAAAATTAATCTCGTCTACTCGTCATTTGGAATCGCATTACTTCATTCTCGGGTATTATCTAATCTTATATATATCTATATAACTATATATATATATATATATATATATATATATATATATATATATATATATATATATATATATATATATATATATATATATATATATATATATATATATATATATATATATATATATATATATATATATATATATACTTTCGTGCATATTAACCTTCCTTCCAATTATATAATTTCGTAACTCCTAGGTATTTAGATATATATATATATATAAATTCACATACTTTATAATTTCACCACTCAACTCATAAGTATACTTTTATTTTTATATAATATATATTTATGTATATTTATATATACCCGGCATACACAACTCCTATGTACACTATACTAACTGATACTTATTTTCATCGTAACTTCCCGCTTCTAATTCTTACATATATATATGCATGTATACATGGTACTATACTCATAAAATTCTCATATGTATATATATATATATATATACATCCCTCAATATACTTACAAACATGTATATGTAGATACTCTCATAGTATACTAGCAACTCATTCTAAGTTTATATTCGTATTCCAACTATAATATATACGTATACAATCTCAAATATATACGTATCCTATTTTAATTATATACGTATAAAATCTCGCTACTATACTCGCAGGTAACAGGAGGGAAGAAGGACCGAAGGAGGGTCTTACCGGCTGCAGTCCGGCGTCGATGGGCTGGGTTCCGGCGGCGATGGGCTGGGTTCCGGTGGCGCCCTGGTGGTCGATTGTTACTGCTGCGGGAAGTCGGAAACTGTGGGTGAGTTTCGATCAACAGAGGCGGAAGAGGAAGTAACAACGAGGAAACGAGATGTACGCAACACCTTACCTGCGATCGGAGGTGGCGGACGCTGGCTGATTCCGCATCGCAGGGGTCGCCTGAGGACACAGTAGGGCTCGGTGGTGGTTGGCGGTGGCTACCGACTGTAGAAAGGGCGGCGTTAATGTCTTCGGACTCGAACAGAAACGGAAAGAAGGAGGAAGACGGAAGGAAGAAGGAGGCACAGCCTTACCGGCGTCACTGCGGCGGACGGCGGAAGCGGCGCGGCTCGGTGGTGGAGGCAGGAGGGTCAGCAGTGTTGCGGCGTTGTGCTTGCTGTCGCGGCTGCGGAGGGAAACGGTTTACACCGGTAACAGAAACAGGGAAGGAAAAGGGGAAGGGCGGCTCACCTGGCGGCCTGCCGTCACTGGCGAACGAGGACGGTCGACGAGGGCTACGCGGTGGCTCCGGTGTGGTGGCTAAGGCCGCTGCTGTTCCAGCCGCGCGAGAGAGAGAGACGAAGGCAGTAGCGGCTGCTGTTCCTTTTTGTCCAGAAGAGAGACGACGAAGGGCACGTAATTAGAGTAGGATTAGGGTAATTTTAAATTAGGGTTAGGAATTAATTAAGTGGGTTGCTAATTGGGCTTTGTAGTGGCCCACTCCCGGTCCGCTATGTGATTATAAATACGGATACGCAACTCGTTATTTGCGTGCGGAAAATTATAAAAATACGGAATTAAATTCCGTATTTTATAACTTATTATTTTTCTTATTTTAACGTACGTAAATTATTTCCGGTCAATTAATTTATCATTTTATGTGAATCTAGGTCACATAAAATGATAGAACTAAACTCGTTTTATTCTACTTATTTTTTTATTTACGATTGTCGCAACGGACTTTCGTAAATTTCAACTTACCGGAACTTAAAATTTTCGGTTATTACAGGGAGCAAGTGAATCAACACCTGCTTGAGCTCAAAGTTGACCCCTTCTCCAATTCGCCATTGGATCTTGATTCCGGTGTTGTCTTCGTTGTCGATTGTACGTCCTCTCGATTTCTGGATCAAAAGGGGAAAAATCTGAGTTAGTAGCACGGGTTTGAACCATGAAAATGGTCCAAACCAATAATTGATAAGCCAAGGTAAAAAAAAACTTTAAACTTAAACTCCCCAACAAAGGTGCCAAATTTGACAAGCGTAAAACCTATGGTCGTTGGTTTTAGCTTAATCAAAGTAGAATTCCAAACTCAACACTTAACCGATTCTATAGTAAATAAGTAAGGTCGAACCCAAGGGAGTTATGGTTAAAGTATGATTTAGATTCAATTCTCGATTATAGTAACCAGGGGGGAGTTTGGATTGCAATATTGAACAAGACAAAAGCAAGTAAAAATGATGATGATCGATTGATTTGAAACTACATTAGGTCAGGTTTCCGCATGCATACAACTCGGTTGGTTCATTTTAGAAGCATTCGCCAATTTTTCTCATCTTGGTCTTATTTATGTGCTAAGACAACCGACATTAATACAACTTAACCATTTTATCAATCCGTAAACCTACAAGATCAAACCACAAGTTAGCATCAAACAAAGATAAATAGATGCATAAAAGATTAACAACCCGTTAATCTTATTATGTAGTTATGTTCCTTTCCCCATACATAATTACAACCCATTATTACCTAGGAGTTTGCTACTAGATTAAGGACCTGAACCCGGAATCGAACAACCCTAGCCTTTTGCATGCAATTGTACAACTTAGGTGATCAAACTAAGTGAGAATAAACATGTAAACATAAGTTAAAGAACAAGTAACATAACACAATTGGATAATAAATATAAACGTTTATCAAAAAGACTTACAACCAAATTGTATACAGCTTCAATCAACCCAATGTAGCAAGGAAGCTTAGAACTCCATACAAATGGCAACTTAAACAAATAGAGCTTTTGTGAGAAAATGAGGATGATTCTAGCAATCATCCGAGGGCTCTATTTATACTAGAAAATGTAGTAAGTGGGAGTAAAGAGGCTGTATAAACAGCCACCTTTAAATCCATAAAGGTGGGCTAAACAACCGGAGTAAATTCCTTTGGCGCTAAACTGCAGGCGCGGGCTACAGGGTCGTAGCGGCGGTTTAGGCCAAAACGCTTCATCTTCAACTGAGCCGCTTGGGCGGCAGGGTAGGGTCGCGGGGGTAGTGTCTTTAATGCTTTGGAACGTCTGATTGTTGATCTTCTTTACATTTCTGATGTCAAACTGCAGGGGCGGCCTAGTGTCACCGCGGGGGCGGTGACAGAGACTCTTCAGCTTCACAGGTCCACGGGCATAGGAGCAGGGGGCGCTTGGCATTGATCTTCAGGGGGTGTCACCGTAGGGGCGGATAGATGTTACCACGGGGGCGGTGACCTCTTCCGCGGGGTGGTGTGGCACCAAAAGCTTGTCTTTGTCGATCTTCTTCTTCTCTCAAGTGTTTATAGATCCTTTCTTTACATCATTTTGAACTCCTTCATCTGGATCAATACATTAGCAACATAATGCAGCTACAAGACTCTAAAAAGACTCTAAAACTACCTAAAACCGATAGTGATTCCATCACCTATCAAGGGGATGCCGAAGGCATGGCTAGTGACTAGAGTGAAGTCATAACAAGATAGTCATACCGGAAGGTGCAGATGGATGACCTCCTTTTCAGGGAAAGATAATGCTTGTTGGGTATTTTGGTTTGACACTATTTCACACCCAAAACATAGCGAGCGATGCCTGCTTGGAGATGGAAGTCTTTTTTTCCTTTCTCGACGATGAAGTAAGACCAAGCTCATGGGCTTATTATCCTAGGTCAAAACAAGTTGATAAGATCCCCCCCTTTCGCCCCTATGTCCCCCCGTGTGCCGACATGGGGACGTAAAAAAGAAAGAGAGGGATGAGTTTCTCTCGCTTTTGGCATAGTGGGCCTCCCACTGGGGGGGCGCATGGCGGGATATTATCTCAGTGGTACAGTGCGCCCCTGATAATTGTGTCGTTGTGCTTGGGTTGTGAGGGCTCTCAACCACATGGCTATTTCAATGTACCCATCCGCATCTGACCTTGAGATGTGGATCATCCAAGGCACATTAGCATGGCGTACTCCTCTTGTTCGAACCGGGGTTTGAAACCAGACTCCTCCTTAGGAAGATATATGGGGCGATTCAGGTGAGATCCAATATAGATCCAACTTTGTATTCATTTGTGGGATCCGGGGGGACCATTACGGCTCCTCACTTCTTGAGAATCCATACATCGCTTATTAGTGCATGGAAAGCTATCTCTCGAGCACAGGTTTAGGTTTGGCCTCAATGGGAAAAAAGGAGCATCTAACAACACATCTTCACATACCAAGAACTACGAGATCACCCTCTTCATTCTAGGGTGACGGAAGGATCGTACCATTCAAGCCTTTTTCATGTTTTCCCGGAGATTTGGAGAAAGCTGCAATCAATAGGATTTCCCTAATCCTCCCTTCTTGAAAGGAAGAACTTGAAAATTTTTCCCTTTCCGTTGGGACCAAGAGATAGAATCTATCCGTAAGAAGAATGCTTGGTGTAAATAACTAACTTCTTGGTCTTCAAATGCACTTATATTCATCTGTAGGAATTGGGTTCAAGCTTTCCCCATCCACTTCTTATCAATGGACTCCTGACGTATACGAAGGAGTGCGGTTCGTTCAAAAAATTCCTAGCTCTCTATCTATGGCCGAGATGCTTGGATTTTCAAAACTCCATGGACATGCAGATAGAACTACTATCCCCACTCGGACCAAAACATAACTTTTACTTGTTCAAATAACAATCAAGGTGAAGCAGGTTCAGGAACAACGAATCTCTTTATGATGAAAAGATCCATTTTACAACTTCATTATTACGGGTAGTTCCTACAAAGGATCGGACTAATGACGTATACAATACTTGAATTCTAGATGTAGATGCTACATATTGGTTCTCATCCTTCAAAAAATACGACAATAATAGGAGCATCTGTCGACAAAAGGATCACCCTAATATGATCATCTCATGGCTATTAAGAACGAATCAAGGATGGTTCTATTTCTCAATCTTTCTGACTTGATCCTACGGAACCAAGGCTGAAAAGATTGAAAAAATCAGTCATTTGCAACCACTAATGAAGGATTTCTCGAAAGTTTATGGACTAGTAATCCATTTTAGAAATCGAATGGTTTCGGTCTTATACATACACGAGAAAGGTGATCAAAAAAGAAAAAAGATTAGTTCTTCTTTCTTTTATCACTTAGGAGCTGTGCGAGATGAAAGTTTCACGCACGGTTTTGAATGAGAGAAAGAAGTGAGAAATTCTCTTTTCGACTCTGACTCTCCCACTCTACTAGTTGCTTTTCTTTATGTTACCTCGAAAGTAGCTGCTTCAGCCACTCAAATTTTTGATATTCCTTTTTATTTTTCATCAAACGAATGGCATTTTCTTTTGGAAATCCTAGCTATTGTTAGCATGATAGTGGGGAATCTCACTGCTATTACTCAAACAAACATGAAACGTATGCTTGTATATTCGTCCATAGGTCAAATTGGATATGTAATTATTGGAATAATTGTTGGAGACTCAAATGATGGATATGCAACCATGACAACTTACATGTTGTTCTATATCTCCATGAACCTAGGAACTTTTGCTTGTATTGTATCATTTGGTCTACATACCTAAACTGATAAAATTCGAGATTATGCAAGATTATACACGAAAGATCCCCCTTTGGCTCTCTCTTTAGCACTATGTATCTTATCCATATGAGGTCTTCCTCCACTAGTAGTTTTTTTCGGAAAACTCCATTTGTTCTGGTGTGGATGGCAAGCATAACTATATTTATTGGTTTCAATAGGACTCTTTACGAGCAATTTGTTCTATATTCTATTATCTAAAAATAATCAAGTTATTAATGACTAGACAAAACCAAGAAATAACCCCTCACATGCGAAATTAGAAGATCTCCTTTAAGATCAAAGAATTCCATCGAATTGAGTATGATTATATGTGTGATAACATCTACTATACTGGAAATATCAATGAAACCTATTATTGCAATTGCTCAAGATACCTTTTTTAGCTTCTAGAGTCTATTTCATCTCTCTTAGCAACTAAAATCAAAGAATTAGTAGATCTGTTCCTCCCAAATGGGAGTGGACTAGGGTTATGAACATATAATCTAATGATCGAGTGGATTCCATGATTATAAGTTTGAAAACTCCACCTTGTCTATAAAGGTTTTACAGGTGCTGCTGATGGAAGACTTAAACACAAATGAAGTAGTTTGATACACTAACAAATGAATTATTATATTTCGAGATGCTTGGTTGGTTTGGTTTTAGTGTCATTTTTGTCAAAGAATTCAAAGGCCTTGAAATGAATTTCAAGGGCACAAAAAAGACAAGGATGCACAACGAAACGATCTCAAAGGTCTTGAAGTAGATTTCAAAGAAACAAGGAAGACAAGGCTAGACAACAAAAAGATTTCAAATCACAAAGAAGATCTTTTATGAGAGATTTGCTCAAAACAAGAAGATTTGAGAAGATTTGAAGATTTGAGAAGAGAAGATCTCAACCGACCAACAAAGAAAATATTAGAAAGATCCTTAACCGAAAAGCACGAAGATTCTCTCATTCGGATTTTGAAGATTGTTACAACAATCAACGAGAAGATTAAGGAGCCAAGAGATCAACGTGTTCTCGGGAGATGAAGATCTACAATGTCTATCTCATCTCAACCAAGAAGCGATCTTCATGGAGACGAAGAATTATCTTCGAACGGTCATCTCTCCAAAGGCTAGAAGACCTCTCCATAGAAGATTATAAATGAAGATGGCAATTGAAGAACAAGTGACAAGCCTGCACAGAAACATCTATAGTCTTCAAGCGAACCAAAGTTATCTTCATTTCAAAACATATCTCCTTCTAAAAAGCTTTATCCCCTAGAGAGAGATAAAAATCGAGAGCTCCATTGGCATATCTAAAGAGTGTTATACTCGAGTGTGTTACTCTGCAAAGTAACTAGGCTATTATAGCAAAGTGAAGAGTTGGATCTAGATCGTAGCATTGGCTATAGTGAGAGAAGAAGGGGATTTCTTCTAGTTTGTATATAGGACTGTTTGAAGCTGATAATAGATAGTTAGATCCTAAGTCTATACCCTGAGATGGAGAGTAGGTTGTTTAGAGCCGAACTTCGTAAACATATCCTCGTGTTGATCTTGTACATTCCGTATCATATCTTGTTTATTGTGACTAACTTTGTTTTGCAGGAGTTCAAAGTCAAGGCCCTTGAAAGTTGTTTCAAAGTCCTTGTAATCAAAGTTTCACAACAAACTGAGATCGACATCAAGGCCCTTGAAATTAATTTCAAGGCCTTGAGATTGGTTTTGTGAAAAGTTCTCATACTCTATTCAACCCCCCTTCTAGAGTATCTTTTAACCTTTTATTTCACCTACTAGTTCTTCAATTGGTTTCAAAGCTAGACTCACGTATATTGTTTTTAACCATCAGTGAGACTAATCATTAATCCTGTAGGTGATGGTGGATTTGCTCAAGGGAGATCCTCATCTCGACCACCACTCTTCTGTGGCAACAACTTTGCTCATTGGAGAGCACTCATGTGTATGTTCATTATTGATTAGGACATGGAACTATGGAGCATTGTTCAGAATGGCCCCAAAGTCCCTACTACAACTGTTAAAGGTGTCCAAGTGCCAAATAAGGAAGCTGACTTCACACGACAGTGTGTCAAAGAACTACAAAGTAATGAACCTACTATACTGCGGATTATATGCAAATGAATTCAACGGCATCTCATCATGCAAGAGTGCTAAAGAAATATGGGACAAGCTTGTTGTCACTTACGAAGGAACAAGTTAAGTCAAGCAAACAAAGATTAGCATCTTCCTTAGACAATACGAGCTATTCAAGATGAATCAAAATGAAACAATCAAGGAAATGTTCACAAGATTCACTAAGATTGTGAACAACTTGGACTCACTAGGAAAGATCTTCACAAATGAAGAGAAAGTTAGGAAGATTCTAAGGAGCTTACCTAAAGCTAAGTGAGGACCAAAGATGACTGATATCGAAGAAGCTTAGAATCTCTTAACCCTTCCTCTTGATGTCCTCCTTGGAAAACTCATCACACATGAAATGGTTCTTGGTGAAGAAGATGGAGAGCTCTCATCTAACTCCCAAAATTTGGCATTTAAATCAAGAAAGGATGAATTATCATCAGACGAGGAAGATAGTGATGATGATGAAAAAGATGCAATTGCCATGATCTCTAAGGGTCTCGCGAGAATTCTCAAGTTAAAGAAACAATATGCTAACAATAGAGAATATCCACGAACATCAAAACCCCGAGGTAAGTTTCCTAACTCTAACAAGAAAACTAGAGTACTGACTTGTTTTGAATGTGGTGAAACTGATCATCTTGTGAAGGATTGTCCGCAAAAGAAGAGGACCAACTTCAAGAAAAATGACCGAAAGAAGAAAGCTATGGTAGCTTCATGGAGTGATTCAGAATCATCAAATGAATCAGAAGACGAAAAAGAACAAGCAAACTTGTGTCTCATGGCCGATCATGAAGAAGATTCAAATATATATGTTGACAATATGGTAAGTACAATTATGTCTCAACCTGAATTTGACCTGAAACAATTCCTTAAAGATATTATCATATGTGACAAGGAACATAGAATAAGGATAAATTTTTTAAAAGATAAGCTACTTGAACAAGAAAACCAACTAAGTGAGATGTCTCTATAGATTGAAAATCTTAACACAAAAAAGTAGACCTTGATGACAATATCAAGGTCTTGGAATTAGAAAACATGATTCTCAAGGACAACCTCTCCTCTCTTCATCGAAACTATATCGATCTAGAGAAAGAGAAAGTTAATCTAACTTTGATGTGTCAAGACCAGAAGGCTGCACTTGTTATGTTTACTCGTTCAAAAGCTAATCTTGAGAGAATGATGGGTGAACAACATTCCTCTCTTAACAAAAATGGTATAGGTTATCATAGGAGCTTTCCTAGAAAACCTACCACCACTTTTGTCAAAGCCAAAGGTAGTATTCATATGCCTACTTGCTTTTACTGTTGTAAAAAGGGTCATGTTAAATATACATGTCCTTATAGAAGAAATGATCCTTATATCATTAGAAACACCTATCCTTTTTTGTTTAAGGAAACATGTCAAACAAATCTGGGTTCCTAAAGGTACTAGACCACCAAACATGATCGAACCTGAATATGGACCAAAATATGTCATTTGGTCGACACAGAAAGGTTGATGTTTGCTGTTTTGCAGGATATCACCAAGGTAAAGGAGAATAAATGGATATTAGATAGTGGCTGCTCAAGACACATGAGTGGAAAAAGCTCTTTATTCTCATATTTAAAGAAGCAATCATTTGGAACCATTACGCTTAATGATAAAGGAAAGTGTGACATTATTGACATTGGTAAAATATGTTATAATTCATCTAACTTTATTGATGATGTTTATTTGGTTGACGGTTTGAATTATAATCTGCTTAGTATTTCTCAAATATGTGATAAAGGCAACAAAGTTTTATTTGATTCAGAAAAATGTGAGGTTCAAGACAAAAAGACGGGTGAAATTGTGCTTACTGCTCCTAGATGTAACAATGTTTATTCCATGAGTACTAACCAAGTTCCAGAAACTAAGCTAAAATGCCTAAAGGCCTTGACTGATGATCCAAGGCTTTGGCATAGAATACTTGGTCATGTAAGCATGCACACAATGTAGAAGCTACTTACAAAGGATTTGGTACGTGGTTTGCCAAACCTAAATTTCAAGGTAGATGAACTATGTAAGACTTGTACACAAGGTAAACAAACAAGAGGTTCATTCAAACCTAAGAAAGTTGTAAGTTCTTCTCGACCCATCGAACTTTTACATATGGATCTTTAAGGACCTATGCGTGTCAAATCTCCCAAAAGTAAGCAGTATATCCTTGTTATTGTGGATGATTTTTCTCGTTTCACATGGATTTCGTTTCTACGAGAAAAGTCTAAAGCATTATTTGAGTTTTCAAAATTATGTAAGGAGTTACAAACTTTGAAAAACCTACCAATCATTTCTATAAGAAGTGATCATGGTGGAGAATTTGATCAACTAAAGTTTGATTTGTTTTGTGCAAAATATGGCATTTCACATAACTTTTCAGCTCCTAGAACTCCTCAACAAAATGGAGTTGTGGAACGTAAGAACCGCACTCTTGAGGATATGTCTAGGACGATGCTTTTAGAAAACAATTTGCCAAAGAGTTTTTGGGCTGAAGAAGTGAACACTACAAATTATATTTTAAATAGATGTTTAATTCGCCCTATCTTGAAAAAGACTCCTTATGAACTCTTTAAAAGGAAGGAAACCAAATATTTCATATTTCAAACCCTTTGGATGTACTTGTTTTGTTCATAACAATGGCAAAGATAACCTTGGGAAATTTGATGCATGTAGTGATGAAGCAATATTCATTGGATATGCTTCAACTAGCAAAGCTTATCGTATCTATAGCAAACGTACCAAAATTGTTGAGGAAAGCATTCATACTATTTTTGATGAAAGCAATGATGGTACTTTGAGTGAGAGTTTTGCAGATCTAAATCTGAATCAACGAGAAGATCATAATTTGGATGAAGAGGAAGATCCTAAAGATCAAGAAAAGAATATGCAGGAAAAGATTCAAGATACCGAAGAAAACCCTCAAGACCTTGAAACAGAAAACTGTAATGACAGAACTCAGTTTCAAGGGCTTGAAACTCAACTTCAAGGCCTTGAGATTGGATCCAAGGGTAATATATCAACGGTACCTGAATCTAGTCAAACATATGAGGCTCAACCTTCTGGATCTGTTCCATCTGTCAAGAGAAGAAAAGTTCAACACTCTTCATATCATCCACAAGAGAATGTGATCTCATATCCAAATGCTGGAGTTCAAACTCGATCTAAAGTGAACAATCTATGTGCTTTCTCCGCTTTTGTGTCTCTTGTCGAGCCAAAGAACTACGTCCAAGCTCTTCAAGAACCTGATTGGATCATTGCCATGCAAAATGAACTAAACGAATTTGAGAGAAATAAGGTCTAGACTCTTACTTCAAGACCAAAACACCAATCCGTCATTGGCACGAAATGGGTCTTTCGAAATAAGTTAGATGAAAGTGGCAAAGTCATACGAAATAAAGCACGGCTTGTAGAACAAGGCTATAACCAAGAAGAAGGTATTAATTATGAGGAGACTTTTGCTCCAGTTGCTAGGTTAGAAGCCATACGTATGCTACTTACATTTGCATCTTTTATGAACATAAAACTTTTTCAAATGGATGTAAAATGTGCTTTTCTAAATGGATTCTTAGAAGAAGAAGTCTATGTTGCTCAACCCCCTGGTTTTGAAAATGATGAATTTTCAGATCACGTTTTTAAATTAGACAAAGCTCTTTATGGTCTTAAACAAGCTCTTGGAGCTTGGTATGAAAGGTTGTCTAAATATCTTCTTGAAAGCAAATTCAAAAGAGGTTTGATTGATAAAACATTATTTATCAAAACCAGAGGCAACGACATTCTAGTAGTACAAATCTACGTCGATGATATTTTATTCGGTGCTACTAATGATTCCCTTTGCAAGGAACTTTCAGATATTATGTGCAGGGAATTTGAAATGAGCCTAATGGGAGAGCTTAATTTCTTTCTTGGACTTCAAGTTTCACAAGCAAAGAAAGGAATTTTTTTCAATCAAAGCAAGTATACTAAAGACTTTCTTAAAAAGTACAAAATGGATCAATCTAAGATTGCAAAGACTCCTATGAGTTGAACACTTTCGCTTGACCATGACAAGGATGGTAAAAGTGTAGTACAAAAGGAGTATCGAGGTATGATAGGTTCATTGTTGTATCTAACTGCTAGTCGTTCTGATATTATGTTTAGCGTGTGCATGTGTGCAAGATTTCAAGCTGATCCTAAAGAGTCACACTTGATAGCCGTGAAAAGAATCTTGTGGTATCTCAATGGCACTAAGGATCTAGGTTATGGTACCAACGTCAAAACTCGTTTCATCTTGTTGGCTATTCAGATGCAGACTTTGCAGGTTATAAGGTCGATAGAAAAAGCACTTCTGGATGTTGCCAATTTTCAGGGTCATTCCTAATCAGTTGACACTCCAAGACGCAAAATTTTGTCGCCCTATCCACAGCCGAAGATGACTATATCTTGCGGGAGCCTGTTGTGCACAAATTCTATGGATTGCTCAACAACTTCGTGATCTTGGCTTTAATTTAAAAGGTATTCCTATAAAATGTGATAATACTAGTGCTATTTCGATAACCAAAAATCTTGTGCAACATTCATGGACTAAGCATATTGATGTAAGGCATCACTTCATACGTGATCATATTGAGAAAGGTGATGTTTTGATTTATTTTATATCTATTAACTTGCAACTTGCAGATATCTTTACCAAGCCTCTTCTTGAGGAACAATTTAATTTTATTAGATTGGAGTTTGGTATGTTGAACAAGGAAGCATTAACGTGGGGGGAGTAAAAGAGATTATTTGTTCCTACGTATGCAGCCCAATTAATGTTTTCAAGGGTCTTGAAATGCACTTCAAGGGCCTTGAAACATGTTTCAAAAGGTATATTAATATTACGGATCTTTTTAAGAATTAATATCTTTTAGATATTTTAATTCTTAAATTGTTTTTACGAATTCTTTTGTTTGAAAATTGAAAAAGATTATTGGATTTTTATTGGTTGTCAAATTGGTCTTAGAAAGGCTTGATTTTCTCAAAATCTTGTTATCTCACTATTTAAAAGGACCTATTTTTTCCTATCTTTTTCATTCTTTCACAAAAACCCTATTCAAAAATCCCTTGCTTTCTCTCTCAAACTTCATTCATGGCACCCAAAAGCAAGAAATCTGCTCCTCAAGCTCCCAAAAAGAAAGCCGCTCAGAGCCCCTCAATTGCAAAGGAAGAAATACTTTTTGAGGATTTGGACATCTCTCAGACGACTGGTCTTCCCACATCATGGTTCATCAATTTTCAAGCTTTAGGATCTTGGCTTGATGGTTTTCACAATCGACCGCTCTGTATGTGTGATCTCGTGGACACTGATTTTCTTGATACTCTTAAGATTCCGTGCATAAACAAGCTCAAGAGTTCGATTATCTGGAAAGTCCTAAACCCTAAAGATTTTGCCTTTCCACGACTCACGAGGATGTTCTATGTTAATCTCAACACAAAAAGGGGACAAAAGATGTATCACTCTTGAATCTTCAGTAAAAGGTACTCCGTTTTCACTCACTTCTTCTGTTTTAAGTGAGATTTTTGGAATTCCTACCGATATTTTGTTCAATCATCCTTCAAGATCAGAGAGTGTTCGTATTGCTAAGGAGAAATTTCTGATTCCGAATTCAACCTCACGTCAACTTACTCATACCTCTCTAACCTTAGAGGCTAAAATAGTGTTTACTATACTTGTTCGATGTATTGTTCCTCGTGCAAACTCAAGAGAACTATTGACTGATCAATCTGTGGAATTAATTCATCTGATTATGTCTGATATAGAAATAGATGTACCTAATCTTATTCTCAACCATATGATACATTCTGTCAATTCTAAGCGACCTATTCCTCTTCCTTAAGGAAACTTGTTGCGTGAGATCTTTGACTATTTTAAAATTGATACATCCTCTGAAGATCGACAGTCAATTTCTAGTAAAATTGATGAGAACTGCTTAGAAAGACTAGGGATTGAGAAGACTCTTGCAGGCACATGGACTTTAAAAGGAAAAGGAACTACTCAAATTCCAACTGAAGAGGCTCAACCTTCTCCTACTCCAGAAATCAGGTTAGAAGGTTGTGAAAGAGAAATGGTATGTGTGAATCGTGAATTGTCTGATTTTCAGTTTGATACTAAGAGACGAATGGATGAAAATTTTGATCTGCTATCTACCATAAATGCTGAAGTCAATGAAATGTATTTGATGATAGCTCTTACACTAACTACAATGGGAAGTATTCTGCCCGTGCCTGAAGATGTAGCTCAACATACTCAAGAGAAAGTTGAGAATGTGCTCATGAATTGCAAAAGGCGTGTACAAAATAAATCAATTATGTATCCAACTCACGTTGAGCCAATGTTTCTGCCAGCAATTGAGTATGAAGTAGTTAAGCAAAGAAGAGCTGAAGAAAAGAAACGACATTTAGCAGCTGAAATGGATGATTGGAGCTATAAGAAGTCTTCATCCAAAGGAAAAAGGAAGTTCTATGAGGAGAATTGAGCTTGTTGTTTGAGAAACTCTTTGTGTGGTTTTTGTGAAAATACTCTTCGGTCTGTAATCGTTTTTAAAACTCTCGTGCTTTAACTATTTTTCTCCCTTGTTGAAAGATAAAGGGGGAGAAATGAATGTGATCCGACATTCGATATTCTGCATTCTGCATTTGAGGTTTTGATATTCATATATAAGCATTGCTAAACTAACAAAATGCAGGTACGAAAAAAACATTTGTGTTGTCTTTCATCAAGGGGGAGATTGAAAACTCCACCTTGTTTATAAGGGTTTTACAGGTGCTGCAGATGGAAGACTTAAACACAAATGAAGTAGTTTGATACACTAACCAATGAATTATTATATTTTGAGATGCTTGGTTGGTTTGGTTTTAGTGGAGTTTTTGTCAAAGAATTCAAAGGCCTTGAAGTGAATTTCAAGGGCACAAAAAAGACAAGGATGCACAACGAAACGATCTCAAAGGTCTTGAAGTAGATTCCAAAGAAACAAGGAAGACAAGGCTGGACAACGAAAAGATTCCAAATCACAAAGAAGATCTTTTACGAGAGATTTGCTCAAAACAAGAAGATTTGAGAAGATTTGAAGATTTGAGAAGAGAAGATCTAAACCGACCAACAATAAAGATATTACAAAGATCCTTACCCGAAAAGAACAAAAATTCTCTCATCTGGATTTTGAAGATTGTTACAACAATCAACGAGAAGATTAAAGAGCTAAGAGTTCAACGTGTTCTCAGGAGATGTAGATCTATAACGTCTATCTCATTTCAACCAAGAAGCGATCTTCATGGAGAAGAAGAATTATCTTCGAACGGTCATCTCTCCAACGGCTAGAAGACTTCTCCATAGAAGATTATAAATGAAGATGGTAATTGAAGAACAGGTGACAAGCCTGCACGGAAACATCTATAGTCTTCAAGCGAACCAAAGTTATCTTCATTTCGAAACA
Organism: Fagopyrum esculentum; assembly: GCA_033239045.1. Lineage (NCBI taxonomy): Eukaryota > Viridiplantae > Streptophyta > Magnoliopsida > Caryophyllales > Polygonaceae > Fagopyrum > Fagopyrum esculentum. The sequence goes on from BSUD01000005.1 coordinate 125,186,453, forward strand.
TAGTTTTTCTTTCTCTCCTTCTAAAAAGCTTTATCCCCTAGAGAGAGATAAAACTCGAGAGCTCCATTGGCATATCTAAAGAGTGTTATACTCGAGTGTGTTACTCTACGAAGTAACTAGGCTATTATAGCAAAGTGAAGAGTTGGATCTAGATCGTAGCATTGGCTACAGTGAGAGAAGAAGGGGATTTCTTCTAGTTTGTATCTAGGACTCTTTGAAGCTGATAATAGATAGTTAGATCCTAAGGCTATACCTGGGACGGAGAGTAGGCTATTTAGAGCCGAACTTCGTAAACATATCCTCGTGTCGATCTTTTACATTCCGCACCATATCTTGTTTATTGTGACTAACTTTGTTTTGCAGGAGTTCAAAGTCAAGGCCCTTGAAAGTTGTTTCAAAGTCCTTGGAATCAAAGTTTCACAACGAACTGAGATCAACATCAAGGCCCTTGAAATTAATTTCAAGGCGTTGAGATTGGTTTTGCGAAAAGTTCTCATACTCTATTCAACCCCCCTTCTAGAGTATCTTTTAACCTTTTATTTGACCTACCGGTTCTTCAAAGTTCATTCCAACCGGACTAGTCTGGATAAGGGTTATATAGATTCTCATTACGAGAAGGGTTCATTTGAGCCTACCTAAATAGATACTATATTTCCATATGGATCCTTACGACCTTACATTCCATTTCGGATTAGGAATAGGTGTAATCGGACCTTCTTTTTACATATCTCTTGTTATTTGATTTGGGACCTCATATAAATTCTCATTATGAGAAGGGTTCATTCGAGCCTATCTAAATAAATACTATATTTCCATGTGGATCCCTACGTCCTTACATTCCATTTCGGATTAGGAATAGGTGTAATCGGACCTTCTTTTTACATATATCTTGTTATTTGATTTGGGACCTTATATAAATTCTCATTATGAGAACGGTTCACTCTGCCTTTGGACTTGAGGGCCAATCTCCGTCCAACCCATTGAAACCTTTGGATGCCTTCGTTACCTTTTGGGAGGCCTACGCCCCATAGAAACTATCTACATGTAATATCCGGGTTTTTCACGTCACCACCCCTGCGGTGGCGATGGCCCGCTGTCGCGGCCAACTGCTCTTTCCGCGTTCTCGGCGTGGTCAAGACGCGGGTGCGGTTGACCCTAGATCGTGCTTGATCTGTTTTATCCTCTTTCATTTCTTAGAACATCCGATCTTCTATCTTTTGGGCCGTCTTTCCTCTATCTTCTAACCTAGTTTTGAACTTCCTTTCTTCCCCAGCCGTACCTCCTTATATTCATGTTTTCTCCTTCGTTTTCTTCTTCTTGCTTCCTTGTCCTCTCCAACCGTGAGCCAAGATGCACCCTTGTTCCGTGAGACCTTCAGTATCCGTGTAAGTTTCCTCCTTTACATTCCCCTTTGTCCTCCTACGTACTTATGTTGCATGCTCTTTCTTCTTCTGCTTCTTCTTCTTCTTGGAAAGAATCAAGATCGAGTCTTGATTCTAGTTGGCCATGGTTTGATGGTTGTATGTGTGTGTCCAGGCTCTTTGGTTGAGTGTTGTCGTGTGAGGATTGAAGAGGAAGCTTAAACCGGCCTTAATAGCGTTCTGCAGTCAAAGAAAGCTTCGACGTTCGTCTCTGGAAGTTCACCGCCTCTGCGGCTGAACTTACCCGCACCCGCATCTGTCTGAATTCACCGCACCCGCGTCTACCCGAAGTTTCCGCCCCCGTGTCTCCTTGTCGCGACATCTGTAGTTTGTCGCCTACCCCGCGACTCCGTTCACCCACGCCCGCACCTTCACTCCAATGGCTACCGTCTTTTGGTAAGTCACTTCCCTCCTTGCTTCCTTATCCTTTCCTGGAGCTAGATCATCCTAGACTTGACCTAGATGAACTAGGGTGAATGCTAGTTAGTGGCTTGTAGATTCCTATGAGTTGGCTATGGTTTGAGAACCCTTAAGCTTGTGTTGATGACGTTGATCCTTGAGGATCTTGAGACTAGGAACTGTGCTTCCTAACAAGTTGGAAATCTTTTAGAGATCATTGAGACTAGAAGTGTAAACTTCTAGCATTTGGATAGTTTATGATTCATGATGCCTTGTCTGAACAGGCATAGATCCTTTCCTATGGGAAGCTGAGCAATTTTAGCTGGTTTGAGTTAGCTTTGATTCAAGTAATTCCCTTGGACTTACTTAGCTGCATTCCGTGTATTAGTTTAATTGTATTGGTGGTGTTTGTTTTCCTTATCATTATAACGTAAAACGGGACTACGACTACCCAAGTGTATTATAATCGGGCGGTAACCACTTGTCTAGTTCTACAGGAGACTGGTAGGTGCTTGATAGCATGAATTATAGTCTATTTATTGGAAATGGTTTTAACGGTTTTTCATCATTATTTTGCATGCATGGTATATATTCTTGATGATTATGTCGTTATTTGTCTACTTTGCAAGAATCAAGGTCTACACCTAGTTTGATTGTAATTGTAGAGAATATGGCATATTTTGGAACAAGAAGGGGCATTGAAGTACAAGGAGACTATTGAGCTGCATTATGGAACACTTGGAGCTACAAGAAGGAAGGCATGAACCTTAGGAAATGGATGAAAGAAGAATTAAGGAGAAGACACAAAGAAAAGTATGTAACTGAGTAGAGATCTCGGATGTGTACATAATCACCTCGACCGAGATGGCCTACTGGGCTTACTCGAGGTCGACGGCCCACAACCCAATAGGAAATAAACAATTTGACCTAAAATTCATCTATAAGAATGGAAGGTGAATATGGATGAAGTATGCTTGATTACGGCTGATTTTACAGATGAGTTTGAGAAGGGATTTACGGAAAGAGATCTTGGAAGGATTACTTGGAGATCAAGGTTGAATATTTAGGAAGAAGAGAAGATACTTTTGTAAGGTTTTCTTGGAGAATTCTAGGGAGTTGTTATCATCCTTTGGAACACGTTATTGATACGTTATTGGATTGTTATGCGTTATTGACAATTGAGAACCTTCTATTAAGTTTTTTATTCTCTTTTCTTGATCTCTTGATTACATATACTTTGATTGCTTTGAACATGATCGTTGGCTAAAACCCCTGTGATTCTAGGGTGATTAGTTGAAGGTTGTGGTATAGACGATGAAAGAATAGACCTTTATCTTGAGTGGATCTTGAAAGCTTGAGTTTAACCTAAACCGTTACTGTCTCGGGTTGTTCTTGAAGCATCTCGACCAAGATCAGGCAAGAACTGCACGAGATTGACCCTGAACGTTTGATCTTGAACCATCGATTATAGTTTGCCAAATCCTATCCTTGTTGTACCTTTCCTGGTTTATATTCAAGCCTAGGAAGGACTTACCCGGTGATTCCTTTGCTTGTTTACCTATGATGATGAGAATTAGGTAACAAAGGTATATCCTTTGTTAGGGTTTGAGTGTGTCTTCATCCTATCTTTGATAGTTAACTTGAGAATTACCCGGTAAAGGTTAGTTCTATTCCCTTAGGTAGTGTGTTGGTTTGTGAGTATAGTTCCTTTCCTTAGTTCCATGAGTCGAAACCGCAACCTCAGCTTTGTTACCTAACACTCATCATCATAGAAATACCTTCCCTTTGCAACCTCATCTTTGTCCATGCCTATTTTTAGAAATCTTGAGCCGAAACCACAACCGGATGTTTTGATCTCTAGAATCTACATTCCTTTATCTGATTATTATACATCATTGTTTTTTGGTGCTTAAAGAATTGCATAATAAACTGAAGATTATATACCGTTGCTTGATTTTGCCATAGTTCTTGTGTTCGACCCTGGAATACTTGTTTGTATTGCGATTGATCCGTATAGTGCGGGTTCACTATTGCTTGATTCTTGGCATAAATTTAAGATTTATTTTGCACACATTTTAGAGCGAACAAATTTTTGGCGCCGTTTCCGGGGACTTGGTTTAGGCCAAGTCGGTATTTGGTTGTCATGGGGTTGTTGCGCTTGTTGCTATTGATCATTCTACTTGAGTGTTCTTGTAGGACCTTTCTTTAGGTTTAAGCAACGATCTCGAGTTGGTAAGAAAATCATTCCCTACGATCAACAGCTAGAAAAGACATATAAAAGAAGATTGAAAGAAGCTAAAATAGCTATGGAAGATAGAGATTTCCAAGATAAGTTGGATGATGCTCTAGATCAATTGAAACTTCGAGATGATGCTCTAGTTAAAGAGAGAGCAGATGCACGTAAGAGAGAAGATGGCATTCAAGCCAACTTTGCCGAGATACAAGCTACCGTACGGCAGTTGCTCCAAAATCAAGGGGGCAATGCTAGGATTGAAATTGACCCACCGGAACCCGTTGTTGTGCAGCCACTTGCACCTCGCTATCTGGCGAGGAATGAGAGAGTTGACCCGTTTGTGGGAGAGCTAGAAACACTAGGTCAGAGGATGGATCCCGCTCAACAAGTACGCCGTCCGGGAGTAAACTTAGGAGATCCGGCTGATCATTATTACGAGCTTCGCCCTCAAGTTTTTCAAATGATCCGACAACATCAATTTGGAGGACTAGAGGGAGAATCTCCGCATCAACACATGCAAAACTATGAGATTCTTATGGAGACCTTGAGGCCTTCACGATTAGAGAATAATAATTACAAGCTGCAAGGTTTCTCTTTCTCCTTGAAAGAAAAAGCGCTTGCATGGTATCAATCACTACCACCCGGAAGAGTTAACACATGGAAGGAGATGACTAAAAAGTTCCAAACTAAGTTTTTCCCACCATCAAAGACCACAAAGTTGAGAGGTAAAATTAATTCCTTTGTGATGAAAGATAGAGAGAGATTATTTAAACCATGGGAAAGGTTCAAGGACCTTTTGTTGGATTGCCCTCATTGTGGGATTCCAAAGATTGAGCTGGTAGAGATTTACTTCAAGGGTTTGGATAAGGAAACTCAATTCAAGCTTCAACCTCTTTCTGGAGGGACGTTCATAGACAAGACTGGTGATGATGCATAGGAGTTTGTTGAGAAACAAACTCTAGTTATTGAGAAGTATTCCCACCGGAGGGTTGATGATCGAAATCGACGATCCGGACCACAAGAATTGAATCTTACCACCTCTAGCGTTGCACAATCTAGAGGACCGCCAAAGGAGCAAGATGTTGGCTATGTAGGAAGAGGAAACTACCAAGGGCAAAGGAACAACAACAACAACAACAACAACAACAACAACAACAATAACAACCGGAATTATAACAATTGGAGATCCAATTAAAACGGTAACCCTTGTTCACATACTTAAAATGCTCTAACTTCACCCTCTTCATCTACTTTTATTCCATTAAAGAGTCAAGAAACACCTCAAAGTTCTAATCAGCCACCCAAGGACAAGATAGAAGCTATGCTTGAGCAAATGTTGGGAAAGCTGAATAGTTTGGAGAGTTCGGTGACTTCTATTTCTAAGGCTCAAAAGGCCTTGGAAAATCAAGTAGTTAGCAAGGCCGGAGAAGTTCCTAGAGATCTAGGAAAGCTTCCGGGAAGAACGGAGAATAATCCCAAAGGTCAAGTGATAGCGATTACTACAAGAAGTGGAGTGAAGACTAACGACCCGGTACCTCGGACGGTCGGCAAGGACAAACAGCCCGTCTTGGATGAGATTCCAACTGAGAAAGAGAAGGAGAAGAATAAGACTATGTACCACCTCCAGCTTACAAGCCCCCACTACCGTTCCCGCAATCTAGAGCTAGAGCGCGTCTAGACAAGCATTTCGGTAAGTTTCTTGACCTTATGAGTAAACTACATATTAACATACCTTTCATCGATGCAGTTTTAGGTATGCCCGCCTATGAGAAGTTCTTAAAAGAGATCCTCTCTAACAAGAGGAAGCTAGAGGATTTTAGTGAAGTAAAGATGACTTCTAGATCATCTGAACTTATCAAAATCATGAAGGAGAATATGATGCCAAAGCTGCGATATCCGGGATCGTTTTGTATCCCCATTGGTGTGTGAAAGGTCACTTATGATGCACTATGTGATCTAGGAGCAAGTGTGAGTATCATTCTCCTTGTTGTGTGTGTGAGAAATCGGATTGGGAGATCCAAAAGCCGTAAAGATGACATTGTACATGGCGGATCGTTCCATAACTCGTTCGGTTGGCATATTGGAAAACATTCCCGTAAAGCTTGGTAAGTTTTACATTCCTATAGATTTTGTGGTGTTGGACATTTGTGCAGATTATCCAATCCCGATCAATCTTGGAAGATCGTTCCTTGCACCTTCCGGTTGCCTGGTTGATTGCAAGAACGCCACATTGTCTTTCAACATAGAAAAAGAGCATGTTGAGTTTACACTCTCAGTAATGATGAAGGGACAAGCTCTTGGAATAGACATCTTCAACATATACGACAAAGAGGAATCTCGAGAATTGGTGAGCTCCATCTTAATTAAAGATCCTCTTGAAAAAGTTTTGAGTTTTAGTATGATGGAGGAAGGTTTTGATGCTTCTTATGATACAGATATACAAAGTTTGGAATCTTTAGAAGAAGAACATAAGGTTGTTTTTGAAAAATTTGAAGAGGAGACGAAAAACTGCTCTGATCTCGGACACCCTACAGAAATCTCGATCGAGATGACTTTTAGGGTGACCGTGGTAAAAGCAACAGGGAGTCACATCAACCCAGACCTCGACCGAGACGCTTCTGGGGCAAACGAGTTTTCAGATTCTTCAAAACTTCCTTGTTCGATGATTGCAAGCATTGCTTGTGGGAATTCCTAACCTAAGGAAGAAGAAGAAGAAGAAGAAGAAGAAGAAGGAAAGAAAGAAAGATAGAAAGAAAGAAAGAAAGAAAGAAAGAAGAATGTAAGGAGAAGGAAGGGAATGAGAAGCTTACCACTGCAAACTCTGGAAAGGAAGGACCTCACAAATTCCTATCCACTACACAACAACCTCAACATCTCAGTATCATCATCATCAAAGCTTCAACAAAATACTTTCAAAGATCAACTCTAGCAAGGGACTCAAAGAAGAACCAAGAAAAGAAGAAGAATGTGGGAGCTGAATCTAAAGAGAGGAAACCCTCATCTGAAGAGAATGAAGGAAGCTTAAGGAAGAAGGAGAAGGTGAAAGCACGGGTCAAGGGTCAATGAAAGCGGTTGAGGCCGCAATAACCACAGGTGCGGGTCCTCAAGTGCGCGGGGGCAGCGTTGCACCTGCGGCCAAGTCGTGGCGTAGGGGTGAGGTCCCTATAAAGACTAAGGCTCCTACATACTTGACTTAAATAAGCTAAAAATAAGTCAAACCGACTTCACTAACCACGTCTAACATTATGTCTAAGGTAGTGGCAGAAATCTGAAATAAACTGAACTAGACTTGTGAAAAACACCTAATCAGTAGCAACAGAATTGCATTCTGAATCACATTTTAACAAGATTTTTGTATTTCAGTATGATTATAAAGAAGTTTTTTATATTTTAGTTGAATATGTTGGCATCTGATGTTGCACGTTGTATATGTTATGGTGAGTCATGACTTAAAGGGTCCTCGTAATTCAATGCCGGAAGGACGGTGTGGCTCCTCTTTGCACAACAAACTCTAAATATATATTTCTTTGATTGATAGTGTAAAATTTGATGTACGATATATAGAACTTTAGTAAATTTTTGTTTTCATATACCGAGTTAAAAGACCATTCACAATTTCCCATACACGATCAACGATGAGCGTGCGCAGCACGCGTGTTGCGCCGAGTATATATATATTCACAAACAACTAATGGAGAATAAAACTAGGAAATTTAATTAAAATCTAAAACTATGAAGAAAGTGGTTGAAAGACTTCGCAAACAAAAATAAAGAGACAAATCTCGAATGATGTTTCGACTTTTGATATAACTCAATGTGAACCAAGTGCATGAACCCCTTAGTCTACTTTTATTGGCCCGATCTCTTAAATGAGATCTTCGATATCACCTCCATAGGAACCCAAACCCTCGTCAATAAATGGCTCCATAGGATGGTATGTCCTAAATTCGACACGAAGTAAGGGTATGAATTTAGGTTTCTTAGGTAAGATAATCACATAATTGTTGTTAATACTCGGGAATTAAGAGTTAGAATCGAGAGAGATAGAGAGAGGATAAGAGTATATGGATGTGATGGTTCTAGAGGAAAAAGTACAATCCTGTGTTTGGGTGCACCTAAATATTTGTAGGTTCACCGTTGTGCGTTTTTTATGGTCTGTCTTTTAGATATGAATTTTGAGATAAGCTCAGGGTTGTCCAATGAGTTCTGGAGGCTTGTATTAACGTTTTTTTAGTATCAATTTTATAAATTATGTTTTAATAGAAAAACGGAAAAAAATGATTAAATATATTTTTTAATAAAATACATGAAAGAATGATAATAAAAAAGTATAACAGGATCGTTCTAAACTTTAGATATATTTTAGGAGAAAAATATTAAACAAAAGATGAGATAAAAAAAAGGGCAAATTTGGTTAGTAGGCTATTTAGAGAAATAGTGATAGTTAGTAGGCTTTTTTGTTTTTCAATTAAGTAAATATACCCCCTCTTATTTTTTTTTTACCCTCAAACCTTCTCCATCCTCTTATTTTCTTCTTTCTTCCAAATACTTTTTAAAAACTGAATTTCTTTTTTTTTATTTTCTTTTATTAATTTTTTTTGTCTTTTTTATTTTCTTTATTTTTTATTTATTTTCTAGAATGAAGAATTTTTTCACACACCGGAATTATCACATACCGGAATTATCACATACCGGAATTTACACATACCGGAATTTCACATACCGGAATTTTCACATACCGGACCGGAATTTTACATACCGGAATTATCACATACCGGATTTTCACATACCGGAATTTTCACATACCATAATTTTCACATACCGGAATTTCACATACCGGATTTTCACATACCGGATTTTCACATACCGGAATTATCACATACCGGATTTTCACATACCGGAATTTCACATACCAGAATTTCACATACCGGACATTTACATACCGAAATTTACATACCGGAATGAATTTTTAATTGTCTAATATTTAATTTTGCAAATTTTAGGGGGCTCGTTGTAATTTTGCAATTATTTTTATTGTAATTTGCGTATATGATGACGGTTTGCAAAAATGGGTCCATCACCGTCTCTTTTGGTTTCCAAAAGACTTGTTCTTTTTCCCAGTTGACAATGACAAATTGACAAGACGTGGAGGAGTTGAGCATTATTTGAGTGGAGAATTATATGTTAAAATTGTGTCAACATAAAAGTATTATGTAAACAAAAATAAATAGCGGACAGAAAGCACAAGGATCAAGTGCTGATTGTGCTGATTGTGCCGCTAGTTTTAATTCAGAAATTTCTGGAATGAAATTTCTGGTATGAACTTTTCGTATGAAATTTCTGGTATGAAAAATTTTGGTATGAAAAAATTATAGTATGAAAAAAATTCTGGTATGAAAAAAATTCTGGTATGAAAATTCTGGTATGAACTTTTCGTATGATAATTTCTGGTATGAAATTTCTGGTATGAAAATTCTGGTATGAGAATTAGCGGTATGAGAAATTCAGTCCAGAAAATAAAAAAGAAAATAAAAAATAAATAAAAAAAGGCAAGAAAAATAATAAAAGAAAACAAATTCAGTAATTAAAAATTAAAAATTATACTTATATAACAAATAACAAACATCATTTATTCTTTCTTTCTAATAGAAGGGTTAATAATTTTTACCTACTATTAAATGAAAGTGGTAAAAAATTTGGGGTACATTTTCTTAAACAAAAACTAAAAAAAGCCTAGTATGTCAAATTCTCCCTAATTAAAAATTTTATAAAACATGTATGGATATAAAAAAAAATGAAAGAACAAGTAGAAAGAAGATTTAAACTCTTAACCGTTTGCACGTAATATTTAATTTAAACCATTATAACAATCAATTTGATTTCATAAACCAAGTAAAAATAAATATTACGCGGTATCAAAATATTAGAATTATTGTATTGTTAGACCCGATAACACTCCTTATTAAACGGGTCCCTACAAAGTTGCAACCCTTCCAAATACCTCGCAAAGCTTTAGAAATGTTTGCTTTACTAAAAAATGCAAAAAAAAATATATTCTAAGAAAATAGAGTCAATGATTATTTAAGAAGAAACAATTAACCACATGGTTCATGAACCTTCCTCCAATGTCAGTTTCAGAATATTACGACGATTTATGTCAAACGTACTATCAGTATAAGGCACATGTATCATAAACACAAGGCAAATAGGGTCAATGATTTCATGTCCTAATCATCAGCAGCACTGGGTGACTGGGGGTCTTCAATAATTATTTGTTTTCTTGAATACAAATTATATTTCTATCAATAATTGAGATCCAAGTTAAAACGTTGCGTATAAATTGCAAAATGTTACTTTCATTTTATTGGTACAAAATATATTACATCGATCTATTAATGTAGTACATAGTACACGAATGTCAACATCTGCGTCCAACTAAAGACTTAATTTTAATTGACTAGTAACGAGGCATGCAACACACCACTTATTAACTTATTTGTTTTGGTCACTATTTTTAAAATTTAATGTATTATATGCTGTGGGGTATGGTAGTTAGACTATCTACATTACAAGTGTTTAACTAATATAATATAAATTTGTTAAAATTAAGTTTATTTGTTCAGGTAGGATTGATACTCGTAATACAAATTAGTAAAATTAAAATAATTATATATTACTAATATTTAAATTACGAATAATTTTACGGTTTATGATTTAGGTTGTACACCAAAACACGTATGTGAGAAATTAAAACACATTAAAAAAAACACATGTAGTGTGTGGTGTATTTGATCACCGGGATTTGACGTTTAGGACGTATTCAAAAAATTTCACGAGGGTGTTATCATCGTATGATCGAAAACCAAATTAATATAGGTTAACATTAACATAATTTACACATACAATTATCAAATAAACATTTAAGCTTAGAACACATTTTTTGTTAAATTCATTTTGTGTAAGTAGGAACAAGTATGATTTTTTAAGTCTTGAAATAAAAAATGTATATAGTTTGAAATTTTAGTAATCAACAGCATTTTGATAAATTATTAGCACAATATCCAAATTAAATTCGATTAAACTTGAAACGACAAAAGTATAATATGAATACAATTTGTTTATTTATGTATCTCCGACGGGGTTCCCAATCGGATTTCCCGTCGGGGTTTCCCGACGGGTACGGGTTCGGATCGGGGAGCGGAGATGATACCCCTATCTTCATACCCGTTCTCAAGCGGAAAATCATTTTTTTTCTCATCCCCGTCGTGAATAATGCCCGCAAATTATTGAGAATCTCCATATGAATTACATCCCTATTTATATGTTTATCAAAACTTATAAGATTAAGCACTTACTCTTTTACACATGATTTTTAGTATTTATTTGTAAAATTATTTAATTTGTAAATAAAGTTAATTTAGGATGAAACAATTAATATATTATAAACAAATATAACTACAAGCAAAGTTATAAATATGAAAAAATATAATATAATTATGCTGTGTATATCAATATATGTTGGAACACATAAATTGTTAAAAGTACTTTAGAGGTGTCTTAGAAGTCCCTACAATAAAAACAATTTAAACGTAAGCATATTAACAAGATTATGTAAATATGAAGATCAACACAAGAATTTATAGTAGAAAATTCAATTTACCAAAAATAGTAAATTGAGAAAAATGTATGTCAAACTTAACATAATAAATCATTGCAATGTTTTATTTATTTTTATAATTTAGATTAGAAATGTATGTCAAATAATAATAAATAATAAATAACAATAATAATAATAATAATAATAATAATAATAATAATAATAATAATAATAATAATAATAATAATAATAATAATAATAATAATAATAATAATAAAGAGTAATTATTTAAATATATTTGTATGAGACATAAAGGCGATGCAACGACATAAACGGTCTACGACAATGGCTCGCCAAGACCGAATCCCATACAAGTTCAAACACCAGTTCAGGCTTCTCAAACACTTGAATTGTCCGTTTCCAATTCATTCACATCGAAACGAGTCGATGTGTTACTCGACAACATATATCGGACCGGGTCCGTTGAGGTCTAGCTCACCCCAAACTTCTACGAGAGAGGCATATGTGATCATGGAGGATGTCCCCTTCGACTTATGTAATGTTGTTTCATCCCCATTTCCGTACTCGGTTTCTAACAAAGGGATGAAACGTGAGCCTCAAATCTCGCAAATGATTACAAGATCCAATCGTAGCATATAGCTAGGATCGAACACAAGGAATAAGTGTAATGATTTGGATGAGTAATTGTAAAGCCCATAAACAAACATACAAACAAAAGGGAAGGGATCGAATTGACAAAGACGTGGTATCGAGAGATGGTAAAACAAAAACCAAATAACAAATGAAACACCGGTATCGCCCCGATATAAGGTATCGATCGACCTGGTAACAATAAGGGAGAGAGGAGAGTGTTTTTATCAAATCATATGGTATCAGAGAAATCAAGAATAAAAAAAAATTAGAATCACCATTAACAAAACAAATTCATTCTCAATTGACAATAATTATATCCAATAATCACATATCATGCTATGAAATTTGTGTAGTTCTCGCATCTTACATGATATGAAAAGTATAAATCACGAGATTCGAGTTCGAATCCTCCGGGAGACATGTATGGAAAAATTGGTATTGGGAGGGTATCCCCTTAATGGGCCACATTAAATACCCTATCCGGACGTAGGCGAAGCCGAACCGGAAACGTACCATTTCAAAAAAAAAAAAAGTATAAATCACTCACCTCTCAAATCTTGACATTAACACTTTGAATAACACGTCGAATAAAATGATGTATATGCGTAAATCTTGCAGTTATAGAAGGTAAAGTCAAGCCCTTTAGGTACATAAAAACATGTAGAAAACCAAAACTAGTCACACTCTTGTAGAAAAGCCAAAAAGGTATAAAATCGGTAAATCTTTTTCAATAAAGAATTGTCAAGGTAAAGGTAGTTGTTACTCCCCACACCATCAAGGCATCAACCCTCGAGATTGTTATCATGACAACACCATTCGACCCGTTGAATCCATCACCAATTGTTGCTTCATAGTCATGTGATCCCTGCGGAAGTGATCGACTTGATCAAGGTACGGGAATGAAAATCATTACAGCTCTTCCTTCAAACCCATTATAAGCCAAAATACACGATCAAGATTCTATTCCAATAGAGTACCCCCAAACCATAAGATTGTTGAAGGCAAATATGGGATACACATACTCATTCCTACTTTGCATCATACAAAGAGTACCAAGGAGAAGATTGATGTCATCTATTCATGCATTATTTTAGATGGTTGATTCATACATTTCACGTCTCTTTTGACATGTTTTGCATTCAAATAAGGTTAAAAAAAACAACTTCCTTGAAGTTAAGAGCTGCATCGTAACATCACATATGAATCTAAGAATAAAGTGGAATATCATAGGAATGGTTAAAGATGGAGACGTAAACTTAAAGGATTCATAAATTTTTTGTTGTACCATTCCCATGGCCAAAGACAACATGCCCACATTATGTCCACGACTTGTTAAGTTGTGGCTTGACTGTCTCACCCATGACCACCTCTTGTGCATGTGATTTCATCATAGCAAGATTATCTAGTCACCACCACCTTCCACACTATGGATATGGCATGGCCACTATCTGCTAAGTTGTGATTAGTTGGTCATGGATATGCCATCTTTGACTGTAGGATTCACACAATAAATTGTCATAATTAGATTTTGATCTTTTAGTTTGTATTTTTCCAAATTTTTTGTGGGTCATATTTGTATAGAATAAGTAGCTTATTTTCAGATATTAGAAGGTCTATCATTTGGATTTTCGCAACCCTACTTGTGACGCTAGTTTTTCCTTTTCTATTCGCCTACACAAAGAATACTTTTGTTGGTGAACTTGTTGAGTTTTGTTGATTCATTCTTGTATTGTGAGCCTTGTTTGAAGTATTAGACTGATTTATACAAGTTTTCTTTTTTATTTTATTTGCGTTGGAATTTATGCCTATTATTTGCTCTTTTATACAATGTTTTATAAATTTCAATATGTCTCGCTAATTTTCGATGATCTAAGGATTGGTTGAACCCTATGATGAGTTGATTTATAATGATGCGTACGAATTGTTGGATGAAGATTAATTAGCTTGTTGTGTTTTTACTTAGTGACCTTATTTTGTCCTTGAGCTTAACCATTGGGTAGTTCGATCCCTTTGTTGCCTATGTTAAGAAACAGTGTTTGTCTTGGAAATAGAAAGAGATAAGTTCTTTACGAAAGCTTGTTGATTTGATTGGACCTTCTAAGATTGAACTTGGTTTGGCGCGAGACGTCTACCTTTACCTCGAGGGTTCCTAAATGTCATGGATTTACAGGTTTTTAGACATGTCTAAGTTTTCTGCGAGAGTGTGTCTCGTTTTGGTTTTCTACATGTTTTCTACATACCTAAAGGGTTTGGCTTTTACCTTCTAAAACTATGATAGCATATTTGGGTTTAGTTGAGCATGACCTTTATACATCAAGAGATAAAAATGGTAAAGACTACTTTCATCGGTCACCTACATATTTGTTGATGTTCATGATATTCATATAATTGATTATATCTTGATTTAATATAGTGGTGGTACACATTCCTTAGATTTCTTCTTTATCTAACTTATCATCATCATCTTTGCTTGTTTCCTTGTCCTTTAGCAACCACAAAATCTGAAAAATACCTGATTTTTCTACCCTTACTCGTTTCCTTTCCCCATTGGTTTAGTTGAACTGTCTATTGTAACCATTCATACAAAAGTATTATTCATTGATACACGAAAACTACGACGCATTGATCTCATCATACTTGGGGTGCAGGTTTCAGTCTATAATGTTTTTGGCACCATTTTCAGGGATCAATCGTAGTAATTGAGTGTCGAATAACATTGAATGCTTCTATATCAATGGTTAAAATACACAACTCAATTAAGCTAAAGAGGGAAAGGAAGAGTGTAAGGGTAGAAAATCATGTGTTTTAAGGTTTTATAATTGTCGGATACGGCCCACAAAAGATATGAAAAATGCCTAAATAAATTAAAAGATCAAAACCTCACTACGGAAATTTGTTGTGTCAATTTCATGGTCAAAGACAACAAAGCCACGGAAAAAGGGGAAATGAATTTGAGAAGCTAAAGCATAACCCGCTAGTATAAGGGGGTGAATCGTAGTAATCGAGTGTCAATCACAAGGAATTCGAATGTATCAGTGATTATTATAGACGATTCAGCTAAGCTAAAAGGGGGGAGGAAAAGAGTAAGGGTAGAAAAAATCAATTGTTTTGAGGTTTTATGGTTGTCAAAAAACAAAAGAACAAACAAAGACAAAGATGAAAAGTAACGTAAGAGTAACAATATAAGGGATAAGTATCACCACTATAATCTGTATTGCCGCTGTTGTTGGGGACTATTTATAGTATTTGAATCCAATTGAGAGATATTAGTGGATCTTACCTGAGGACAAGTAAGGTTCAAGTATGGGGTATTTGGTAGCACGCTATTTAACGTCTTTTATCATCATCGTTATTCTATTCCATTCCCTACCTCTTTTGGGCTAAATGACATATCTTATCGGTTTATTTCCTTCATAGTGGTGTTTTGGAGATCTACTAGTTGTTTTATATGACTGTAGGCATATTAGGCATTTGTGAAGTACAAATGATATACATATAGCAGAATGACTTCATACACAATAAGGATCTCCCTTCGGTCAAAGAAGGCAAGATCAAGACGGAAACGACTGAGGTTCGAGAGCGAAGTGAAGAACATTGAGAAATGTTCAGAAGTGCTCAAACATATAGTTGGTCGCTCGACCTCCCCTCCATCTTTCTACGCGTGACCTCAAAATGACCTCATGTTGAAGCAATGAAGTCAGGGAGAGAATTTTGGACCAGTCCCACACTTTGGGTTAGTTGGTCGCTCGACTGGCCTTCTTTGACATCTATTATTCTTTTCTCTACCCCTTTTGTTTGGTTGGAGTTTTGACCCGTCCATTTGGATGTTTTATCTTTTCAATTCGATCTTATCTTATTAGAAGATAAGATCCTAGTAGATCTAAGGTTTCAAGATGTAAATTGGCCTTATAAATAAGGTGTTTTAGTCATTAGGTTAGACATCTCTTCCTTTTGTAGTTTAACAGCTTTTGTCACTCGTTTCCCTATATGTAGAAGTCGCTCGACTAGACACCTCCAAGTCGCTCAACTATCACTTATATCTAGTATTAATAAAACAATAGAGATTGTTTCAGATATATATGTCTGGATAATTATATCTTCTCTAGGGTGTAGCGAGTCCGACTTCATTGATATATGATATTTTATTGATTCTATGAACTGAATGTTTGTCTATAAGAGTTATGGTAGTATTTCAAATCCTCCTTTGCTATATGTTCTTCAAGGTGATATTGACTTAAGGTGATAGTCAAGCTTTCATACCTCCATGTTGAGTTCGATGTGAAGAAAACGCACCATCTTTGGGTACGTAACAATCAATGGGTGACAACATTGATGTATGTAGAGAAATGTCCTTACCACGTGACAATCGAACGGAGTAGTTTCCGGCATAACTATGATTTAAATTTGATATTGTCAAAATGTTAACTATGATCTATCATATATGCATGTTGTGGTGATTAAGATTATGTAAATGCTTTATCTTTTTATACCTATAGTTTGCTTTTCCCCCTCTAGTATCTACTTTTGATTTCTACAAAAATTCAAAAATTTCACCTTTATTTCTCCTTTACTTCTAAAAAAAATTATTTTATTTTATTTTTTTGAAAACGGAAAGCAGTTAGGAAGGGCTATCTTCTAGAGGTAGTCCATCCTAAAGCATCCTTGCGGATGAGAACACGATGTTCGGGTCGTCAGAAAACGGTGTGTTGGGGTTCGAAATTCCCAAATGGGTTACTCGGTTAGCAACACAGTTGACTTCTTTGAACACATGCGTGACTTGGACTTCTCAAAGAAGTGAAAATCCAGTAAGGAGTCGGATATGATCATCTTGACCTCCCAAGGACAACTCCAAAGTCCTTGAAGTGTCTTGATAACACATAAGTTATCACCCTCAATTTCGATCTTTTTGATATTTAGCCGTATTGCTTCTTTTAGGCCGGATTTTAACGCGAAGACTTCTGCTTTAGTTACCGAGTTAAATTTGTTTTTCCTAGCGTCCAAGCTAATAACTTTACCATTATGGTTTCGTATAACAAAACCAATAGATGTTATACCCGGATCGAGTTTTGATCCATCAAAGTTGAGTTTGTGGAACCAAGGTTTTGGTTCCCATTTGATATTATTTTTCTTCCTTGAGTTACAAATGTTATTCTTTTGTTTATGTTTAAATTCGTATTCATCATCATCGTTAATGTGATTTTTCCATTTTTGGAATTGGTTTTTGATGAAGTTTAGAATGTTGTGGTACGATTTGCTAGAATCATTGTTAAAAATGACTTTGTTCCCGAAGAACCAAATACTCCACCAAATGATTACTGGACGTGTAAATTTAGTTAGTCCTCAGTCGACCAAGACTAAGGAAGTTTGAGCATTCGCTCGGATTTTGTCTATGTTTGATTATCTATTTATTTTGGTGTGGATTCGCGTTTTAACCCGGTCGACCAAACCGAGGTCAGTCGACTAGATCCTTCGTCTTTTGATTTTTGGTTTATGTGTGCATTCTTTAACTTTTGTACATTTGTTTTATTTATTTATTTTAGTTTCTTATTAATTCGTCAAAGCGAGACATCATCTTCCCCACGTTCGATCTTGACTCTTTTTTTCCTATAATGCAATGAGTCTTGTCACTATTTACAAGGAGGCTCACACTACACCCCCATCCGTTATGTACTTTTTGTATATATATATTCAACTATTTTTATTTTTATTTCTTAATTAATTTGTTAAAGCAAAATATCGTCTTCCTTGTGTTCAACTGGACTCCCTATACTATAATTAATCTTGTAATTATTTACGGCTCACACTTTAGCCCTCATCAACCATCCATTTCAAATGGTCAACCAATCTTTCTCAGCCTATTGACTCGTCTACTTGATGCCTACATATCGGGATCAACGTCTCTATTCTTCTTAAGTTCCCCCAATATCAATTTTTCCATACATGTCTTCCGGAGGATTCGAACTCGAATCTCCGGGCTAACACTTAAGGAGTCTAGCACCACAACCACTAGACCAACTGAGTATTGGTGAAAAAGCAATATCTTAAACCAATGAACAGAAGCAATTTTAGTCTTCACTTTTAGACATCTTCATTAATTCTAACAAAATTTTATTAAGGAAGCTTGAGAGAGAGGAGATGATATTCACCTGTATTTGACCTCTTATGTTTATAGAGTTAAAAAAACATCAAACGTTCAACTCTGACAAATATAATTTTAGTTATTGGGCAACATTAAAACTTAACGGATATATTTTTTAAATTGGGCGTTATCAAGATGCATTGGCGTCTTTGTTTTTCAACACTGTCACAATATGTTGACGACTATATTTTCCAACGGCACTAGGAAGGGCTAAAGTTCGAATATCTAGACGTGGTTGGAAAGCTTTACGTTTGTGTACTCACGTGGACAAAAAAATCAATTTTCTTTTATTTTATAGTTAAGAAGTCAAAAACTTTATATAAATAAAATATTTGGGGGGCGGTTCATGTAAACAACTTCTTCCGGTATGGAGTTACGGAGTGATAAACTATATATCGGTAAAATATGACCAATTATCTATTATAATATGAACTAATGTTCAAAAAAATTTGAAAATGAACCTAAAATGGACCGTTAGGGCACAAAAGATAAACCAAGATGATATTCTAATAAAAATATTAATTTTTTATAGTTAAAAATAGAATCTTTTTTCTTGAAAAAAAAAATCATAGTTTTTACAATTTTAGTTCAAATTATATACTTAGGTTCACAGTTTTTGTTAATGTAGTTCACATATATTACACTACATTTCATATTTGTTTTGCCCTATTTTCAAGTAATGCTTATAAAACACATATTATAAGTACACTTTCATTATAGTATTTGTTGGTTTAAAAATTTTGGACTATTATTTTATACAGACTATAGAGTGTTCCATTATTCAAATATTTTATATTATTAGTTCATACTCCAATATATATTTTTGTATAAATAATTATTTTAAAAATTACGATATTACACATTTTGTACTTATAATATTAGTACAAAATTTATGTATTATCCGTTCGAATATTGTATTCCGTTAATTCAAACATTGTGGTTTACTAATTTAAGCATTTTCATGTATAAAAGAGTGCATAAAAATATAACTTAAAAATATGAACTAATAGTTAAAAAAAATATTAGAATTGTTAGTATACAAATTTAGGGTGAATCCAAAAAAAATTTGAACGGATAAAGTAATGGTTTGTGAATTTATAAACTAAAATCATTTTGAATTAATATAACAAAAAATTGAAGGAATTATACAAAAACCTAAAACCAAATATTAATTAGTATATTTTATGAACTAAAATCATTTTGCAAACAGGGAACTGAAGGATGAAAAGAGGGACCACAGGGACAAGGCGTCTATAAAAGAAATCGCTTCAAATCACTGTGGACCCATAATGTCTACATACGTCACCCGCATGTTTATTTATGACGTCACTTTGCTGAATTCAGCTCGCTAAATTGGAGCCCACTTGTTTATTATACTCATATTCGCTATTTTTTTCATTTAAAGCCCTAAAAGGTTGGTATTTTTTTAGTGACCCCTATTTTTTTTTCTTGTTGTTCGAGTTTAATTTTTTTCATTTTGTTTCCGCCAAGTTTGACTTTCTTACGTTTGGTGTTCATTATTTTTTTTTTCGCTTGATGTCCAAAAGATTTGATTTATTTATTTATTTATTTGGTGTTCTATTTTTATTTAACAATTTCAAGAATAATAGAAATAATGATAATTTTATATTTAATGATTTTTTATGATTATATATTTTTAATTAATTATTACTTATCTAATTCTTAAACTAATTTTTTAAGTTAATCACTTTATTTAGAT
>BSUD01000005.1:125206729-125290858 GCA_033239045.1 Fagopyrum esculentum
TTTTAAAAAAAAAAAAAACTTAAGGTAATTCATGAATTTATTTTAAAACTTATTATAAAAGTGGGTTTTTAAAATCAAAATGCATGGTAATATTTTATTTGTTATTTTTGTATGTTATCACTTAATTGATGAATTTATTTACAAAAATATGTTTCAAAGAGAAAGCTTAGAAGACAGTTTTTATTTTTTTAAGGTGATTACTTTATTGTTTAAAAACAATTATTTTTTGTTTTATATATATCATAATGTACCTTGTACTTGAAACAATTTGGTTTACTAGGCTTTTCTAGTTTTGTATTTAGTAAATGTACCCCTTAAGAAAAGAGTGTATAGAGTTTGAGAATAAATATAAAAGGTTGGGTATATTTACTTAATTGAAACATTAAAAAAACCTACTATTATAGTTTTTCAAAAAGGCCTAGTTACCAAAATTGTCCCTTGTACTTTTCTATAAAACAAAAAAAAAATTATTTATTTTCAAACAAAAAATTTTCTACATGTAAATAAAGTAATTAACTTTAAAAAAAAGGATGATTTTAGTAAGTATGTATCTTTTTTTATAATGTGTACAAATATGCATTTTTGTAATAGGTAATGTTTTTCTAATAATCTTAGAAAAAAGAAAGAAAAAAAATGACATATTTAAGTTCGTGTACCCAATTTTACTCGGTACCCAACTTTCACTTATCCAACTTTACGTACCCAACTTCACATACTCAAATTCACTCACATACATAACTTCACTCATTTACCCAATGTTAGTTATCCGATTTTACATACCCAATTTATCCTTTTGGGGCAAATTATGAAATTTTAGAAATTTGGATCATTTCTTGTAATTATAACTTCAAATAATTTTATGTAATTATCTTTTTTGTGGGAAATATCTGCAAATTCGAAAAAGTTGGGATATTAACGAAATTATATAACATATGAAATTTTTATATTTTAACTAAAGAGGCATATTGTTGCCCTCCAGCTTATAAACCACCTCTTCATTTTCTACAATAGAAGGACAATCAATTGTTAGCTCAACAGTTTGGTAAGTTTCTCGAGACGATGAATAAGATTTATGTAAATACTCAATTCACTGATACTTTGAAGCAAATGTCAATTTATGCCAAGTTTATGAAAAAGGTCTTATTTGAAAAAGGCTCTTAAATTGAAGGAGCAATTCCTATTACTAAGGAGTTTAGTGCTTTATTGATGAATGGAATGCTTGCCAAACTGGATGATCCGGGTCCAAATCCACAAAAACTACATGTACAATCCGATTTTGTCCAGCACTAAAGTGGTGACGGACAAAAGTGACAACCAGAAACTTCTGATACCCTCCAACACCTCTCTGATCAACTTCAGAAGTCCAACGAATAGACGATGCCTTTTATTCCGTGAGAAGATGCATTAATCTTGTCGATGAGGGGGATCTACAACACGTAACATGTGAGGCGCAATCGCCAATCGGAGTCCCCATGTACATGAATGGTAACTCGTTCAAAGCAAATCCAAGACCTTATCTTTCAAACTTAAGGTGTGTTTGATATGAGATTATTGGAGATTATTTTAAATTATATTGAAGGATTATATTTTAGGTTGTGTTTAATAAGAGATGGGCATTGTAGGTGTAATTATTAAAATGGCTTACATGACTAAAAATAATCTAAAAAGATAACCCTTCTACTCAAGGTTGTTGGAGATTAGTCTAGGTGAAAATTAGACACTTATAATCTCCACCCATACTACTTTTCTAAAAAAACCTGCATCAAACTCACACTTAATACAAAGCTTGCGTCGTGCGAAATTGAAGCATACGATCATCATTTCTGCATTTTCATGAAATAAGACATGAATCCAAATGACTCGCTAGAAAGCGCTTATAACAAGCCAGAACTCCAATCTAACAAACCAAGGAGCTAGGCCCTTGCCTTGAGTTTCTAGATACATGGGAGAAGAGTAAAACCATCCAACACTTCCCCGTTCTACGGTTATTATACAAGGATCAACACAAGGAAATATTATCATTTCCTTGCCCGCGGACCCTTTCAAGAAGGATCTCTATCATTGCTGCCAGAACCAGCAGGGACAAGATTGTTGTGCCCTGCCTCAGGAGCGTCTTGGTTGTTCTGACCACCTCCCCCAAGACTCGCATCAGAATGCATTTGGCGCATGACATTGCCTGGTACTCCGGGACGTATATTCATCTGTCCTTGCATTTGTTGTTCATGCAACTGATGTGGGTTTGCAAACTGCATTGGCATCTTCTGAGCGAACATGCCCGGTGGTTGTTGAGCCATTGACGCTGCCTGAGGATGCATATAATACGCCCCCTGTTGCATTCCTGCTGGTGGGGCTGCCATCTGCAAATACATACACGATAGGAGTAAGCTTCTCCCTTAATTTCCCCGTGGCAACAGGCTCAATCAACCCAAAACATTGTGGTTTTTCGTGAAATTTGCAACTTTAGATTTGTAGGCTTGCTAAATATCAGATGAAAGCACCAAGTAAACAGATACCTGGGTGGGCATTGCAGGCATCTGCGGCTGTGCATCAGCAATCGCCGCGAGATACATCAAGTTTTTCTGAAGCTGGGTTTGGTACCTAAGACAAAAATAAGATTTAGAATTTATCAAGAAATAACCTACTCTATTAGGCTACTGCCAAATTGCCAGATTGGTATGAAAAAAATGACCGTGTATGACAAATTGATACTTTAGAAACTCTGGTGCTGCCAATGTATTTAGAAGGCCCCAATGGTCAGGTTGGAACATTTATTAATCGAGAACCATTTTTATTAGTTCACTCAGCCATATTATTGATAACAAGCCAAACCGGATCAAAAACATTTTATTATTCTAGTATCAAGAGGCATAAACTTTTCCTTCCTCCAATCAGGCTCGGAAGAAAATTGATGTTTTTCAAGATCACATTCGTTTTCCATGTGAGGTTGATATCCCATATTGGCCATGTTATACATAATATTATTCTAGTATTAAGAGGCATCAACTTTTAACTTTTAAGATGAACAAGTCAAGTTTTGACTCGAAATAAGCATTAATAACAATAGAAAATTTCATTAATACATAATAACAACTTAACAAACATACACTACATTCATCACTTACTGGGCACATTCTGCAAGTTTTCCAAGATTTTGATTCTCCAGTATAGCAAGTATTAACTTTTTGTTTTCTTCAAGGCACTGCATTCATAGAACAGGTTTATAAGATTGCAGTGGATGCAAACATATACAAAATGCATAGAACTAGATGACATGACGAACATACATAAACACTACAGACTAGTGAACACAGCTTGAGAGATCCACACAATTGCAATTTTTACTGAAGAAAGGGTCATATCCATTGTCTATCCCCAGAGAAAAAAACATCAGTTAAATAGTAAGCTACAAGAAAGCTTTCTAAATTATTCACTTACCCATATGAGGCTTCATCATCTGTTAATTTATAAATTATAATATTAGGATCTCTTTGGATGGGATGCTTTATAACACAAAATTGTGATTATTGAGCTTTAAAATTAATTATGTAGTACATATAGTAATAACCACTTCAAAAGTGGTGTAAGTGCAATACTACATCATTAATGGAAGCATTCAAACACAACTTCAGGGGAAATGTATTGTAGGTCATAACACTTGCTTTATAAAGCAAGTGTTCTACATCCAAACAACCTCAAATGTCTCATTAGTCATCCCATTATAATCAAGGATAAAGAGTCACCTATTTATTAGAAAAGAATACAATGAAATGTATGGAAGAAACACTAGGAAGCAGGCCATCCTTGGGAGCATTGTATCCCATGTCGAACAACCGGAAGCTCGAGGACACCCCCAGATGCTCGAGGACACTTTGGTTCAGGCAACTGAACTGAATAGACACCCCCGACATGGACCGTGTTCGGTCAAGACACGGTCAACCCACTTTTACTTTTAAATATCCTCCTCCTTTCTAAAGTGAAACTTAACCATATAATGAATCATCCAGATCAGCCACAGTCTATCATCACCGCGAGTTGTCCTTCCCTCTTTCCTCTTCCACCCTGCTAATATTAATAGTGTGCTTGTTTTGTTCTATACGTTTACATGGTTGGTTGATCTTGATCTATGTCACACTTATTTTCATTTATCTAATGCTCTTCACAAGAACTTATAAATAACACACAATTCATAGTGCAGTATATTAGTTGCAACCATGTCCTATGTATCTCCGGATTGCCACTTCCCGGTGTTTCCCCTGTTCGTGCTCGTGCTTCAAGGGATAAACATACTAAAAAAATACCACAGAAAAATTCCCTAACCAGAATTATCAGATGTTACTGTAATCAGTAGGGCTGAACCCCTGAACACTGCCTGATAAGAAGTTCAGTACCAAAAAATGAAATTGAAGAGGAAAACATGGAGTCCTTTGCAACTTAGGACTCATTTGCTATGGTTCCAGGACCTGGTTAGAATCAAGAATCAGAATAAAACGAGTAAAGAGCCAAATCGTTTCTGAAACGCAGTATTTCGAATAGAGGCTAGGAATCAGATTAAGGTTACTCAACCGAACCACCCCCAGGCCACCAATCTCTCCCTGCAAACTTCATCTCGACAATCTCCTGAAACCTTTGACCATCTACCTGTCTCATTCTGAAAGCCTTAGCAATCTCTCCCTCTCCCTTGCTGAAGCCTTCATCTTTCCGTCCCCTGATTAGGCCAAGTTACCAGTGAAGCAGCAAAAGAAGGTCTTTGCCCAGTGGAAGAGGGAAGACGAACATGGAAAATGAGCAAGGATGGCTGGCTGGAGGAAGAAGATGAGGAATTTTGTGGTATAGCTCATACCGAAGCTTTTGGTTATGAATGAAAACTGCAGATTTTCAGGAATGGATGATTTTCATACCATTCTGAAAACAACAGGAATCAACCCTTCTAATCAATTCCCAGTTCCATTTGAATCAACCAAACGGGCCCTTAATACTACTCTCACATGTATATTAATTGGTGACCTGGAGGAAATAACTATCATGTAAATTACAACTTCTAGCATGGAAAGTAGATTACCTGGCCGACAAACACTTGCAGGGATTAAAAGTGGATCATTTTGCATGAAGTGTGTAAGTTTCAAGAGAGCAGAAGCACAATGATTGGCACGCATACACAAAAACTTAAAATGGATATGCTAGATTAAATTTTAGTATTTGGTTTAACATTCTATTTGCCTGATGATATGTTTCAATCTTAGGCAATCGTCGACATTCTATTTCAATCACTCAGCCAAACATCAAACTTTTGTTCCTAGTTAAAACACCTTCAAAGTTCAAACGCATTGATATTGAAGGTCAAAATGAATGTGTTAAATGTAATAATGCCTAACAATTGCTGGAATCATCAAGACAAGTATAACTGGACAGCAAAGAAACTAATAGGAATTACATAGACAAGATAGTAAACCAGTAGACAGACATGCACAAGTTTCAAAGTGCATAGATTTTTAAACAAAAACCAAAACTAAGCATATGGCAAATGCAGCTGCAGAATCAGGCCATTTTAGATACATCCCTTTTTAGGTTTCTCTGAATGAAAGTAAAATTGCAAATCACCTGAATCATAATTGCTCGTGTTTCACTAAATAAAATAAAATAAAATAAAATGGATGCAACTCTAAGACGTGGAAGGATGCAGACCAGGTGAACCTACAACAAGCATCCGGGTTCCATCCTAAAACCAATTGGCAATTTATATGCTAGCACATATGATAGAGTCGACGCGGACAATTCCATACTTCTCAGCGCTCCTTAATAGTCTTGCTTACTTGATGTTTGACACGAACCATAAGGCCAGCTTAGCCAAAAGCAGATACTCTCTAATCACAAACCAAACACAGTATAAAACAGACGCATGAACCTTGCTGTCGACCATATTAATTTTTCATATCGCGGAGGGAAGCACGTCAGGTGAACCTCCGCGTCGCATTTACGTACTACGATACAGTTAATGTGAGACAATTCCACATATCGAAACACTTTCCTCAAATTAAAAATGCAAAAGAGGGATCAATTTCCGCAAACAGTAACGAACAAGATGATTGAATTGATGAATAAATGAAAGGAAATTACCTTCTGAATCTGCTCGGTGGTGATGTTAGTGGTGGAGAAGGAGGGCATAGAACCAGCAGGCATCACAGGGGGTGGCTGCTGCATTTTCAGATTCTGATCCGTTGGTTTGTAACTGAAAGCCGTAAACCCTAATTTAACCAAGAGAAAGCCCCAGCTTGTAAGCTGCTAAAATAAATTAAAAAAGGAGAAAGAAAAAATTGATGGAAGTGAACGGAAGGATTACCAGTGAGTCAGAGAGCGAGTTGGGAGAATGGAAGCGGAGACGACGGCTGGTTTGTGAGACCACTTTCAGGCAAGGGAAGGCTTGTTTTTCAGGTGTGTAGCTTTTACTATTATTATTATCAGGCCAGCAGAAAGCCCAAAGGCCCTGTTGGTCCAAATTTTAAAAAATACAAAGGGTAGTGGTTAAGAAAAGTCTATCTTCCAGGGGTGGTACATGTTAAAGCATTTTTTTTACAAAACACGATGTTCGGAATCGTTCGAAAAGAGTGTGTTAGAAATTTCTTAATGACACAGTTTATTTCTCTTTAAAACATGTTTGAGTTGGACTTTCTCAAAGAAGCGAAGATTTAGTGTGTAGTTGGATACGATCATCTAGGACAACTTTAAAGTCCTTGGAGTGTCTTGATAACACATAAGGTATCACCCTCAATTTCGATCTTTTTGATATTTAGTCTTATTGTTTCTTTTGGTCTAACTTTCTACGCGAAGGTTTCTGCTTTAATTACCGAGTTAAAATTATTTTTCCTAGCGTCCAAGCTAATAACTTCACATTTGTGCTTTCGTATAACAAAATCAATAGATGTTATACCGAATCGAGTTTTGATCCATCAAAATTAAGTTTGTGAAACTCAGTTTTTGGTTTATCGCATTTAATGTTATTTTTTCTTTCTTGTGGTATGTTTTCATATTGCTTAAGGGCAACAACGATAGAGTTTGGTGGAGAAAATTAAAAGCATAGTCATCTTGCATATTAACTCGATAATTTTTTAGGTGGAAAATTTGTATTGATAGAAATCTTATGGGGTTGATCTCAAGTAGTGATAGAGTTATGAAAATAGAATCGATACCGATCTATCGTTTTTCTTGATAGCGAAAATTTAAAGGTAGTTAGTATGCTGGTGTCAACAAGGACATTGTAAACC
This sequence comes from Fagopyrum esculentum, assembly GCA_033239045.1. Lineage (NCBI taxonomy): Eukaryota > Viridiplantae > Streptophyta > Magnoliopsida > Caryophyllales > Polygonaceae > Fagopyrum > Fagopyrum esculentum. Next base: position 125,213,989 of record BSUD01000005.1, read on the forward strand.
TTTACTTTATGATGCCGGCAAAGTCAACAAATCCTTTTATGAGCCTGACTAGGTTTTTTGTTGTTGCACCAGAAAAAGCGTGAGTATATAATAGATTTGTCAAACTAATTTGAGTTCAAAGTTTAGGGCAACAATTTCTAGTGTAACAACTCCATTGACAAGGCTAGGGTTGGTACTGCTAGGGAGCATGTATGCTCCTGATGTACGTTGTTCCTTTCATTAGGTCTTTTGGCCATCTCGGCCACAACGCTAGTAGGTTCAGCATCGTCAACAACTTGAAGGGATATTTTCTCTCTTGCTTTAACATCACGAATTCTATGGTGTAGTTTATCCATTTGTTCTTGCATCTCGATTAGGGCAGCGGTAGTAGTTGCGCCTCCGGTAGAAATTACTAGTTTGTTAAGATTAGACATGGTTGCAAAGATGGAGCGGTCAAGCGATTATGGTTGACAGTCAGCCGAATGGTCAAAGAGGTCATCCGAACAGTTGTAGTGGTCGGCAGATTTGGTTCGTCTGGTACGTAGTATTCATTTTGGTTTGGGATTTGCGGGAGTTAGGAGTTTTCATGCGCTCATTTCTCTACGCATTCAAAAAGAATTCAAGGCGGTCAATCAAATTAATAAGTCAAATAAAACAGTTGTTTCCCCCGTCAACGACGCCAATTTGATGAGGGCGGAAACGTGAGCCTCAAATCTCGCAAATACTTACAAGATTTAATTGTGGTAATAGGGTTGTGATCAAACTTAGAGAAAACCTGTGAAATGATTTTGACATATTGACGATAAAACTAGAATAAAAATTAGAAACATAAACAAAAGGTAAAGAAAGATTATCGGTCGGCCGATCGACAAAGATAGGTTGGTTGATCAAAATACAAACGAATAAAAAAAAAGCGAAATCATAAATCACAGAGGCGAGAATAACACATTGGTCGGTCAATAGGTTGACATTGGTCCGCCGACTAGTATAAGAAGTTTCGTAGCAATTAGGGAGAAAGACATGATTCGCTACATGAATTAAAATTAGTAACTTTGCAAGTAACTTAAATTTAGATGTATCAAAGATTAATAAAAGAGCTCTTATATTTTGCATAGATCAACTCAAAACTACCATGACTCTCAATAGACAAACATTCAAAGGATATAAATCAGCACTAACATCATATATTAGCAATACAGTTGGACTCTTTTGACCTTAGAACAAATGAATTTATCAAGACATACATATATTGACATGCAAAGCTTTATTAATCCGAGGGAAAAGGAACGATCAGTATGGGGTCGACCGATCGACGGTACAACACACAAAATTGTCTCTAAAACATTCGAATGAAAACTCGATATTCGAACTAATGGTTGAATAGTCTTATTTATAGGAGTTATAACCTAATCGTCTTAGGGTTTGCATATCTTATCTAAATCTACCAAACATATCTTATAATTTATAAAGGAAATATGTCAATTAGTAATTCATTATACTCAAAAAGCTTGAGGGGTGGATAAGAATGATTATGGAAAAGACGCTAAAAATGGATGTTATCCTTATGGTAGCCCAATGATTATCCCGGCAAGATACGAGATCTACGCTAATTCATCCCGATCGAAGACAATGATTCCTCTTTATTCTAGCCGTCAAGATTTAGTTTGCTTAGAAGATTTGCCCTACTACAACTAAACGATTGTAACTTTTGTCTTTCTTGATTTAATATACAGTTTTTACCTTTTATTTTATCATGCTTGGCTAAACTTCCCCATGATCTAAGGATTTGATGATTCATATAATGGTTTGAGTTATTGTTTGCATATCTTTATGAATTGATATTGTGGTTTTGAGAGTAACGTTTTATCAAAACTTCGAGGATTTCTAACTATCGTAGAAAGTTCTAATCTTTGTACCTTTTTAAACTGAAAGGCCAAAAGCGAAGGTTTTTCTTGATATTTTCCCGATTTCTAAATGCTTCATGAGTTTTCCTATACTCCTTGAACCGCTGGATTGAGAGTTATGTGAGTTGGAAAACACAGTCTTGGTTTGTCTATGCCCAAAACTATTTTAGGTTGTCACATGTAATTGTCATATATCAATGTTCATATAATATATATTTGCATCAATATCTTAACTCATTATAGTGGAGATTCTTGTTTCCTTAGATTACATCCCTCTGTTATTTTCCTACAACAATCATTATTTTTCCCTTTCATCATTGTTTCACTAAAAGATATTGTTTTCTCCCTTCCTTCTTTTACTTAACATAATTCTCTATCATTTACATCCAAAACAACGCGTTCTATGTGAATTTGATACCGAATATATTACACTTGATCTCGTATCCTTGCGGGGAGGTTGTTGTTACCATTCTGTAATTGTCTATCTAGCCACGACATCTTGTACCTATACAAGGCAACCCGTAAAATAAATATCTCGATGTTGAAACAATGCTCAATATAATGGAGACTAGTTAGAGAAAAATGACATTAAAAGTTATTCATTGGTCTTCTATGTCATGGACATAAAAAGAAGTAGGAAAAATAACCCAAAATAATACCAACTATCAACATTGAACCGAAAATAATACGAACTTTGAAAATTACTAGGAGCGATACAAACTATCAATGTATTTACCAAAAATAATACGCCATACTTTTCCGGCAAATACCCTAGCTCCGGCGATGACGTGGCAGCCGGAAAGTTACATGACATCAAGTAAATGGATTAAATGTGTGATGTGGATTTTTTTTATAAAAAAAAAAACAATTGAATAATATTTAAAATATTAAAAAATAAAAATTATTATTTTTATAATTTTAAATAATATTTTTTTTAAAAAAATTATACAAAAATTTATTTTAAAAAAAATATTTTTTTTAAAAAAGTTTGAAACTTTTTTTAAATAGATTTGTATTAAAATGTAATAATATTTATTTTTCCAAAAAATATAATTTTTTTTAATTAAATTTATTTTCGGATTTTTGTATAAAATGAAAACTTTAATCCTAAAAAAAATAATTTGTAAAAAAAATATTCGAATTTTTTTATTTTATTTTGTAACCTAATTCCAAAAGAATTTTTTTTCCGAAAATTTTTGTAAAATTATTTTTTTCTAAAAAAATATTCAAAATTTTTTTTCGGATTTTTTAAAAAGTTTTTTACAAAAAATTATTTTTTAAAATGTTCAAACGTTATTAAAAAAAAAAATTTTAAAAATATTTTTTTAAAAAAATTTGTACAAATATTTTTACAAAAATTATTTTTTAAAATTTTAAAATTATTAAATTTTTTAATATTTTAAATATTATTAAATTATTTTTTTGAAAAATAAAATCCACGTCACATATTTAATCAATTTATTTGATGACATGTAATATTCCGGCTGCCATGTCATCGCCGGAGATAGAGTTTTTGCCGGAAAAATATGGCGTATTAGTATTGGTAAATACATTGATAGTTTATATCGCTCCTAGTAATTTTCAAAGTTCGTATTATTTTCGGTTCAATGTTGATAGTTGGTATTATTTTGGGTTATTTTTCAAAAGAAGTAAAAACATAATTTGAGCAAATGCCTAGAATCCGGATACATGAGGGAAAAAATCTAAAACTTCAGTTTAATTCATTCATTTCCTCATATTCACATGGTAACATGTTTATTTTATGTGTGGATTTCTTGTAACACCCAAAGTTCTGGGAACTCGAAACGTTACGGGCTAGGACCTCACAATGAGTCCCGACCCTCACAGTAGCAATGACACAACGGATCTTACAACAAGGCACAAACAAATGAAAACCAAAACTCAATATAAAACTGATGACATGATTTATGACACTAGTTTAGACATACATTTAGGTAGTTTTTCCCTTCATTCATGCATGATTTGGCGTTAGTTCGTGACGTTTATGCTTAATTGAGTCATATTGCTAGAAAAGACGTTTACACGAGCTTTTATCGGTTTTGTAAGTATTTCGGGGATCTTTTGAACATTAATCGATACATTCGATGGTCAAGCCTCATGGTGGTATGTTCGCCCCTAAACGTGCGTGCAAATAAGCTTTAAATTTATAAAAGTAGAATAAAATCAAGCGAACCCGCAGTGTACGGATCGGCGTAGTTAAGCAAGTAATCCAGAGTATCGAACTCAGGGATTTGGGGGGTTAAATTCAATCGTAGGTTATCAATCAAATGAATGTAAGAGCTTTGCAATATATTGGGAAAACAACAATCCTAAAGATCCAAGTATCCAGCTGTGGCAATCGATTCAAGATATACTAAATATACAAGGACAGAGTTGAGGTTTGCAAAGGTATGCGAATGTAAGGTAATCGTACGGTGAAGTTCCAAAAACCTTATATAACCTACCTAAAAGACACTCTCTATAAAGGTTGTTGAGGCTTCAGTATAGAAAGGTTCTAAAGGCAAGAATTAATGTCAAATACCCAAACTTGTAATCCAAGGATCAAGACTAACTAAACCGATTAAGGTTGTGACACTCATAATCGAGGTAGAGGTTGTTGAGGCTTCACTACCACCTAGAAAAGGCAAGCCAAGACTAAGTTAAAGCAAATCTTTAAATTTGGATTAAAGTAAAAACAAAGTTCGTAAACTAAATTAAATCACGGGTAGTTCTTGAGAATCACGGCCGTGGAAACCTAAGAACAGGCCGTGATTTAGGGTGTCGACGATATTTCTCTAACTCTCAGGGTCCAATCAAATTACGATTGATCTATCATTATCTAAGCCACAACTATCAACCCTTCACTTAGAATTGCTAAAGGGTTTTAGCCAATAATCATCATTATGATATCAATAATCAAATATGAAAGGGAGAAAAGGTAAAACCTTGAAATCTCAATAATAAACTCAAAATAAATGTCAATCAAACACAATAATCGCAAACAAAGTTCAATGGATGTAGAATCAAAGGAACAGTAAAACCTCACAAAACTTCTAGGGACAATGAAGAACGGGAAGTCAATCCGCCTTCAAATGTAAACCCTAAGATCTTCCAACTCCAAAAATAGGAAAGTGCGTCCTTCCCCAAATCTTCCTTATACGCAATAAAACCTTCAAGCGTCCCTCTCTTGGGGGATCCAAATCCTGGGGTTGTCACCGTCCGCCTTTCAATGTTGAAGGCTATCGAATATATGTAGGGATAAATCTAGGGTTTTTAAGATGAAACCCTAAATATTTGGCTAAAAAGAAGTTGAGCCGCTGGTATCAGAAAATACTCTGGGCCGCGTCAACAGGTATCAGAGAATACTTTGGCGCGCGTGACGGTATCAAAGAATACTTTGGGCCGCGTCAACAGGTATCAGAAGATACTTTGGCGCGTCCTAAATTCCTTTTATGCTCCTTTTTGTCCCGCTTCAAGGCTTAATCCTTAAATGTGTCATTTTTGCTCCATAATTCGCCAAATTACCTACAAATGCAATAAAACTTTGTGTAGACCTCTATTCTTGCAAAGTAGGTGAATATAACCATAAATGCCATGAATGTATGTCTATGCATGCAAAATAAAGGGAAAATCTATATAAATACATGCCTAAAAATAGGTCATAATTCATGTCATCAAAATATCTCATACTTGCCTCTTGCTTGTCCCCAAGCAAGGTTCAAACTTAAAATATAAGATGATATGGATTATGAATATGCAAAAATAAAGAAAAACCACAATATTTTGGTTGTGCTTCTATTCATAGATCACCCTCAATGAATTGCTTCATAGCTAATGAAAATCATCATATGATCAAAAGGAATTATATCATGAAAAGGATAATCACACTTTGGAAGAAAATCATAACATGCATCATAACTTGCAATATATCAAAATCAATCATGAGGAATCCAATTTAGACCATAAAGTCAAACAACATACTCAAAGATATTAAGGTCTTTTAAACAAAGGTCAAGAAACGTGAATAGGCGGGAAACTTATAAAGGAATGTGGTGTATGAATCCGGGAAAAGGAATAACCCAACTCTTTTACTTTTTCTTTTGCGGTTCCCGCAACACTTCCAACTTAGAGCTTCACTCTCTTCTTTTCATTTTTCGACTTTACTTTTGGAGTTATGGACAGAGGTGCACAAAAACCGAAGCCTAGGAGATTGACGTTTCTCATTTTTGCGAGATGCCTCAAACCCTTAGCGCACATACCATAATCCGTTAGGAATATCGCTCAATTCGACTTTGCCAAGACACAAACACCCGGCTATGTGAATGGTGCCGAGTTACTCATCGTTATGATTGACTTCCCCAAACCTACAATTTCTTTCTATTCTTTGAATGCAAAATATTGCTTTCATGGCCCTCCCACATCAAACATGCCAAATACTCAACTCCTCCAAATTCCCGGATAGGTAAAGGAAGTCAATTATTTCATTGAGGGGCTAAATGAACAAAGAAAGAAGTAAGAAAATCGAGGTGCCTTAATCATTTCTATAAGAAGTGTAAGAACTTATATGCGGTTTCAACCTTCATCACTCAACATGATTTAGAATGAAAGCAAATTATCAAACATGCATGAAATTCTAACAAAGTATTCAAATCCCACATATGTTATAAATCAGTTCAAACATATAAGAATCTTCATAGCTATTCCACAAAACAATGTTCATCATAGAGATCATATCCATTCTAGAAGCACAAAAATTTTAAAATTTTCAAAATTTTCATAATCATATGATGCAAGACATAAAACATGCAAGTGGTTTTGCAAATACCTCCACCCCATACTTAAAACTCGCATTGTCCCCAATGTGTAGAAAAGAAAAGATGGAAAAGGATACTCACAATGTAAGATGGCGAATCAGGCAAGGCGAATCATTAATCGGGCAGTGGTGGTGAAAATCTATAGAAGCTCAATAGGGAACTCCGAATGCTCTAATCGACGTCAAAGAACGAAGAAAGGGAACGTCTTTCCGCCGAAAATTTTTCCGAAAAAAAAAAAAAAAAAATCCGGGTCGGGAATTTCCACGGTCGTGGTTTTGACCGTGGTTTTGGCCGTGGAACTTTCTGTTGCTCTCCAAAACCACTTTCCACGACTTAATGCATAACCACGGTCGTGGTTTAGGTCGTGGTTTAGGTCGTGGAACTCTCTGATTGTGCCAAAAATCCAAGTTTTGTCATTCTTTTCGACTTTTCTCATCTTCTCTTGCTTATTCCTTATTCCTGACATCCAAAAACACAAACATACCGGAAGGTATCGAAGAAAAACAAACAAAAACAACTACTCTAATCTAAGAAAGAAAACGGAAAAGGATTCATTACCTTGGGTTGCTGTTCGCCCCTAAACGTGCGTGCAAATAAGTTTTAATTATAAAACTAGAAATAAAAGCAAGTGAACCCGCAGTGTACGGATCGGCGTAGATTAGCAAGTATTCCAGAGTATCAAACACAGGGATTTGGGGGGGTTAAATTCAATCGTAGGTTATCAAGCAAATGAATGTAAGAGCTTTGCAATATATTGGGAAAACAACAATCCTAAAGATCCAAGTATCCAGCTGTGGCAATCGATTCAAGATATACTAAATGATATAAAGACAGAGTTGAGATATGCAAAGGTATGCTAATGTAAGGTAATCGTACGGTGAAGTTCCAAAAACCTTATATGACTCACCTACAAGACACTCTCTATATAGGTTGTTGAGGCTTCAATATAGAAAGGTTCTAAAGGCAAGAATTAATGTCAAATACCCAAACTTATAATCCAAAGGTCAAAACTAACTTAACCGATAATCGAGGTAGAGGTTGTTGAGGCTTCACTACCACCTAGAAAAGGCAAGCCAAGACTAAGCTAAAGCAAATCTTTAACTTTGGATTAAAGTAAAAGCAGGCTCGTAAACTTAAGGGAAATTACGGGTAGATCTTGAGATTCCACGGTCGTGGAACTCAAGAACAAACCGTGATTTAGGGTTTGTCTACGATTCTCTCTAACTCTCAGGGTCTAATCTGTTTACGATCGATCTATCATCATCTAAGCCACAACTATCAACCCTTCACTTTAGAATTGTTAAGGGTTTTTAGCCAATAACAGTCATGTTGATATCAAAATCAAGAATCAAAAGATGTAAAGATGAAAACTTCTGAAAACTTTCAATAAACTTCAAACCAATCTCAAAATCGCAATTAAGAACAAATAATGTCACTAATCCCAGAGTAGAACAAGTAAACACAATCTTAGGTAAGAAGGAAGAACGGGATGTCAATCCGTCTTCTAAAATCAAACCTAAACAATAAGAGAAATCTTCTTGCAACAATCCTCCGAATCTTCCGTCAATCCGGGAAATCTGGAAATCCCAACGATAATCTCCACCAAAGTGCGAGATTTAGGCAAATCCAAGCGCGAACTTCGATCTCCAACGAGATCTCAAATGCGTCCAAGCGAATGCCGCCATAGTCTCTCTAAGCGAGGATCTAAAGCGAGTAGCGGCGATCTAACGGGGGGTAAGCGTCCATGACGGAATTTCTCTTCTTCCGTCTTTTTATAGTGTAGGGCAAAATATCGGCCCGGCCCAATCTTCAAAAGATCGTGGCTTCAAAGTGTGGCGAAAAAGATCGCCAAGATCACGGTCGTGGAAGGTTCCACGACCGTAATTTAGAGCGTGGAAAGTGTCACGGTTTGAACCATGGATTCCACGACCGTAATAGTTACTGGAATGCATCACGCCTCTCTTGCCATACTTCCACGACCGTGGAACTGAACGTGGAAAAGAGTACGACCGTATTTTAGAGCGTGGTTTAGGGCAAGAACGTGATTCTTGCCTAGCCTCGTGCATTCCTCAAGTTGAACTCCTTTTTGCTCCTAAGAATGTCTCAATCCATGGACATATCAAATCAACTCTTCTTTGCTCGATTCCGTTCGGAAATAGCTCTTAAGTACCTATAATCAACATAAAGCTTGTGTAGACATCTATATCGATAATATAGGTAAACTAATTCACATATGCATCAATGCTCAATCAATGACTATCAATATGAATCAAATACATGTAGAAAACGTGCCTAAAATATCACAATATTTCATGCTAACAGTTGCCTCCCAAGAAGCGCTTGGTTTAACGTCGCTAGCTGGACCTATCTCCATAGATGACTCAATGCACCTTGAACATCTTGGATTGCTCTTCAAATCCATCATTAAACTCTTCCAAAAAATCTCCGGTTCCTAATTTCACCGGCAAGTGGTAAGATCTCCCACGTACAAGCTTGTACGGTTTGATTCTCACCGGAATCCTCCTAGCTTTCCTATGCTTTAATGGGACATAATTCAGCCTTGCATCTCATCCTTTCCTAGACCGAGAAATCAGTTTCTCGAGAATCTTCCTAGCCTCCCCATCTCCAGCTTGGGGATAATGTATGGTCTTCGTCATGTGAATGACCCCATACTTGAACAAAAGACACTTCATCGCCTTAATGGTGAAGTGCTTGCTAACTCCACTCCTTGTGGTCCAAGGAGCATCTAGTTCCAGCAATTTTAATGGAGGTTTCATCTTCACCTTAGGAGGTTCTTTTGGAAGAGACCTCCAACTCTCCGGTGCATTCCTGAAAAAATCAGAAATTTTAATAGGAATTTCAAAGGAAGTAAGAGAATGTACCTTGTAAAGTTCTTCAAGGCTTGGGACAAGGTTCATGTTGGGATGATGATCCACATATGAAATATCTCCCAACTCAGCTGGATCCTTTTCAACCTTGGAGTTCTTCGTCGTCGCACTTCTCCTCCGCCATAGCTTTGATAGCATAGGATAAGTTGCTTTCCATGTCATCTAGCTTCTTCAACAGCTTTTCACACGTTGATTGAAACAGATCTTCAATAGGTTGCTCATAAACCTTTTGCGGGATATGAAGCTTATCCCAATCTGTAAGCTCATTCTCAAAAGCCTCTTCTCTTTCCCTTTCGTTACTAAAGTTGATGCACTCAAATATATATTGTAAATATTTATACTGCTCCAACCTAGCTAATTGTATTGCTCTCCAATTCTCTTCTTCCAAAGCTTTGTCTCTAAGCCTTTGCCTCCAAATTTCAACAAGCTCATCTTTGAGACCCTTTATTTCGTTCCTCGCCGTCTCATAGCTGCTTCCATCCATTGGAAAATCTGAAAACTCAAAAACTCATACCAAAAAGATATCAAATAATAAGAGTAAAGCTCCCAAGCTTGACAACCGATAACCGAATTCGGCCTAAACCAAATCCCCGGCAACGGCGCCAAAAACTTGTTCGCCCCTAAACGTGCGTGCAAATAAGCTTTAAATTTATAAAACTAGAATAAAAGCAAGCGAACCCGCAGTGTACGGATCGGCGTAGTTAAGCAAGTATTCCAGAGTATCGAACTCAGAGATTTGGGGGTTAAATTCAATCGTAGGTTATCAAGCAAATGAATGTAAGAGCTTTGCAATATATTGGGAAAACAACAATCCTAAAGATCCAAGTATCCAGCTGTGGCAATCGATTCAAGATATACTAAATATACAAGGACAGAGTTGAGGTTTGCAAAGGTATGCGAATGTAAGGTAATCGTACGGTGAAGTTCCAAAAACCTTATATAACCTACCTAAAAGACACTCTCTATAAAGGTTGTTGAGGCTTCAGTATAGAAAGGTTCTAAAGGCAAGAATTAATGTCAAATACCCAAATTTGTAATCCAAGGATCAAGACTAACTAAACCGATTAAGGTTGTGACACTCAGAATCGAGGTAGAGGTTGTTGAGGCTTCACTACCACCTAGAAAAGGCAAGCCAAGACTAAGTTAAAGCAAATCTTTAAATTTGGATTAAAGTAAAAGCAAAGTTCGTAAACTAAAGTAAATCACGGGTAGTTCTTGAGATTTACGGCCGTGGAAACCTAAGAACAGGCCGTGATTTAGGGTGTCGACGATATTCCTCTAACTCTCAGGGTCCAATCAAATTACGATTGATCTATCATTATCTAAGCCACAACTATCAACCCTTCACTTAGAATTGCTAAAGGGTTTTAGCCAATAATCATCATTATGATATCAATAATCAAATATGAAAGGGAGAAAAGGTAAAACCTTGAAATCTCAATAATAAACTCAAAATAAATGTCAATCAAACACAATAATCGCAAACAAAGTTCAATGGATGTAGAATCAAAGGAACAGAAAAACCTCACAAAACTTCTAGGGACAATGAAGAACGGGATGTCAATCTGCCTTCAAATGTAAACCCTACGATCTTCCAACTCCAAAAATAGGAAAGTGCGTCCTTCCCCAAATCTTCTTTGTACGCAATAAAACCTTCAAGCGTCCCTCTCTTTGGGGATCCAAATCCTGGGGTTGTCACCGTCCGCCTTTCAATGTTGAAGGCTATCGAATATATGTAGGGATAAATCTAGGATTTTTAAGATGAAACCCTAAATATTTGGCTAAAAAGAAGTTGAGCCGCTAGTATCAGAAAATACTCTGGGCCGCGTCAACAGGTATCAGAGAATACTTTGGCGCGCATGACGGTATCAGAAAATACTTTGGGCCGCGTTAACAGGTATCAGAGAATACTTTGGGCTGCGTCAGACGGTATCAGAAGGTACTTTGGGCCGCGTCAAGCGGTATCATAAGATACTTTGGCGCGTCCTAAATTCCTTTTATGCTCCTTTTTGTCCCGCTTCAAGGCTTAATCTTTAAATGTGTCATTTTTGCTCCATAATTCGCCAAATTACCTACAAATGCAATAAAACTTTGTGTAGACCTCTATTCTTGCAAAGTAGGTGAATATAACCATAAATGCCATGAATGTATGTCTATGCATGCAAAATAAAGGGAAAATCTATATAAATACATGCCTAAAAATAGGTCATAATTCATGTCATCATGGTACATATCCAAAGCTTTGAAGAACATACTTAGAGCAAAGAAGGACACAAGGACCCTCGTTGGTGCAACCCTTGGAGCAACTCATGACTAGATGACCATAACAAGCTCCAGTTGAAGAAAATCGGTCGATTTCCTTCACAATTGGGTCGATTTTTGGTCCCTGACAGCATTGACACTTGTCTCATTTCTTCTATGTCCGACCTTTGCTTTTGCTCGGTTGAGTGTGCCTTTGGATGTGCAGCCTCTGACTTTTATAAGAGGAAATCCACTATATTAGAGACATTTTGAAGACTTGAAGAAAGTGGGCAAGTGTTGGAAAGTTCCCCAAGTTCTCCCCTAGCCCCTTTGTGGGTGTTCTTGGGAGACATTAGATTAGATTCACCTTAGAGTAAGATTTGAGTGATTTTTGTGAAGAAACTTGTTGAAGGATTGTAAGACCCGACTTGGAGCTACATTTGGTGTGTTGAAAGACTTGTTTTGAACTCAAATCCAGCTAAGTTTCATTGCCTTTACTTCATCTTTTTGCTATGGATTCCATGCATGCTTGTATAATGATTTTAGATCTTAAATGCATGTTATTGGCTAAGTTATTGTGCTTCTAGGGTGATGGTTGATGGTTATGGCTTGAGTGATGATAGAATGGACTTGCATGTTAGATTAGGGTGATTTTTGTGCCCGAAACCTAAACCAGAGAAGAAAAATCGACTTGTTCTTTAGTGTAAATCGGTCGATTTTTGCATATGATCAACCCGATTTTTCCTTCTATTGCTCTTTAATTGATATATCTGCATGTTAGGATGTTAGATTGTTGAAATCCTAGTGTTTGTTGAGCATAATCTAGCTTAGGGTGACCTAATGTTAGCAAACTAATTGAAGAATGAGACATACCCGGTGATTTCCGCTCTTAGGTATAGAAGATGATTAACTCTAGGTAGTAGTGAGCCTCACAAGCCGCTATTGGACTGAGTGTGCTAGGACTGTTGCTTTAGACTTGCCTTTCCGAGACTTACCCAGTAAGGAGGGGTTTAACCCTTAGGTAGTGGCCCGGTTTGTGTAGAATTCCCAACCTTAGCTCCTTGAGACTTACCCGGTAATAGGACTTTGGTGAAGGACTAGTGGAACATGAGACTTACCCGGTAATTGTTCCCATAAGAGAAACACCCTTTCCCAACAACCGCAACTTTGTCTTAGATTGTTAGAAGCTTGAGTCCAATGCCATAACTGAAAATCTTGATCTCTAGAATCCACTTATCTTAATTCTATCACCTATCTCATGTTTGTGTGTTGTTTTCTTGATAGTTTTGCATGCTTTTGATCTTTGTTTGATAACCACAAAACCCAACCAAAAAATTGTGATTTTCATTTCTTTATTCCTTTCTCATCTCTTAGTTTAGATTTGCACTATCCATGATCACTTGAATGATTTGATTTCACCTTAGTCTTTGTGTTCGACCTCGGAATACTTTCCTTTCTAAAAAATGATCTGTACACTGCGGGTTCGCTAGGTAGTTTAGGAGATTAGATTGAGTTTATAAATTTAAAGCTTTTTGTGCTATCTTTCTAGCGTAACAAAAACCAAAGGTTTAAACAAAGAAAAACGTAAATGACTCGCAACGAGTTCAAAACAAAAGGGAAACAACAACTGGAATATAAAACCGATCCCGTCGTATAAAGCACGGAAACCCCAGCTGGCCACACCATCCGGATCACTCAGCAGTATCCTGAACTTGTGGAACATCTACAACATCGGTATAAACCATTAACTAACATTCTAGATATCAGGAAGACAGTAAAGGCACAAACACACATAAGATAATAAAAACATATAGCATGCTCGCACTCAACCGGTTATTATCTTTCGTTAAGGTTAAACCCTTTACTAATTCAACTTATATTATAACACGAGAATCGCTACGACCTCGCCTCCGTCCCCTTTCACCAACATGAATAGAATGTATGCATCCTTCTGTCACATGTTGGACTGGTCGTGAGAGCACCTCCTAGTTTCCCCATTCTGAACTAGACAAGCTGTTACCGCCCGGTTATAATACACTTGGGCCAATTAAGGTATAACAAGGTCAATCCTATTCCGGTTATCAGTTATAGCAATAACAACGACACAATCAAACTAATATACGGAATGCGGCTAAGTAAGTCCAAGGAACTTACCTCACTCGAAGGTAACTCAAACGGTCAGAGAACAACTCAGTTTCTCTCAGGAAATGAGCAAGGAAAGCCTATTCACACAAGGCATCACGAATCGAAAACGAAACGGTTGCTAAAAGTCTATAACTTCTAGTCTCAATGATCTTTGAGAGATCTCCACAGGCTAAGGTCTCAGCCTTAGTTTTATAGATCACTAAGGGTCCACAACAACATCATAAGTCAAGGGAAGGAACAAAGAAAGCAAGGAAGGAAGCAGCTCACCAAAGACGGGGGTTACTGCTAAAAAACCGTAGGGGCGGTTGTCAAAGGCGTGGGGGCGCCATTGGGCACTTCCCGTGGGACGACACATCAGAGGCGCGGGGGTGGTTACGGTGCATAAACTGCTATCGACTCCTTCGACATCAAGGAATCAAGCAAAGGCCAAAGCTTGCCTCTCTCAACACACTCAAACGTCACAACTCAACCAAGGAAGCTTGTGATCAACAACGTATCAACAACGGGATGCTTCACAAGAATCAAGAATCAAACTTGATTCTTGGAGAAAAAGAAAAGAGAAGAAAGACGGAAGAAGGCAAAACGGAAGGAAACTGCATGCATCAATCCATAAACGTGAGGAAGAAACAAGGAAGGATGAACTTACACGTTCAGAAAGGTTACGGAAAGCAAGGGCAAACGGCTGCAACTCTTGAGGGTGAAGAAAACGTATGCAAGAAACGTGGAAAAGAGGGGAAAGAATTTATAGAAAAGGATGAAAAGATAGAAGAAAGGACGTTCTAGGGTTAAGAATAAGATAGGAAAGCCGCCCCATAAGATAGAAGATCGGATCATCTCTCTATGGAAGGAAATTAAAACGGAATAAAAACAGATCGAGACGATCTAGGGCAAAACCGCAGGAGCGGTTTGCCGTGCCGCAACCGCGGCCAGCCGTAGGGGCAGCTCATTGTCTCCACGTGGGCGGTGACAACCAAGACCTGCCGTTAGGTCGGCTCCCTTCACCGCCCCGCGGTGAAGGCTAAAAAATAAGATCTTACATCAAATCCCCCTAAAAAGAAGTTTCATCCCAAAACTTGCAACGAACCACAAGGTCACATAACAACAAAGCAGAAACACTGAACTCAACTCATATATTCCCAGTCGGGGCACAAAACTCAAAACGTCACAAAAGCGTGCACAACGCAACAACTAAAATTGTAACTCAACGTCTAAGATAAAGGTACAACCACATCCGTATAGAACTCCGGGTAATTCCTTTGGATAATATCCTCTATCTCCCAAGTCGCCTTATCAGCTCCTCGCATCGACCACTAAATCTTCATCCTTTTGTATGCCCTTCGAATGCAACCATCTCCTCTGGCGGTTATTCAAGGCTTCCACAACAACATTTAACTCAAGATCGTAGGTAGGGTAATTCTCCTCATACGTCTTCAGTTGTCTCAACGCGTATGCTATAACCTTACCGCTTTGAATAAGAACACATCCCAAGCCCAGCTTGGATGCATTGTTGTAAACCGCAAAGTCCTCAATGCCCTCTGGCTGAGCTAAGATAGGAGCAGAGGTCAACCTCTTCTTCAACTCCTCAAAGCTCTACATGCACAACTCGGACCATACAAATCTCGTAGACTTCCTCAGCAAGGAAGTGAGAGGTCGGGCAATAACAGAAAAGTCCTCAACAAAACGCCGATAGTAGCCCACCAATCCTAACAAGTTGCGTACCTCCTTAACGTTATTAGGAGGCGGCCATGAAGTTATTGACTCGATCTTCTCCGGATCTACCTTGATCCCTTCAGCTGAAACGATGTGACCAAGGAATGCTACCTCGGACATCCAAAACTCACACTTAGAGAGCTTGACGTAAAAATCTCTATGATGTAAGACTTGAAGAACGATCCTCAAGTGTCATGCATGCTCCTCTCTACTACGAGAGTATACCAGAATGTCATCTATGAAGACAATTACAAACTGGTCTAGAAAGTCGATGAAGATGTTGTTCATCAACTCCATGAAAACTGCGGGCACATTCGTAAGCCCGAATGGCATCACTACAAACTCGTTGTAACCATACCTGGCTACTCTCTCACTCTCAGTTGGTGATATCCGGGTCTTAGATCGATCCGTGAAAACACTGAAGCTCCATGCAGCTGGTCCAACAGATCGTCAATACGGGACAATGGGTACTTATTCTTGATTGTCATCTTGTTAAGCTCACGGTAATCAATACATAACCTCATCGACCCATCTTTCTTCCTGACGAAGAGTACTAGTGCGAAAAAGATACACTAGGGCGGATGAAGCCCTTCTCATCTAACTCCTCGAGCTGCTTCTTCAACTCAAGCATCTTGATAGGCGCCATATGGTAAGGATCCTTCGAGATCGGTCTCGTCCAAGGCTCAAGATCAATGTCAAAGTCTACACTCCTTTGTGGAGGTAAACTTGATGGCTCTCCAAAAACGTCAGTAAACTCGCAAGCTACCGGAATCTTCTAACGCTGGACTCGTACTATCCTTCATGGCATAGCACCATAAAGCATCACAACTCTGACCGATAAGTCTCGCAGCTCGGACTGCACTGATGACTATACCGGTCTTTGCGAGATCCCATCCTCGGAAGATCTCCACATGGCTTGCATTTGTAGCTACCGTCATTGTCCTCTTGCTGATATCCAAAACTGCTCGATGTCAATCCATCTAATCCACACCCCAGGATAACTTCTTCATGTACTAAGTACATGACAAAGAAGTCAGTTGACCAATCGCGACTTCCCAATCTAATAGGGCAATTGCGAACCTCTCATGTACATCTAATCTTACCCCCATCGGGTAATCCTATAAAAAGTGTCTACCTTCTATGGTAACTAAGGTCAATCTATCTACTCATGCATCAGATATAAAAGAATGCGTAGCACCGACATCAAAAAGAACTCTGATAGGAAAACCATTAATATGAATGGTACTTGTGGTAGTTGGCGTTGTTGGCTCTACAACACTCCTCAACTCATAAACTCGGGCTGATGCATCTCCGGTGTCTGTAAAACCACCAACTCGTCCTCTACCTCTCCTTTGTCCCGGAGGGGAACCTTGAGGAGTGGAAAAACCAGGAGCTTTTTACTGTTGGTATTGAGGTTTTTGTCCACCTCCTACAACGCTAGTATATGAAGATCCCTATTGAGATAGTGCCTTGCCTTATCGGCAAAACACAGCTTTGTGTCCTGGCTTGCCACAAGGAAAACAAGTCAATACAGTCTTCTAACAATCAACCCTCATGTGTTTGACACCTTCGTAGTTAAAGGATTGTCGTCCTCTGGCAGAACTTTGTACAGACTATTGGAAATCAGAACGTCACGACATCTTACTACGCCCAAAACCATATGCTCTTGCTCCAACACTGGATGGTCCTGTCCTTTGTCTCTTCTCAAGACCTCCCGTCTGAGAAGCTCTCCTCTAATCCGATCAGTCTCTCTCGTAAGCGGATGCTCTATCTTGATAGTCCATCAAGAAATCACAACGGAAACCAGCAAGATAAGAGCGGGTAGACTCTCTCAATCTCCGAGAGAATAGGTAAACATGTTGATCTTCAAGTGGTGTAGACGGACCCAACAAAGATAGATCCTCCTAAAACTTGCTGATGTTCTCAACAATAGGAAGATCCTCGAATCCAGCCTCGAGGAAATCCTGAAGTCGATCTCTCCTCATGGCTACAGGGCAATAACATCCCTGATCACTGTCTTCATCTGCTCATAGCTGGTGACCTTACTACGCATGGTCCTCCACCAAGAATGAGCCTGATCCTTCAACAACGTCTACGCTATGTCGACACGACGTCTCTCAGGGCAACTAATCGCCTCCACAGCAGAATCCAGCTGTCCTAGTAACAGCTCCACCTCTACTCTAGTCGTTCCCATGTAAGAAGGAACCTTTAGCTGGCTGAAAGCCTTCAACCAACAGTCAGGTCTCGACTCTCTCGCTTCATCTGGAACTATAGCAATTTCAGCAACTCTAGCAGGTGCAACAACAACCTGCGTAACTCTTTGCGAAACCTCATTTGATCTCGCGGGTATTGGTGGTGCTGGTGTAGGTCCTCCAGTCCTGATAGCTTTCTTAACTCTCTGCACATAGTCGCGATATGCAAAAGCTCCTATGGATAAACGACCAGACTCAGTCGACTGTGCTCGCTGTGCTCCGGACCTAGCAGCGGTCCCGTTCCCACCGTTGGGAACAACACTCTCAACGACTTCCTCAACGAACGCCTCATCGATAAGCGGATCAACAATTGGGGCTTGGCCCCGACCTCTAGCTAGTGGAGGTCTTCTTGCACGTCCTCGTCCACGGACTACACTGTTGAGATCCACGGAGGTAGTGGTGGTCGCCCGTACATCTATCTCAAGCCGACAAGTTTAAAACAAAACCCCCTTTTGAAAATATAGACCCCTTGCGGGTTCTATTTATTTATCTATCCAACATTTAATGCCCGTTTGGTTTGAACTCCGAAATCGGAAACGGAATGGAAACGAATCTAGTCAATATATATACCATTGTATATGAAAGTTTTTAGAATCATTCTTTGTGGTTTGAAGGAAGTGGAGTAGAGTTTGATTACTTTTGATACCCTATAGGGTAACTAAATGTGGGGAAACAAGTGTATTTTGTATTAATCCACAAGGAATGATTCCACAAAATTTCATGAATAATGATATACATATGGACTAAATTCGTTTCCATTCCGTTTCCGTTTCCGTTTCCGGAGTTGAAACCAAATGGGCCCTTAGAAGATTTCGAGTGTTATTGTCGTCAACCTAGAGCTCTAATACCATATTGATGTAAGATCCTGTTTTTAGTCTTCACCGCCCCCGCGTTGACAACCAAGGAGTTAAATTAGTTAGATTAAAAATATGATGAAACATAACATTAGAACTCAAGAATTTTAGCTCTTTTGATATGAATATATTTAATTTTGAAAATATATTATTAAATCAGTGTGACGCAAGGGAAGTGTGATGACACGTAATCAACAAGTCCGAGGTATGAAACCTGTGGCTTCCGCCTATTTTTTTAAAACCAGAATTGTTGTGAATATAACACAACAATTCTATTTCTATATGTATATAAAGAGTCCATACATCTTCCACCCTACATTTTTCCTACGGAGCCTACCCCATATACGTCCCTTTCGAGTACCAACTGGGACAGCTTCAAACCAGGGGAGGCTAAAGATTCCCGAGGTCCAAATCACACCTATTATTTAATTTTAATACTATATATACTTAAATTTAAATAAAATCAACACAACAAAAAAAAAAACTAAACTAGAACCGATAATAAAAAAACAAAAACAAAATAATCTCATCCTTAACTAACATTATATTATCCATATACATGATCCGAAAGTCTAAAACCGAACCGGTTGGCGGGCTGAAGCGCCTTCACTCGCGCAGCAAAGCTCCGAAACAGCGATCGTAAACCATATGAAAATAGGTGTGCAGAAGAGAATTAGACCAACCGGAACCATCCATAGCTGCGTGTTGCTACGGTGGTGCTTCCGGTCCCAAAATACCAAAACTGCCCCTCCGACCACGCTCACCAAGATTGAACATACGCAGGCCGTATACGTCATCCAATTCCAGCTCCATTTCTGCTGATCTCTTGCTGAAATTGAGATGGGTATTTCCTTCAGACGCTCTCCTTCTTCTCTCATGGAAGATCCCCTTCAAAAAGAAACCTAAACTGTAAGATCGAAAAGAGACTTACAGATTTACCTGTGTATGCAGATACAAGTAAAGCAAGATCCTTTATACAGGAGGATACAGATATAGGTTCTTTCTGGGTGGGGAAACGTAGTGTAAGAGATAAAAGGTGATACTTGGGGAGGCTGCTGCTTCTAGACTTCTAGTCTTCTGCTACTTTAAAATAATTGGATTTTGAAAAGGTGACTCATTTTCATATTTTAATAGTCCACTCTTTAGGAAAAATAATTCAAGATTGGAATACCTCCTAGGCTGCTAGCCAGTCCAACAAGTAAACTCTCAATGTGCGATGATGCCATGCCGGCTATATATATTATTCTCTTTCTAAAATACCGTATCTACATTAAAATATTCATTATATAAGTTCGTGGAAGGTGAGTCTATTTGGTTTGGAAGGTGAGTGTATTTGGTTTGGAGCTAAACAGCAAATTAAGTATGTACTACCTGTGAAGAATTTTGGGCTGATGGTGATATTCAAGTAAGGTTGTTGGTATTCTAAGCTAATTGGGTTGGTCAAACCCAATGATATAAGGAGCCCAACCAACTCGTTTGGTGTAGGATCCAAAATGGTTTGGAATAGGTTTTGCTACCATCTGCTTTTTATGACAAATTTATTTTTGAACCGGGATCGTTTTATGTATGACGGTTTATTAAATCAGACAACGTCGTTTGAGGGAAGTTATTACTCATTAGACCTAGATCTAGGTTTTCATAACATACAAATATCGAGTTAGCTAAGTTATTGTTAGCTAGTTGTCTCGATCTTGCTTAAAGACCACACAAACTATGTTTCTTGACTCTTCTCGGACTAAACCTACAACTGACGGTCATCAGTCTTCTTGTTCTTTACCCCTCTCTACTTCATTTCCTTTGCAGATCATAGTTATGTGGTTAAGATCCAAAGAAACTCGCACTTCCAAGAGTGTTGGAAGAGTTGATTCCTGCCGCTCTTCAAGAGACAATTGTTTGTTAAATCGAAACCTCGAACACGATGTTTTCAGGATAGTTGTTTGAGATAGACATGGGTCCGGTTTATGTTCGCCGATTTAGTCAAACCGGCGGTTTAGGTTCGCCGGTTTAACCAAACCGTAGGTTCACGGTTTCGGCCAAACATAAACCGGCGGTCTAAACCAGCGGTTTAGCCGCCGGTTTAGACTATTCTATTTTTAAAAAAAATTTTTTTGCCAAACCGTTAGTTTAACCGGCGGTTTGGAAAAAAAAAGAGTTGTTGGCTTTTGGCAACGACTCTTTGGCCCACAACGGCTATAAGCCGGTGAGCCCACACTTCCAATGATCTTTGAGCCGTTGGAGTGTTTTTTTATTTATTTTTTTTAAATTTATAATTGTTAACTTTTTTATAAAAAAAATACCCACAATTCCTATAAATACCCTACCATTCTTCCATTTATATCACACCAACATTATCATCTCTCTACTACTACTATCAATCTCAATCTCGACCTCGTATTCTCGATTACTCAATCAATTGAAATGGCAAATCCGAGTTACCCAAACGACTACGACTTCACTCCCGCTTTCTTTCCTAGCATCCAAGAAAGCGAGACTCAAATGCCGGATACAGAAATGCCACAAGCGCAACAACAAGGCAAGGTGAAGGGGCTTTCCGACAAGTCCCTCCACCCAAAATGCTTACATCCGACATTTTCACAAAACATTACAAGAAGGGTCCGATGGTGGAAGGTTATTGACAAGTCACTTGCAACTATTGTCCGAAGGTGTACAAGTGGAGGGCGAAGTGCGGATACGGGACTTTGCAAACCCACATGCAAAAGATCCATCCCGAAAAGCTCGAAATATTACGGGGACAATCTCATTGTTCCACGGATTTGCATCCTCTTCCTCTCAATCTTCTTTATTTGTGTATAATCATGTTGTTGAAAGTTTAGGATTAACCAACTTAATCGCTTCTCAAGCTTTTCCATTTTCTTATGCGGAATATGAAAGTGTAAGAGAATATAACACTACTTATCTTCAACCCTCTTTTAAACCAACTTCTCGTAAGCAAATTTTCAAATTAGTTTCTAAATCTTAGGAACAAAAGAAACATAAAATTCTTACGATTTTACAATCATTTTCGCAACAAGTTTCAATTTGTAGTGATATTTGGAGTACTTTATCACAAAAACATTTTTACATGGGCATTACTTTACATTTCATTGATAATTATATGTTTTTGCATAAATTTGTTATTGCTTTTTGCCATTTTAATGAAAGACATACTGCCACCAACATTGCAAATTTAATAAAAAATGGTTTTACAAGAATTTAATTTACAAAATCGAGTTTTTTCGTACTCTTTTGATAATGCATCCGCTAACACCGCCGCCGTAAACGAGTTGGAGGGGAATGCGGGACAACTTATAAAAACTTCTTTTACTCATCAAAGATGTGCATGTCATATTTTAAACTTATGTGTTCAAGATGGTCTTAAAGTTTTAAGTGCTACCTTAACGCCTATCACCAACGTAATTGAACATATTTGACATTCATCCGACTTTAGAAAAAATGCAGATCAACATGTTTAGAAAATAATGTTCATCCTATTGCTTTTTCAAAAGATATTGAAACTCGTTGGAACTCAACCTACAAACTTTTTAGTCAAGCTATTCGTTACAAAGAAATTTTACAATCTTTTTCCGTACAATTCATTCATTGGTCAATTTTAGATGATGAATCTATTTGGCAAACTTGTTTTGATAGTTGTAACATTTTAAAGGTTTTTAGTGATTCAACTAATATGATGAGTTATGTTTACACTCCCACTTTTTGTAGTTTTTTAGAAATAGCGGTAAATGTTGCCGAGGCTTTACAAACCGGTTTTACTTATCCATTAATTGTTGAGGCTATAACCGATATGAAATTAAAATGGCTTAAATATTATACCGATATTCCCTTAGTTTATCTTATTTCCGCCGTTTTTTATCCTAGAATTAAAATTGATGGTGTTACCGAATTGTTAAATGTCTATTATGAATGTTTAGGTTTAACTTCTTCTATGAACGTTAATGCTATTATTCTTGATATTCGTCTTCAAATTAGTAAATTACTTTCTTCATTTGAATCAAGTGCAAGTGGTTCCGCCGAAGCGACTCCACCTTCTTCTTCTTCTTCTTCTTCTTCTTCTTCTTCTTCTTCTTCTTCTTCTTCATCTTCTATTCTTTCAAAAGCTAAACAAATTTTAGCTAAAAGAACAAAAACACCGAGGCATTCATCCTCAAGTGCGGAATTTCAAGATTATCCAACAACTTGCTTTAATTTTGATAGTGAAACTTTTGATATTTTGGATTGGTGGAAGAAGTTAGCCCCAAAGTACCCAACATTGACCAAGATTGTGCAACAACTAATGGTTGTGCCCACATCAACGGTGGCCGTGGAGCAAGCTTTTAGTCAAGGATGAAACATGCCAAGCTACAAGAGAAGTCAACTGAAGCCCGAGAAATTGGAGGCACAAGTATGCGTTCAAGATTGGATAAGGGTGGAGAAGCGGAAGCAACGAAATGCACCGGTTTATGACTCAAGATCGGATTCTCCGATAATCCGAGCACCACTTCCGAGTCCGAGGTGGAAAGGTAAAAGGGTAATGAAAACAACTCAGAAGTCCGAAAAAAAGGTAAGCAAAGGTAAGAGAACTGCGTAGGCTATGATTTCTCTTAAACCACGAGATGATATGTAGGCAACCGGAAAACCGGTTCAAGCCCTTCTTTCTTTCTTTTTTCAATTAGTAATTTAAATTTTAACAAAAGTGAGAGAAAACTCGGTTTTTTTTAATAAATAAAATTACTAACTCAAAAAAAACGAGTTTGGTCTCTTTTTTTAGTTAGTAATTTAATTTATTTTTAAAAAACCGAGTTTGCTTTCGTTTTTTTAGTTAGTAATTGTATTTACTTAGTAATTTTAAGAAAAGGCTAATGTAATAAAAAACATTTCAATGTACAAAAAAACTACTAATGTAAAATAAATTTATTTACTTAGTAATTTTTTTAATTAGTGATTTAATTCATCTAAAAAAACGAGTTTGCTCTCGTTTTTTTAAGTTATTAATTTCATTTACTTAGTAATTTTATTAAAATGCTAATGTAATAAAAAAAAAATTCCAATGTACAAAAATTTACTAATGTAAAATATTTAAAAATGCAAACTCGGTAAAATTTTATTAAATAAAATCAAGTTTTAATTATAAACTTTTTTTTAAAAACAATTATGTGCCAAACCGCTGGTTTAGGTTTAACCTAAACCGGCGGTTTGGATAATACGGTTTAGGTGCCAGTTCCGAAATCTAAACCTCCGTTTTAGGTTCGGACCCATGTCTAGTTTGAGAATCTTAGTGGTGTTGTGACAAAAGACATACTGATAAAACTCTACACTTAGTATTTCTTCTCTATAATACTACAAGTATTGATCTTTCTCTTACCTCTTTCCCTGCAAATGGGAGACATTGCTAAAATCAAGTCGTTCGATGGCAAAACTGAGTTTTCCATGTGGAAAGTCAAGATGAAGGCCATCCTCAAAGAAACTATTGTGACTTACTCTACCGAGACCAAGGAGGAGGAGAAGGTGTAGTCAGATCAAATAGCTCACTCTGAAATAATTATACACCTCACAAACGAGGTATGACGCAAGTCCTAAACCAGGTTACAACTAAAACTCTGTGGGATACACTTGAAACTTTTTTTGGTTAATAGAATGCCTAGTCATATAAGCCTTCCCTATCATCTATTTCATTTTTAAATGTTTACTTATTTAATCTTGAATGATAATCTTGATTCCTTTTTATGCATGGCATTTGATCTAGAATGTTGTGAGGATAAGATACATAACCCGCATTAGGCTGTTATTAAATTAAACTTTTTACCTTCTTAGTTCAGGGACATACTCATGTAGGGTGTGCATACGGTCCGGACCGGAAATATTCGGTCTGGACCGATCCGTTTTCGGGTTGGACCGGTTTGTATATAAATTGTGCAATTTTGAATATTGCGGACCAGACCGGACCGGACCGGTTTGTACCTAAATTGTGCAATTTTGGTGAGGTTTTCCGGTCCAAAACTGGACCCGGATCGTACCGAACTGGACTGTATAAAACCGTAACCCGGATCACTAATTACTTTATGGAGGGTTAGGCAGCTGCCCCATCCTGTCCCACCCTAAGGCCGCCACTGGTTCTTTCCATGGTGGGACTTGAAGATGATGTGGTTGTCTTATCCTTCAATGTCTTGGTCCTTGATCTAGTGAGTGGTCTTTTAGGTGGTGTTGGGATGGTCCCTCATCACTTTTGTATATATTTTGGCCGAGACTTTCTCTATATATTTTCCCGTTTTTAGACTTCTGGTGCATCATGGATGATCACAAATCATAGACAGTCAAACTCCACCCTCGGAACCCTAGCCACAGTTAGACTTATTTTTCTATGCTGACTATTTTCTTGCTTTGAGTTTTATTATATGCAAAGACTATTTCTTTTATCTGATTCCTCTCATTATTCTATTTATGGCTATGTCTCATCTACAGCCATTTGTTCCTTGATCGAACTATCACGAGCCTCATCAATCAAAAGAGAAAACACTCAGTCTCCAAGATCATTGACTATTGCTTTTCTTGTTATTGCTCCACACGCAGTTTTAAGATCATCTTGAACGCGATGACTAGTGAGCTGAGCATTCTTAGGTGCATTCTCATTCACCACCTTTCCAACTTCAACAATGCGTTTATTGCACCAGCTATGCATCTCCTTAAAATTTCCTCTACTGCTGGAGCTTGTCGACTCTCTATGACCCCGAAATGGCAAACCCTGTGCAAGTAGAAATCTAACAATATTCAAAGTAAAAGTCAAACAAGTACGATATTGAGCACTCCAAGTTTGATAATTTCATATACACCAAAATAGTTAAAACATTACAAAGTAATAATTAATTACCCGACAGAATATGTCAACTCGAAAGTGGTGGTAGTTTGTGGAAACATTTCCAACACGTCTTGCACCAAAGCGACCTTGAACATTATCATCCATGTTGAGAATGCAAATTTTATTGGTATCACAAGATGCATTGACATCTTCTAATAGTGCATCACATCCATCATTCCTCAAGTCTTGAAATTGCTTCTTGCAACTACAAACCAATCTCACAGTTTCTAGAATATCTTGGTCTTTTCTTTGCAAAAACTGTGATAAAATATTTGTCATGCTCAACACTTCCTTCATCAAGTGAGCAATAAAAACAAACTGATAACTCTCCATCTTTTCCACTAAACCACGAGCCAACCCGCGATTTGAATCTGCACCTCCATCTTCGTATATATTTTCAAGCACTTGGATAGTTGAAGACCACAATGACAAAACACGAATAATAGTTGTATAGTGTGAGCTCCAACGAGTAATGCCCGGCTTAGCCAAATAAGATTCTTGATTCAAGCTTCTCCCGGTTGAAATTTCTCCCTTTTCTAGCATCTCCACCATCTTGTCATGTTGAAGTTGTCGGAACTCATATGATGGATCAATAGTGACTGTTTATGTGAACTACTGAATGAATGTCAACAAGTTTATGTTTCTTTTCGAAGTGCTTCGTTTTCACCTTTTATTTACCTTAAAAAAAGTGGCGTTTATAATTGGTTTAGATTTAAAAATTGAACAAAGAGACCTTGCCAACTACAATTAATTAAGGAATGACTACACTTACTAGTGGAGTCTAACCCTAGTAAGAATATAAATTTCCAACAATGAAGAACCACATGCAAAGGTTTCTCTTGGTCTAACCCTAGTAAAGAAGCGGTACCCATGAGCTAGGAGTCTAACCCTAGTAAAGAAGCATCTATTTGTAACAAAATTTTCTCTAGGGATTAAGAGCAGGATCAACCCATTCAGGCTTGGTTAATTAGTTGTTTTAATTAGATTTGTTGAAAAGAACTTGGTTTTGAGAGTAGCGTTTTAATATCGTCTCGATGATTTCTAGCTATCGTATAATGTTCTGGTCTTTGTACCTTTTCTAGCTGAAGAACCACATACAAAGGTTTCTCTTGGTGTTTTTCCGGATTTCTAAGTTCTTAAAAGTTTTCATATACTTGCCGAACCACCAGATTGATAGCTACGTAAGTTCGGAAAAACGCTCTTTGTTTTTCTATGCCAAAGACTATTTTAGATGGTTACCTACATTATTGCTTATTGAAGTTCATGTTATTCACATATGTGATTACTATTTGTTTCATTTTAGTGGGGATACTCGCTTCCTTGGATCACTCATCCTAAATAATATAATCTCACACCTTGTTACCAATTGTTCTATGTTCACGAATTGACTCCCACAAACTTGAGATTACCCATTCCATTCTCTCTTTAGCTTACTTTATCTATTTTTTTTGTTAACCAATACAAATGTGATCCTTGTAACTTCGATACCCGAATATACTACATCCGATCCTGTATCCTTGCAGAGAAGGTTATTGTTAACTATTTGGTTAAAACTTTCACGATAAAAATAAAGCAACCTCTCCAAAATAGGATCACTCTAAAATCACGAGCAAGTTGATCTCTTTAATCAACATCATAATTGAAGTGAAATCCTTCACAAATCTTTTTCTTCTGAACAAGTCTATCTATAATCATTTGAGCATCAATAGCAAAGATAAATGTCAACAAGTCTCTTCTAAAGTTTTTGAAGTCACAAACCATGACACCAATACTTGTAGATGACACCCCCCCCCCCCAACAAATTCTTTATATAACCTATGACATTTAGATGGACCAATTTTTTCTCGTGAACAATAAAGCATGAATTTCAGATGTCCAATGCCCATTTTTCTTCCGGCTTTAACAAATTCACTAGCTAAATTTGACAACATAGGTAGCGTTTGGGAATCAACTGAAGGTAGCTTATGGAAGCTTATTTCAGCTTCAGTTGACACTGTACATATTTACCATATGTTTGGGAGTGGAAGCTGATGGTAGCCGAAGAAGCTTATGAAAGCTTACAGAAGCTTATGAAATGTGATTTACATCATCTCCCCATGACAAGCTTATTGGAGTTGAAGGAGTTGAGAGATTTTTTTGGTTCTTAAAATACCCTTTCACCGTCAAGTGCTTTTTCTTCTCCGCTTTTGTTTTGCTTTTTCCTTCAATTGCTTCGATCGAATGAGTTGGTTAAGTAGGTACTTTACGTATCTTTGTGCATAAAGTAGGTACCTTTTGTTTTCTATTAACAAAGCAGACACCCTAATTTACGTAGAAAAAGATCAAATAGAAAATAATAAATGATATTACCATATAAGTGAATCTTTTCTCTCCTATAATAAATAACTAATTTTCCTAATTAGACAATAAAAAAAATTATGTTGCTACGTCAAACAAGAAAAGAGATACTAACAACTCCAAAAATATCTCTATAATTAATTACGGCCATTTAACAATATTTATCGTTTGTTATTCTATTCTCCATTGCTCAACGTAAAAGAACTCGGATCTTCAGTTCGAGAGCATCAATGAAGGGTTGTTGATGAAGATACGTCCTACATAACACAACAAAATTATGTAGTAAATGTGTATTCCTTGTGGATCCGTTATGAATACATATTTTTTGTGCCTTTTTACATAATTGTTATAATTATGTAGTAAACGTGTATTCCTTGTGGATGACATACCTCGGAGTGTAGAATATGTATGCCCAATGCATTTTATGTAGCTGATATTTGTGTTTTATGTATTAACATTGTGTAATTGAAATTGTGTACGGACATTGTGTAATTGAAATTATGTATTAAAATTGTGTATTAAATATTGTGTATCATCAAAAGAATACACGAAGTTTGATTGGTCCAAATGTCCAGAGTTCGAACCCTACCTTTGACACAATCTTTTACTTAATACGCCTTACAAAAGGTGCCTTATTTCACCAATCTTCTCATACCAAATTGGGTTAGGTTTTTCCCAAGTTTAGATAGATTTTCAAGCTATTGATTCTCAATTCAAAGATCAATTCATGTTTCTAAAGCCTATATGAATTAATTCATCCTGATGCGCTGGATTTGAATTCTTCATTCTTTCTTGCTTGTTTTTATGTACTGGTTCTACGTGTTCTCATGAATTGTCTCCGTTGAAAGTCGTTAAAATTTGGATTGTTAAACTCGTTTTAAAGCCCTTTAAAATTTTGTAGTTTCCAATTCTAATTTTTGTTCTAGATCGAATAGTTTTTTCATTATTTCAAGGAGAAAAGAGAAGCATTCCCCCACTTTAACTCTAAGTAGAAAGAGCCACGGTTTAAAAAACACCCTTCTCCTAAAAACGAGAGCTTGAAATGATGAATCCTCAACAGTTGAGTTTGGGGAAAAGAGAAGCTTTCATAAGCTTCAATCAAAGAATGATGTAATCAGAGTATGCTGATATAATGCAGAAGTTGCAATTTGAAGACTGTTGACATAGGGCAAAAGATTAATGTTGCTTCACAGATGTATGTGAGGGTTGAGTTTGAAAATAGTGTGCTTAATGATCAAATGATGGAGTTGACTGACAGGTTGAGGTATTTGAATTCGATGCTTTAGATTGTGGAGGAAGTCAGTGGTCGGCTTTCCTTGCTAATTCTATATTTAAATATGAAGAAGCATTCAACTTAATTGCAGCCTTGAGAGGCTTAAGCAAGAAGTTGCAATGAAGATATAAGTATATTTAGAAATTAATAATAATAGAATAGTGTGATTCAATTTGGATAAATTAGGTGAATCGGATAGTTAACTCCCTACAAAACAAGAATGTTGTTTAGGAAGTTAGATATATTACAAACCATAATTACCAATTAATTTGTTCCCATATATAAGATGTCTAATTTGTTACATATAAAATAAAATTGCCTAATTTATATTTTTACAGGTAATAAGAATTCACTTACCTATTTAACCATAACTTGATCTTATAACTCGACGGGAGCCAAATCTCATCAATATTTGTAGAAATCTCGGGTGAGATTTTGGTCCTCAGGGCCGAGATTCCTTCTATGGAACTCTTTCCTTGTCCTATCCACCTTCTATGTGTGTTGGATCATCTTGGCCCTTGCATGGTCCTTCCATAGTAGTCAACAATATCACTAAAGAAGACCTAAATGTGAGTAAGGTCTCTTTGAGTGTACATGTTGCTAATAAGCTAGCAACTTCATCATGAATGGCCTTTGCTCTTGCTGTAGTGATAGTTCCTTCCATGGTGGGACTTGAAAATAATGTGGTTGTCTTATCCTTCAATGCCTTGGTCCTTGATCTAGTGAGTGGTCTTTAAGGTGGTGTTGAGATGGTCCCTCATCACTTTTGTATATATTTTGGCCGAGACTTTCTCTATATGGTTTCCCGTTTTTAGACTTCTGGTGCATCACGGATGATCACAAATCATACACAGTCAAACTCCACCCTCGGAACCCTAGTCACAGTTAGACTTATTTTACTATGTTGGCTATTTTCTTGCTTTGAGTTTTATTATACGCAAAGACTATTTCTTTTATCTGATTTCTCTCATCATTCTATTTCTGGCTATGTCTCTTTCGATCTAAGGGGTTTGTTGAACCCTATGATGGATTGATAGTGATTGTTTATGTGAACTACTGAATGAATGTTAACAATTTTATGTTTCTTTTCGAAGTGCTTCGTTTTCACCTTTTATTTACCTTCAAAAAAAGTGGCGTTTATAATTGGTTTAGATTTAACAATTGAACAAAAGAGGCCTTTCCAACTACTATTACTTAAGGAATGGCTACACTTACTGGTGGAGTCTAACCCTAGTAAGAATATAAATTTCCAACAATGAAGAACCACATGCAAAGGTTTCTCTCGGTCTAACCCTACTAAAGAAGCGGTACCCATGAGCTAGGAGTCTAACCCTAGTAAAGAAGCATCTATTTGTAACCACATTTTCTCTAGGGATTAAAAGCAGGATCAACCCATTCAGGCTTGGTTAATTAGTTGTTTTTATTAGATTTATGTAACAGAACTTGATTTTAAGAGTAGCGCTTTATCACCGTCTCGATGATTTCTAACTATCGTAGAATGTTCTTACCTTTTCTAGCTGAAGAACCGCATACAAAGGTTTCTCCTGGTCTTTTCCGGATTTCTAAGTTCTTAAAAGTTTTCATATACTTGCCGAACCACCAGATTGATGGCTACGTAAGTTCGGAAGAACGCTCTTTGTTTTTCTATGCCAAAGACTATTTTAGATGGTTACCTACATTATTGCTTATTGAAGTTCATGTTATTTACATACGTGATTACTGTTGTTTCATTTTAGCGGGGATACTCGCTTCCTTGGATCACTCATCCTAAAGATATAATCTCACACCTTGTTACCAATTGTTCTATGTTCACGAATTGAATCCTACAAACTTGATTTTACCCATTCCATTCTCTCTTTAGCTTACTTTATCTATTTTTTTTCGTTAACCAATAAAAATGTGATCCTTGTAAATTTGATACCCGAATATACTACATCCGATCTCGTATCCTTGCGGAGAAGGTTATTGTTAACTATTTGGTTAAAACTTTCACGATAAAAATAAAACAATCTCTTCAAAATAGGATCACTCTAAAAACACGAGCAAGTTGATCTCTTTCATCAACATCATAATTGATGTAAAATCCTTCACAAATTTTTTTCTTCTGAACAAATCTATCTATAATCATTTGAGCATCAGGACGAAAGATAGATGTCAACAAGTCTCTTCTAAAGTTTTTGAAGTCATAAACCATGACACCAATACTTGCATAGGACCCCCCCCCCTCTTTATATAACCTATGATATTTAGATGAAATAATGTTTTCTTGTGAATAATAAAGCATGAATTTCAGATGTCCAATGCCCATATTTCTTCCGGTCTTAACAAATTCACGAGCTAAATTTGACAACATAGGTAGCATTTGGGAAGCAATTGAAGGTAGCTTATGGAAGCTTATTTCAACTTCAGTTGACACTGTACATATCTACCATACGTTTGGGAGTGAAAGCTGATGGTAGCTGAAGAAGCTTATGAAAGCTTACAGAAGCTTATGGAATGGTGATTTTCATCATCTACCCATGACAAACTTATGGGAGCTGAAGGAGTTGAGAGATTTTTTGACTCTCAAATTACCCTTTCACCGTCAAGAGATTTTTCTTCTCCACTTTTGTTTTCCTTTTTCCTTCAATTGCTTCAATGATAGAAAATTGGGGCGATCTAGATCGAGGAGAAACTTCAACTACTTCTTCTTGATCGTTCATGTTGGATCAAACTATGAATTTGGGGTGGCGGAAGCGTTTAGTTGATCCTTCAAAAGGATCCTCGAATGTGGAGGCTTGGATCAAAGACTAGATCCAAACAAGAACTTTAAGAGGGCGGGAGAAGAAGGTGATGTCTAAACTAAGTAAGAGGGTTTTCCTTCTCAATATACTTAGTATTCAACTTAGACATGATTTTACAAATGAGTCAAGCCATCCTTATATAGTGGATGGAGGCCATACAAAGAGTCCAAATATAAATGACGGAATTAAAAGTCGGAATTAAGTTCCGAAAATGAAAAACCTAAAATATGAAAGGTCGGAATTTCATTCACGGAATTAAGTTCCGAAATTAAAGTTCCGAATATAAAAGGCCTATTATTAAATAGCCGCATAATAATAAATGTCTTCAAAATGTGCGGGTCCTTCTAGCCGGAAACACGGATGGCATCGCCAGGGGCATATCATTCTCCTCCTCTTAAATGTGAAACGTCCTCGTTTCACCTTCAAAAAAAGAAAGGAGTCACTTGAGGAACAAGACCCTTGAAAATCAACACCAAATGCACATTGTCGGGCGGCTTGGACTTGTAGTCCTTCATCATTGTGGCTTTGCGGCGTTTGTAGAATATGTAATCCCTCAAGGTGGCGGTGCTGTGGAGTTTGTCTATCATGCCGTCAAAAACCGTGATGGGGAACGTTGAGGCCATGCTGAAAAGATAGAACGGCAAGGCGGGAGGGAAGTGAGTGGGCATAGTAAAGACAAACCTTGACTTGGCCGGCTCAAATTGGTTTTCCATCAACGAAATGGTTCCGTTGTTGGGGTTGACTTCTTTTTCACTCTAAAAAATGGCCTCGTCTTTGTCATCTTCAAAGAACTTTTCATGTAACGGATTGACCAAATGAATTGGAATAACCGGGACACAAGTTTGAATGACGACGTATTCCTCGGCTTCAACTTTGTCACACAACGGTTTGACCACCAACTCACACCCTGGTTGTGAAACCGCTTGAGGTTCCTCTTGTTGCGTGGACGTCGTGTGGGCAAGAAGTTGTGCCCTCAAAATCTGAATCTCACGCTTTAGAGCGTCATTTGTTTCCTTGAGCACAACATAGTCATCTTTGGGGGCAATGTCATCAACTTGAGCACGTCGTTGGGGAACAAAGTTGACAATGTGTTCATGATTAGCACGCCGTCTTGGGGCGATATAGTTATCCTCCAAATAAGCTTGTCGGTGTGGATACCGTTGGTGCCCGTCAATGGTATAAGTCGGTCTCGGTGGGGCCGGAGGATTTGGAGGAGGCAACCACTTCTCATCCTCAAAGTATTCTCTCCGTTGGTACCTCCGGGTGGTTTGCTTGGCCTTCGGTGGATATGGAGGAGGTAACCATTCATCTTCCTCATCATAAGAATCATAATCATCATAGAACATGATGAATGATGAAGAAACAATTGAAGATCTTCGAAGAACGCCGAAGAACACTTGAAGATCTTCAAAGAACGCTTGAAGAAGGATGAAGATCTTCGAAGAACACTTGAAGAAGGATGAAGATCTTCGAAGAACACTGAAGAGAAAAATTTTTTTGATGATGAACAATCAAAAACATAAGTAAAGAACTTGACCACGATCCCGAGCTTTGATACCAACGATAGAAAATTGGGGCGATCTAGATCGAAGAGAAACTTCAACTACTTCTTCTTGATCGTTCGTGTTGGATCAAACTATGAATTTGGGGTGGCGGAAGCGTTTAGTTGATCCTTCAAAAGGATCCTCGAATGTGGAGGCTTGGATCAAAGACTAGATCCAAGCAAGAACTTTAAGAGGGTGGGAGAAGAAGGTGATGCCTAAACTAAGTAAGAGGGTTTTCCTTCTCAATACTTAGTATTCAACTTAGACATGATTTTACAAATGAGCCAAGTCATCCTTATATAGTGGATGTAGGTCATACAAAGAGTCCAAATATAAATGACGGAATTAAAAGTCGGAATTAAGTTCCGAATATGAAAAGCCTAAAATATGAAAGGTCGGAATTTAATTCACGGAATTAAGTTCCGGAATTAAAGTTCCGAATATAAAAGGTCTATTATTAAGTAGCCGCATAATAATAAATGTCTTCAAAATGTGCGGGTCCTTCTAGCCGGAAACACGGATGACATCGCCATCCGGGGGCGTATCATTCAATCTTTCAGTGTTTTTTCTTGTTTGTCCACATCGAATGGGTTGCCCTATGAGTTCCTGATACCAAATTGGGTTAGTTTTTCCCAAGTTTAGACAATTTTTCAAGCTTTTGAGTCTCAAATCGACGATCAATTCATGTTTCTAGAGCCTATATGAATTACTTCATCTTGATGCGCCGGATTTGAATTCTTCATTCTTTCTTGCTTGTTTTTATGTACTAGTTCTACGTGTTCTCATGAATTGTCTCAATTCAAAGTCGTTGAATTTGGATTGTTAAACTCGTTTTAAAGCCCTTTAAAATTTGTAGTTTCCAGTTCTAATTTTTGTTCTAGATCGTTTAGTTTTTTTCATTATTTCAAGGAGAAAAGAGAAGCATTCCCCCACTTCAACTCAAAGTAGAAAGAGCCACGGTTTAAAAAACACCCTTCTCCTAAAAACGAAAGCTTGAAATAATGAATTCTCAATAGTTGAGTTTGGGAAAAGAGAAGCTTTCATAAGCTTCAATCAAAGAATGATGTAATAAGAGAATGCTAATATAATGCAGAAGTTGCAATCCAAGACTGCTGATATAGGAAAAAAGATTAATGTTGCTTCACAAATGTATGTGAGGGTTGAGTTTGAAAATAGTGTGCTTAGGTTCAAATGATGGAGTTGACTGACATGTTGAGATATTTTGAATTCGATGCTCAAGCTCTCCTTGCTAATTCCATATCTAAAGATGAAGAAGCATTCAGCTTGCAGCCTTGAGAGGCTTAAGCAAGAACTTGCAATAATGAAGATTTAAGTATATATTTAGAAATTAATAATAACATAATAGTGTGATTCAATTTGTGTAGCCCTACTAGTGGGAGGGTCGATACCCATAAACTACCATTTTTAAAAAATTAGGTAGATTGAGTAAATTGAAATTGGATAAATTAAGTAAATCGGATAGTTAACTCCCTACAAAACAAGAATGTTGTTTAGAAAGTTACATATATTACAAACCATAATCACCAATTAATTTGTTCCTCAAATATAAGATGTCTAATTTGTTAAATATAAAATAAAATTGCCTAATTGATATTTTTACAGGTAATAAGAATTCACTTACCTATTTAACCATAATTTAAAAAGGTCTAAAGTATAGGGATACCATTCAAAATTCCCCTTATTATTAATAACCATGTTTGAATGTTTAGATAATTTATTAGATAAATAACCTTTTTTTTTCCTTAAAATATTAACTTATATACACGATGAAAGAGTTTATTTTAATGTGGTTGTTACATATGATGAAACTTGTATTAGTTAAAAATGAAGATTTCAAAGCATCGCTTCGATTTAATTTAATATCCTATATAAGTTTCATATTGTCACGCTAAACGACTTGGTAAAATATCGGCATTTGGTCTTTGAAGAAACCCTCTGTGATTGGGCTCTCTCTGTGTAATCTCTTTTTCTGCGTATGTTTTTCTTACTTATCCGTAATTGATGCATATTGTCAAATCGTGTTTTAGTGGGAAACAATAAAAAAATGACAACAAGATTAACTAAATTGATGCATATATCAATGAAATCTTTTTATTACAACTAATGACGGCTACAAACCCTAGCTTCTTTATAAACCTTCCCGGGCCTACAAAAGTATCCTTTGCTAGGGGCACAATGTACATCCTTTGAGCATACACATAACCCTTCAAGAGCACACCCATCTCTATAACTACTAACTTCTCCCTGCAATCCTAGAACTTCATTCGTCCACTCGCTCGAGAACAATCCCATAGGATCATACCTCTTCATCACCTTGACGAAGTACTTTACTTTCGAGTACTTGTCTACGACTTCATTGAACGCTAAGTTTCGATTCTTACCCCAATGTGCCAATCCTCCGTACTTAAACAACCCCATTTGTTCCACTTCTTCGAGTATGTCCTCATAGATCCTTGGTGTCAAAGGGTCCTTGCTCCTATAGTATGTCATGTCAAAATCTACACTGTCCTCCTGCTTTCCAAGATACGCGGTTGAGGCTTTAACGTACCTCATCAAGATCCCGTCATAGAGTTCTAGGCCGCAAAGGGACTCGGGATAGAGGGAGACTAGGGTTTGGAGGTCCTTAATGAAGGATTTGACCTTTGGTAGGGCAATGGTGAAAGTAGTTTGATGATAAAACAAGCCCTTACTGCGTGGATCCCATGCACATGCGGTATCCGGTGCATTTACGTCGGCAAGGCAACCTCCCGATGATTGGAGCTTGTTTTGGTATCCAACAACCGGATATTCGGTAAAATTTAGGCCTATTATGGAACACCAAGAAAGCAATGTACGTTTGGTTAGAAGGGTGAAATGGAAATGAAATGGAAACGGTACGTTATGTTACTTTCATGTGTTAGAAGACATGTATTAGTTCATTTTAGTCGCTAAACAAATATGATATTCGATTGATTCAGTAATATTCCATTTTCGGAAATGATTCTTGCCGATACTAAATGGGCATTTAATATTTTTTCAACTCCGAAACAAGTTAGAGAGAAAGAGACCATTGTTCGTGAGGCCGAACGCCGTGGTTATCATTGTCGTCGCGAATTGCTTCCCATCAATGCACTTTCCACTTGCATTACCCTTAAGTTCTTGGATCTCTTCTGCATTAAGATAAGAACCTAATTAAGCACCATATGTATGATAAATATAAACCATCAATTTTAATTACGATTATGTAACCTGATTTTCTCAAGGCCGCTAGGGTGGTTGTAGGTGTAGCCCTGAATCCAATGAAATCATAAAGACCGTCTCCGGAGACATTGGAAGGGACGCGATCATCTATCCTATACACAGCTCGCCGCTGGCTCGGGTACCAAGTTATGTCTGCAAACTCATGTAGGTAGCCAAACTCTACTGCTCGATCAGCCAGGTCATCATCCTTCATAGTCTTGTATGATATTGCTCGTTTGAATAAGGGTTGCAGTTGCAATGTCACCTTCATTGGAATTTTTAATGAATCATCCAATGAAGAAAAAATTTGGATGGTTTTCTGTACATTTTATTTTTTTCCGGTTTATGTCTAAGCATTTTTTAGTTTTCGAATGATGTTTATGTGTTTTAGGTTTTTTTTTGGATTATACCCTCTACGGTTTATAAATTAACATTTTGACATGTAAACTTGCATATTGGTCTTTCGGCTTTATAAACTAAATGGGTTTATAGTTTATTTTCAGGTTTATTTTTCAACGGGTTTATATAAATAAACCATATAAGATTGTCTATTTTGGGGTTTATTTTAGTTCAAAAGACACTTAGTCCCCTAAAAACTTCGAAGAATAGCGTTGAATACCCAGGATGAATAAAGAATATTGGAATGGAAAAGCACAAGCCCAAAATCGGGTTTTAACCAAAAAAAAGTCATTCAAGCAAAAATAGCATTGGTACGAGTAATTTAATTTCTAGTAGTTTATAAACTCAAATAAACTCGTACAGAGTTAAATCCATCTCAAAAGATAAACATCCACTAAAATTAAACAAGTTTATAAAATAAATGAAACACAAATAAACTGTAAAGAGACATTCGTAACAATTATCTTTTTTCTTATCTTAGAATGTTAACTTAGGGTATCATTCAAGTAAGGCCCATTATTGCGGTACGGCCGTGCGGCCGTACCGCAGGGCGACACGTGTCCCAAAAAAAAAAAAAAAAAAAAAAAAAAATTTTTTTTTTTTTTTTTTTTTCGGGACACGTGTCGCCCTGCGGTACGGCCGTACGGCCGTACCGCAAGAAGAGGGCCGTACCTGAATACTAACCTGTTAACTTATTAAGTACGAAATAAAAATATAATCCGCAAAATTTTCCAAAAACTGAAACCATTAATCCGAAAAAATCAAAATTACAAGCCATCTAAAATTTCCGATGAATCTTACCTGTGAAATAACGCCAAGAACTCCAAGTGAAACCTTAGCTGCATTAAGATCTTCATGAGTTCCATTCAATGTCATAACTCTAACATAACCATCTCTTTCCATTCCCGGAGTAACGAGTCGGAGCCCAACAACATACTCATGCACCGCGCCACCTTTGTCCCATAACGAGCTTCCGTGAGCTCCGGTGCTCAACAAGCCGCCTATTGTCAGCCCCCACCAATAGGGTACATAAGGCAAAGCCAGCCCAGCTTTGGCAGCCTCTTTGATAAGTTGCTCGAGGGTAACTCCACTCTCAACACTCACGGTCTTGGCCACCGCGTCAATCTCGACTACGTTGCTCAAGTGTTTGGTACTGATGAGGAGGCCGTGATCACCGCCAGGACAAATAAGCTTAGGGATGCTATGAGAATAGCGTGTAATGACTTTCATTTTCCTTTTGTGCTTAGTTGCCGTAGCAACTAGCTCCATGAGGTCGGTCTCTGAGGTTGGATACGAGACCTCGGCTGCCTTGCAAATGGTCCGGTCAGGGAAGATGCCGATGGAGTTTGTGACGGTGCAGTCGTGGGAGCCGGTTAGGCACTTGACGGGATCTTCCGGTGGGCTAGAGATGGATATATGAATTAGGAGAAAGAGTTGGGTAGTCAAGACAAGAATGGCCCTGAAAATGTTCATTTTGTTTTTGCAAGAGTATAAAGCCAGCAGATGTGTTATATACGTGTAGTGTATGCATATGTAAATGTCTGTATATGTTAACCCTTGAGTTTTATCAAGTTAAAATAAGATGGAAGACGCCCAAGTCAAATTTGATTATTAGGTTTTGCGCGTTGAACGGGAAACCGCTGGATCAAATTAGGGCATATTAAATTGCTATTTTTTGTAATTATAAAAGATGAACCAAAATTAGGAGAAGTAATAAATGATTTAAAATTCAGATTACGGGTACAAGTTGTTGATTATTATTGAACTTTACGGGACTGAAAAAAAAAAATAACAAGGGCCCAACCGGGTTCGAACCGGTGACCATTTGATCTGCAGTCAAATGCTCTACCACTGAGCTATGGACCCTTTTGTTTATTTATATTGTACTGTTTCATCAGAATACAGGCTACATAGAAAAGATGCAATGTTATATGATTAGAACGAACAACTTTATTTTTTTTTTTTGACAATTTTGGTAACTAAGCCTTTTTATAAACTAGAGTAGTAATTAGGCTTTTTAATATTTCAATTAAGTAAATATACCCCAACCTTTTATATTTATTCTCAAACTCTACACACTCTTCTCTCAAGGGGACATTTACAAAACACAAAACTAACAGAAAAATTAAGTGTGGGAATCCGAATCAAAATTAAAAAAAATTGTAAAAAAAATCAAATCTAAATAAATAAATTAAAAAACAAAATAATATATTTGATGGTGTATTGTCTCACCGTCTACCCAAAGAACTCTCACATGTGTTAATCTATATTTGTTGTATGTTATTCCTCACGTGACTTAAATATCTATCTGAAACATTATTTCATTCACGATAATTTATATGGCCTCAATATTCAATTCGTCAACAATTAAAATCTCAAATTTTAGATTTTCATTTGATCTTATCTTCTTAATAATTTAGCATACGTTTGATCTTTTCAAATGATAAAAGTTTAAATTTTTTAATTATTTTAAATTCAATTTTTAACGTTTTTTAGTTAATTTTTTTTACAAAACAATTACCGTGATAAATATGAAAAGAAAAATCTATCAAATATGTGAAAGTAAATATCAATCCGCTATAATTAGGGTTAGATGAAACCATACATTAATACTTTAACATTATAAAAGAAATTTTCAATCTCATAATATAGCAAAGCTGATATACTTCTCATCTATTTTATACGTGAACTAATTTATTGTTAATGAAATTTGTTCAGTTGAAAGAGAATCTATATATATATATATATATATATATATATATATATATATATATATATATATATATATATATAACAACCATGTGGAAATTACAAAAATTGGATCAAGCAAAAAGTCTACGGTCAAGCACACATCACACACATAAAATCAGCCTAATTTTGAACTTTAAGGTTTTCGAGTAACCTCAATTAACTTGGTACACATCAAAATACTTCGAAGACACTATAGAGAAAAGGAACATTTTTAGATACTTTCAAAACATACAACTATGAGTATGACTCATAATTGAGCGTGGTGTTCGGTGTTGTTCATTGGGAGTCCAAACCCGTAAGCCTAAGAGAAAATGTCATTATCAAAACCAAATTCTTCCACAGTAATAATCCAAATAAGTTAATATAGCTTACCACGACAAAATTATAAATTAAGCAAACTCACAAATTAAGCGAATAACTTATGATTATCAATCAGAAGAATGTTCACTCATTCATATAACGTTTGCAATATTACTATGATTCAAATAGGAAGAAGGGATTGGTACAATTAAGTCTCATACCAAAAAACAAAGTTCACCTATGAAGAAGATGAGTAAATTGTTTGTTGAGAAATCGACGATTAAACCACAGTTAGGTGGTCCATGTATATATATACTAGTATATTATCCGTGCCTTGCACGAGATTTTTTTATAATTATTGTATAAAACGTATATTTATTCATATTGTTAACTTTAACTACAATTATTTAAAATATTATGGTTTTTAATTGATACTATAAATATATAATCGAAAACCCCTACCGAATGCTTGAGTCGAAATTTCACCGTCACATGAACCAATGAGAGTAATTTCCCTTCAGAATACCTTGTCGAAATCTCCTAATTAGAATAAGGTGAGTGAGTCTAAATGAAATCCCTTATTGAAATCATGTAGTAATTTACGCTAGTAATGATTATTTGAATTAATGGATTTCAAGACAAATTAGTAATCTAAATATATTTTAAATCTATTTCAGTAGTTTACATTAGTAATAATTATTTTAATTATTTATTAATTTAATTTTTAAATAAAAATAAACTACTAAAGATAAACAATTCTCACCAATTTTACCTTTGTCATTTCTTTTCATATTCCACCAGTAAAAGTAAAAAATGCAACGTACAAAGGTCAAACATAAGGAGTTTTGTTTTTGATTTGGCATTTAAAATTTTCTAATTAAAAAATTTATTATAAAAAATTTCAAATTTAGAACAATTTTAAATAAAAATAAATTGTAGAAGATCGTATACCTAATTCGATGTAACAAATTGTAAAAGTAAAAAATGTTTTTTGTTTTCTAATAAATTGTTTTGTCTTTTGATTTAAAATTAAAATTGATGAATTAAAAAAATTGGAAAGGTTTGATTGATTTGAAGATTTAGAGATATTAAAAAATAGTTTTTTGAATTTCTATAAAAATGGTAAGATATAAATCAACAATTAATTATAGATACTGACATTTATTTTTTCTATTTCTATTGAAAATAATTAAAATAATACATTTTTAAAAATAAATTTGGGAGTTGCGTAAACTGTGGCGTTGACACGTGGCAAGGAAGGTCTCTTCTTTAATACATACTAGTGTATTACCCGCACTTTGTGCGGGTTGAGTTTATAAATATTTAATACCTAAAAATTTATATGTATATTTTTGTAAAATAAAAAACCGGAGAATGAAATTATAATCATTATTATGATTTTTAATCATTTGTATTTATCTTTTCTAATTAATTATATTTTTAATTTGATTTGTTAAGATATGCTTGTTGGTAAAAAATCCGTAAAAGTTTAAAAACTAATTTTTATAAAAATAGTTGTTTAAATAATTTTTTTTAAAAAAATAGAAATTAATTTCCAATTTATATTAACATTTAGAAATTACTTTTTAAAATAACTAGTTTAGCGCCCGTGCCGTGCACGGGTATTTGAAAATATATTTCTTACAGTTTTTTTTATGAGTAATTTTTTATAGATTTATTTTTCTTATTATATCTTGTTGATTTGATTACGAATGTTTATGTTAAATAGTATACGCATATAAGAAAAATAATAACAACATAGTTGTTGACCCAGTTCGGGGCATACCAAGCCAGGAGTGTCCACTATCTCTATATTATAAAAATCACAATATTAATAATGTCAAAAAATAGTTAAAATTGTGTACATTTAATATAACAGAAATCACGATGATAACCTTTGACGGGAAACCTCGAGCACATGCGCGACAGTCCGATCTTGAAAAAGAGAAGAAGATAAACTTTATATAAGTGTAAGCTCAAGGACGGGTTATGATCGCTTGATACTATTGATTGAAAACGAAATAAAATGAAGAAGAAATTCTAACGTACCTTAAATTATGTTGCGAAAAACTTCGTCAAATACAACATTAGTTGTAGTATCTTGAACCTTGCCCTTAGGGTCACATATCATAATCCTTAATTCATCCCTGCTCGTCACTCTTGAGATAGTGACATATAATTGGCCGTGACTGAAGACCGGTCTAGGCAAATATATTCCAACATGTGCAAGGGACTGACCTTGACTTTTATTTATAGTCATAGCAAAACATACCATAACTGGGAACTGTCTCCTTCGAAATTTAACAGGAATTTTCAAGTCTGTGGGTGTAAGAATTGTTCGCGGAATGAAGACCTAATGACCTATGTTGTTCCCACATATTATTTCTGCCTCGATGATTTGTTTTCCATGTCTCCTAACTATCAGTCTGGTTCCGTTACACAACCCTGCAGACTGATCAATGTTTCTCATCAACATAATTGGAAATCCAACTTTCAGTCTCAAGACATGGTTTGGAAACCCAGAACACTTGATGCAGTTCAAGAACTCGCTCGAGTAGAAACCATCATCAAGAGAACCTTCGCTTGGACATATACTATCCGAACTCAAGTACTCTGTCACGTCTCCAGGTATCAATGATAGAATATAGTCATTAACCTTCTCAACAATCTCATTGATAGGGGCGAGAATAGCTCTTTCTTGAAAGTAGCTCGGTGGATCCTGAATATTGTAACTCAAAGGATATACATGGTCAACAATAGTTACAATCGGGTCACCTGTAGATGCAAGTAGGAGATCTTCGGGGATGGTAATCTGAGCTTCTCCATTAACACTTTCACCTTCCGTGCCATCTCCAATGCCCAATATCCAATCTGAAAACTCCTTAGCCTTTCGAGCTTCTAATTCAGTAACTCCACGTATAACCCTCATGTTTTGAGTTAATTTAAGCACCGTGCAGTGATCCCACAACTATGACGCATTGGTTGCAGCAAAGACAATATAATGTCTACTTCCATGACTTACAACAGGCAATATTTGTCTAAAATCACCACAAAAAACGACAACGTTGCCACCAAACGGGAGAAGTGAACAGTTTGGATTATAAGATCGCATGACGTCCCTTAAACTTCTATCGAGCGCTTCAAAACAACATTTGTTAACCATGGGTGCTTCATCCCATATCATCAGCTTTGTCTTTGACACTAACTCAGCCAGATCCGTACCTAAACATATAAGATTAAAACATTAATATATTGTTCAGTGTAATATGAACAATATATTAAAAAAGAAGTTTGAATAATTGAATAATAAGGTTTATACCTACACGAATGTTGCATGTTGAACTTTCGTCAACATTTATTGGGATGTCAAACCTCGAATGAGTGGTTCTACCGCTTGGAAGCAAGAGAGCTGCATTACCACTCGAAGCAACTGTTAGAACGATCTCACATTTACTCCTCAAACCAGCCGAAAGGGATCTCCATATAAAAGTCTTTCCTGTTCCACCGTATCCATAAAGAAACCCCCCCTCCTATCAGCGGACACAACACACATAATCTGATCATACACTCCCCTCTGCTCGTCGGTGAAACTGGAAACCAATATGTCATGGTCCAAAGATAACTGGGATCGATCATAGTTTAGTTCATCTTGAATTAGTCTATTATGCTGCTTCATAATCAAGGCTTCATCACGATAAGGCATAGACTTATTCGTCTTCAAACTGCCGCCGTTCCTCTGTAAAAGTTTCTCTATCTCAACCAAGGCGTAATTTTGCAGCACGGCATCATCTAATTGCAAATCTACGTACAAATAAACCAAGTTAAACATGTTTACTTACCTAGTACAAAATATACTAAACAAATTGAAAAAATAATGCAAAACTCGAACTAAATTCATATACATGAA
The DNA here is from genome assembly GCA_033239045.1 of Fagopyrum esculentum. Lineage (NCBI taxonomy): Eukaryota > Viridiplantae > Streptophyta > Magnoliopsida > Caryophyllales > Polygonaceae > Fagopyrum > Fagopyrum esculentum. The sequence continues at coordinate 125,258,160 of BSUD01000005.1, forward strand.
AGAAAGCATACCATTATTACGCAACACTCTTCTCTATCGTGCAAGGATATCATCAGATAAGTACTTCCATACTTCAGCCCAAACCAGATGAGGCGACGACATGCTACCTGAGAGATACAACATGACGAATAAATTTCGAAGATAACCAGCAGTTTCCCAAAAACTTGCTTCTTTTATACCGTCAATGTATTCCCGGTCGTCATCCAACAACCCCATAGCATAACATGCTTCCCTAAATGTGGCATATAGTGTACTGTTGATTGTCCGAATTTCCTCGTAGCATGTAGGACCCTTAATATGATTCAGCAAAACCCTCAAGTAGTACCTCTCTCCAGACCCAGGTGCAACGTGGTATATCCTCCCTAGTGTATATTCCGCACCTTGTGCGGGTTTGTTGATAAAATAGCTTATCATATTACATTTTTTTACTATATTATATGTTGTTAACTTTATTAGTTATATGTTATGAGCTCGTATAAATAACGCGTCAAGTGTTACATAGTAACTGAGACCACGTAACCCATGTGTTGATCATTAATAAGTTTTATACTAATAAATATTTTTTTAAATCTAATTTACTATTTAATAAATAATAATTTAAAGAAAAAGAATAATCATATAATTTAAAAATACCATAATCTGATACGAATTAAATTAGTAAAAAAAGATTAATTGGCTTAATTTGTGATTTAGTAAAAAAATTTAATCCGAGAAAAAACATAGGAGCGCCACGTCAGCATTAGTTTCGTATGTTTTAGTAAAATATGCAGAATATAGATGTATATTTAGTATATTGATAAAATAAGAATTACGAATTTAATAGTTCAACGGTCCAGAAATCAGTAGGTTACAAGGACCCACAAATTAGTAAATTACAAGGACCCACAAGAGCACAACGACCCACAAATCATTAGGTCACAACGACCCAAAAATCATTAGGTCAAAACGACCAAAAAATTAGTAGGTCACAATGATTACATACAAATACTAATCCGATATGATTAAGTATTATATTTGATTCTGACCAAAAGGTTCATAAATGTATGAATTTTATAAGCTTCAAACACTCTACATCTATTTATACATGTTTTCGAAGTGTCATCCTTTCCTCATAATCGATGTGGAAGAACAAAAATCATATTTTACAAAATAACTATGGTTTAATTAAAAAAAGATTTATTAGCTTAATTTGTGATTTAGTAAAAAGTTTAATCCGAGAAAAAATGTGGGGGCGCCACGTCAGAATTAATGTCTTTTGTTTTAGTAAAGTATATAGAATATATATGTATAATTAGTATATTGATAAAATAAAAATTACGAATTTAATAGTTCAACGGTCCACAAATTAGTAGGTCACAAACGACCCACAAATCAGTAGGTCACAAACGACCCACAAATCAGTAGGTCACAAACGAACCACAAATCAGTAGGTCACAACGAAAATTAGTAGATCACAATAACCCCCACAAATTAGTAGATCACAACTCATAACGACTCATAAATCAGTAGGTCGCAACGACCCACAAATAAGTAGGTCACAACGATTCAAAAATCAGTAGCTCAGTAGGTCACAAACGACCCATATATCAATAGGTCACAAACGACACACAAATTAATAAGTTACAACAACCCACAAATTAATAGGTCACAAGGACCCACAATTCATTAGATCACAAGGACCGACAAAACATTAGGTCACAAGGACACAAGCATCAATAGGTCACAATGACCCACAAGGTATTAGATTAAAACGACCCACAAATCATTAGGTTAAAATGACATACGAATTAGTAGGTAACAACAATCCACATTTAAATACTAATCCGGTATGAATAAGTATTATACTGACCAAAAGGTCTAGAAATGTATGCTTTGTATAATCTTCAAACCTTATAGGTCTATTTATAAATGTTGTCAAACTATCATATTTCTCTAATAACCGATGTGGGATAACAAAATTTATATTTTACAAAATAATCATAATTTATTAAAAAAGGGATTTATTAGCTTAATTCGTGATTTAATAAAAATTTAAATCCGAAAAAAAACGTGGGGCGCCACGTTAGAATTATTGTCTTTTGTTTTAATAAATTATATTGATGTATATTTAGTATATTGATAAAATAAGAATTACGAATTTAATAGTTCAACGATACACAAATCAGTAGGTCACAAACGACCACAAATCAGTAGGTTACACTGACCCACGAATCAGTAGGTCACAACGACCCACGAATCAGTAGGTCACAACTACCCACAAATCAATAGGCCACAACAACCCACGAATCAATAGGTCACAACGACCCACAAATTCATAGGTCACAACTACCCTCAAATTCATAGGTCACAACTACCCTCAAATTCATAGGTCACAACGATCCAAAAATCAGTGCGTCACAACGACCCACAAATTATTACATCAAATCGACCCACAAATCATTAGGTCAAGACGAACTATAAATCAGTAGGTTACAACGATCCAAAAATCAGTATGTTACAACGACTCAAAAGGTCTAGAAATGTATGATTTGTATAATCTTCAAACCTTGTAGGTCTATTTATACATGTTGTCAAAGTGTCATTCTTCTTTGATAACCGATGTGGGACAACGAAATTCATATTATATAAAATAATTAAGGTTTAGTAAAAAACAAGTTATTGGCTTAATTCGTGATTTAGTAAAAGATTTAATCCGATAAAAATGGGGAGCGCCACATCAGCATTAGTAAAAAAAGGATTTATTAGCTTAATTCGTGATTTAATAAAAAGTTTAATTAGAGAAAAAACGTGAGGTGGCACGTCAAGAATTAGTGTTTTTTGTTTTAGTAAAGTATATAGATGTATATTTATTATATTGATAAAATAAGAATTGCAAATTTAATAGTTCAACGGTCCACAAATTAGTAGGTTACAAACAACCCACAAATTAGTAGATTTTAAGGATCCACAAATTATTAGGTTACAACGACCCACGAATCAGTAGGTCACAACGACCCATGAATCAGTAGGTCACAACAACCCACAAATTAGTAGGTCACAACGACCCACGAATCAATAGGTCACAATGACACACAAATCAGTGGGTCACAATGACACACAAATCAGTGGGTCATAACGACCCACAACATATTGGGTCACAACGACACACAAATCAGTGGGTCATAACGACCCACAACATATTGGGTCACAACAACCCACAACATATTGGGTCTCAACGACCCACAAATTATTGGGTCACAACGACCCACAAATCAGTGGGTCACAACGACCCACAAATCAGTGGGTCACAACGACCCACAAATCAGTGGGTCACAACGACCCACAAATCAGTGGGTCACAACGACCCACAAATCTATAGGTCAAAACGATCCAAAAATCTGTAGGTCAAAACGATCCAAAAATCATTAGATCAAAACGACCCAAAAATCATTAGATCAAAAGGACCTACAAATTAGTAGGTCACAACAATCCACTCCACATACAAATGCTAATCCGGTATAATAAGTATTATACTTGATTTTGACCAAAAGGTCCGAAAATGTATGATTTGTATAATCTTCAAATATTTGAGGTCTATTTATACATGTTGTCAAAGTGTCATCCTTCACTGATAACCGATGTGGGATAACAAAATTCATATTTTACAAAATAATTAAGGTTTAGTAAAAAAAACGTTATTTGCTTAATTCGAGATTTAGTAAAAAAATTTAATCCGATAAAAATATGGAGTCTTAATTTTTATTTTACAAAATAATTAAAGATTCTGATTATGATTTAGTAAAAAAGGATTTATTAGCTTAATTCGTGATTTAATAAAAAGTTTAATTAGAGAAAAAACGTGGGGTGGCACGTAAAAAATTAGTGTTTTTTGTTTTAGTAAAGTATATAGATGTATATTTATTATATTGATAAAATAAGAATTACAAATTTAATAGTTCAACGGTCCACAAATTAGTAGGTCACAAACAACCCACAATTCAGTAGATTTTAAGGACCCACAAATTATTAGGTCACAACGACCCACAAATTATTAGGTCACAACGACCCACAAATCAGTAGGTTACAACGACCCATGAATCAATAGGTCACAACGACACACAAATTAGTGGGTCACAACGACCCACAACATATTGGGTCATAACGAACCACAACATATTGGGTCACAACGACCACAAATTAGTGGGTCACAACGACCCACAAATCAGTGGGTCACAACGACCCACAAATCAGTGGGTCACAACGACCCACAAATTAGTGGGTCACAACGACCCACAAATCAGTGGGTCACAACGACCCACAAATCAGTGGGTCACAACGACCCACAAATCAGTGGGTCACAACGACCCACAAATCAGTGGGTCACAACGATCCAAAAATTATTAGATTAAAACGACCCAAAAATCATTAGATCAAAAGGACATACGAATTAGTAGGTCACAACAATCCACTCCACATACAAATGCTAATCCGGTATAATAAGTATTATACTTGATTCTGACCAAAAGGTCCGAAAATGTATGATTTGTATAATCTTCAAACATTTGAGGTCTATTTATACATGTTGTCAAAGTGTCATCCTTCTGTGATAACCGATTTGGGATAACAAAATTCATATTTTACAAAATAATTAAGGTTTAGTAAAAAAATGTTGTTGGCTTATAAATAATAAAAATAAAAAGGAGATTTGACTATAACCTATAAAATCTTGAAAAATCTCAAAAAAAAAAAAGTTACGTACAATTTTGAATATAGTAAAAAAATCTTTCATTCCACAAAAAATAAAGATTTATTGGCCTATAAAATCTTGGAGAATCTCCAACAAAAAAAAGTTACGTATAATTTTGAATAGCAGGGTGTTAGTTTAGGAAAAAAAGATTTTATGGCTTAAAAATAAAGATTTATTGGCCAAAAAATTGTGGGAGCTCCATTTGATTGCTGCTTCCACAGCGCGCCACGTCATCAAATCATGTACTCTGTTTTAGTATGTATAATAGATTTTTTAGGCTTCGAGAAATATGACGTTGACACTTGGCAATAGAGGCTTCTGCTTTAATAGATACTAGTGTAATACCCGCACCTTGTGCGGGTTTGCGTTTTAAATTTAATTTTATAAGACATATTATAATACGTTAAATATAAGGTTCAAATACAATAAATATTAAAATGTATAATAGTATTCATGCACTCAGTTTAATTATCTGATTTATAAGTAGTATAGTTATATATTTATATATATATATATATATATTCTCTATTGTATTCATTTTTAGGTATGTTATTATCATTGTCAAACATAGTTTTACATCAATTACAGAAAAAAACTATAAGATAGATAACAAAAAAAACTGTAGCCAAAAAGAGATAATTTAAAAAAGAGAAATATTGCTGATTAAAATAAAAAATTGCAGCAAAAAAAGATAATTTAAAAAAGAGAAATACTGATTAAAATAAAAAAATTACAACAATAATATCAATGGTTAAAAAAGAGAAATATGTAACTTTTTTTTTTAAATACTTTTTCAAAAGTTTTGATATTATCTCACAAGTATCTCTAATTTATAATTTAAAAAGAGATAATTTCTTAAAAATGAACATTACAAAAAAACTATACAGTTGATAATTGAAAATGGTAAAAGCTAAAAAAAAAAAAGTTGAGATTTAGCCTTTTATATTTAAATAGAGATATCACAAACAGAAATCCGTAATAAAAAAAATTGCAGCAAAAACTTAATTTAAATTGCTGAAAAATATTGCTGATTAAAATAAAAAAGTTTTGCTGAGGTTAATTTCTGAGAGGACACGTGGCAAAAATTGCTTCTCCCTTAATATATATAAGATAAGATAAGATAAGATAGAGAGAAAATAAGTGCATTGACAATAGAGCTTCTTTCACAAGTTTTACGTTAGATTCGAATTACAAATTTGATTTTTGTGATTATCCCACACAATTTTACAATTATTTTTTAATTAAGACTTTATGTTAAAAACAGCTTCTTCCGTAAGAGTGTTATTGGAATTGTGATTTAGAATAATCTTATTGTATTTTCAATTTTTCAATTTAGAATTGTAACTGGCACATTTCTATTCCAATTTGATTTCATTGATGAATTTTGTTATGGTTTTATTTTGTGACTGGAATTCGTATTTGCTTTGATAAAAAATATAACCCGCCACAATTTTTATTTAGACTTCAGTTTTAGTAAAAAATATAAAAATAGATGTTTGATTAATTGGAATTCAAAAAAGTATGCGGGAAAAGTTTTCGTATCGTATATGAGAAGTTTAGAAAAACGATCAAAAAGATTTGACGTGTAAGAGTAGTTTACAAACGGTTGAAAAGATTTGACATAAAAAATATTAAAAAAATGGTGATCCAAAAACAACTTAATCGAATAAATCGTTGGCTAGTTTTAATTTTTTTTTTGATATTGCTTTAGTAAAAAAATATTTATTGAGTTAATTTGTAATTTAATAAAAAATTTAATCTGAAAAAAAATGTGAGAGCATCACGTCAGTATTAGTGTCGTCTGTTTTGGTAAATTATATTGATAAGATATTACTTTATGAATATAATTGTTTGGTTATAAGTTTACTTTTTATTATTTGTAATCACATAGATATAATTTGAAAACGAAAAATTATAAATACATTATAAAAAAATTTGAATAATTCCATGAATACAATAAAAAAAAGCTGAAAAAATTATTTTAACTTTATAAATTTTAAATTTCAACCATAATAAATTTCTGATATTAGTGAATAAATAAAAAATAAAAAATCAAATAATTTCATGAAACTAAATAAAAAAGAAAATTATAGATTCAATTATATAGATTTTAAATAAAAAAATTCTTAAACTTAATTTTTATTTTTTCAATTATATAGATTTTAAATAATTTCGTTGAGTGATTACAATTTACATGTAATTCATCCTTCATTTTCATCATAAATTTCAATCACATAAAAATCAATTTGTAATTTATCCTTCATCTTGTAATGGACGACCTTTAACTTAAAGGTCGTTCATTAATGGATAAATAAAATCTCAATTATCTCCTTTTTTAATTTATTCCCTTCCCGATTGATTTTTCCTTGTCTAGAGGATAACGAATAGAGTCATGAAATTTGACCTAAAATCACAATATATGAAACAAAAAACAAAGATCGAAAAAACAACGTTAAGTAACTAAGTTTTTTATATGACCGACAAAACAGAGATGTGTAAAATTTGAAATCGAGATTATAAATTAATAAGATAAATGTAAAACCCCAGTTTTTGCTTTCACCGCATCCGCGGTGAAGGGATCCGCCCCTGCGGCAAGGAAAACCGCCCCTACGATTTTGCCCCAGATCGCGCCGATCTGTTTTTCGTTCATTTTTATTTTTTCTTCCATATATAGAAGATCCGATCTTCTATCTTATGGGCCGACTTTCCTATCATATTCTTAGTCCTAGAACGTCTTTCCTTTTATCTTTTCCCATCGTTCCTATAAATTCCCTCTTTCTCTTCTTTTTTTTCCGTTTCTTGCATACGTCTTCCTTCAACCTCGAAAGCGGCAACCTTCATCCTTGTGCTTCCTTGCTGAACGTGTAAGTCTTCTCCTTCTGCTTTTCTTCCTCGTTGATTCGTTGATCTTCACAGGCTCCCTTGGTTGAGTTGTGATGAGAGTGTGTGTTGAGAGAAACAAGCTTTGGCCCTTGATTCTTGCTTAGTTGCATTTCGTATACTAGTTTGATTGTTTTAGCTTGGTTGTATTGTTATTATTGCTATAATTGATAACCAGAACTAGGATTGACCTTTATAACCGTAATTGGCCCATGTGTATTATAACCAGGCGGTTACCGTTTGTCCAGTTCAGAACGGAGAAATTGGGAGGTGCTCTTGCGACCAGTCCAACAGGTGACATAAAGATGCATACGTCTATTCCTGTTGGTGAAAGGGGGCATATGCGAGATCGTAGCGATTCTCATGTAACAACCATAAGTTGAATTAGTATATGGATTAACCTTAATGAAAGATAATAACAGGTTGATTGCGAGCATGCTATATGTTTACTTTACCTTATGTGTTTGTGCCTTTACTGTCTTTCTGATATGTAGAATGTTAGCTAACGGTTTATACTAATGTTGTAGATCTTCCGCATGTTAGAGATGTTGTTGAGTGACCCGAACGGTGTGATCAGCCGGGGTTCCCGTACATTATAGGACGGGATCAGGTTTATATTTCAGTTGTTGTTCTTTTTGTTGTTTTGAACTCGGCTGCGAGTCTTTTATGTTTCCCTTTGTTAAACCTTTGGTTTTATTATAAGATTTGGTATTAATTTATTTGTGTCTTGTTGTAAGATATGTTGTGACGTTGCTACTCTGAGGGTCGGGATCCATTGTGAGGTCCTAACCCGCAACGCTTCGAGTTCCCAGAACTTTGGGTGTTACAATAAACGCTAAAAAATTCTATATTTTAAAAACAATAAATTATAATTAAATCCCGTTCATTGACTAAATAGATTTTCATAAATAATATTTTATTTTTTGTGAGACTATAAATTAATTAATCAAAAGATAGTTTGCAAAACTTGTTATCAAACTTTGCTTATTTAGTGGACCAAAAATAATGACTTCGAATACCATTTTGAGATAAAATTTACCACTTGACCATTTTCTATACGATCATGTTGATTGTCATACATAACATGTCTATGAACTTTAAAATTATTCATCTGTAGTCCTACACATTTCCAATTTATTTAGTAAGGGTTGTTGCAAGAGATTTAGTGTGTCCGTAAATTCCAGAAACAATCGAGTTTTCATACCGGCAACTCACTAGCATTGCCTTCTTCAATGCAACCTCCTCCCCTGAACGACTTCTTTTCCGAACACCAGCAAACTATACTAGATCTGGCCATTATGGAAGAGCTAATAAAAGATCGTCAGTTGATATCCATATAGAGGAGAAAGATATCAATTCAACAACTACCCTATTATAAGCATGTCCACGGGTCGAGGGTCAGACCCGGCGGGTTGGCGGGTTGACCATTTTTCTTTAAAATCCGATTTTTAAAAAAAAAAGAAGAAGAAAAGACATGACCCGGCGGGTCGACCCGCCAACGGCTATTTTAGCCGTTGGATCTAATTTTTTTTTTTCAAAATTGGCTGGTGGCTGGTCGACCCGCCGGGTCACGGGTAAGGATCACCTCGACCCTTACCCGTACTCGTGACCCGTGGACATGCTTACCCTATAATTTATAGAAATAATATGCCCTAGAACCAAAATTCAAGAAGAAAGTGAAGAGTATATATAAATATATCAATTCAACAATTGTAACGACCGGTTTTTGGTTGTCACCGGCCCCGCGGTGTCAGTGGCCGTCCCTACGGCAAGCCACGGTCGCGGCAGGGTCGAGCCGCAGGTGTGGCTGACCCCATATCGCGGATCTTCTTTCATTTTTCGTTTTGATCTTGTTTTCTTTCTTAGAAGACCCGGTCTTCTATCTTTAGGTTGACTTTCTTCTATCATCTCAACCCTAATCTGACCTCTCCACGTCCTTTCCCAACCGTTTCCTATAAATTCCCTCATTCTCTTCCGTTTCTCTCTTCTTGCTTACGTTTTCTTGAGCAAAGCTGCAGCCTTTCCCTTGTGATCTTCTACAGAACGTGTAAGTCTTCATCCTTTGATCCTTCTACACGTTTATGAACCTGTTGCATGCTTCTTCCTTATGTTTCTCTTTCTCTTTTCGTTCTTCTTCTTCTTCACAAGAATCAAGATCGAGTCTTGATTCTTGTTGGCCTTTCTGTTGTTGATACGTTGATGTTCACAGGCTCCTTGGGTTGAGTATTGACGAGTGTGAATCAAAGGTTCAAGATTTTATCTCTTTGTTGGGAAGTTGCTGTCAAAAGGAAGCCCACCGACCGTTTTGTCACAAAACCGCCCCCGCGCCTCTATCTGCCGCTCTCGCGGTTCACTTGTAGTGACTCCCGTCTTTGGTGAGTTGCTTCCTTCCTTGATTCTTTTGCCCTTTCCTTATGCTAGATCATGCTAGACTGGACCTAGATGATTAGTGTGAATGCCAATTAGTGACTTGTTGATCACCATGAGTTGGTTACACCCTTGAACGACGTTGTTGATGACATTCCTTGCAAACCTTGAGACTATGAATTCTTTCCTAGCATGTTGAGATCACTTAGCGATCATTGAGACTAGAAGTAGGGAACTTCTAGCACGTTGTAGTAGATCTATTAGAGATCATTGAGACTAGAAGTATGTAGACTTCTAGCATTCGTCCAGTTTCTGATTCCCGATGCCTTATTTGAGCAGGCATTCTTCCTTTCCTTCGGGAAGTTGAGCAGTAGATGATTTTTTAGTTTACCTTCGAGTGAGGTAAGTCCCTTGGACTTACTTGGCCGCATTCCGTATATTGGTTTGACCGTATTGATGGTGTTTGTTTATCTTTATCGTTATAACGGATAACCGGACTAGAATTGGCCTTTTATACCCTTATTTGGCCCAAGTGTATGTACATCAGAGGTTTACAAAACACAGCCGAGTACAAAACGGCAACATCATATACAAAGATGTATGGTCGAGGTTTACAAAATCCGCATGGTCCTCCACCACTGCTGAGCTAGGTCACGAAATAGAGTCTGCACTAACTCTATCCGTCTGTCCTCTAGACATCTAATAGACTCAAGGGTTGAGTCTACATGTCCAATCCATACCTCGACCTCTAACCCCACCTTTCCAAAGAAAGGGGGTACTCCCATCTGACGGAATGCCTTCAACCAGGTGTCTAGTCGAGGCCCTCTAGACTCCTCTGGAGCTCTAACAACCTTAGTAGTACGTGCCGGTGTAACTAGCACCTGAGTAGATCCTTGGGACATCTTTGATGATCCCACCTATGTTGGCAAATCCGGGGCACGTCTACCCGCTCTGGCAGCCTCCTCAACTCATCTAATGTACGCGCGGAACTCTTGTCCCCTCATAGAGACATGATCTGATTCATCTGACTGGACTCGCTGAGATCTCTGTCTCGCAACCACACCGCTCCTAGTCTCAGGAACGACGCTCTCAACTACCTCCTCGTGTACGTCCTCCGCTGCTGGCGGATCAGCAACGGGAACATGTCCTTGGCCTATCACTACTGGAGGAAGAGGGGGTCTACCCCTACCTCGTCCTAATGTAGATGTCGCTCTAGTCCGAGCCATCTGCAGGATATGCACACCTAACTTATAAGGCTATATAGATGTCATATATATATATATATATATATTACTTAATCCAACATACATTCACAACAACATACAAAAGGTATATATATATACTGTCGAGATTCTTAGAAGGGTGATGGCTTCCTATAGACTCTATCCATAAATAGTTGTACACATTTCAAAACCAACATCCTTTTTGATAAGTCATACCTTTTTTGTGTTCTATTTATTTATCTATTCGACATTTATCGCAAATTGCAAGTGCTATTGTAACCTAAGGCTCTGATACCAACTTTTTAACACCCCAAATCTGCGGGACTCAGGGTGCTACTAGGCTAGGATCTCACAATGGATCTTGACCCTAGCCTGACAATAAGTTCACTAGATCTTACAACAAGACACATATAGATTAAAACAAAATGCATAAAACTGTATAAATATATAGGTCAGAGTTTTACAAAGCACAAACGAGTACAAAACGGCAACATCATACAAAGATGTACAAAACATCTCAAAACCCTCGCACAACCTAGTGTACGGAAGCCCTCGGTCGATCACCCAATTGGATCACTCTGCAGTCTTCCTATCCTGTAGAATATCTACAACACGGTATAAAACCATTAGCTAACAGAACATGAATAAGAATGAAAGGAATATCACATACAACACATCAACACATTACAATATGCAATGTCACACACACAACCGTTTATTATCTTCAATTACGTTATTCCATTACTAACTCAACTTCTTTTGTGGCACGAGGAGCCTCAAGAACCTCGCCTCTATCCCCTTTCACCCAAGTTTTGCATGGGGATCTACCTCCCCCCTAGAGTACCGGTTTCAGAGCACCTTCTCAACTCTCGGCGAGCTTTGACAAGTGGTTACGACCCAATATAGTACACTTGGGACTTTTAATAAACATATGTGGTCATCCTATTCCGGTTTAGGTTATAAATGCAACAATCATATGCACACACACACTACCATCACAATCACTCAAATCCACAATTGTTCGCTAAGTAAGTCCGATGGACTAGCCTGATATCAACGTAACCTATATCACGTCACAGTTTCCCCTCGAGGAAACGATCAACGCCTGTATCAACAAGGCACACACAATATCAAACTCTGGTAAGGTTAGGAGACTCATCTCCTACACCTCATAACGATAACCAAACTACAACTCAAATCTATACCTCGATATCTCGACATACTCACATATGCCTAAGGCATATCCTCAACATATACATCACCATACTCATCAAACACACTACTAGCCTAGCTACACTCTCAAGCTAAGCCAAAATGAAAGGGAAAGACACATACCAATCTTAGTATGTCATGGACACGCATCTGCAGAAGCAGGAAGGAGCAGGGGCGGTGACACTTAGTCGCAGGGGCCGCGACACTAGATCGGCCGCAGGGGCGGCGACTCCAATCCGCGGGGACGGTCGAACAATAGAGGAGTGCCTCTGAGACTTCTCTTCGATCTCTCGCTCGATCTCTTCACTTCTTCATTGTCCAAAGACAATCAATATATATATATATATATATATATATATATATATATATACATACACATACATCAACAAACGTCTAGGAAGATCAACACAATCATTGCTTGCGGATTCCTAAGCTAAAGAAGAAGGAGAAAGAAAGAAGGAAAGGAGAAGGAAGGAAATGAGAAGCTTACCACATCAAGCTCTGGAAAGGAAGAACCTCACAATTGCCTATCCACAACACCACATCAAACTATCCACAACAACATCATCAAAACACTCTCAAAGATCAACTCTAGCAAGAAGATCAAAGAAAGACCAAGGAAAGAGAAGGAATGTGGAGAAGATGAAGTTGGGAGAAGATGAACTAGAAGCCCTCACACAAAGGAAAGAAAGAAGCTTAAGAAGGAAGTAAAGGGGAAAAAACACGGGTCAACAAGGTCAAAGCAAACGGTTGAGGCCGCCTAAGCCACGGAGGCGGGTCCTCAAGCCGCGGGGGCGGTGCCGCACCCGCGGCCAAGTCGTAGCGCAGGGGCGGTGTCCCTATAAAAGCTAAGGATCTTACATGGTGTGCTTCAATAAGGGAGTCTTATTATCATCATCATTGAACATCTCTACATTCATAAACACTATAATTGAACATTTTTGTTGCTTGTCAATGCAAATCCAAAAGATAGCATGTTTGATTTCTTCAATTTTTTCAAATCTAGAAACAAAACAAATCATTATGAATATAATGTCATTTGTTTGCTATTTTGTAAGACCCAATTTTTTGCCTTCACCTCCCTCGCGGAGAAGGGAGCCGCCATGCGGCAGGGCGAACCGCTCCTGCGGTTTCGCCACAAATCTCGCCGATTTGATTTTTCGTCCGTTTAATTTCTTTTCATAGATAGAAGATCCGATCTTCTATCTTATGGGCCGGATTTCCTATGATCTTCTAAACCCTAAAACTTCTTTCCTTCTATCTTTTTCCACCGTTTCCAATAAACCCCTTCTTTCTCTTTCTTTTTTCATTTCTTGCATACGTTCTTCTTCAACCTCAAAAGTTGCAGCCTTTCTTCCTTGTGACCTCTTGTTGGACGTGTAAGTCTCCTTCTTCCTTGTTTCTCCCTCACGTTCATGAGTTGATGCATGCATTTCTCTTCTGTTTTGCTTTCTTCTTTTATTCTTCCTTTTCTTCTTCACAAGAATCAAGTTTGAGTCTTGATTCTTGTTGGCCTTCCCGTTGTTGATTCGTTGATGTTCATAGGATTCCTTGGTTGAGTTGTGAAGTGTGTGTGTGTGTTTAAAGAAGAAAACTTTGGCCTTTTTTGAGTTCCCTGTTGTCGAAGGAGTCGGCAGTAACTTCTACACCGTAACCGTCCCCGCGGATGTCTATCCCGGCGCCCCCGCGGTTCTTCTACAGTAACTCCCGCTCTTGGTGAGTTGCTTGCTTCCTTGCTTTCCTCGTTCCTTCCCTTGGTTTGTGCTGATGTTGTTAACCCTTGGTGATCTGTAAGACTAAGGTTGAGACCTTAGCTTGTAGAGGTCTCTTAGAGATCATTGAGACTTGGAGTTATAGACTTCTAGCAATCGTTTCATTCTTGATTTGTTAAGCCTTATTGATCAAGCTTTTCATCCTTCCTTCCTTCCTGCGGGAAACTGAGTTGTCCGTTGACCTTTAAGTTACCTTCGAGTGAGGTAAGTCCCTTGGACTTACTTAGTTGCATTCCGTATATTAGTTTGAGTATATTGACTTGTTTGCGTTATTATTATTGCTATAATGAATAATCGGACTAGGATTAACCTTTATTACCGTAATTGGCCCAAGTGTATGATAACTGAGCGCTGACCACTTGTCTAGTTCTAAAGGAGACTAGGAGGTGCTCTTGCAACCCAGGCCCGTAGGTAACGGATAGTACTGACTCATCCCCGTTGGAAGACGGAAGCGGAGGCGAGTTTTGTGAAATTCTCGTGTGACAAAAGAAGTTGAATTAGTAATGGATAACTTATGAAAGATAATAACATGTTGAGTGTGAGCATACTATATGTTTATATTACCTTATGTGTGTTTGTGCCTTTACTACCTTTCTGATATCTAGAATGTTAGCTAACGGTTTATACCGATGTTGTAGATGTTCCGCAGGTTAGGGATGTTGCTGAGTGATCCGGACGGTGTGGTCAGTCGGGGTTTCCGTACATTATAGGATGAGATCGGGTTTTATATTTCTGTTGTTGCTTTCCCTTTGTTTTGAACTAACGAGTCTTTTACACTTCCTTTGTTTAAACCTTTGGTTTTATTATAAGTTTTGGTTTTCATTTATTCGTGTCTTGTTGTAAGATCTATTGTATCGTCGTTACTTTGAGGGTCGGGACCCATTGTAAGGTCCTAGCCCGTAATGCTTCGAGTTCCCAGAACTTGGGGTGTTACAATCTTTATAGAAGAAAAACAATATAAATAACACAAAGAAACATCCAAACACAAAGAGTTTTGATCTAATGGTGTTACTGTGAAGACTTCATATAAAAATATAAGTTCACCCTAGTAGAAGAGGTCAAAAAACTGCAAACTAAAAAGTTGGTGATGCATGACGATAGTAACATGGGTTGAATAAGGGAATCATAAACTTATGATACAAGAGCACCTTCAAGACATGGATACAACACAAAAGAAACGAACGAGCTAGTTGATGCAGAGGCATCCTCAAGAACACCCGTATGATTGGAACTTAAGCTTTGAAGCAACTCAAGATCGAGCAAGAAGTCTTAAGACTTAGCTTGGAAGCAACTCAGAAGCAAGGAGCCCCGAGACCTATAAGGAAGAGGAGGATGCCAATGATAAAAGATGGCATGATAAAATAGGACTCAAGGAGAAAGATGAATGGTCTACATGCCATCAAAACGATGATGATGACGACGCAACGTAAAGCTCGTCAAACAAGGAGGTCTTGAGTGTATCAATACATGAGAATGCACTCACTAACAACAAAGAGGAGATAAGCCTATAAGAAGAACTCTTGCTCATTAGTAACAGAAGACCGAGACCCACATGCAAGACCATACCAACTCTCGAGCAGATCAACACAAACACGTACGAGAACACAACAATGCATGAAGGGCATACGTATTCATGCAAGATAGGAAGGCCGGCCATGGACACGTAGAACCAGGCACGTGTGGGCTATGAACACGACTACTGTTGGATCGAGTGTTATATTTTTTAGCCCACAAAAACATTTTCATTTATGGGTTATATATATGGGCTTTTAGTTATATTTTCAACCCAGGTTATTTCATTTATTTTGTAAATAAAATAAGTCTTCTAAAAGGGAAACTTAAAGATAGATTTGAAAATCATATCTTTAGACATACTTGAGGATCAAGTCTTAGAAGATCTAATCTTGTTAGAAGATATATCTTATTTTATTTTTTTCTTAGATTTAGATATTATCTTATTCTAAATAAGATGAGAATCTACGGGCCAGATTAGAAGGCCCATTCAGCTGCCCATTTAACCCACATGGCCGAACCCTTACCCTATAAATAGAGAGGTCGTGCCTCCCTATTTACCCTATAAATAGGGAGGTCGTGCCTTCTTATTTACCCTATAAATACGAAGGTCGTGCCTCTTATTATCATTGGTGTTTGAGAAATTAATTTCAAATCAATGGTTGATCTTAGAAATGATTTGTAATTCTCCCTTAATATTTATGAGCTTAGTTCTAACTTTACCGAGTTCCCTTGAAACCCCAAAAATTTTTCCCATTAGAGATGACTCTCTTATCACAATGAAGTCAGATTTCACCTTAAAGAGTTGATTGAGATACTCCTCCAACTTGTCATCTTCTTCTAGCACTTTCTTTCCTTTCTTTGCTCTTGTTTTCCTAGCATAGAATCCTCAGACATATCACTCTCCTTGTCTTCGTCGATAGGTTTTGGCTTCCTCAATTCAGTGGTTTTTTGTATTCAAGTTATTCATCATCTTTGTATTTTGAAATCTCACATAGTTTGACTTTGAAAGAAGGATTCTTAAAACTCATGATTATTTTCAGGATGCTTCTAGCAATAATGATATGTTTGATTTGGCTCGTTGGTTTTGGTGTTATTGTTCATTTTATAGAGGAAATTGTTCATTTGGGCGAACTTAAAGAAACTCACTATTATCCGACCAAAAAAAAAAGAAACTCATTATTACGTTTAACATATTCATGATAGCACATATCAGAAATCAAAAGAAACTCATTATTACGTTTAAAAAAAAAGAAACTCATTATTACATTTAACATATTCAACAAAATAGAAGCAGAGCAAACAAATTGGGGGTAATAAAGATAGCAGAGAAAGAAAATTTTGACGCTGTATCCCTTTCTCCTTTTTGCTTGGTTCATATGTTCCATCTCGTTGATTTTTGTTCTAGACAATGAGTCAATGAGATTATTTCACCTCCTAATTTTTTTGATGGTTGGTACGTTGAAATGGATTGGTATAATAAAAGAGCATCCAACACCATTTTGAAAAAAAAAAAAAAAAAATGATAGCCGCCCATTTGCATGCATTTTGTACTTGCTTTGCCTTCTCCCTTAGTCTTTTATTCACTTTTGATCATTTGACTAACATTCAAGCATCATGATCTAAATCTATGTTAAGTGGACCAGCTAAAGAAGTTGCGTTCTACGCATCAAAATCAAAATGTATTACTTTTTTTTCTTCTATGGTTTATATAATAGATGCTGAATTTAAATGTTTAAGAAAATTTATTTTATAACCGTTTTTACTCATCTAAAGTTACAATACGGTGAGTTATAAAAAATTATATAATTTATTTTAATTTATACTTTATTTATTTTCTCTAACTATTAGCTTAGAAAAACAAGTTATATTCGAGGAAAAAATGGTCCATTTGACTCACACTGATATATGTAACGGGTACATGTTAGGGGTGATGGCAAGTCAGAGTAAAAATTTTAGGAGATGAGTATCGAAAACAATTGGGTGAGTTAGTTAAGTAAGACTTTTTTGAATAATGTAACGTTAAATAGACTCTTTTATTTATTAGGAGACAAACTAAACCCTTTTTCATATGTTTAAACGGACCGGATCGGACCAGACCGTTACAGTCCGGTCCACCAGGGTTCGAACCGTTTTATTTTTAAAAAAAAATAAAAAGAAGTTTTTGGACGGATTAAATTCCGTTCCGGTCCGGGTTTGGACTGGACCGGATACTCTTCTTGTTCAAATATAATTAATGTAAATTAACGGTCCGGACCGGAACATTACGGTCCAGGATCGGACCGGACCGTAAGATCATGGACCAGATCGGACCGGACCATAATTTTCGGTCCAGTCCAATTTTCCGGTCCGATCCAAACCTGTGCAACCCTACTTTTCCCCTTATATTTATTGTTTCAAAAATTAAAAAAATAATCTTAAATTAATAAAAGCCTAATTTATTATTATTATTATTATTATTTTTTTTTTTGGTAAAAATGAGTAGAACTCCTATGCGCGAAGCTATATAAACGAAAAAACATACAGGCCACCCAGGGACGGCTCGGGGTAAAGCAAGCCCCCTTACATCGTTCACAAGTGAAGTAATCGCCTTAGTCGGTGGGACTTCTAACAAATGAATATCCACCGAAAAGGAAAACGCAAAATTAGGCATAAAATCCGCAACGACATTTGCCTCGCGGTACACATGACGGAACCGGACTAACCATAAAAGCCTAATTTATATCCTGATATATAAAAAAAACGTTATTTGAACAATCTTCTCGCAACAATTCTACCTCCCATCTCGGAAAAAAGTTATCTAGGCTCTGTTTGGCGGGTACGAGCTGATTGTGGCGAAGCTGAAGCTGAAGCTGAATGAAGCTGAAGCTAAAGCTGAATGAAGCTGAAGCTGAGCTGAAGCTGAAATCAGTAGCTGATTTAAGTAGCTGATATTATTGTAATAAGCTTGTATCGCGTTTGGGAAGTACGAGCTGATTGTAGCTGATGTAAACGTAAAATTACCGAAAAGGGCTTTACTTGTATTTTGTAGTTGTTATTTAAATAATTATTTAAATAATGTTATATTTTAATAGATAATATGAAATAATAATTATTTCAAATATATTTAAATGGTTATTAAGGAATAATATTTTGTGAAATATATAATTGGTGTGTAATTATAAAATCTCTTTAAAAAATTTTGAAGAACCCAAATATAAGCAAAATTTAATATTCGAAATTTAAGAAATTGAAATTGAAATACTTGATAAAAAAAATGACGTAGATTGAATATATATATATATGAAACGAATTAATATTTGGGGTTTTAGGGTTTTCGGAGACAAAAACACACCCTGCTTCTCTCTCTCGACAGACCCAAAGACCACCACGACAGAAGGAGAGGAGAAGTTGGGAAATTGGAGACCCGAACACAACACTTTGTCAATTTGAGGGCTTCCTTTGTCTCTGATTTCGTCATCTGACGATGAGCAACGACAAAGAAGTAGCAGGTAAGAGATCTCCACATCTATAATTTGTAGATTTGAAGTATATAACATTTGGGGTTTTAGGGTTTTCGGTTTTTATGAACGTGGCTGATTTAGTCAACTTGATTATATAACGTTTTGGGTTTTAGGGGTTTCGATTACATACATGAACACTATCATTGTAGAATTTCGCCATTGTAGAGAGTTTCGATTATAGAGAGTTTCGATTATATTTGTGCATCTCCAGATTTCTGCATCTCCAGATTCCATTTTCACCATTCTATTGTTGAGTTTCGATTATAGAGAGCATATAATAGTTTACAAATAGATACCAGATGAACTTATTAGTTAGGACCTTGAACACTATCACTGTCGAATTTCGCAGGAAATAGATGTCCACTGTTTTGCTTGTTAGACAGATTTAACATTACTTATCTTTACTCGCAATCTTTACTAGCATTGTTGATCAATTTTGATGAATTTTGAGTTGTGCTTCTTCTTGATCAATTTTGACAGATTTAGCATTCTTGATCAATTTTGAGTTGTGGTTGTTCATGTTCCGATAGATTAACCTCCTTGAATTTGTAGTTGTTGTACTTAGGATTTTGTGACAGATTTGACAGTATTCATCTACAAGTTGTTGTGCTTCTTGTTGTTGTGACAGATTTACCATTCATTATCAATTTCTACTTGTGCCTCTTGATGTTTTGATAGATTTACCTCCTTGGCTTCGCTATTCTGATACTTCATGTTGTTGCTGTTGATCTTCTTCATTTTAATTCTCCTATAGAATAGCATCTCTAATTTTAATGACCTTATGTAACTATAGTATCACCTCTAATTTTTTTGAGTATTGTGAAATTATAAAGTGACTAGTAAGGTCGTAGAGAAGAAGTTTAATTGGACTGAGGAGTCAACTAGGTCATTCTTGAGGATTTGCATTGAATATCAAAAAGTCCACGGGGTCGATCAACCATTCAGTTGGGTAGAAATTTCTTCTGTCCTAGAGAATCAGATAGGTAGGAATTGTCCTCCTATAAAGCTAAAAAACAAGTTTGATCACATGAAAAAGCTTTACAAACTTTGGAAAGATTTGAGGCACGGTGAGACGTGTATTGGATGGGACCCTGTCAAAGGTCGAATAACAGCCGATGATGCTTGGTGGGAAAAAAAGATAAAGGTATTGCAATTGATGTTGTACTGATTTTTTACGTAAACTATGTACTGCACATTCAATTCCTTACTTCTATTGTTACATGTTGTAGGAAAAAGAGGATTACAAGCAATTCAGAAAGAGAGGTGTGGCAGCTGACTTGGAAGACTTGTGGGAGCAAGTTTTCAGTGGGATTGTAGCAACGGGACAACATTGTGTAACCCCATCTATGGACCCGTGTTTTCTTATACAAGGCGGGGAGACTCATAAAAACAATGCTCCCGATGCTGAGGAATTTGCAAATGAGGAAGGTGAAAACAGTGACAGCGAGTTTGCTAACTTAAATGGGATCGACTTCAATGCTCCCGATGATGAGATTTTGAGAGACATACAAGAACAAATAACTTCACCAAACCCTTCTACCAACACCAAGAAATGTGCTAAAGCTGCTTCGAAGTTAGGAAGATCCACACCATCTGCAGTTGGCTCAAAACGTCGTAAGAAGGGTTCTACTAGTGCGCAACTGTATAGCGAGCACCTTGTAGTAGTGGAGCAGACCAGCCAGAAAATGCTCACATTGTTTGAGGCGGAAGCTGCTACATCTGCAACACCTCAAGAAAAATGTACATTTCAGCATGTCATGGAAATACTCGAGGAGATGGTTAAGGAGGAGATTGTCGAGGAGGATTCTACTTTGTGGTGCTTTGCTACTGCTCAATTGATGAATGAAGCATTTAGGAAGATGTTCATCAACATTCCACGTCATGCTGCGAGGCTAGCCTTTCTTAAATACCAATATGTTGAAATCAAGGGTGTTAGTCCTTGATGAGTTATTGTGTTGTGTGTTTTTCTCAATCGAACCTTGGTAGTTTATGCTTGTTTTTCCCAAATGAATTCTATTGTTGAGTTACTGTTGAGTGTTAAGTGTTTTTCCCATTTTAACTTTTAAGATGGTTTTATGATTGATTGTAATGAACGATTGTGTTGGTTTGATCGTGATCATGTAGCTAATGTGATGGATGCTTGCTTTGCTTATACCGTCCTAATTTTTGCTATCATTTTATTTTGTGAAGATATTATGGTGCATCTTGAATGATCTCCTGCTGTTCAATTGATTGCAGAAGCGAAGAAAAGGCTCAAAAGATGCCAAAAACATATGATATTTGCAAACTTATGGCTGAAGATGAACAGTTCATTATCGTCCATGCATTACTTCAGTCACGTACACAAAGAACCATGTTATAATTCAGAATTTACAGGTTACAAATGGATGAGGCAAGTGATAGATGCAAACTCCGGCGTTAGATGTATGAGAGCGTTTAGGATGGAGCCAAAAGTACTACAACGTTTATGTGACGAGTTGGAGACAAATTACGGTCTAAAACCAGGTCGTGACATGACTGTGTTGGAGAAGGTGGGTATTTTGTTGTACACATTAGCTTTGGGGATATCAAATCGAGACGTTTGTGAGAGATTTCAACGTTCCGGGGAAACAATCAGTCGAACAATACACGAGGTTCTAGATGCAATCACAGGAAGGTCAAGGGGGTACTCAGGACTTGCAAGGGATCTTCTACGACCACGTGACCCAACGTTTTCAAGCACACCTACACAGATTTTGGAAAATGAAAAGTGCAGTTTTTTCGAGGTGTGGACTACAATTTCTAATAGTATGCACAATAGAATAGTTAGGCCTATAAGATTCATAAGTTTAACCACTAGATGGTGATATGTGATCGTAATTACAGGGGTGCATAGGATGCATAGACGGAACACACATTGATGCAACGATCCCTGCAAAAGAGCAGTTGCCATATAGAGGAAGGAAGGGCACGTGTACCTTTAATGTCATGGCTGTATGCGACCTTGATATGTACTTTACATTTGTTTCTGCCGGATGGGAGGGTTCAGCTCATGATGCCCGTGTTCTCGATCATGCTCTTAAGACAAAATCATTCAACTTTCCCCATCCACCTGAAGGTATGACAATTTAGATCAACTTGGTTTTAGCTGTTAAATACATTAAGATAAAATGTACGTGATATTGCTGCTTCTAATTTAATGTAGGAAAATACTATTTGGTCGATAAAGGCTATCCAGACAGAAAAGGATACATGGTACCGTACTCTAAGGTGAAGTATCACCAATCCCAATTTGAAGGCGTTGCTCCTAAGAACTACAAAGAGGGATTTTATAGGGTTCATTCCGGCATTCGTAGTGCAATTGAACGTGCGTTTGGTGTTTTGAAGAAAAGATGGAAGATACTAATGGTGATTCCTAGCTATAGCATCGAGACACAAATTGACATTATATTGGCATGATTCGCACTTCATAATTTTTGTCTACTGCATAAGGAGAACGACGAGTACTTTGACACGCTGGAGTCAAACCCTGCAGCTTACGAAGGACTATTCAATAGGGTTACAAGAGAAGAAGGTGATGATGCAAGTGTTGGTGGGATGGATAGTGTTAGAGATGATATTGCACAAAGATTGTGGGAGAGTGCCTACTTTTGATATATCGATTGTGTGATGGTATATGATTCACAACGATTTGGGTTGGTCTTAATATTTTGGTGCAAAATATTGCTGACACAATTATATATTTGGTTCAGCTCCTAGACGATTTGTATTTTGGTTCAGCTCCTAGACGATTGTGTATTTTGGTTCCGCTGAATGGAACATATTTCTAAAGGCTAAAACATAAAGATCTCGACCATCCAGTGGAAGCTCATTTGTAGTGATTAATAGTACATTCATGGCCGGGAAACCAATTATATATCTGTATGCTATTCTTATGACAGATTGCAGTAACAGATAGTGGATATCCACAAATGACAGTTGACCTTTATTATATGACAGAATCTGTATGCTATTCTGTTTAAAGCTTGCTGGGGCTTTGAAGGATAAGATTACTCAGACTAATTCACACATGGGACTAGTTATGTCAATAGCTAAACGGAATAGTCTTGTTGCTGAAGCTTATGCTGGATTGTATATTCAATCTGGGGTGGAAATCTTGAATCTTGGTGCTGTTGAGAAGAACTCACAAAAAAGGTTTAGTGCTATTCAGATGATTAACTTCTTGATGAAGTGTTTGGATATCAGGAGTATTTATTCGAAGCTTGAATTGATAGTCAATGAGATGGAAAAGTGTCAATCTCATCAGATGCCGTATGTTAGTGGTGCTGCGTTTGAGGCGTTGCAGACTGCTCGGAAGTTAATAGCTGAGGAAGCTCCCAAGTTCGAAGAAGAGGTAACCGGATCCAACTTTGGTAGGTACAGTAAGAGCCGAGGGAGATACCAATCAGCTTCCAGAGATCAATCTCCTTCATCCGAGTCACCTGAGTCACGGAGAGATTCATTTGCCGATTATGATTCTTTCATGGATTCCCCCATTTCATCAAGCCAGGCTTCATGTAATGTGGATAGTAAGTCAAAGAGTGTTAACAGGAAGCTTTGGAGCTATCAGAATGGAGGTGTTGATATCTCTCTTAAAGATGGTATATTTTCAGAGATTGTGAGAAGTGTTGACTCTTGTGCATTGTTTGAGCTTTCTAAAGCTTCTGATTTGAGATGTTATACGAACGGCTTTCATGGGTTTTGTAATGAAACTCCTAGCCCTCAGGTAACTTTCAGTCTTTTGATATATGATTATGTTTTCACTCAATAAATTTGCAATGAAGTTTTGAGAATTAAGCTTTGTTTGTTTTTGTGTGTCTTCAGAGGATGCGCTCTCACATCAATGCTGACAGTGTCAAGATCTACAGCACTCCAAGGAAACTCGTTCGCTCTCTTCAGGATCAAGATGAAGAAACAACAGACTTCTACAAGAACCAGCCTAGAATCCTGAGAAGCCCTTGTTCAGTGAAATACAATTCAGTCACAAAATACAGCTCAAATGACCATTCAAATGGTTTTGAGGAGGCTAACAAGATCAAAGGAAACTTCACTGATGAAAAAGGCCATTCTCAGATTGCTGAGCAGGTAAATGAGACCGAAACTTGTCCAGTTGTCGAGCAGGTGAATGTGGTGCTTTCTCAGGGCGATAACAAATGCAAGAAGCCGGTGAAGATATCCGGGTTGAAGACTGCATTCTATGTGTTTGCAGTACTTATGGCTCTGTTTGCACTTTTCATATCAGTATTCGTGCTGGACAACGAGCACGGACATGGTCTAGTTCCAACATAGTTTTAGTCATTTGGGAAGTATGATTTCTTATGCTTAGAGAAATTGACTGTTCTATACTTCTATGGAATTAGGATTTTCAGAAACCTAGATATAACTTATATTTAGAGGTCAATTTTTTTTTGCTTATGTATCAGTGTTATCTTACTGATATTCTTTTGAATTCAAAATGGCTCTTCTCTAGGTTATCTTTTACTCTTGCAATCTATGCACGATGATCAGTTGCTTATGCATGCATATGCTTTGCTGATTTAGGCATGGTTTTCAGTATCATGCTTTATACCATGTTTGTGCATTATTTGGTGAAAATGTAGATTGTGCTGCTTACAAATCATGTAAGTGTAAAATTACAGTTCGAATTCAGTTTGGACCAGTGTATACTGTAGAGTGTATACTCCTAATTGTCCAAACATGGTTTACCATATCATTAACAATATGTCCACATAATAGACCTTTTTAAATGTAAAAGGATGCAACACCATGCGTTGTCTCAGTGTCTCAACAGAACCAAACTCACAAGAAGTCCAGCAACGAACCGGTGGGAATTTATGATAACTTAAATTCTGAACTATTAACCTCAACCAAACTTACCCCAATCTCAAGGATGTTGGAGATAATCACTTCATGTACACAAACAAACATCCAAACATGTATATTAATTATATCTGTATGCTATTCTTATGACAGATTGCAGCAACAGATAGTGGATATCCACAAATGACAGTTGACCTTTAATTATATATGTATGCTATTCTGTATATATGTGATATGTTGTGCCATCAAGCCTTAACTCCCAATTTTTCTTCTTATGACAGCAAGCCTTAACTCCCACTTTTATTTTCTACTGGCACATTAATTGGTTCCAACTGTGGCACTTGGAGCGGATAACAGTCATCAGAGGATCATAGGTCACTTTCTTTATATAAAAAGTGACTTGGTTTTTCATGTTTACTTGTCAATGAGAGGATCATAGGTCACTTTCTTTGTAACTGTGTCTTTGGCAATTGGCATCCCCTCTTGCTGATCCAATCCTTAACTCAATTGGCATCACCTCTTGCTGTCTTGAATCTGTAGGCTACTCTGTTCAACTAGTCAGTAGGTTTTTTCTTATGACAGCAAGAGCATTAACTCCCACTTTTGTATTTTAATCAGCTCCTAATTTTTCTTCTTATGACAAAATCTGTATATGTTCTATTTTGTATGCTATTCTTATGACAGATTCAGCTCCTAATTTTTCTTCTTAACCAGCTCCTAATATGTAGGTTATTCTGTATGCTATTCTGTATATATGTGCTGTGTTGTGCCATCAAGCCTTAACTCCCAATTTTTCTTCTTATGACAACAAGCCTTAACTCCCACTTTTATTTTCTGCGGGCACATTCTAGGGAGACTGAGTTTGTGAATAGCTCATACAGTAGCTAGTTATGAAATGTCAATATAATAAATGGGAACCCACTATAAATTGTGAAATCCTTTATTGTACTCAATCACGTAAAACAGAATGGATTCCCCATCTAACTTCAAATGGAATGACCAAAACTCAATAGTCTTGTTGGAGATTTGTGCTGAAGCAGATTCTAGGGAGACTGAGTTTGAGAGGGGTTCTTATAATTGGCTAACACTTGCTGCTGAATTTTGTAGGAGAAGTGGAACAAATGTTCCACCGGTGAGACTACGCAATAGGTTGTCTTTGCTGAAAAAGGAGTTTGACATTTGGAGAAGAATACTCAGTGCTTCCGGGGCTGCTCGTGACCCTGAGACAGGAGAGGTCATAATCCCGGATTCTTGGTTTGCTAATAACAAGAAGGTTAGTTGTTTTTCACTTCCTATAACCTTACGTTCTTCGTATTATATTTCAAACGACATATATGTGCGTGTATAATGTAGGACTTTCCATGTTGTCAAATTTTCCGCCGGAAACAAATGAATGTCAACGTGGAGAAATGGTGTGCGGAAGTGTTTCTTTAGTATCAATATCGTTGGTTGTTACGCATTTGTTTGTGTCTCATAATCCATGTAGTTGTAGGGCTTTTGCGTGTTGTGAGGTTTGTCAGCTACCCCTTGTGGCTGATAGTTGGTGTTTTCAAAAGGGCATGTAATTAGCCGGGTTGTTAGTACTTATGATGTGTTTGTGGTACTTCGGATGTATTCAAGGTACTTATTATCATGTGTTTGATTTAAATATTTTTAAGTGTTTATAAATATCAAGTGTTTGTATCAATTTCGGTAGTTTTAAATAGCAAACATCTGTAACACAAACATACACGATGTTCAAGCATTGTCATGCAAGCAAAAGTTATGTCTTAACCATGTTCAATGATACCTTGGTTTTAGTTTGAACAAGCGACAAAAAAACATATGATGTTCAAAGTACACATGAGATGTTCAACTAGCGTTGTCTTAATCCTAAAACATAATATCATGAGCAACACACAATACAAGCAAAAGAGAAGCAACCAATAAGTATTTGTAGAGACGTCTTGCGGAAAGTGCGTGTTTTGTACCAATGATCTTGCATTGGTCGAGTTCAACAGAAAGACGAATGTTGGACACTTGTAGTGCAGTCTGGTGCTCGATCAAGCGGTTGATTTCTCCATTGCTTTGTTGGCTTGCCTCGTCTGCAAGTCGATGAGCTGTGTCAAGGTCATCTTGCACTCTTGCTAGTCGTTCCCTCAGATCACGTGCTATCTCTTGTATAGTTCTCACATCTGGATTTGAAGAATGCTCGTCTATCAACTCGTTATTGGTTATTTCAAGTAAATCCTTCAATGAAAAAGGACAATAGTAAGCATCACATAAGTAATAAATCATATGAAAATGTATTAGTGTTAATGATATTCATAAGTGACACATTCTTATTTATCTCATAGTTATGCAAAAAAAACTGGGCAAAATTTGAAGTTACTCATATCAGTGCAGTCAAATTTCAGTCAATTGAGTGTTCTGACTTTTATTTGGGTTTGTTATACATATGTCGAGAGATTGAAAGAGAGGGAAACAAGAAAACAAATATATATACACGATATTCCGGGTCTGTGGATCTACTAGTAGTAGATGAGCTCTCCGAACCCCAACCCCAAGATGCGTAGTAGCCATCAAATACGTGGTCGTTGTTGTCGAAATCCATGTCCTCTATTGCAAAATATTAAACAGGTGGAGCATATTACAGTTCACAACATTTTTATAAATGCATTACAAAATCTAGCAAGGTTGATTATCATTTTCCTAAACTACTGTAATCTATCCAAGTTTAAACTACTGTACTGTATCTTTCATTCTCAAGTGGAGCATATTGCAGTTCTAAAGTGAACTTTAAAATATTAAGCACATCACATATTATTGTGAACTAAATTAAACTCAGAAGCAAGCATCACAAGTGTAAGAAAATTAACTCAAAAGCAAGAATGCCGGAACTATAAGAAAATAAACTAAGAAAATTAACTCAGAAGCAAGCATAAGCATGTCAAAACTGTATATGTAGTTGGGCATTGCAAAGTTCATGTAGATTTACCAATTGGAAGATACCAATGTTAAAATGCTATGCACAACACATATACTAACTCCAACCAATTTTAAGAAATTAAACTCAAAAGCAAGCCTAAAATCAACTTTTTAACTATTGTGTAACACCAATGTATGTAAGAACATCGCTTCAGCTGTTAAGACCTTAAGGTATGTGTGTAATGTTCTTCAAACTGCAATTACAAGCAATTCACAAATGTATATGTGTAGTTTCCTCATTTTAAATGAGAGAAATGGTCATTTACAATGAGGATCGAAACACAATAAGAAGAATTGAACAATGGTCATTTTCAATGGGAAAACAAAATCAACACACATACACCATAGTTGCAAGACAGAGAATCAACACACATACTCCAATCAGAAGAGGCAAACAATCTAAAAATTGAAGCTGATGAAGCTGCACCCAAGGTCTCAAACAGATAATTTCAAACAAGAACCCATTCCTAATCCTTCTCACTTGTTATTAGTTAACATTGGATTCACAGGTTAACTCCAACCACCTAGACTAATGTATGAGTTCGAATCATGATAAATTCTTGGTGTACAACAATCACACATAAAACCATAGTTGCAAGACAGATCAGAGAATCAACAAAATCTGTTAAAGACAAAACTATTCTGAATGTTAAAAACTAAACACAATCCTTTATCAACTAGTAAATAATCCATAACACAATCTTATTTTCCCATTTTCAATGGGAAAACAAAGTCAACAATGAAATTCAAGATTCACAGGAGATTACTCATGATTCACAGAGAATACTCGAACAGAAGTGGAACAAATCGAAGATTACTCATGTTGTCAAACACCCAATGGGAAAACAAACTTATGCAAGTTGTTTTCCCATTCTCAATAAATCCGGAGTTCAAGTGAATCCTAAATACTCATGATTCACAGAGAATACTCGAACAGGGAAAATCATCAATAAGAGTATTAGGGTTTACATACAAAAAATGAGAAACAGGGAAAATCGAAGATTTTAGAGAATCGAAGAAGTCATACACGAGAAGAGGACAGAAGATTACCGTCGATTGGCCAAGAAAACAGGGAAAAACGAAGATTCGTCTGCAAACAAGTTTCGTAAGTTGAAGGAAAGATAGGAGGAAGATGAAGAACGAGAGATAAAAAAAACCCACTCATCAGCCAGAGAGTATTGTGTTCCAGGGGCATTTGGAGAATCGATAAATTCATCCGCTCCATCAGCTCCCATAAGCTTACCCTGGGGAGCTGATGGAAACCAAAAAATTTCAGCTATCATCAGCTACCTTCAGCTGCTTAAGCTTCTTTCAGCTGCGCCTCCCAAACACCCTGCAACTTTGCACAGTATAAAGTATCAGCTAGTATAAGCTTCATAAGCTTGCATCAGCTGCGTCCCAAACGGGGCCCTAATCCAAATACAACTCACAAGCTGAAATACCCCTGCGCAGGTTAGCGAATATTGCGCCAAAGCTTGACCGACAACTATTCGGTTAAATATTACCACGTACTCATTCCCAGGGAACAGAATCTCGTAAATTGTTTTACCTCTCACAGGAAAGTTCCACGTGTCCAGGAAAACAGAGCGAAAAGTAACCGGAAACCGGAAGGCCCTGAAAAGCCATTTCACGTCACCAGGGGCCCCCAATGCACCGGGTCTGGTCCTTTTATGCAGAGAACTCGACCGAGCGAACTCGGCTCTCTCCCGAGTTTGTGGCCGAGAGTGAAGATTTCTGTCTCCCTTTCCCTCTTTTTTAAAATACACAAAAAGTGCAAAGCTGAGCTAACCGTATAAAACTTATGTCCAATAATATATCGCCACTTGTAACCATCCAATGTGCGCCTTTTGTCTCTCCCTCCCTAATTGTGCAGCTGCCACAAATCGAACCTTCTCTCTCACTTCAATTTTTTTTCCCTAAAATAGAAAAAAATAATCTAAATTGAAAATAATCGTGGCTGAAATTGCGTCCCACAATCTGCTGGTTTCTCTTACTTCTCCTGATCCTTGTCCCCCATTCTTCTGATAGCAATCTTTGCAAGCTCACTCTCTTCTGCTGTTTTGCTTTGAGCATTTCTTCTGATTTCTATTTGTGCGCTTTTTTTTTTTTTCCGATTGCTCTCGGGGCGGAAGAACTAGTTTGGGAATCTCTGGTGAGCATGGGTTGAATCTGTGATCGTTGTTTGAAGTTTGGCATCGATCTTCTGTGGCTTCTTTTGAGGTACGCTTTGTCGTTTCTTAGGTTTTACGGTTGGAGATCTTGTGTGAGAGGCCGAGTTGAAGTGTTTAGTGATTTCATTTCCCCCTTTCCAGTAAAGGTTTGCGAGAGGTGATAGATACTTTACCGAGGAGTGTAATCGAGGAGATTTTGGTTTTAAAAATTGCAGGTTATCCTGCTGCAATGCGCTTGTCGTTCTGATTTTTACTATTCTTTTTTTAAGCAAAAATGAGCAATTACAGGAAAGAATTCATCGTGCTATATAGTTCGATCCCGAATTTAGATACGTTTGGTTGATGCTACTTTAAATGCTTGCTGTTTGCAGTTAGGAACCAAAAACGGACTTGATGTTGTCACCCTGTGCTATTAGTTTTACATCTACTATCGCTAGTCAATAATTTGTGGAGAGATGAAAAGTTGCTTATATTTGTGACAAAGATCTGAAGCAGCGGATTCAGCTGCTCCATGTTTTAGTAAATGGACGCATATTCTTCTGGAGAAGATTTAATTGTCAAGGTGATTTATTTTGCTGATCTAGATCTTGGAAGATTTGATATAGAGCAAAAAGAAACTCAGACAATTTTATATTGAAGTGTAGACTAGGAAACCTTATACAATCACAAAGCAGCGTGAGAGATGGACCGAGGAGGAGCATAACCGTTTCTTGGAAGCTTTAAAGCTCTATGGAAGAGCCTGGCAACGAATTGAAGGTGTTTCTTGTACTTACTAAACTTAAGATGCTGTCATTATCAGGTTTACGATCCCTTATTTCAGCTGTCATTATATGTTATTTGATCTTGAATAGATCGAATTGAAATGGGTGGCTTTTATGATAGTTCTATTGTTTAGCTCCATACAGGGACATTGCAAGAAATTTGATTTCCATGTCCATTCAGTTCTAGAGTTTGCCTGGAAAACGGACACATTGTGCTCTTTACTGCTTTTTGTTCTTACTTGAAGAGCTGTCCCTTCTCTTCTGTTTTCTGTTCATTGTTTGGTGCTCTGCAGAACATATCGGCACAAAGACTGCTGTCCAGATAAGAAGTCATGCACAAAAGTTTTTCTCAAAGGTACGTACATCGGTATCTTTCACCTAATTAGAGGTAAAATCTTGTGCATATCTTTTGATTTATCTTATTGCCTTCTATATTTTATCCTATATACTCTTTTGTAATCTTATCATCCACCAACAATGGTTTGCTGCAATGGCGAGCCAGAAAACTTTTTAGTGGAAAAAAATTGTATAATATTAAGTGAAAAATTAAGTACTAAAATCTATAGATTAAACATAAAAAATATACTAAAGTTTTCGTACTATAAAAAGTATACTGCCCGGAAATGTCTAGAAAAATTTTGGTACTAAAGTTTTCGGACTATAAAAAGTTTACTCTCATCTGGCATCAAACTATAATGTCTTATCGCTTATAGTCGTATAGCTTGTTAGATAATTTGTATTGTGAGACTTCTCTTCAGGCATAGCTTACCATAGAATGCATATTTCAGCCATAATCTCACGCTCTTTCCATGTAGAGTTGGTGAATTGACCTGGCCTGAACCGTCCGATCCTAACCCAACCAACACCCATTAATGAAAAACAACAATTTATATCCGAAATCAACCTGATCCAAACCGATTTCACCCGAAATAAAAAAAAATAACCTGAATTGCACCGATCTCCCTGGAATGACCAATAATCCAAACTCCAAAGTAACAAAGTTGTTCGTGAATTCGGATTAACAAAATTGTTCGTGAATCCTATAAGTCTGAACTGAAATGACGTGAGACTAATCAAACCCTTTAAATCTAATATATTATACATTCGTATTTTCCTCTGGTTAAACATTATAACTTATTTTTAGTGATAAATAAATTTGAATATATATATATATATATATATATACCTAAAAATTAAAAAAAAAATCAAATATATTATACTTAGCAAATACAATCAGAAGGAAAGAAAAGAAAAGAAAAGGTAACTAAAACAACTACACAAAAAATAAATATAACAATAATAATAAATCAATAAAAGGATAAAATATATTATATTATTTAGATTTAATCCTTTTTTTTTTTAGAATAAAATATAGAGATATTTTTAAAAAGATTTCCTTCCTTGTTTAAAAAAAAAGATTTATTAAATTATTTCTATAAGGTCATGTTAGATGAATCAAGTGCGAAATTGATTAAATCCAAGTGAGAAATTAATCAAAATCAATTTTGCTTTCAGGCCAAAGCGCGGAATTCATTGAAAAAAATAACAATAATAATAAATTATTTTGAATTTTTCCTCTTGGCGCTCTTTATGTTTAGATTTTTTCTATTGCTATCCACAAATTTTCAAGTTTTTTTTTTTCATGGTTCATTTGTTTTCTCCTTATACCCATTCTTAATATATTACATTAAAAATTAAATTATAAATCATAAATTATAAAAAAAATTTAGAAAAGTAAATTTAAAACTAAATATGACCTTATTAAAT
>BSUD01000005.1:125291119-125343102 GCA_033239045.1 Fagopyrum esculentum
TTAAAATATAGTAAATTTTAGTTTATTTTTGAATTAGTTTTAAATTTAATTTTTATATTTTTATTTTAGGTATAAATAATAAAATTTTACCATATTTTTATTTTAATTTAAAAAATAAAAATAGCTTTAAACTTACCATTTTAGATTTTTAAGTTAAAAAAATAAAAACATACTTCTATATATTACTGAGTATTTCTCATTACTATTTAATGTGGTCTTAATTAGATTTTAATTTATTTTTTTTAGATTTTATTATTTTATAATTAAATTTTTAGTGAAATATATTAAGAAAGGGGGATAAGAGGGAAAAATCAAACTATGAGAGTTCCAAGAGAAAACTTAAAAATTTATGGGCACAAAAAAAAAATCCAATTATTTATATAGGTCATTTAAAGAAAGAAAAAAAGTTTTGGGGCAAAAATGTGAAATTGAATAATACAAATTTTGCTTTCGGACCCCAAGTGCGGAACTAATTAAACCCGATTTTGCTTTCACAATTCAAGTGCGGAATTAATCAAAATCAATTGAAAGAAGTTGGCCTGCTAGACCCTTTTTAGTTTTGTGTTTAGTAAATGTACCTCATTGTTTTTTTACCATTTTCATTTAATGATAGGTAAAAATAATTAACCCTTTTATTTAAAATAAAACCTCTATATTTAGAAAAAAAGAATAATAAGAATTAGAAATACGTAAGTTACTAACCTGCTTTTTTTATTTTTGCCTTTTTATTTTCTTGATTATTTTCTTTTTTATTTTTTGAAATAAATTTATCATACCAGAAATTTCTCATACCAGAAATTTATCATACTAGAATTTTTATCATACTAGAACTTTTATCATACCAGAAATTTTATCATACCAAAAATTTATTATACCAGAATTTTATCATATCAGAATTTTATTATACCAAAAATTTATCATACCAGAAATTTATCATATTAGAATTTTTTTTCATACCATGAGTTTTTTTTTGTCTTTTTTTTTAATTTTTTATAATTTTCTGATATGAGTTTTTTATATAAAATTCATACCAGAAACTCATACCAGCTTTTTTTTTGTTGTCTTTTTGTCTTTTTATTTTTTATAATTTACATACCGGATTCACATACCGGAAGTTAAAAAAAATATAAATCATAGAACTGTGCAACATATATGAATTTCTTGATTCCTCCGTTTGGTCGAACGTCTTCAATGTTGTAACGAAATGATATTAGATCCTATTGAGTAAGCATACCATCTCCTGCAACATCATTGGTAGCATTGGCAACCTGTTTAACTAGGCTTGCGTCAAGGTTCATGATTTTATCCTTAAACTCAACACTATTCTCAACAATAACACCATCCTTAATCACTTTAGGAGCACCAAAACTTTGTTCAATCACCACATTACGGCCCTACAATCACCACATTTCTAAGTCAAACGAAATCGTCCTAAATGCACAAATCAATCCAACTAATTTCTTTCTTAACAGGTGCAGATTAACAAATCTCCAACTAATATAACATGTTAATTACAGGACAAACTGAGATCGGTTCTAATACAATTATTTAACTACACTACTAGTTTAAATTATACTCGAATTACAGATCATGTACACACAACAAATTAGCGGTTACCTTGGGACCCATGGTGAATTTAACAACATCAACAAGGCTCTCAACACCTCAAACTCTAAGCAACAAAGCGCGACCTCCGGAGCCAAATTTGATTAAGAAGGAATTGTAAACAACACTCACCATTTTTGCTCGTAGCTGAGGAATTGTAAAGCAAATTTGGCTCCGGAGCCAAATTCCTTCTTAATCAAATTTGGCCGCGCTTCGGAGCCAAACAACACTCACCACTTTAACAGCATCAACAACGCTGAGGAATTGTAAAGCAAAGCGCGACCTAATCAGACTGTATCAGGATCTTACCATTTTTGCATCTCAGTTGCTCAAAAAGCTACAGTCCAATTCCTCAGCGTTGTGTAGCCGGAGCAAGGCAGGATGCAATCGAAGTGTGATGATGAAAAGAGATCTAGATCTAGATCTACCCGGATTCTTTAGTCGTCGACTAGCAAAAGGAGGCGGAGGAGATGTGGCAATACCAGCTCCCATTATCAGAACTTGAGTGAGATAAGAAAAGGGCTTTCGTGGGCTTATTAGTAGTGAAGAAGGGCAGAATATAAGGCTTGTTGTGGTGGTGAGGGATCGAAGGTGAGAATGAGGATGTAGGAGATAGAGTTGAGGTTCGAATAGATGAGAACAATGCCATGGTCATGGGTTAGAGCTAATTGCAGAATGGGGAATATGAAGAAGGGAAGAGAACAGTTGTGGGAATTGGGAATAAGAGTTTCACGGTAAAAAAAAAGATTTGGGGTATATTAACTTAAATGAAAAACTAAAAGGACTACTTACTTTTAGAAAATCTCGAAAAAGTCTAGTTACTTAATTAACCCAAATCAAATTTTCTTTTGGGCCCCAATTTTGAAATTAATTAAACTCAATTTTGCTTTCACAACCTAAGTGCGAAATTAGGGCATGTTTACTAGAAGTTTGTATTTTTATGAGTTTATAAACTAAATGGGTTTATGGTTTATTTTCGGGTTTATAAACTCGATCAGTTTATATATATTATTTCGATAAGGATGTTTACTTAAGGTTTTTTGTGGGTTTATTTTAGTTCAAAATACATTTTTACCCCTAAAAAGATTAAAGAATAATCCAATATATATATGAATCGGAGGGTAATCGAAAAATCCAATCTCAAAGGTATAGTTGTGGACGACAATGATGTGGTTGTTTTGAAAGAAAGGAACTTCACGGGTGTGAATGTTATGGTCGGATTTGTAAAGATGTGAACGAGGGCAATTTCGGGTATACAGAAAAAATAAACCTATCCATGAAAAATAACCTTGGATTGAGGAGGTTATTTTCTAGAGGTTTATAAACCCGAATAAACCCATTTCAAAATAAACCCATTAACATGTAAACACCCATCAACAAATAAGCTCAGGTTTATAAACTAAATGAAAGTTTATAAACCCGCAGGTAAATAGGCCCTAATGGGCCTGTGGAATTAATTAAACTAAATTTCGCTTTCGCACCCCAAATACGAAAATAATTGAAAACTAATTTCGAACTTCAGTTGGGGAATTAGGGAGATGATTATAGAAAATATATGAGTTCATCTAAGATCGGCGTTTCTTTGTACAATTTATATACTTTTCAACCTGTAATCATTTATAAATAGTCTTACATTTAGTTCTTATTTAAATTTTCATTATTAAAAGTTTTTCACCCTTATTAGAACTATATGGGTTCATTTAAGATCGGCGTTTCTTCATACAGTAATCATTTATATAGACTTTTAAATTTAGTTCGTATTTAAATTTTCATTAATAAAAGTGTTTCACCCTTATTTAAAATAAAAGACTTAAGTTATTTCGTTTTAAATTAGATATAACCTTTATAATTAGACAACTTTTTTTTTTTAAAGAAATCTCTTACTTTCATTTTGATCAAACTTCTATTTAAATTAAATTTTATTTCCATTTTGATGTGATTTCCTTTTAGAAAAAAATACTACAACTTCTATTTAATTATATTAGAATTTAATTCCGTTGTACTTACAACTTTTATTTAAATTAGATATTATGTCTACAATTTATATATGTTTGAGTATTTATAAAATCAAAATACACGAACTTTAATTCCAAAACTTTAAAAAAATTGTTTATATCAGATATACCCGTACAAGGTACAAAAATCTATATACATATACTAAAACAGAAGACGCTAATGATGATGTGACATCTCACAAATTTTATAGGGTTAAATCTTTTTTTTTTAAATAATTAATTAAGCCAAAATCTTTTTTACTAAGTTAAATATAAACTATAATTTTTGTGAAGCTAACTAACAAGATCTCGTCAATTTGTATCTCACGTAAAATTTTACTAGCAAGATCTCCTAACTATAAAAATTTGGTTTACGTATTTTTTTATATTTCCAAGCCATTGAAATTTAAGTAATTTATTGTTTGGAAATATTTTTATTTTTCTCTTAATTTTTTTTTTGAAGAATTATAAACTCAATCTTTTTACGTT
Organism: Fagopyrum esculentum; assembly: GCA_033239045.1. Classification (NCBI taxonomy): domain Eukaryota; kingdom Viridiplantae; phylum Streptophyta; class Magnoliopsida; order Caryophyllales; family Polygonaceae; genus Fagopyrum; species Fagopyrum esculentum. The sequence continues at coordinate 125,295,208 of BSUD01000005.1, forward strand.
AAATCTTTTCAAGGATTTTGTTATCCCGCGTTGATTATAAATAGAGGGTTTGAAGATTAATTTGTTATTTGGGTCGTTGAGGCTGATAATTTGAGAACTTGTATAAATAAACGATTTGAAATTAAACAAATTATATTTTTTTTTGTCTTTTGGCTAAGTTGAAGTATAATTTTTATTCATACTTGTTTAATATTCGTTATTTTGGCGTTGACCTACTGTTTTGTGGGTTGCTAAATATTTTTAGCGATTTTGCTATCCCATATCGATTATCAAGTAATGTTGATAGTTTGAAAACTTCTATTTTAGTAAATTTGTATAAATGAGGGTTTGAAGATTAAACAAACCATACATTTTTTGGCTTTTTGACTAAGTTGAAGTATAATTTGTATTCATAACGAATTATATTTATTTTGTGGATCGTTGACCTACTGTGTTGTGGGTCATTAAATATCCTTCACGTTGATTATATTGATAGTTTGAAAACTTGTATAAATAAAGAGTCTGAAGGTTAAACAAATGATATATTTCTTGGTCCTTTTAACTAAATTGAAATATAAATTTTATTCCTAAAGGATTAATGTCTGTTTTTTGGGTCGTTGACCTACTGTTTTGTGGGTCAATTTTGCTATCCTACGTCAATTATTAAGTAGGATTTGAAGATTAAAAAAATCAAATAGAGGATTTAAAATTAAACAAATCATATATTTTTTATTCATAGTTGATTGATATTAGTCATATGCGTCGTTGATTTACTGTTTTTTATGGGTCGTTGACTTATTATTTTGTGGGTCGCTAAATATTTTCAGCAATTTTGCTATCCCACGTCGATTGTCAATTAAGGTTGATAGTTTGGAAATTTGTATAAATAGAAGATTTAAAGTTTAAACGTATCATACATTTCTTGCCCTTTTGGATAAGTTGAATTATAATTTTTTTCATAACGGATTAATATCCGGTAATGTTGATAGTTTGCGAACTATCCATTGTCGTTGTTCGTGGGTCGCTAATATTTTTATGTCCTTATATCAAAACAAATTTTTTGGTTTATATCACCAGCATACGCAACTTTCAAATCATTTTTTAACAAATACTCATGCCTTAATAAATACCCATGCCCTAATAAGTACCCGTGCAAGGCACGAGATATAAACTAGTTAAACTAGTATAATATATACTAAAACGGAATAGGTTAGACCACTTGTCATTCTTAAAATTTGCCACCTTAGATTTTGCTACTCGTCATCCCTACGTTAAGACACGTCAGATATTATCACGTGTCGATCTTTAGATTGTTCCTCCTCATCTTTACATTTTTTTAAATTTTATTTGGTGCGAAGTATCCATTTGTAGCTAAAAAAAACATTAGTAGCCTTTTCTGTAGAGACTAAGGGGCGTGTATTCAATTAAAATTTTACAGGAATTTTTTAAATTTTTAAAAGTTTATGGGTATTTTAATTTAGATTTTTAAATGTCCATATAACTCTTTAGGTATTCAATTTGGATTTAAAATTTTCTATAAAATTCCTATGGCATTTTAAATTTTAAGATTTTAAAAGAATCTATTATTTCATTGATTTTGTATACGTCTATAGAAATCTTCCCCCAACACATAAGATTTTCACAAAATCTGTATTGACCCTATATAGAATTAAAATATCCCACAAATCAGCAAATTCTATGATTATTAAGAATCATTCAAAATCTTTAAAAGTGTAGATTGAATACACCCCCTAAACCAAGCACCACTAGTGATTAAAGCTTATAATGGGCTAACATAGCAAAACTCGAAAGCGAATCTTGAACAACTTGTGTAATCATACAGAGCTCAAGGGAGCAATGTAATTTGAGTGAAGCTAAAAAGGTTCAGTTTCCAATGGGCTTATGGGTGTGAATGAGGATGGTACGAGGATAAGCGGGTGTAACTAGGTAGAGGATTGGGCTCGGAGTGAGGGAAAGAAGACGAGGAGGTGGTGAGCGAGAGAGATGCGTTGTTTGTTGGTGATGTGGTGGGTATCCTAGTGACTCTATTGGAAACAAAGAGAATGAGGAAGGCAACTTAGTCTGTGAGAGGGTGGGTATGGAAGACGAGAGGATGTAGGCGAAAGCCACACCAATCAGTGGGGGCAATGTCTTGAGAATGGTCGATGGTGGATGTAAGACCGAAGTAAGGAAATTCATTTTCTTAAACCGTTTATGTCGAAAGGTATAGACCCTATTAGAGATATGATTGAGGCAAGGGTCGGACTTGGAGTCAAGTTTATGAGGTGTAAGGTCAAAGCCATGAGAAGCAAAGACACCAAAAGCTACGAAGATTGACATATTGAGGGGTTTATTAAAAAGGCATTCATAGGGTGTCTTGTTGGCAAGAGAGAGAGTTGATAGGCAATTGATAAGATATGTAGTAGTGGCATATGACCAAAAGAAGACTAAGAGATGGACATGGGATAATAGAGAGAGCGGGTTCTACAATATGCCGGTGACAACACTTGGCAAAGTCATTGTGTTCCGGAGTGTAGGAGGGAGATTAGATGAAATTACTTGGGTGGTAAGGAACTTGGACAACCCTATTTAATGGATGGAGTTGTGAAGTTGTTGAAAAAAATTTGACCTAGAATTGAATGAATAACTATTAAATTATAAATTTATTTAATATTTAAATTAAACATCTCTCCAAATCTTTTGTATTTTTAATTATTTTTTTTACTTTAATTTTTTCAATATGATTATTTGAACTTAAGCTAAAGTAAAATATACTTGAAAGAGTGATCAATAAAAATAGCATAATGTTTATAGTTATCATGGGATATTACAAGGGAGTTTCATACGTCACTAATTCTAAAGGATTAGTGGTGGTAGTAAGAGATGATGTAGAGAACGGTAATTTGTGACTTTTATTGATATTCCATGCATGATAGATATTGAAAGAAAAGGAAAACACTAGTGCAATAGAACCTGTTTTGTATATGAGATACAAACTAAATTCTATTTAATTTATGATAATTTTAAATTAAGGGAAAAAAAATCTAATTAAGGGGAATATGAGAGTAGTTCCTAATTTATAGGATTTGTAACACAATGGGAAATTTCTAGACTAATCTAGTTATCTTACTAATCATACTTATCCAAATTCTAGAGCATTCTCATCTTCTCTTCATTTTTGCTTCCATTGTAGTACTTTTCTAGAAATATCTCCTAACTTGTTTTAATACATTACTAGTGTTACTACCTTTTGTTTGCTTAAGGAATAGTTGAAAGGAATAGTTGACAACAATCTCTACTGTCTTACTACACCCTCTCAGTATCTCTTGTCCTTTTCTCTCTTTGGGGAAGACACCACCTTTCTTTGTTGGCCTCACTGGCTTGGTCATCATCGTAGTCCAACTATCTTACGGTGTTCAATTACATAGATTTAGTTTGTTTGTGTCGTCGAAGAGCAACAATGTTCCTTGTCAATCTTGATATTCCACTTCTGTTTCTTTGGGATAAAATGACTAACGAGACCTTTTACCACTATTACTCTATTTAGAGTATGCATAGTGATAGAATATGTAATTATTAAGAACAGAGGTCTGCCTTTTGTAATTATGCATATACTTTTCATCTATATATATACACAACCCATCTGACAATGGAAAACCCAAGGAAAATTTACTCAATTTCTTATATTCTCACATGGTATCAGCGATACAAACCTTAATTCTCCCTTCAATTTTCTTTTTCACGCCTCCACCTCTTTTCACATCCAATGTCTACAGAGAAGAAACAATTGTTTCATTCCGCCCTTGGGATATCAAACATCAAGAACAACATCGCTCTCATTCTAGATCTGAATACGCCATATGCGTCTTGGGTGACTCTCTTTCGCTTCACCGCAAAGGCACATAACGTATTGGATCACATTGATACTAAGGTTCCCCGCCCTGCAGATATTGATGATGATCTATGGAACCAAGTTGATGTTACGGTTCTTCAATGGATCTACAGTACGATATCTAAAGATATTCTTCTTCAAATTCTTGACCCTGACGATACCGCGCTCAAAGCTTGGGGTCGCGTCAGGATATTTTTCAAGATAATAAGCATACACATGCCATCTATCTGGAATAGGAATTCTCCAATTGCAAATTGGCATCTTTGAAGTCCGTGTTTGCTTACTGTCAACATCTGAAAGCCTTGTCTGACCAACTCAAGGGCGTTGACTCTCCAATCTCAGACAATCGGTTAGTTCTTCAAATTTTGTCTGGTTTGCCTGCTGAATACAACGCTACTTCTAGTTTTATTTAGCAATCGGATCCATTGCCGACTTATCAAAAAGCTCGCTCGCAACTTATTCTTGAAGAAACCCGTATGGCAAACCAACAATCCACCAAGGACTTGACCGCTCTCCACATCACCGCCGGCGGATCATCATCCAAACCACCGGTCGACCAGCCCGGTTCCACCGACGGACCATCTCGCAGTCGGAGTCGTGGCCGGAAAGGAAAAAATCGGAATGGTGCGCCGCAGCAGACTCATTTTGAGTTTTGTCCACCCTATGAATGGATTCCTGTTCCTCAGGGCAACACTCAGCAACAAGCCCACTGGTTTTCGCAGGCCCATTGGAATCCAGCCCAATGTGGCCCATTTGCATCAGGACATCAAGGGTTTCCTTTTCAGCAACAAGCCCACTGAAATTAGAAGGGGTTGTTGGGCCCAGTTCCTGTGCAGCCTAACACGCCTCAACAAGCCCATTTCAGCATGGATTCAGCCTCTCTTCAGCCCACTACAGTAGATCGTTCTTTTTCAACGATGACGTTAAATCCCACAAATAATCTATGGTACATGGACACCGGCACGACGTCTCATATGACAAATAACTCATGTAACCTCTCGTCCATTTCGCATAATGGCTCATTAAATTCGATAATTGTTGGCAATGACATGCGAATTCCATCTATAGGTCTTGGTGACGCACAACTTATCACACCTACCCAACCACTCCAATTATCCAAAGTCCTTATCGCTCCAAAAATTATTAAAAACCTTGTTTCCGTTCGTCGCTTCACAAAAGATAACCACACCAGTGTTGAATTTGACCCTTTTGGTTTTTCTGTGAAGGATTTACACACGGGGATCACATGTCTGAGATGTAATAGCTCCATAGATCTTTATCCAATTACTCCACTCTTGTGTCGGATTTGGCCCTTTCCGCTTAGTCATCGAGTCTCGGGCATGCTCGTCTTGGTAATCCTGGCACGCCGATTCTAGACAGTCCTAGGAAGCCTTCTTTTATTCATTTTAATAAGGAGCGCGTCTCCCCGCTTTGGCATGCTTGTCAACTAGGAAAACATTATAGGCTGCCTTTTGAACGATCTCTTACTACTACAGTTGCACCTTTTGATATAATACATAGTGATCTTTGGACCTCTCCGGTTCCTAGTCGGGAAGGTTTCAATATTACTTATTATTTCTTGATGATTTCTCCCATTTTCAATGGGTTTTTCCCATCACTTTCATGTCTTAAGTCTTTGATTATTTTGTGCAATTTTATAAGTTTATTAAGACTCAATTCAATATGCCTATCAAAAATTTCCAATGTGATATGGGTCGTGAATTCAATAACACCCAATTTCACTTTTCTTTGCTCAACATGGCATTCATTTTCGCTTCTCTTGTCCTCACACCTATTCACAAAATGGCAAAGCGGAACGTATCATTCACACTATAAACAACATGATGTGATCTCTTTTGTTTCACGCTTCCGTCCCTCTCGTTTTTTGGCCTCATGCCCTTGGCATGTCATGCTTCCTTCTTAACATTCTTCCCTCCACCACAATCCAAAATCAATCACCTACCCAAGTGTTGTACCATTCAACACCGTCTTATGATCACCTCCGCGTTTTTGAGTGCCTTTGCTACCCAAATCAAAACGCAACCATAGTCCACAAATTAACTCATCGATCTACTCCTTGTGTTTTTCTCGGCTACCCTAAACATCATCGGGGTTATAAATGTTTGGACTTGAGTTCAAATAAAATTATCTCATCCAGACACGTTATCTTCGATGAGTCGGTTTTTCCCTTTTCTCAACCCACGAAATCGTCATCCTCAGGTGCTGGACTGTTGGAAAATGTCTAACCAGCCACCTTTTAATCCGGTAGTCAAGCTTTTCCATTAAGTGAATACGTGCAAGTTTGGAGGGGACGAGCCCATGGTACTTGGTCTAACCAGCCACCTTTTCCATTAAGTGAATACGTGCTTGCTCTCATGGCCCTTTTTGGGATAAGCTATGCAATTATGCAAACACTGACCAGTTTATGTGACCAATAGTTTGGCAAGGAGAGAACAATGGGATTAGTAGCACCTAGTAATGATGCATTGTGATATAAATTATAAAGTTTATGTACAACATTGAGATACTAAGAAATACTGCTGCAGAAATCTTAAAGAATTGAAAATTTGATAGCCATAAAGTGCCGACCAGATTCAAGTGAAGAATATACAAGTGTCTTCAGGTCCATATGTATGAAAAAGCAGGAAGAATAGACTATTATTCACTCTTACACATCCCCATTCTAGTCTTCTTCCCCCATAATTTTATTTTCGTCTATGGTTTTTCAAATGGTGTTTGACAACTCTCGTGACGAAAAGCCCTGCAGAAGAGGTGCTTGTTAGTTATTTGTAGTATCTTGTTAAAAAATGGAAAATTACTGATGGTACGGTCATGGTTTTAGGTTTTTCGAATTTTGCCTAATAGTTTTTTCGAGTTCGGGTGATACCTTAAAATTTCGTTGTTTTTTGAATTTTGTCAAAATTCATTAAAAAATTTCAATAACCATTAAAAAATATAAAAGAAAATTAAGTAAAATTGAAAAATAAATATAAAATAAAAAGAATGATTTATTTATTTTACAAATAAAGTAAATAGTAATTTTTTTTTAAAAAAATCAGTATTTATATTAATTTAAAAATAAATAAATCAGATAATTTTTACTAAATTAAAAAAAATCAGTATTTTATTTTATTTTAAAAATAAATAAATTGGATTAGCATTTTTTTTAACAAAATCTAAAAACATAAGTGTTATACTTTTTATTTAAAATATAAATAAAATAAGGTTTCTTTAAAATTTTTTTTTTTAAAAATCATTGTTTTAATTTATTATTAAAATAAATAAATCAGTCTTTATATTTTATTTATTTTCAATTTTACTTTATTTTATTTTATATTTTTAATGGAATTTGAAAAATTTTAATGAATTTGGGCAAAATCCGGAAAATGACATAAACTTAAGGGTACCATCCGAAATCGAAATAACTGTTGGGCAAAATCCGAAAAACCTCAAACCATGAGGGTACCATCCGAAATTTCCCTTAAAAATCTATTGCACATCCTTGGTCTTCCTGTAAGGATTTTATTGTGGAGATGGCAATGAAATTTTATGCATCATACAATCTTCTGATATTTGTGATGATAACATTTGCAAGCTTTTCTAAGGACACTATCAATTATATGATTGTACCCTATGTTTATTAGTTCTTTAACTCTTTTCAAATCACTGTACCTTTTACTTTCTTCAAAACAATAAGTAATAATATATTAATATTTCAAAGTTCAGATGTGTAAGTAGAGATCAAAATAGCAATTGTGATTAACATTTTTGATCAATAATATTATTAATTAGGAGAAGTAACTAAAAATGCAACCTCAATTCTTGAAGATATTAGTTACTGTCAACCTTGTTACAACTCATTACCGCCATTATATTTAAATTTTGTGAATTATTTTGTCATAGAATTTTGCTCATATTCCCTTCATTTATAGACAAGATTCATTTGCTAGCTAATCTATATGCACCTATACAAGAATTTTGTCTGGCAAGTCATCTGATTTTAACTGAGCCATACTTTTAATATAGAACATGCTCATTTTTGTTCTACACGAGTGGTGGCCTGACTCGTTACGGGTAAGACCATTAAGGGGGTAAACCCTACCTCACAGGTTTAAAGGGTGCTCCATTCCCTTGAGCGCTCTGGTGAAGGAGTGAGTCCTTGTCAACACAACTCACTTCCTATGGGTTAGAACATCCTTGTTTAATGTGTATTTTTCTATGTAGTATCTCATCCATTTTCTCACAAGGAAGGCATCTGGGGTTGAAGAGGAGCCTCTAATGTATATGAAAAGACTGTTAATGTAATGAATATCGTTCTTTATGTAGGTTTAGCTCTCTTCAGTAGGGTGCCTGTAATAATAGAATAAAAAACACATAAAAGTCTGTAGCTGAAGTTGGTTCTAACTAGTTCAAATGGTAACTGATATTTTTCAGTTGGAGAAGGAGGCTCTTGCTAAAGGCATCCCAATTGGGCAAGCTATTGATATTGAAATTCCACCTCCACGTCCTAAAAAGAAGCCAAGCAATCCATATCCACGAAAGACTGCTGCTGTAGGTCCACCAACTTCACAACTTCAAGCGAAGGACTCCAAACAAGTCACGCATTCTTCATGTCCTAGCGAACAAGTGCTTGACTTGGAATTACAACCGCTCCCTGAGGCAAGTGCTTCCCAGGTCTTTACAATAACCTTGATACTGAACTATAATCTTTAATTATGTCTGTTCTTATCAGAAAGCTGTAGGAGATGAAGGCAAAGAAGACAGGGAGGACAAACAAGAGAATGGTGATTGCTCTATTTTCACAGTTTATCAAGAAACGTCATCCACCTTTAAAAAAAGCCCAGTACAGTCAAAGGCAGATGCTAAAGGTTCATGTAATTCTATGGTGTTTGTGTTGGTTATTTGATCACAGCATTGTCGTTTTGAGTCTTTCTGTTTTATTAATTAAGTAGTCAGCATTCAGCTATGTTTCTGTGTATTTATTCAGTTCTTCCAGTTCAGTAATACTATCAAGTTTTGTCCGCCATTCCTGTTTCTCCAATATTAACAGTTTGTGCCTCTGGTAAACCATGTGGTTAACAACAAATCAGGTGAATCTCAGATCACTGATGGAACCGATAGAAGATATAAATCGAGCCAAGCAGTTACTACGGACACAATTAGAAATGATGGAAACGGTGAGACTCAATGCCACTACTGTACTTATAAAGCTTGTAGTATATACTTTGAAAATGCCCATTGTTTGCCAGAAACTGAAATGCAAGGTCAAGGTGCTAAAGACTTTCTGCGTCATGTTCCTCCTCACATTCTTGGCGGAAATGCCAGATCAATTAGTCAACCTCTTTCTTCTCATGTATCACACCAAGAGTCTGGGCACCAGCAAATAGGAGTTCTTCATGCTCACCCTGCTTTATTTACAATTCCTGCAAACTCAGGACGCCCCGGAAACACATCAGGACCTGCCAATCATCAAAAGTTTTCGAGCTTTCACCCATTCAACGGAACCCAAGAAGACTATGCTAAACTCCTTGAAATGTCCTCCACCTTTGCAAGTCTTGTTGTCTCTACTCTTTTACAGAATCCACCAGCTCATGCTGCAGCCAGCTCGGCTGCTTCCTTCTGGCCTTGCCCGAACATGGACATTCCAATTCCGAGCATTGCAACCATAGCTGCAACTACAGTGGCTGCAGCTACAGCATGGTGGGCAGCAAACGGCCTTCTGCCCGTGTGTGCTCCTTTTCACCCCAATGTGAACTGCCCTCCAACAACCAATCCCATTACTGCACCAGAAAGCAAAGAAAAACAAATTAACAAAAATATCCAGGGATGCTCCGAGGCCTTACAGGCACAGAATCCAGCAGCAAAGACTCGGACAACTTCATCATCAAATTCAGGTGATGAATCGGGCCGAAAGGTGAACGACAACACCACCAAGCTAACATGTGATAATGAAAAGAACAACCAGAGTTTAGTGGAGCCAAAAGATTCAAGCAAGAGCAAGAATAGGAAACGGGTTGACCGTTCCTCTTGTGGCTCTAACTCAAGCAGTGATTTAGAGAAGCAGGATAAAAGCAAGGAAGAAAACAAGGAAGCTGATGCAAGTCATACAGCAAGTGAATCTTCTAGTCGCCGCAGTAGAAACTCAAGCAGCTCTTATGATTCATGGAAGGAGGTCTCTCAGGAGGTATATTTGGATCCAAATTTTTATAATTGCAAAAGTGATTCTTTACACATCCAATATCAAGGTCTTGTGCTTGAAGTTTCTCATGCTGTATATTTGACCATGTCAGGGGCGAATGGCCTTTCGAGCACTTTTCCTAAGAGAGGTCTTACCACAGAGCTTTTCACCTCCACACGATGACGATAACAATGCAGTGCAACAACAGTGTATGAAGAAAAACAGCGAGGAAAGAAGGTCAAGTGTAGAGGAGGGCAAAGAAGACGAATCACAGTTAGACCTCAACAGCAACACCATAGAATCCTGTTGCAGTCATCATGACAATAACAAGAAAATACGGGCAGAGCACCTACATGTAAAAGAGGACTTTCTAACAATTGGACTTGCACAGGGGAATCCAAAAATTCAGAGAACAGGCTTTAAACCTTACAAGAGATGTTCTGTGGAGGCCAGAGAAATGGGAGTACCAAATTCTAGCTGCCAAGACCAAGAGAAAGACCCTAAACGTTTACGCCTGGGAGATGAAGCTTCAAGCTAAAAGGTTTTCGTATGAACTCTCCCTCAACCTTCAATATCCGTCCGATTAGCTTTTATTTGAAAATATCACCTTAAATGCGCGAGACTTTTCGTGGTGTGTGTACTGCTATACAGATGCTGCTATATTTCATGAAAACTGCTAAGAACTCTGATTAGACTTTGGTTTGTGCGTCCTTTATAATCTTGCTTGGACAGATTTTCTGATCTCAAATCAAAATAACTCTCACCAAGTTATTTTGTGTGTACTACTCCAGATCACCTTAACTGCTAAGAACTACTACAGATTTTCTGTACTACTACAGACGCTGCTATATTTTCGTGGTGTGTATTCCCCTCTTTGTTTCATACTCACATGTAGGTAGGCGAAACACCCTCACTATGTTGGACTAAGCCTCCCACTTCAAGCTTCCAATCAACAGAAGATTATTTCAAAGGGTTGCGTACGGCAATGAGCCACAGGGGCTCCTACGCCCCGCGGCTGGACACACTTTACAATTCCAAACAACACAAAAGCATTGCAAAATAAAACAATCAATCACTTACATGCACAAATTTCATCATCAAGCAACACAAAATCATCAAAAGAATGCTATAAGAAGTTTGTAGGTGTGAAATTAGGCCCGAAACAGTTTTTGCCTCCAGCTCAAACGTTCACAAATTCTCCGAAAAGTCCAATATTAGGATAGACAAATGTATGTACATTTCTAGCAAGAATATGTCTGTATGGCTACTTTGAGTGTTTCTTTTCTTTCATCATGCTAAAACTAACAAGATTACGATGAAATTTCTTTACAACGTGACCAGAAGCTCTTAAGGTGAAAAATGAAAATACACTTGATTCAAACTTGGCTTAAGGCACTAGTGTCACTAGTTCAAATTGAGGCGCTACCTTTCTTGTACTGATCAGGCTGTACAGTCACGGCGGTTGTATTTACTTGGTAGAAGAACTAGAGGGCTGTTCAGAAGGGCACCGCTGCATTGCTCTCAACTGGTTGATGTGGAATTCGAAACACCGTACATAATGCATAAGCCTCTTCTTATCTTTGGGATGCGGGGAAAACGGTGGCATCAAAGGAAGCAGTGGTGCTTCCCAAACAATGAACCATAGCAAAAGCATAGCATTCGAGAATAACCTTGCAGCTCCATCCCATTTCTCCAGTAAGGCATCCGCCTGCAACGAACCAACTTATGTGTGACATGCAAGAGTGAGATAAGAAATACAAAATCACAATGGAAGGATATATGCTACTCACAGCACCAGCAATTCCATAGGCAAGAGCTGCCTCATATATCAGTTTAATGGTATCAGGCACCAAAGCAGTCCCTATCAGAAGAACGTATCATGAATTGCACAAACAAAAGGAATCAAGCAGAACCAAAAAAAATCGAGTTCCGTGCAAATCAAGTACAAGCCTCACCATCTACTATTGCCTCAAGAATTTTACAGAACTTCACTGCACGATCACAGGCAACTCTAAAGCCCTTATTAGCCGACACAATGGAAGTTGATGGATTTGAAAAGTCGAGAGCTTCTTCAGTGTTTGAGGATGAACCCGCAGCGTGAAGTTTAACAGTATCCTCGCTGGATTGTGAAGAGGATGCCAGCCAAGAGCTTGCGACTTGAAGAATCTCCTTCCAAATAGTTAGAGTTGTGAACTCAACTGAAATGTATTCCAGAAGAGATCCTGCATCAAGCTGCACAGAAAGCTTTCAGCACTTGAGCTTATGACGGAGTCCGTCAAGATGACAGTATACAGACCGACTGCAACAAATACAGCAGAAGAAGCCGCTCACCTTTTCTAGGGCAAGATTAGAGACTGCTTGGGCACACTGGTATAACAATTGCAGCCTCGTTGAATGACGTACAGCCCCCAATCTCTGTCGGTCCGTCAGTACAGCAGATGTAGAACTGCTAAGAGTCTTACCTGTCCCATCAGCAGAACTTGCAGCAATGTCTTTAAGAGAAGATGTCAGAGACTCCATAGAAGCACAATGGGAATCAACTAGAACATATTCGCTTTCAATCAACTCCATTGAATCAGCAACTGAATGACGCACAGCACCCAATGGGAATCCAGAGCTATTAATCAGACTTCTCTCAAGATAAGATTTCAGATACTCCATAGAAGCACAATGGAAATCCACTAGAACGTATTCGCTTTCAATCAACTCCATTGAATCAGCAACTGAAACCACAACTTGAATGTCTTACATGACTATGTAGATGAAAACCCAGTTCAAGAAATCAGAGTAAAACTGACCTTTATGCTGATTTGATGTGTGTGTTTCAAGATCGGGCAAGGGCTTCGTTGTATCATTGTTGGTACTTGGTGCCGACCCGCTGCTAACCATTGCGCTATATAGACTGATATGATCCTTCGAAAGCTTGCCCCTAGAACCTGAAACAGTCGGTTCTTTCTGTCCTGTCACCATGCTAACACGATAACAACAACCGGGTTTAGCGGAGCCAAAAGATTCAAGCAAGAGCAAGAATAGAGAAACAAGGAAGCTGATGCGAGTCACGCAGCATGCGAATCTTCTAGTCGCCGCAGTAGAAACTCGAGCAGCTCTTGTGATTCTTGGAAGGAGGTTTCTCAGGAGGTATATTTGATCCGGCTCATAAAGTTTTTAGGGGGTATTTGGAAACGCTTTTATAAATAGAGTTTCATAGTTGTAATTGGGTCCAAATTTTTATAACTCAAAACTGACTTCTACAAATCCGATGCCAATGTCTTGTATAATGCTTCAAATTTCTCATATAGTATATCTGGTATGAACCACCGAAACAACTAGACGACGTCCTTTCTTGTGTTTTTCCGTGTCCAAAGTTTATAAGTTTTCGAAAACTTGTCGGACACCGTCAAAATAATTAGAATATAATCAAAACACTTTTCTCCGTTCAAACTATAGTGATGGATGGCGGCTCATTGTGGGCTCAAGGAGGGATGCAAAAGAGACAACAACATATCCATACGTTTTGTTTTCTTTTGGAAAATTCAAGATGACATGACAGATGTAACTACCAACTCAATATCGCAAACACACATTCATGTGTCATTAATTATATCATATTTGATTATCTTTTTTTATATACATATATATATATATATATATATATATATATATATATATATATTTCTCTTCACAAGAGATTTAAAATGATATACTATTTATAATTACTCGTCATGTCTTTTCCTACAATTTTTAGGGTTGTGCGCCGCTTCCCTTTTTGCGGCGTCAGTTTCCCGTACCTATTATTGTTTCCGTGCAACATAGTATATTTGACTATGTGAGAGACGAATGGCCTTTCAAGCACTTTTCCTAAGAAAGGTCTTATCTTAGAGCTTTTTACCTCCACACGATTACGAAAATAATGTAGAGCAACCACATCGTGCGAAGAAAAACACGAGGAAAAAAGGCCAAATGTAAAGGAGGGATCCGAAGATGAATCACATTTAGACCTCAACAACAACACAATAGAATCATGTTGCAGACATCATGAGAGTGACAAAAAATAGTGGCATAACACTTACTATTGGAATAATAAATTGGGTTAATTTAGTAACTAGGCCATTTTGAGTTTTGTACGTAGCAAGTAGGCTTTCCTTATTTTTTATTTGGTTAATGTACCCCTATATTTTTTTACCCCCTCTCTTCTAGTGCCGCCTGTAATATCCGGAATTTTTATTCCGTCTAATTCCGCCGTTGACGGTTTCCCATTCTATCTAGTATCTCTCCCTTCACAAATTTCATTATTTTATGTAGAATTTAATTCACATAAAATGATAAAATTATATCAAACTCTAATCCTTAGAATTATCTATTATTTTATGTAGAAGTTAATTCACATAAAATAATAAAATGATATCAAACTCTAATCCTTAGAATTATCTATTATTTTATGTAGAAGTTAATTCACATAAAATGATAAAATTATATCAAACTCTAACCCTTATAACTATCTATTATTTTATGTAGAATTTAATTCACATAAAATGATAGATTTATATCAAACCCTAGTTATTATAATTCATTCTTATTGAGGACAAGCTGTGACGAGCTCATGACAAGCTGTGACGAGGCCATGACTAAGCTGAGACGAGATCATGACTAAGCTGAGACGAGATCATGACAAGCTGTGACGAGTTTTGACAGATTTTTGACAAGTAATTCAACCCACCTTTCTTGCATGCTTCAGCCCACGTTTTTACCTTAAACAACCCAGTTTGCTTACCCATAATAGCCTCAGCTGACCTTTGTAAACTACAGCAGCCCAGCATACTTCTCAGCCCACAATAGCCTCAGCTGGCCTTTGCAATCCACAACAGCCCAGCACCCCTCGTAGTCCACAACAGCCCAGCAACCTTCCTAGCCCACAACAGCCAGCAAATTCGTTCAACAGGAGGAGCAACAGCCGACCTTCTCTTTCCTTCTCTCCACTTTGTAACAGCTGCATAAATGAGATAATTAATGAGATAATTAAGGAGCTGCAACAACCTATATTCACACCTGAAGAGAGGAACTGCAACGCTTCTGTGCTCCACATTCACGCTCCTCATTCACGCTGCACTTGCCTGAATTCTGCACACATTCAGCAACGTTCTAACCACAGGAAATTTCAAGGAAAAGAGCCAGCAGAGGGGAGAACTACAAAAACTGCTCGTCTATCTAGTTCCGGGGCTGTTCGTTGCAGAAACCTCGTCAACAGCCGGAGTAGTGTAAGTGATTTCATTCAGCCCTTCTACACTCAAGTTCCTCTCTAAATCTAACTCTCAGTACACACTCCTTCCCAGAAGATAACCAGTTGGAGGGTTGTTTCGTTCGTGCCCTGCGGTGACAGAAGAAGAGACGACCACCTTAGAATCGGACCCTCCCACACTAGTGCAACAACTTACCTTCTGCATTCATCAAAACCTTGGGTAAATGATCAATCATTCTCCCTTTATCTTGGCTTCAGTTCAATCTTTAAACTATAGATGAAATAGGCATGTGTGTACTTAGGTTTTAAAATGTTTTAGTGTGGTGATTATGAGAAATTGAACTAGAGAAGTGACGAGTAGTAAGCGAGTTGTTGTAGCTTCCTAGAGTGTCCAAATTCTGACCATTAGATGACCTAGTGAAGTAGATCAGATCATCATATAAATTGAAGTGAGAAACTCCCTTTAAAACTTCAGTTTTGAAAGTAAGAATGACCACTGTTGTGAACCAATGTTAAAACGATTGGTTGAAGATCCACCTTTGAATTTTTAATAGATCATAGATAGATATACATAGTTTACCGTGTTAAAATTCGGGAACAAATGAACGGTCGGATTGAAAATTATAGGGTCTCAAAGTGGAGTAGTTGAGCTGTTTTTCCAGCAGAAAAATTTGACTAAGTATGGGAACAATTGTAGTGTTGTAGGCAACTTTAAAGATTTTTGTAGGAATAACGATTGAATAGTTTTAAGAAATTATTTCTCCTATGAGTAGATTAGAGATCATAGATAAGTTAGAATTTTATTTTAGAATTTTTATAAGTTTATTTTAATTTTATATTTACAGCTGTAATTGGACTTTAGTGACTTTTCGGGAAATAGAAAATCGGTAGTTTTTATAGTTGTCACCTAAAATCATCCTAGGGAGTAGAATATGATTAGTTAGCCTTAAGTAAGAATTTAAGTACTTTTTACGGGTTTTTGGAAGTCTCGGAACCAAGGGTAAAATAGTCAATTTACCTGAAATAAACACTGTAATAACTTCTGCACATAGAATCGTACATCTTAGGAGTTTTAGACTTCTAAGCATCCAAGGAAAAATGTTGACCCACGTGCCTCCTTTGACAGGCAACTGAGTTCCTGCAGCTACTGTTAGTGTTGTTAAGAGAGACGAGTTTTAATTCTGGTAAGTCCACTGACTTACTTAGCTAACTTCTTGCATGTGTGTGATGCGCATGGGTGGTGTGTGATAGTTAAGATAAATAACAAAAACGCAATAGGCCGTGTATTATATTATAATTGACCCAAGTGTATGATAACGGGTCGTGACATCATCTGCCTAGCTCTTGCGAGAGTCTAGGAGGTTCCCTGCGACCAGCCCAATCCGGTAGACGGTCACATGCATTAGTACCATTTCGCGTTGGTAAATGGGGACAGGGGCGAGGTTTGAGAATCCCTCGTGTCACAAAATAAGTATCATTAGTAATGACGTATCACTTAATTAAAGATAATAAAAACGAATGAGTGTCACATGCTGATTGCGTATGTTGTGTGTTTGTGCTTTTACCGTTATACTTATGCATAGAATGTTAGCTAACGGTTTTATACCGCTTGTAGATGTCTTGCAGGTTAGGGAGGCGATCGAGTGATCCGACGGTAGTGGGCAGCCGGGGTTCCGTGCATTATAGGACGGGACTGTTATATTTTATTTTATGACTATTGAGACTGATGTGGGTATTTTTGGTTTTTGAGACTTGGCTGTATTATTTTCAGAATTTGGATTCTTATTATTTCCGCTCATGTTATAAAACTCTTCGTTTTGCCTTTTTATTTGTGTTGTGTTGTAAGGTCCGATGAAGTTGTTGCCAGGCTAAGGGCCGGGACCCATTGTGAGGTCCCAACTCGTAGCATTTCGAGTCCTCTAGGATTCGGGGTGTTACACTGCCCCTCTTCACCTCCCTTGCATTCTTCTTCCATCACGTAAATCAGTACACCACAACCTCAACCCATGAATCCCCGTCAATCGACTACTGGACCAAGTTGAAGAACATTCTCGGAGTTTTGAATGTTGTGAGTTGGGGATTCTTGTTTCATGTGGGCGTAATCATAGCGAGATACCTGAAAGCCTTCGAGTCCGCTGATCCGGCATGGTTCTACCTTCATATTTCGTGTCAAATGTTGGGTTATGCTCTTAGAGTCCCTTACTGGGCCACCGGGCTTAGACTCGGCTCACTCGGAAGGAATCGTCTTCTCTACTCACCGTGCCATCGGTATCGTTCCATTCTGCAAGTACAGATTGTATGTCTTTGAAGGCTTCAACATCTTGCAACCCACAAGCCTGTAGCCACCGCAGTTAGAGATTTGGATCTAGATCTAGTTGCATTCAAATCACTGGTGGTGCTTAATGACAACTGCCCGGATTGATTAGTTGAAGAAGTAGATCTTAATGACTTATCTATTGACGATGTTTCCATTTTTGTTGTAGCAACACTGATGTTAGCGTATTTTGGAAACCGAATGGGTGGACGAAGATGAACCCGGCGTTTACATCACCATCATAGCCTTGCTTGGAGGAAGGAGGGAGCTCAGATGTGTAAGATTTAGGTAAGTTGTGATCTCAAATCGTGCATCATATTTTCATTGTTATACATATGACAAGTTAAGGGGATCCATAGACGGTGTTGTACTCACAGGTTTATCATTACTCAATAGTCGTCCCCCAAATTCATCTCTCTCCCCAAGTCCATGGCAGAAGAAGAGATAATCATGGAAGTAGAAGTTGTCAAAGCTATATATGGCGAAGGTTGTACTTTCCTTTCCATTTTCCCTCCTCACCTTCTCCTGCAAATCAAGCTTAGAACTGCTAACGAATCTTCTATCCAGGATTCTCCTCTCTGCTTTCAATCAATTTTCCATGGTTTCGTTTCGGTTGCTTTGCAATTATGTATTTTTCCGTGACATTTTCCAATTGCTAATAAGCTAACGATCGTCAGACTTCGATTCGATTTTCCATCATTCGTGGTTATGATGTCCAAATTGTATGGTAGGAGAGTTACCAAGTTGTTAAGGGGATGAAAAATCGTGTTTGTAATGTATCCACCTCTAGGTCTGCTGGTCTACCATAAGCTGTAAACTTTAAATGCTTGTAATCGGTGATCGATTGTTGTTTGTGTTAGCATTTCTAACTAGTATTTGTATGAGCATATACAAAATGAGGTGATGTTGGCATTCCCAAGTTGATCCTTGATTTTGACATGATATGTGAATTTGGAGAGTTCCTTGGATATTAATTCTTCTAATCTGGTTTCCTAGACAAGTTGTCTCTAGTGACTTCAGTGTAGAGATAAATTTTATTACCACTTTTTCTATAGTCTAGAGTTTGATGGAAATATGTGAAATAAAATGTTGTTTAAATTTTATTCCCAGATATTGTATTGGTAATCATATGATTTCAAAACATGATGCATTTAGCTGTCAATTCTGCACCACTCCTTTGTAAACCGTGTGTCATTTATAGCACCCAAAGCTTGTTGTGTTGTTGTATTGGAATAAGGTTGTTTCTTTATCATTTCTTTTTACTCTAGTATTGTTGAACAGGGTCTCATTTTCGTTTCTTTTTACTTTGTAGGAGATGAAGAGTTTGGAGAAGATGGTGAAGCTTATTTGAGGAATATCAGATATAGGCATAAAACTATTAAGTGTTAAACCTATTTTTCTTAAGTTGCCAAGGGTTTTCTTGCAAGAAGAGAGTTAGGATTTTCTGGTATGAAATCTGCATACTTCCGGTATGTAAATTATAAAAAATAAAAAAAGAATAAAAAGAAAACAAAATTTTTTTTGGTATGAGTATACAAATTATAAAAAATAAAAGGGACAAAAAAAAAACTTTTGGCATGAAAAAATTCTAGTATGAATGAACTTTTGGTATGAGAAATTCTGGTATGAAAAAATTTTGGTATGAAAAAAATTATAGTATGAAAACTTTCTAGTACGAGAAATAAAAAAGAAAATAATATAAATATATAAATAAGGAAAAAATAAATAAAAGAAAATTAAAAAAACAAATTCAGTAATTAAAAATTAAAACTTACACTTATAGAACAAATAACAAATATAAATTATTCTTTTTTTTTTAAATATAGGGATTAATTATTTTTAGGGAATTTCCAGATGGTATCCCTGTGGTTAGGGGTATTTCGGATTTTGCCCAAGAGTTTTTTTCATTCCTAATGGTATCCTCGAGTTTTACGATTTTCCGAATTTTGCCCATATTTCTATAAACCTCCAAACAGTCCCTTAAAGGAAAACAAACTTAAAAAAAAACTTTACAAAAATGAAAGGAAAAAAAAAACTAAAAACAAATAAATAGATAAATTATTTTTAATGTGAAGATCTTCTCCTACCTCTATGAAGATACAACCAAATCACCATTGATATGAAATCACCATTGGAAGAAAATTGCTCAACACCTATCTTCTTTGTCGACCAAAAATCCAAATCTACATCTAGTGTCATTCTTCTATTTCGATTTTCACATTCCGATCTATTTATCTCCCTTACGCACGCTACTCCTTGTCACAACTTCTAACCCTAATCCCTCTTTCTTGCGTTTATGCTCTTTATGCTTTTTTCGTTAACTATAACATTCAATTAGGATCGATTAAGTTTCTCTCATGTATGAAATTGGAAGAGTCGGATTCGTTGTTACATGTTAGCATGAAATATTGTGATATTTTAGGCACGTTTTCTAAGTGTATTTCATCGATATTGATAGTCATTGATTAAGCATTGATGCATTTGTGAGTTTGTTTGCTTATATTCTCGATATAGAGGTCTACACAAGCTTTATGTTGATTGTAGGCAATTAAGAGCTATTTCCGAATGGATTGTGTAAGGATGGAGTTTGATTGAGTATGTCCATGAATTGAGGACATTCCTAGGAGCTAAGGATGTGCTAACTTGAAGAATAGCACGAGGAAAGGAAGAATCACGTTCTAACCCTAAACCACGCTCTAAAATACGGCCGTACTACATTCCACGTTCAAGTCCACGGCTGTGGAACCATGGCAAGGGAAGCGTGATTCATTCCAGCAACTTCTACGGCCGTGGAAGAGTTGTGTCAAACCGTGACAACTTCCACGCTCTAAATTACGGTCGTGGAACACTTCCACGACCGTGATCTTGGCGATCTTTTACGCCATACTTTAAGCCACGATCTCATACGCAATTGGGCCGGGCTTATATTTTATCCTACACTATAAAAGGACGGACGAAGAGAGATTCCATCACCTTCGCTTACGCTTAGACGCATTTCCGCTTATACCTTGGAATTGCCCTAATTTCACATCTTGCGGAGATTGTGATTGAGAGATTTGCGCTTTGCTATTGAGATTTCCGGATTGACGGAAGAGTTGAAGATTTGGAAGATTGTTCGTGAGAAGATTTCGCTTCTCATCTAGGTTTGATTTGAAGACGGATTGACATCCCGTTCTTCCTTCTTATCTAAGATTCGTGATTGTTTGTGTTATTCCAATTCTATTGACGTTATTGTTCTTGATTTGTGAACTTGAGATTGACTTAAGAGTTATTGAAGGTTTTCGGAAGTTTTCATCTTTCATTCTTTTGAACCTTGAATTTGATATCAATATGACTATTGTCGGCTAAAACCCTTTAACAATTCTAAGGTGAAGGGTTGATAATTGTGGCATAGATGATGATAGATCGATCGTAAACAGATTGGACCCTAAGAGTTAGAGAGAATCGCCGACGAACCTATTCCACGGTCTGTTCTTGAGCTTCCACGGCCGTGGAACTCAACAACTACCCGTAATTTTGTGTCAGTTTACGAACTTGCTTTTACTTTAATCCAAAGTTAAAGATTTGCTTTAACTTAGTCTTGGCTTGCCTTTTCTAGGTGGTAGTGAAGCCTCAACAACCTCTACCTCGATTGTGAGTGTCACAACTTTAATCGATTTAGTTAGTCTTGATCCTTGGATTACAAGTTTGGGTACTTGACATTAATTCTTATCTTTAGAACCTTTCTATATTGAAGCCTCAACAACCTTTATAGAGAGTGTCTTGTAGGTGAGTCATATAAGGTCTTTGGAACTTCACCGTACGATTACCTTACATTCGTATACCTTTGCATGCCTTAACTCTGTCCTTATATCTTTAGTATATCTTGAATCGATTGACACAGCTGGATTCCTGGATCTTTAGGATTGTTGTTTTCCCAATAATTCGAAAAGCTCTTACATTTACTCGCTTGATAACCTATAATTGAATTTGTTCCCCCCAAATCCCTGTGTTCGATACTCTGGAATTCTTGCTCAACTATATCGATCCGTACACTGCGGGTTCGCTTGCTTGATTTCTAGTTTTATAAATTTAAAGCTTATTTGCACGCACGCTAAGTGGCGAACATTACATATTTAGGATCGATTAGGTTTCTCCTGTTTTGGGTTTAAAAGCTTCTCAATTCTAAACATGATATTGATAATTTTGTTGTACATTTTGGAGCTTGCTAACTCTAGAAACCTGCAACAACCTAATCAAAATTATGCTTTCAATTCCCTATTCTAGTGTTCACAGCCTAATCAAAATTACGTAGGAGAGGGGATATCGTTTCTTGTTATTGATGTTGATGTCATTCTCGTGTTCACAGCCTAATCAAAATTATGCTTTCAACTCCCTATTCATCGATTCCAAACAACAAGAACGAAGGATCCAGACTTCTCTAAATACCCATATTTATGCATTTAGTTAACTCCCTAATCAATGATTATCAATGTGCCAGAGTTCTAACAAAATAGATGCGAACTGAGGATTTTCGTAGTAACCAAACACGAGTTCAATTTAGTCAAAAATTCATCCATAATCATAGTTAAATCATGATCTACGGAACGAATAGGAGAAGGATTAAAACAATATTACAATAGCTTATTTGTTCGGATATTTGGAAGGTTTTGTCGAGATAAAAAGGGAGAGAAGAACAGAAGAGGAAATAAAAAAAAATTGGAAGGAAGTAGATCTTTTTATTGGAAGAAGATCGGGAAGAAGAACTTCTTTAGATCACAAATTATTTGATTTCTTTTTGTTTTAGTTATTTTTTTAGTTTCCTTTTAGTTTTTCCTAGTTTTTATTTGAAGTTAAGGGACTGTTTGGATGTTTACAGAAATTTGGGCAAAGTCCGAAAGATCGTAAAACTCGAGGGTACCATTAGGAATGAGAAAAGCTCTTGGGAAAAATCTGAAATACCCTAAACCACAGGGGTACCATCCGGAATTTCTCTTATTTTTACCTACCATTAAATGAAAGTGGCAAAAAATTATGGGGTACATTTACTAAACACAAAACTAAAAAAGGTCTAGTAGGCCAAATTTGTTCTAATAAATTTTCCTAAACTGTAATAAGATTAAATAAATCTTACAATTTCATATTTAGGCTATGTGTAATTTAAACAACTATATTATCTCAATTCTTTATGCGTATACGTAATGAGTAATTTTATAAATACTTATTCTTTATTATAATCTAGTTCATCTCATACATCAAAATGAGATAACGACGGCATTCGTCACAATCTTTGTAACCAAACCTTCCGCGCTTGTCATATTAGTATATTCAATGATATAGATCAATCATAAATGAATGGCATGAAAGTTATATGTAATGTGATCTCATAACATGTCTATTTTCAACTAGTCCTTCTTTATTTGGATATCAATCCAAAATAACATTTAGTTAAAAATATAAATCATAACAACATTATTATGTATAAAATATAAAACATAGAACATCTAGTTAACTCCCACCAAGTCAAGGGATTACAAACTATCAAGCTCCATACGAGCAATGTGATCAGGAAAAACTTTAGAAGACAACCCCTTAGTTAACGGATCTGTTATCATGGAGTTTGTGCTTATGTGTTATATACAAATCTTCCCATTTTGAACTTTTCTTTCAATGACAAGAACTTGATCTCAATGTCTTTATCCTTTATAGAGCTTTTGTTGTTATTGGAGAGAAAACTACAACCTTATTGTTACAAAATAACTTTAATGATCTTTCGATCAATTCTATTTACCACACACACATAGGCCTATGACAAAATTATGTAACCATATCTCATGAATGGATTCTCCAAAGCAACCATGAACTCTACAACCATATTAGAGGTAGCTAAGTATTTGTTTGACACTTTTCCAGGATATAACCCATTCAGCCAACATAAAGACATATCTAGAGGTGGATTGTATACTATTGATAGCATGAATTATAGTCTATATTTTAGGGTTTGTTTGGACGTTTTATCTTTCATAATCTGCATGTTTGTATGTACATTATGTGATTTTACTACCATTTCATCTACCTTTGCGGGAATCGAGGTCTACACCTAGTTTCGTTGTAATTGCAGGTAATATGGTACGTTTTGCATCAAAAAGGAGCAAAAGGAGTCAAGAGTCATTTGGAGCTACATCCAGGAAGCATAGCCATGGATTGAAGATCTGCTTTGGACCAGTTTTGAGAGATTTCACATTCAGTTATGACTCATCTCGGTTGACTCGTGATTCACCTCGACCGAGGCGATCCAGAGAAGCCGACTCGACCGAGGCGAACACCTAGGACGCGGCGAGAATATTTTATTCTTGGCTGAGATCTTTTAAAATTGGAAAGTGATCTTATATTTTTGGGCTGAGCTTCTGGAAGGAAGGAGATATACAGAATCATATATTTTACCTATATTTATGGGATAATATCTTCTTAAGATTTCTTATCTTTGGAGGGTTATTTTTCCTATAAAAAGGGTTGGATTTTCCACAAATCCAACAC
The DNA here is from genome assembly GCA_033239045.1 of Fagopyrum esculentum. Lineage (NCBI taxonomy): Eukaryota > Viridiplantae > Streptophyta > Magnoliopsida > Caryophyllales > Polygonaceae > Fagopyrum > Fagopyrum esculentum. The sequence continues at coordinate 125,319,323 of BSUD01000005.1, forward strand.
CCGCTATCAGCGCAAGTAATCCTGCATACTCCCGCATACGGCTGGGAACATCCGCTTAGAGTTGAAGAACCTTTTTGAAGGTTGAAGGAAGATCGAAGATCATAGCTTTTATAGCTTTATTGGAGGGTTTTGTAAGATTGTCTTCAATTCCTTTCCTTGTTGTCTTGTCTTGTTGGATTATTATCCAAGGAACGCTTTTGTTTGTGATATTTGATTCAGTTATTGAAGTCTTTTCGTTAAATTCTTCTTTGTTCAAATATTCACCTTCTTCCCTTACATTTAATACTTTCATTATGATGATGAGTGGCTAATTTCCTTGTGTGATTCTAGGGTGATTGGCTGAAGGTTGTGGGAAAAACAATGATAGAATAATCTTAGATTCCAGTAGGATCCTGAAAGTTCGAGTCTTTAACCTTAACCCTAAGCATCTCGTTCAGTCGATGAACATCTCGGCCGGGGTGGAATTCTTCTGACCGAGGTGACTTATCTGATCCTAAACTGAGAGTTAAGTGTTAGAGTTTGCTAAATCCTACTCTTATTACACTCTTACTGGTTCAATGCAAGCTTAGGATGAGACTTACCCGGTAATTCCTTAGTTTGTGTACCAACGATCATAAGTGTAGGTAATAAAGGTTTATCCTTTATTGGGGTTTGAGTGTGCTTCCTTCCCATCTTTGTGAGTTAGCCTGAGACTTACCCGGTAAAGGTTGATTCTATTCCCTTAGATGGTATGTTAGTTTGAGGTTATAGTTCTTTATCTTGATTCCTTGAGACTTACCCGGTAATAGGAGTTACGGTTTAGGATTAGTGTGTAGTGAGACTTACCCGGTGATCTACTCCACTTTAGAAACACCTTCCCCACGCAAAAATCTCAGCTTTGTCCGCTTATCTATAGATCTTGAGTTGGAACCACAACTAGATGCTTTAATCCCTAGAATTGCATGTTTGCTTTATTTGACATCTTATTCATCTTTGATTGTGTTAATTGCTCTTGTGGTTAGCATTGACATTAGCATACCGTATTGACTCTGTTTCACCGAGTCCCTGTGATCGACCCCTGGAATTTTCTTGCTTTTACTACGATTGACCCGTACACTGCGGGTTCGCATCCTTGTTTTAAGCTTAAGTCTAGGGTTATAAATTTAAAGCTTGCACACACCGTTTGGAGCGAACAAGTTTTTGGCGCCGTTGCCGGGGACAGTTCTGATATGTTTAAGTTGCTAAATGCTTTGTTTAAGTTGCTAAATACTTACAGGTTATTTGACTGAGAAAAACGTCGAAACCGAAAAAAAAACAAAATGGTTTTAAAAAAATTTTTGACCTCGACCGGGACAGTTCTGGCAAAACGAGGTGTTTCACCTCGGTTGAACCAAGAACACCTCGACCGAGGTGGGCGTAACAGAGAGTTTTCGAAAACGATTTTTGTGTTACTTATCTGGATATGATCTCAGTGAAGATTTTGTTTACCGACTGGATTTAAATTCTTTATATGTTTGAAATGTTTTATGATATGTTTAAGTTGCTAAATGCTTTGTTTAAAATTATTGGCATGTTTAATACTTTATTTTTATCCAAATTATGTTGAATTTGAAGGTTGACACCGCAGCATAAGTTCTCTCACGTTCTTCTTGGAAAGACCAAGGCAATTCATTCTTCTTCTTCTTCTTCTTCTTGATCATGCTTAGCCCCTCATATACATATTGCCTCCCTTTACCTATCCGGGAATTTGGAAGCAAGCGAAGTGGTGAAAGCAAGTCAAAAGTTGAGAAGTGGCTGAAAGTGAAAGTGTTAGAAAGCAATAATAGGTTTGGGGAAGTCAATCATGAAGATGAGTAACTCGGCACCATTCACATAGCCGGGTGTTTGTGTCTTGCCAAAGTCGGATTGAGCGATATTCCTAACGGGTCATGGTATGTGCATCAAGGGTTTGACGCATCTCGAGAAATTGATGATTGCGGATTTCCTAGGCTTCGGTTATTGTGCACCTCTGTCCATGCATCCCAAAAAGTAAAGTAAAAAGAAAAAAATGTGAAATAAGCAAAGCTTATTGGTGGAAGATGTTGCAAGTCAAAGTGAAAGTGAAGTTCATCCTTTTCCCGGATTCTAGCACCACATTACCTTACATACATCCCTACCCTACACGTTTCTTGACCTTTCTTTTGGGAAGCCCTTGAGACCTTGAGCTTGTTGATTGACTTAGCGGTTTAAATCGGATTATACATGATTAATTTTGATAATTATGATTTATTATGCATTCTATGATTTTATGCAAAGATGAACAACTTTCCTATATTTATAAAATGTTTTGATCATATTGAGTTTTTAATTTCCAGAAAGTACTCTCTTAGAGTGATCTATGATAGTTTCACACCATAAAATGTTTTTGAAAGACTTTTCATTGATTTTCTTGACTTATAATCCATTCTATCTTGATTTCTATATGAGGAACTTGCTTAGGGACAAGCAAGGGCTAAGTATGGGGTATTTTGATAGCATGAATTATAGTCTATATTTTAGGGTTTGTTTGGACGTTTTATCTTTCATAATCTGCATGTTTGTATGTACATTATGTGATTTTACTACCATTTCATCTACCTTTGCGGGAATCGAGGTCTACACCTAGTTTCGTTGTAATTGCAGGTAATATGGTACGTTTTGCATCAAAAAGGAGCAAAAGGAGTCAAGAGTCATTTGGAGCTACATCCAGGAAGCATAGCCATGGATTGAAGATTTGCTTTGGACCAGTTTTGAGAGATTCTACATTCAGTTGTGAGTCACCTCGGTTGACCAGAGGTTCACCTCGACCGAGGCGATCCAGAGACGCCGACTCGACCGAGGCGAATACCTAGGACGCGGCGAGAATATTTTATTCTTGGCTGAGATCTTTTAAAATTGGAAAGTGATCTTATATTTTTGGGCTGAGCTTCTGGAAGGAAGGAGATATGCAGAATCATATATTTTACCTATATTTATGGGATAATATCTTCTTAAGATTTATTATCTTTGGAGGTTTATTTTCCTATAAAAAGGGTTGGATTTCCACAAATCCAATATCTCGCATACGACGCAGCATACTCCACACACGCAGCAGCCGCAGTACACTCCAATTTGGGAGTTGTTGAAGAACCTTTTTGAAGGTTGAAGGAAGATTGAAGATCATAGCTTTTATAGCTTTATTGGAGGGTTTTGTAAGATTGTCTTCAATTCCTTTCCTTGTTGTCTTGTCTTGTTGGATTGCTATCCAAGGAACGCTTTTGTTGTGATATTTGATTCAGTTATTGAAGTCTTTTCATTAAATTCTTCTTTGTTCAAATATTCACCTTCTTCCATATATTTTAATACTTTCATTATGATGATGAGTGGCTAATTTCCTTGTGTGATTCTAGGGTGATTGGCTGAAGGTTGTGGGAAAAACAATGATAGAATAATCTTAGATTCCAGTAGGATCCTGAAAGTTCGAGTCTTTAACCTTAACCCTAAGCATCTCGTTCAGTCGATGAACATCTCGGCCGGGGTGGAATTCTTCTGACCGAGGTGACTTATCTGATCCTAAACTGAGAGTTAAGTGTTAGAGTTTGCTAAATCCTACTCTTATTACACTCTTACTGGTTCAATGCAAGCTTAGGATGAGACTTACCCGGTAATTCCTTAGTTTGTGTATCAACGATCATAAGTGTAGGTAATAAAGGTTTATCCTTTATTGGGGTTTGAGTGTGCTTCCTTCCCATCTTTGTGAGTTAGCCTGAGACTTACCCGGTAAAGGTTGATTCTATTCCCTTAGATGGTATGTTAGTTTGAGGTTATAGTTCTTTATCTTGATTCCTTGAGACTTACCCGGTAATAGGAGTTACGGTTTAGGATTAGTGTGTAGTGAGACTTACCCGGTGATCTACTCCACTTTAGAAACACCTTCCCCACGCAAAAATCTCAGCTTTGTCCGCTTATCTATAGATCTTGAGTTGGAACCACAACTAGATGCTTTAATCCCTAGAATTGCATGTTTGCTTTATTTGACATCTTATTCATCTTTGATTGTGTTAATTGCTCTTGTGGTTAGCATTGACATTAGCATACCGTATTGACTCTGTTTCACCGAGTCCCTGTGATCGACCCCTGGAATTTTCTTGCTTTTACTACGATTGACCCGTACACTGCGGGTTCGCATCCTTGTTTTAAGCTTAAGTCTAGGGTTATAAATTTAAAGCTTGCACACACCGTTTGGAGCGAACAAGTTTTTGGCGCCGTTGCCGGGGACTTGGTCTAGACCGAGCCGGTACGGTTTGCTCTTGGGGCGCTTGCCCCGTTTTGTCTAACCACTCTACTTGAGTGACTTTTGCAGGTTCTTTCTTAGGTATATGCGAAGAACCCGCACTGGGAAGGAAATCGTTCCTTACGATCCCGAACCGGAAAAGACATACAAACGACGCTTAAGAGAAGCGAAAATGGCCCAACAAGACGATCGCGATCTTGCGGCCCAATTAAGAGAGACGCAGGAGCTGCTACGTCTCAGTAAAGAAGAGCTAAGGCAAGAGAAAGAAGAGAATCAGGCTAGGACTGCAACAATCGAAGCTGAGATTGCAGCTATTCGGAACCAGATTCTACTTCGACCGATGCAGGATCCAGTAGTTGATCCTCGACCGAGGCAGATTCCAGTACCTGACGCCCCGGTCGATGTACATCCACCTCGGATGCAAGTCCGAGATGTTCTTCTTGCAGGAATCCCACAAACCCTAGGTCAAAGGATGGACCCTAATCAACAGCTGAGGCGTCCAGGAGTGAACCTAGGAGATCCAGCGGATCATGATTACGAACTTCGACCGCAAGTTCTAGCCATGATTCGCCAATGTCAATTCGGAGGGCTAGAGAAGGAGTCGCCGCATCAACATCTTCAAAACTACGAGATCTTGATGGAGACCTTGCGACCTTCCAGACTCGAAAATAACAACTACAAGCTAAGACCTTTTTACTTTTCTTTAAAAGATAGAGCTCTTACTTGGTATCAATCTCTTCCTCCAGGAAAAATTAGCACATGGGAGGAGATGACTACGGAATTCCTAACCAAATTCTTTCCACCCTCAAAGACTGCTGAAATGAGGGGGAAGATCAATGCTTTCATCATGAAAGACAAGGAGAGCTTGTCCAAATCTTGGGAGCGGTTCAAGGATATCCTTTTGGATTGCCCACATCATGGGATTCCAAAGATCGAGTTGTTGGAGATCTACTTCAAAGGGCTGGACGGAAACACCCAGTTCAACCTCCAACTACTCTCCGCCGGTACATTCATGGACATGGCGGTTGACGAGGCTTGGGACTTCATTGAGAAGCAAGCCTTGCACATGGAGAAGTACACCCACCAAGGAGCTGAAGGTGGAGTTAAAAGAGTCAACTTTCAAGAGACTCAACCCAACAACAATCAACTCACGTCATTGAAGAACGACGTGAAGGAATTAAAGGAGCTCTTGATGGCTCAAACTAAGAAGGAAGAGCAAGGGCAAAGAAACAACAACTACAACAATAACGGGTACCGTAACAACAACAACGGACCCCGAAACAACAACTACAACAACAACAATAGAGGATCCAATAGCAACAACTGGAGGGCGAATAACCAAAACAACGGTGACAATTATGCAAACTCCAACTCTAATGATTCCTCTAACCCTTTCCTCTCTTCTCCTTCTTCTTCTTCTACTCCATTGAAAAGCCAAGGGCAAGGATCAAGTTCGTCTCAGCCGGAAAAGAAGGACGCAGTTCTGGAGGCAATCTTGATCAAGCTTGGTGCTATGGAGAATTCTATGACTTCATTTTCGAGGGCCCAAAAGTCCTTCGAACAACAACTTGCTAATAGGGCGAATGAAGCGCCAAGAGATCCAGGGAAGCTTCCAGCAAAGACGGAAACTAACCCTAAGGGCCAGTGCATGGCCATCACGACGAGGAGTGGACTCAAAACTGCAGATCCAGTACCTCGCTCGACGCAGACCACCTCGGTCCAGATCCAGTCGAAGAACACCTCGACCGAGATGCCAACCGAGGCGGCGCAACAGAAAGCAGGAGGAACGACAGAAACTTATGTTCCACCTCCTGCATATAAGCCACCACTTCCTTTCCCTCAGTCCAGAGCCAGAGCACATCTAGACAAGCACTTTGGTAAGTTTCTTGACTTGATGAATAAGCTACATATTAATATTCCTTTCCTTGATGCTATTTTAGGTATGCCCGCCTACGGGAAGTTCTTAAAAGAGATCTTATCAAGGAAAAGGAAGCTGGAGGATGTTGGTGAAGTTAGGATGACATCTAAATCTTCGGAGCTTATCAAGATCATGAAGGAAAAGATGCCACCTAAGTTGAGAGATCCGGGCTCATTTTGCATTCCCATTCAAGTTGGGGATGTCACTTGTGAAGCCCTTTGCGATCTCGGAGCCAGCGTGAGCATCATCCCGCTGGAGCTATGCACTAAGATCGGTCTTGGAGAGCCCAAACCGGTCAAGTTTCGACTTTACATGGCGGATCGTTCCATCACCCATCCAGTGGGCATTTTGGAGGACGTTCCGGTCAAGTTAGGTAACTTTTATCTACCCATAGATTTTGTCGTACTTGACATTCCCGCAGATTATCCTGTTCCTATCATTCTCGGGAGGCCATTTCTAGCAACTTCGGGTTGCAATGTGGATTGCAAGAACGCCAAGTTGAAATTCAACGTTGGTGGCGATGAGGTGGAGTTCGCACTACTTGCAGCCATGAAAGGAGAGCAACTAACTGACGATATCTTCAACATCTACGATGAAGAAGAATCGAGAGAATTGGTGAGCTCTATCCTTACTAATGATCCACTCGAAAGAGTTATAAGCTTCAGTTTAATGGAGGAAGGTATAGATGCTTCTTGTGATGCAGATATACGAAGCTTGAAGGCACTGGAAGAACATCCAGGAGCTATAACTGAGAAACTGATCCAGGAAACGAAGATTTCCAGCCTCGGATCCAGTAGCAGTACCTCGACCGAGGCACCTTCTGGACTGAGCGAAGCGTCTGAAGAACATCTCGGTCAACGCCTCTGCGCCTCGACCGAGGTCAACAGCGAGACAATGCAAACTGAGATTGAAATTAATCCAGTTTCTGACACCACTCCACTGGAAAGAGGAAGCACAAATCCCTCTCAGAAAGCACCCCCAGTTGTGGAGCTTAAACAACTCCCTAGTCACTTAAGGTATATCTTTCTTGGGCCGGATTCTACTTATCCCGTTATCGCTAGTGCTTCCCTCTCCGATTCTGAATTATCTAAGCTAATGCATGTCCTGAGAAAGCATCGAAAAGCCATAGGTTACACCACGGATGATCTTATTGGCATTAACCCTTCTTTCTGCATGCATAGAATTTTAATGGAAGATAATCATAAGACTTCACGGGAACCTCAAAGACGGTTAAATCCGATCATGAAAGAGGTTGTGAAGAAGGAAGTTCTTAAGTTGTTGGATGCAGGTATTATTTATCCTATCTCGGACAACAAGTGGGTTAGCCCGGTGCATGTCGTTCCGAAGAAAGGAGGGATGACCGTTGTGACGAATAAGAACAACGAGTTGATCCCAACAAGGACCGTTACGGGCTGGAGAGTTTGCATCGACTATAGGAAGCTGAACACGGCTACTCGGAAGGATCATTTTCCGCTTCCCTTCATTGATCAAATGCTCGAACGGTTGGCCCAGCATTCACACTTTTGCTACTTGGACGGCTATAGTGGATTCTTCCAGATTCCTATCCATCCGGATGATCAGGAGAAGACCACTTTCACTTGTCCTTGGGGGACGTTTGCTTATCGGAGGATGCCATTCGGATTGTGCAATGCACCCGCTACCTTCCAGCGATGCATGATGGCTATCTTCTCCGAGTACATAGAGGAGATCATGGAGGTATTCATGGATGATTTTTCTGTATATGGTTCCTCATTTGATGATTGCCTATCTAACCTTTCTCTAGTGCTTAAAAGGTGTGAGGACACTAACCTTGTTTTGAATTGGGAAAAGTGTCATTTTATGGTTAATGAAGGCATTGTGCTAGGACACCTCGTTTCTAATCGAGGTATTGAGGTCGATCGAGCTAAGATCGAGACTATTGAGAAGCTCCCTCCTCCTTGTTCTGTTAAAGGTGTGAGGAGTTTTCTCGGGCATGCAGGTTTCTACAGGAGATTCATCAAAGACTTCTCCAAGATTTCTAAACCTCTAACTAACCTCTTGAATAAGGACGTTGTTTTTGAGTTTTCGCAGGAGTGTCTTGATGCTTTTTACAGGATTAAGGAAGCGTTGATCTCCGCTCCCATTATCCAGCCTCCTGATTGGACCTTGCCCTTTGAGGTCATGTGTGACGCTAGTGATGTAGCCGTAGGAGCGGTGCTTGGACAGAAAAAGGATGGACGAACCACCGCCATCTACTATGCTAGCAAGACGCTAGATGAAGCACAACGCAACTACGCTACCACCGAGAAAGAGTTATTGGCGGTTGTATATGCTTTCGAGAAGTTTCGTTCCTATCTAGTAGGGGCAAAGGTCATTGTCTACACCGACCATGCAGCCATTCGCTACTTGTTGGCTAAGAAAGATGCAAAGCCGCGCCTTATTCGATGGATTCTCTTGCTTCAAGAGTTTGACCTAGAAATCCGCGACAAGAAGGGATCCGAGAATTCAGTTGCGGATCACCTCAGCCGGCTACCAGAATCCTCCCGCGAGACGGATAGCCCACCCATAGACGATTCATTCCCCGACGAGCATTTACACGTCCTGGAGCGTTTGATGGATCTACTTACTTCACCCCACGATGGAGGTGAAGTATGGGGTGAGGGAACCTCCTACCTCGTTTGAGACGCATTATGGTCCAGCTAGCGACCTTAAATCAAGCGCTTCTTGGGAGGCAACCCAAGGTATTGCTCTTCTTTCCCGTTTTCTAGTCTAGCTTAGATAGTTTTTGTTTTTGCTTTGCTTTGCTTTGTTTTTGGTGTTCTGGACAGACAACAGGAAGGAGCACATCTGGAAGGACAGAAGTTCGAGATTCTGAGAAGAAAGAAGCACCTCGGTCACTGTCAGAGCATCTCGACCGAGTTGATTCTTGAGGCAACCGAGGCGACTAGGGTTTCTGCAGAACCGCCTCGGTCCAGACCACCTCGGTCCAGTCGAGACCATCTCGACCGAGGTGACAGCAGATCCAGTAACAGTATAAAAAGGGAAAAAAATTACTTTTCACTTTTTACTTCGTTTCGACCGCGGCGACAGAAGCACCTCGTTCTCCTTCGTTTCTCGCTCGTTTTCGACAATTTCTGCTTCCAAACTGCAATTAAGGGGTAGAGGAATCGATTGCAACTACAGATCTGCAAGAATTTTGAGCGTTTCGACCGAAACAAGGTAAAAACGTTCGAAAACCCTAACTCGTTCGTTTACTGCGTAGTGGGCTTTGGTTGCCCCTGATTTTGCTGAGGAAATCCATAAGTACCCCTTAGGAAGCATTTGTAGTGATTTTAGGGGGAAAAGAACTGAAAATCAGAGAGTGGAATTCGAACTGTCTTCGCCTCGGTCCAGTCGGTCTGCACCTCGGTCGAGGTGATTCTTGGCAGTTGTCAGTCGACCGAGGTAGTCTGACAGTGTGCATTAGAGATGAGTTCAGATCGCCGTTTGGTTCTGAGAGACAGATCCTCACCTTCTCCTTCCCCTTCCTCATCCCGTCCCTACCGCCCGGCTATCCACGAGAGATGCCGGGTAGACTATGAGAGGATAGCTGGCCGTCCAGTCATCGCACCCCGATTTCTGGATGTGTCAGCTTTTGACTGCCTAGGGTTAGACGCTGACCTTAGGAGGATGATAGCTACCGTCGGGCTGGATCAGTTCACTGAGATCCGAGCCCCCGCCTACATAGAGCCGACACTCGAGTTTGTTAGCTCCTTCTCCTACCTTCCCACAGAGCGATCTGTGAAGTACCGGCTGATGAGCCGGAACTTCATAGTTCCTATAGAGATTTGGAGAGAGATCTTTGGCTTTCCTACCCCCACTGCAGTAGACTTCCCCTCCCGATCCGTAGCTAGGGAGTTCTGGGGACAGATAGCCCACATTACCACTCATGCAGACAGATGGCACCCTGGAGATTCCAGGGAGAAGGTCATCTTTCACCCAGCCTTCAGACTTGCCCACAGGATCTTTAGTGAGACACTTCTGGCGCGTACTGAGACGCCCCAGAAGATCAGACAGGGGGAGCTCTTCAGCCTCTATTGCATGGTCACAGGAGGCTTCCCAGACTTTGGCTTGCTCCTAGCAGAGGATCTGTATAGGATCAAGGCCAAGGCGAAGGGAGATATTTGCTGTGGAGGTCTAGTCACCCACATCGCCACTTACCATGGGATGGACCTCAGCGTTTGCACATTGGCGGCGGCTCCGAAGCCACTGGGATTGCAGGAGATGATTACACGGAGGATCCTAGTTCCCCGTGGACTGACTACACCCTACGTTGCCATGCCTTGGGAGCGGACTGCACCTCAGGGTATCCGCTGGTCTGCGCAGTTCACAGTCTTTGATCCGCATTTCTGGCAGACTGCTTGGGATACACTGATGGAGGATTACAGAGAGGGAGCTGCTGCCCCTGCTGAGGCTGCTGAGGAGGCTGAGGATGAGGATGACGACGATGAGACAGTTGATGAGAGAGGAGGCGGCGTCCCGATGGACACAGGGACAGATACAGCTGGGACGAGCGCGCCTCCCATTATTGATTTGGATGAGGATGAGGAGGATACTGAGCCTGCACCTGCTGCACCTCCCGTTAGATCTACTAGACGTCGGACACGCCGTCACAGAGATGCAGAGGCTCATCGTCGGATCGACGATTTGACAGAGCAGATGATAGACTCATATGCTGCCCTTACAGTGGACATGCATGAGAGGTTTGCCGCCCAGCACCGACACCTTGACAGCTGGACCCAGCAGATGTTGGAGGGGCAGCACTATCAGCGTAGGATGATGGAGCTACAGTTCCAGCAGACTATGGGCTATCCATTTGATCCGACCCAGCATCCTTATGTACCACCACCACCACCACCGGATCAGGACTACTGAGGAGCTGCAGAGTTTTATTTATTATATTTTTATGCAGTTCGGCTCTTTATCCGGTGAGTCCTCTTTCATTTAGACTTTCATTATACCCACTGGGACAGTGTGTCTCAAGTATGGGGTATTTGTCTGTATTACTTGACTATTTGACTACTTGATGTATTCGACACTTTTGATGTATGATATTTTATCGGATATTTATATTTATGCTTCATTCTGCATTTATATGTTTATCTGAGATTGCATGCATACTTACAGGTTATTTGATTGAGAAAAACGTCGAAACCGAAAAAAATATATGGTTTTAAAAATTTTTTTTGACCTCGACCGGGGAGATTCTGGCGAAACGAGGCATTTCACCTCGGTTGAACCAAGAACATCTCGACCGAGGTGGGTCAACTGAGAGTTTTCGAAAACGATTTTTGTATTACTTATCTGGATATGATCTCAGTGAAGATCTTGTTTACTGACTGGTTTTAAATTCTTTATGTGTCTGAAAGGTTTTATAATATGTTTAAGTTGCTAAATGCTTTGCTTGGAGTTATTAGCATGTTTAATACTTTGTTTTTATCCAAATTATGTTGAATTTGAAGGTTGACACCGCAGGTTAAGTTCTCTCACTTTCTTCTTGGAAAGACCAAGGCAATTCATTCTCTTCTTCTTCTTCTTCTTGATCATGCTTAGCCCCTCATATACATTTTGCCTCCCTTTACCTATCCGGGAATTTGGAAGCAAGCAAAGTGGTGAAAGCAAGTTAAAGTTGAAAAGTGGGCTGGAAGTGAAAGTGTTAGAAAGCAAAAATAGGTTTGGGGAAGTCAATCATGAAGATGAGTAACTCGGCACCATTCACATAGCCGGGTGTTTGTGTCTTGCCAAAGTCGGATTGAGCGATATTCCTAACGGGTCATGGTATGTGCATCAAGGGTTTGATGCATCTCAAGAAATTGATGATTGCAGATTTCCTAGGCTTCGGTTATTGTGCACCTCTGTCCATGCATCCCAAAAAGTAAAGTAAAAGAAAAAAGCGTGAAATAAGCAAAGCTTATTGGTGGAAGATGTTGCAAGTCAAAGTGAAAGTGAAGTTTATCCTTTTCCCGGATTCTAGCACCACATTACCTTACATACATCCCTACCCTACACGTTTCTTGACCTTTTCTTTTGGGAAGCCCTTGAGACCTTGAGCTTGTTGATTGACTTAGCGGTTTAAACTGGATTATACATGCTTAATTTTGATAATTATGATTTATTATGCATTCTATGATTTTATGCAAAGATGAACAACTTTTCTATATTTGTAAAATGTTTTGATCATATTGAGTTTTTAATTCTAGGAAGTATTCTCTTAGAGTGATCTATGATAGTTGCACACCATAAAATGTTTTTGAAAGACTTTTCATGATTTTCTTGACTTATAATCCATTCTATCTTGTCTTCTATATAAAGAACTTGCTTGGGGACAAGCAAGGACTAAGTATGGGGTATTTTGATAGCATGAATTATAGTCTATATTTTAGGGTTTGTTTGGACGTTTTATCTTTCATAATCTGCATGTTTGTATGTACATTATGTGATTTTACTACCATTTCATCTACCTTTGCGGGAATCGAGGTCTACACCTAGTTTCGTTGTAATTGCAGGTAATATGGTACGTTTTGCATCAAAAAGGAGCAAAAGGAGTCAAGAGTCATTTGGAGCTACATCCAGGAAGCATAGCCATGGATTGAAGATCTGCTTTGGACCAGTTTTGAGAGATTTCACATTCAGTTATGACTCATCTCGGTTGACTCGTGATTCACCTCGACCGAGGCGATCCAGAGAAGCCGACTCGACCGAGGCGAACACCTAGGACGCGGCGAGAATATTTTATTCTTGGCTGAGATCTTTTAAAATTGGAAAGTGATCTTATATTTTTGGGCTGAGCTTCTGGAAGGAAGGAGATATACAGAATCATATATTTTACCTATATTTATGGGATAATATCTTCTTAAGATTTCTTATCTTTGGAGGGTTATTTTTCCTATAAAAAGGGTTGGATTTTCCACAAATCCAACACCCGCTATCAGCGCAAGTAATCCTGCATACTCCCGCATACGGCTGGGAACATCCGCTTAGAGTTGAACAACCTTTTTGAAGGTTGAAGGAAGATCGAAGATCATAGCTTTTATAGCTTTATTGGAGGGTTTTGTAAGATTGTCTTCAATTCCTTTCCTTGTTGTCTTGTCTTGTTGGATTATTATCCAAGGAACGCTTTTGTTTGTGATATTTGATTCAGTTATTGAAGTCTTTTCGTTAAATTCTTCTTTGTTCAAATATTCACCTTCTTCCCTTACATTTAATACTTTCATTATGATGATGAGTGGCTAATTTCCTTGTGTGATTCTAGGGTGATTGGCTGAAGGTTGTGGGAAAAACAATGATAGAATAATCTTAGATTCCAGTAGGATCCTGAAAGTTCGAGTCTTTAACCTTAACCCTAAGCATCTCGTTCAGTCGATGAACATCTCGGCCGGGGTGGAATTCTTCTGACCGAGGTGACTTATCTGATCCTAAACTGAGAGTTAAGTGTTAGAGTTTGCTAAATCCTATTCTTATTACACTCTTACTGGTTCAATGCAAGCTTAGGATGAGACTTACCCGGTAATTCCTTAGTTTGTGTACCAACGATCATAAGTGTAGGTAATAAAGGTTTATCCTTTATTGGGGTTTGAGTGTGCTTCCTTCCCATCTTTGTGAGTTAGCCTGAGACTTACCCGGTAAAGGTTGATTCTATTCCCTTAGATGGTATGTTAGTTTGAGGTTATAGTTCTTTATCTTGATTCCTTGAGACTTACCCGGTAATAGGAGTTACGGTTTAGGATTAGTGTGTAGTGAGACTTACCCGGTGATCTACTCCACTTTAGAAACACCTTCCCCACGCAAAAATCTCAGCTTTGTCCGCTTATCTATAGATCTTGAGTTGGAACCACAACTAGATGCTTTAATCCCTAGAATTGCATGTTTGCTTTATTTGAAATCTTATTCATCTTTGATTGTGTTAATTGCTCTTGTGGTTAGCATTGACATTAGCATACCGTATTGACTCTGTTTCACCGAGTCCCTGTGATCGACCCCTGGAATTTTCTTGCTTTTACTACGATTGACCCGTACACTGCGGGTTCGCATCCTTGTTTTAAGCTTAAGTCTAGGGTTATAAATTTAAAGCTTGCACACACCGTTTGGAGCGAACAACTATCAACACAACCGGCAAAATCAAAATCAGAATATCCCACGATCTCCAATATGTTTGATTTCTTGTAGGTCAACATATAGTTCTTCGCTCTTTGTACATACCGGAGAATCCTTTTGTTGTTTTTCAATGATCCAATCCAGGATTACTTATGTATTTGCCCAAAAGTCCCACAATGAATGATATGTCGGGATGTGTACAAACTTGAGCATACTTTAGACTCCTTGCAACCGAGGAATATGGAATATTTTGCATCATCTTTATTTCAAGATCTATTTTAGGGCATTGCTTTAGACTAAAATTTTCTTCTTTAGCCATTAGTGTATCTCCAGCTGAACATCTTTCATTTTAAATTTTCTTAGTACCTTTTCTATATAGCCCTTTTGTGGTAACTTCAAATAACTGAGATCAATATCTTAGTGTCTGAATTTATAAGAAAAAGAGGCATCCCTAAGTTCTTTCATTTTAAAATTCCTAATGGGAAATTTCTTGGTTTCGTACAATAAGCTTATATCATTAATTACAAGCCAACAATATGCCATCAACATACATCACTTGAAAGATCTGAATTTGTGATATACACAATCTTCAACCTTATGCACCTCAATTCCAAAAGAGGTAATCACATCATGAATTTTATGATTTCATTGTCTTGATGTTCGTTTGAGTCCGTAAATTGGTTTCTTTAGTTTAAAAGCCATAGATTTTAAATCTTTAGATTCAAAATACTTTGGTTGAACCATAGTAATGGTTTCATCATGGTTCTATTAAGAAATGTTATTTTCACATCCATCTGGTGTAACTCTAAATCAAAATGAGCTACTAGTGCCATTATTTCCTAAAAGAGTCGTTTGATGAAATTGGAGAAAAGTTCTCTTTAAAGTCAACGCCTTCCTTTAAAAGGAATCCCTTTGCAACTAGGCGGGTCATATATCTTTCGATAATTGAAATAGTCTTCTTCTTGGATTTTTCAACCCTTTTGATTTTAAATATACATTTACATATGTTTTTACACCTTTCGACAACTCGACAAGATCACATACATCACTATCCTTCATGGATTTTATTTCATTTTGGACAATTCCGCACTCCTTTTAAGATTTTACTCAGGGACAAATTGCCAGGGAAGGAGTTGATGTATGAAGGTAGATTCGGAAGTCAAAATGGAACTTACTTATAGGACGATGAGAGTAAGGATAAGGATATGGTTGGTGATGAAAACATAGCACTAGAAGATCCTAACTACCGAATCATCTTTCTCACTGCGGATGAAAAGGAACCTACAAGCAAAACATGGAGAGACTCCTTAATTATCAAAAACTTTGGACATACCATTTGGTTTAATGTATTTATGAAGAAGAGTTAGAAGACTATTACAATTATGGAAACCAAAAGGGTAATTTAAACTGATAGATGTTGTAATAACCGAAAATTTTAAACTCCGTATAATACGGAATTTAACCGGATTCCGATCCGCTAACTGCTAACCGAAAGAGAATCAAAATGAATTTTTAAATTCTATTATTTTATGCGACCTTAGTTAACATAAAATAATAAATGTATAACCGGAGATATTTCCGTACCTTTAAAGTAAAATAATAATTTACCTAATACGGAATATAATTCCGTAAAATTTTCCGCAAATGCCCTACGATCCGTACGAATAACGGGTTTCGTTTCAGCTAGTTTTAAAGAAACAAAAGTGGGCCAATTGTACTGTGCACTACCGGCCCAGCCCAGCCAGCCCATTCTTAAAGACTAATCTAAAACCTAATTAACTTAACCTAATCTAATCCTATTCTACCCACCCGTTGTACGCCGCTACCCATCAACTCCCTTACCTGCTGAAGATCGTGAACCATCAGCCTCTTCCGCCTTTCACCGGAGACGACACCGCCACCGCAACTCGTCCGCTTTCCCTGCTCGCCGGAGACCTCAGCCCTAGGTAAGCTACCTTCTCGTCCAATCTCTCCTCTTCCTCTCTATTTCCGGAACTGCAGCAATCTAATCTTGGCTGCACAACCAGGCGCACGCCACACCGGAGCCACCGCGCCGCCTTCAGTCGACCGCCAGACACCGCCGGAACCCCGGGTAAGCCTGTCGCCTTTCTTCCTCTTTCGCTGATACTCTCCCCGCCCCTCTGTTGTTTCGAAACTCACAGCCAACTTCCGGCTACACGCAACACTAGTGAAGGCCGTCGGGTACACCATCACGCCGCCTCACTGTCTTGTCTCCGTCTGCACAGCCGCCGCGACGCCTCGACCCAGGGATAGCGCCTGTCTGCAGTGTTGGAGCGAAGGGGTTCGAAACAGCCGGTCCACCACCATTCCGTCAACCACCGGTGCCGCCGAATTTGCACCGCTGCTGCAGTAGGTGAGCTGCATTCCTTCTACTGCCCTTCTCTTTGTCCTTCGACAGCAGTACCGTGGTGGATCCGTACTGTAGTTTGAATATATATATCTAAGTACATAGATATGACAATGCTTAGATACTCATACCGGGTATAGAATCGTGAGAAAATATAAACAAACGCAGCATAAAGTACGTATGTATATATATATAAATTTATAAGTATAAAAGAGATAAGTTTATACTTTTGATGTGGAGGTAATAAAGTTAGATTTATAGTAAACATATAATGAATTGGTAAGGATGGACAAGTTGAGTAGGTATGGTTAGTACGGTGTGGGTACGGATGTGTACTTAGGTAGAGGAGTTAATGTGCCGAGAGTTTTTATAAGGGCGAGTTTGAGAATAAGAAATTATGTAGCTATACACAATACCGTTTAGTTACAGATTTATATGAATGGAAGGAAAAGTTAGAGTATGTACCTACGTATACATACATATAGAAGAGTAAAGTAGTAATCGGGAAGTGAGGAGGGGTTTTGGTTCTTTGAGGAGTGATTGCGAGTGTAACTTATAACCTTTTGGAACTATCAAAGGAAACAAATTGTGGAAAACAAGTGCTAAAAGAAATTGATAGATTTCAAGATTTAACTTTGAGAATGTTGACACTAAGGGTAAAACGGTCTTTTACCGTAAGAGAGCTTTTCCGTAATTCCTTCGCATGAGGTTGGACATCTAGATGTGATTTTGATCCACATGCCTTATTTGACAGGCATTTGAGTTACCACGAGTACGGACTGTTTTGAGACGTGTTAGAGTGTATCTTGACTCAAGTAAGTCCTTGCGACTTACTTAGCCAGTTTCTGGGTATTAGTTGAGTGATAGTGGTTGTGTATGCTATGTGCGTGTTTTTAATAATAATAACTTGCTAGGACGACCGTTATTATTATGTTTAAGGCCCAAGTGTATGTATAACGGGCCGTGACATCACTGCCCAGCTCTGACAGGAGACTGGGAGGTTCTCTATACCCAGATCAGGCAGGTACAAGGTGAGATGCATCGGATCCATTCCTGATGGTTACACGGGGGCGGAGGCGAGGTTTGGGAATCCCTCGTGTCACAAAATAAGTATCATTAGCGTGAAAGAGCAACTTAACTTAAGATAATGAATGGACTTGTTTGAAAGCATGATGAGTGTTTATATTTTTTGTGTGTGTGTGCTACTATTATTCTTCTAATATTTAGATAACTAGCTAATGGTTTCTCTTGTTGTGTTTTTAGATTTACCGCATGTTAGACTAGCAGCTGAGTGATCCGGAAGTAGTGGTCAGCCGGGTCTCCGTACTCCTTAGGGTTGGGGTTGTTGGTTGTTGTGGTTTCTTTTGTTAAGACAGTTGTTGTTTTTCCCTTTTAAGTACTTTAGGCTGCTAGACCGTGTTGCATTCATTTCCTTAAAAATACTATTTATGAATTTCGGTTTTTTTTATTTGTGTCTTGTTGCAAGATCCTAGTAATATTATTGTCAAACTGAGGTCGGAACCCATTGTGAGATTCTAACCAGTAATGTCCCGAGTTTTGAGAATTCGGGGTGTTACAAATGTTGAGGATGAATATTACGTAGTTAGATTCAAGAACTCGGAGGATCTCAACTACCTAGTAGTGAATGTGTCATGGCTAATCGGTGCTAACTACCTTACCATACAAAGATGGAGACCGAACTTTGTAGAAGAATAAGAGCCTATTAGATTCCTAGCGGCATGGATAAGAATTCTGAATCTCTCATTGGAATATTTCGAATGTAGCATATTATCAAAGATTGGTAATTATGTTGAAAAAGTCTTGAAGTTTGACAAAACCACAGCTCACGGAAAAAGATGAAAATGTTCAAGGATATGTGGTGAATTGGACCTTCTAAAACCTTTGGAATCTTTATTTTATATGCATGGAAAATGCTGGAAAATATTGTATGAGGAATTGAAAATGATACGCTTTGAATGTTGTAAGATAGGACACAATAGTGAAAAATGTCCACAAAAACAACACACTGAAAATGAGAGCATCAATGAAAAGACTCAAATGGAATTATTAAAGAACACGAAACCAAAAGATAAAGAGAAATTTGGTGAGTAGATGATTGCAAGGAGAGTAGTGAAAGCTAAACATAAAGGACAAGGATGGATGATAATTATCTAAAAGGAAGGAGAATTGTACTCAACAAGAAGAAAAGAGGAATCACCTAAGGAGGTCACCGGTGGTGGCACCAATCGGAGGCTAGGATCGGCGATAACTGAAGCTGCACAAAACCAAATTGGAAATAAAAATCAAACAAAGCAAGGATATTGCCCTAATAAAAGTGGGTCAATTTGAGATTCGTGTTCATCTTGAAGAGGAGGAAACAATAGATAGGGTAAACCTGGAGCATATGAAAATTGAAATATTAATGCATTAAATACTTTCATGAAGCGGAAAAAGATAACTCAGAAATTTCAAAGGAAATAGGGTAATTCCAGAATAATACAATCAGAGAGAGTAAGTAAAGGAATGGATGAATAACAAGTATATTGAAAAGAAAGATAAATGAAAGAAGAGAAAAGATAAGCAAAAGAGCTGAACTAATTGAACTTTGTGTACTCTCTTATTGATACACGATATTAATAAACAATTTTAATACATAATTTCACAAGCTTGTCGTTAAACAATTCCGTCGTTTACACTCAAGTCCGTCATTTAGACAATGTTAATACATAATTTCAATTACACACTATTACTACACAATTTATGTTGTTAACAAACTCTGGCATCTTCAAATTACACAAGTTCCGTTCTTTACATATAATTGAGATACACAAGCCCAATTATAACTATAATAAAAGTAGGACATATCCCGTATTTGTAAAATTCGGTCAAGTTATGTATTTAAACAAATTGAGGCAATTGGTAAACTTTTAAAAACTCTAGGACTTTCCTGCAATTAGAAAACATGGGTCACTTTATGTAATTATCCAGTTAGTGACAAATTTTAAAATTTTGGGGAAAAAATGTAATACAAAACTTTGTGCAATTTATTGTAAATTACCATAAATATGTAAAAATCCTAATTAGATTGAGCACGCACACACAACCTTAAATGGGGGAATGGGGAGCGTTGATGCAGGGCGACGCCGATATCTCCGTAGGCGGGTCGGCACTTCGTCGGAGCGGAGCAGAGCGGCGCTGGTGCGATGAGTCGGAGAACATCCTTCGCTTGGGCTTGGGACTGGGAAGCTTCAAAGCCGACATATTCTAGTGTCTTCTTTATCAAATCGAGATCGTCGACAAATCAAATGGGAGCCACAATAAGGCGGGGCGGCGTTCTTGGCTTCAATCCAACGGGGAGGCGGAGGTAGGCGGCAGTGGCGGAAATAGGGGCAGTAGTGAAGCAAATGTATAAGAGCATCCCCAACAACTTCTCTAAACTCTTCTCAAAAATGGAGAATTAAAAATAAAAATCTACCCTTTATATTTTTATGAAATCAAACAGATTTCCTATCTTGGAGAATTCTCCATTTATATGGAGAATGTCTTCAAATTTAGGGAAGACTCCCTACCTTTTCCCATTATTCTCCATTTTAGAGAATGAAATGAAGAATTTGTTGGACTAAAAAATCTTTAAAATTCTCCAAATATTCTAAAATGGAGAAGCTATTGGGGATGCTCTAAGCGTCAACAACAACTCAAAATTTTCATCATCAAGTTTGAAGCATATGTGTATACATAAACTTCCCTTTGCCTAAAATTTAAATTTGTGGAAGCAAGTTATTAAATAAATAAACTAACTAATCAAACGAAGAAACAATCACGAACCAGAAGAAGGCTTCGCCGCTGCCCGAAGAAAACCGTCACCGTGTTCAGATCTGGAAAGATTGCGCTGCCGTCGCCGTTGCTTGCCGACTTGTTGCTGCACGTGACCGGGAAGAAAGAAGGCTTCACCGCTGCGAGAAGCAAATCGCCGGGGATAAAGGTTGAAGAAGACCACCGAGTTTAGATTTGGAACGATGGCACAAACCCTAGTGTTTCGAATGTGGAATCTGATGATTATTTTATAGGGTTTATATTTTACGTTTTTTTCTTATACTCCTTTAATTATTAATTTTTAGATTTAAAATTTTAGGCAAAAAATAGAGGTCCTAGTTTGTATCAACGATACAAAAAAGTAGAGGAGTCAAACTGTAAGAGCCTTAGATTAGGAACCCTTGCTGAGTCTAGATGACCAAGACAGCCACCCCTGCGGACCCAGAGGGTCGCACCAGCGACTGGCCGCCCTTGTGCCTCACAGGGTCCGCCCCTGCGGCTTTGTGTGGTTGCAACCGCCTTTGTTGACCTTTGACCTGTGCTTTGCGGCTGGCTTCCTTTATAAGTCATCCTTTGCTTAAGATAAAGGGTTTCTTCATCTCTCCAGCTCTTTCTTCCTCCTCACGTTCATCTTCTTTTCTCTTTTCCCTTCCTTGGACCTTCCTCTTGATTTCTTGAGTTTGTGAGTAGAAGAGTGTGGTTTTGATCTTGGATGATGATGAGCTTGATGTTGAGTATTGTTATTGATGTGATGAGGTGCTGTAGGGTGATGTTGGTGTTGTTCTTCCTTGCTGCTTAGGGTTATGGTTGTGGTAAGCCAACTCTCTTTCCTTTCTTTCATTCTTCCTTCTTTCCTTGCTTTTTTCTCTCTTCTTTAGCCAAGATTCACAAGCATGAGCTTGTGTGGATCTTTCCTAGATGTTTTGATGTTCATACATGTGTGTATATGTATGTGGTATGTTGCTGTGTCGTAGAGAAGTGAAGAGAGTCGAGAGAAGGATCGAAGAGAACCCGGGATTAGTTCACTGCTGCCCAGCCGCACATGCGCCTGAGCTAGGCCGCCCCTGCGCCTGTCTGTGAGCCGCCCCTACACCTTGAGTGAGCCGCCCCTGCGCCTCACTACTGCTGAGCCCTTGCGCCTCTTGTTTCCGTTGGTGCGTCCAGGGCATACCTAGTTGGTATGCCCTTTCCTTTAGCCTTGGCTTTAGTTGATGGCTAGGCTAGTATGGATAGGTTAAGCATGATGAGTTGTATGATGGATATGTGCCTTAGGCACTTATATTTATGTTTAAGATATGCCTTAGGCATTTGTGAGCATGTTATGATCTCGAGGTTTAGATTGGGGTCATAGGTTAGTTGTGGTTATGGAGACGAGTCTCCTAACCATTGCAGTATGTGATGATGTGTGCCTTGCTATTGTAGGCAATGATTACTTTCCCAAGGGGAAGCTGTGACGTGGTACAAGTTACGAGTATTACATTTATAACCTAAACGTTCAGTTGTGGATTTGCATGATTGTGATGGTTGTATATGTTCATACGGTTGTTGCATTTATAACCTAAACCGGACTAGGATGACCATTTATTACCTTAAATGGCCCAAGTGTATTATAACGGGTCGTGACCACTTGCCGCCGCTTGAGGGTAGGAGGAGGTGCCCGGAAGCCAGTAACCCAGGGGGGACGAGTGATGATCACCCCCATGTAAAACCCCTGTGTTAACGGGGGAAGGAACAAGGTTCTTTAGGCTCCTCGTGTTACAAAATAAATTGAATTAGTAATGGAATGACGTAATTGAAGATAATAAATGAATGTGTGTGACATTGTTTGTGTGATGTGTTTGTGGTGTTGCTTCATTCTTATTCATTGTTGTAGCAAACGGTGTATACCGTGTTGTAGATGATCTGCAGATTAAGAAGACTGCAGAGTGAGACAGACAGGGTGACCAGACGAGGACTTCTGTACATTAGGATGCTCGTGGGATATGGGATATTTTGTATCGGATGTTGTGGATGTTGTTTTGTACTCGGATTTGATGTTGTAAAACCTTTTGTTGTAAGATCCAGTGAACTCGTTGTCAGGCTAGGGTCAGGATCCATTGTGAAATCCTAGCCCAATGTGGCACTCCGAGTCCCGTGGATTCGGGGTTTTACATAAACGGGGCCAACGGGTTGGGTCACAACAAGCTCGGGTTGAAACAAGTTGGGTAAAAAAAAAGCTTGGTTAATAACTGGATTGGTTTGGTTTGGGTCGGGTATCGATTGTTCGAGTTATAACGGGTTATCGGGTAGCCTTGGTTCTCGGGTCATAATGGTTCGGTTTAGCTCGGTTCTTGATAGCGGTGTCAAACGGGGCCATCGGGTCAGTTCGGGTCGGTTACAACAAGCTCGGGTTCAAACGGGTCGGGTCAAAACAATATATCTCTTTTTAGCGGTTTGTTTCGGGTCGGGTCGGTTTGGATCGGGTATCAATTGTTCGGGTTCAAATGAGTTGGGTCAAAACAATCTCTCTTTTTAACGGTTTGTTTCGGGTCAAGTCGGTTTAGATCGGGTATCAATTTAGGTTAATACCGGTTTGGATCGTGTATCAATTAATTTGATTATGATCAATAACCGGCATATCATTTATATAATTTTATATTAATCAACTATTACTTTCTTAAACTAGTGGGAAACACAGTATAAATTATTTGATACTTTGTTTGAAACTAACATTTTATTCAAATGTAACTATTTATCACTTTCACCGAATCGGATAATAATCCGTGGATATTTGGTTTATATGTTTGATCCAAATTATAAAATATTGTATTTGAAAAAGATTCAGGATTCTAGTCAGATCGGATAATTATCCATAAATACTTGAATGATTTGTTTGATTAGAATGATTTAGCATGATCGGTTTGATTGAAAATGACTTTAACCGGATGTGGATATCCAAGTGATCTATTTTATCCATATATCTAATGTGACTGATCCATTTGATCCATATACCTAATGTGACTTATCCATTTGATCCATATATGTTTTTTTTTCCTATTTTGTTTGTTATAAAGTGTATAATAAAGTATATCATAGTCAATTAGTCACATAACTTAACTCAAATGAAAGTGAAAACCGTATAATGGATACAATTTTTTACAGAAACTTATTTTTAACACTTTAAGATATCTTTTCTCCAACAAGGTAAAAAAGTTAATACTTTAAAAATGTCATCATATATACTTATACAATTATACTATGTATTGTGTAATGTATATATATATATATATATATATATATATATATATATATATATATAT
>BSUD01000005.1:125347309-125384396 GCA_033239045.1 Fagopyrum esculentum
CAACATCCTTTATTAAGATTTTAAGTGTGCTTTCTATTCTTTATCTTGGAGAGTCATATCCTGAGGTTTTAGATAGTTAGTTTGAACATAATTCTTGTCTTTAGATCTTTCTATATTGCAGCCTCAACAACCCTTATAGAGAGAACCTTTGGACTAGATAAATAGGTTTCGGAACTTCGCCGTACGATACCTACCTTTGAACATATAAACTTGGCAATATAAACTCTGTCCTTATATCATTTAGAAGTGTCTTGAATCGAAAGCTGAAATCGGATACTTGAATCCTTGGAATCATTTCCCTCTTTATTAATCACAAAAGCTTTTGCATTTTCGCTAGATAATTAAATTTGAATTTACTCTCACCAAATCCCTGAGTTCGACTCTGGAATTCTTACCTTACTACAGCCGATCCGTACACTGCGGGTTCGCTTTGCTTTGAGTTCTCGATATAAATATTAAGACTTTGACGCACACACCTTTCGAGCGAACAAGTTTTGGGCGCCGTTGCCGGGGATTTGGTCTAGACCAAATTCGGTTTTCGGTTGTCTAGCTTGAGAGCTCTTGCTCTTGTGATTTGATTAGTCTACTTGAGTGATCTTTGCAGGTTCTTTAGGTATATGCGAAAGACTAGATCCACTAAAGATCTAGTTCCTTTCGATGCCAAATTGGAGAAAACTTTAAGAAGAAAGTTGAAGGAAAAGAAAATGGCTGAAAATAACGAGAGAAACATCCAGGCTGAGTTGGATGAAGCTCAACGTCAACTAAAGTTGAGTGAGAAAGCTCGTGTAGATGCTGAAACGAGTCATCAATTCCAAATTGATGTACTCAGGGTTATGATGTTGGACATGAAGTTGGAATTGAACGAATCCAGGAAGAAGAAGAAAGTCAAGACACCGACTAAGTCCATTAGGAATGATTCATCCGATGATGAAGAACTTGACCCGGACATACCGGCACTTGAGGAGATCGATCCAGTGATTCATCCTGTTCGAAACACCCCAAGACCACCGGTTGTTCCTCGCTTCCCAACTAGGGATGTGAGAGTTGCTAATGAAGGTGATAGACCCCGAACTTTGGGGCAACGGATGGACCCAATTCAGCAACCACGCCGTCTAGGTGTGGATTTCGGAGTTGAAGACATCCAGGAGTTTAGCTTCTCACCGCAAGTTATCACCATGGTTCGCCAAAGTCAATATGGCGGAGCAAGTGCTGAATCTCCACATTAACACTTGTAGAATTTCGAGATTCTCATGGAGACTATGAAGCCGAAGAAGGCTACTACAAGCAATTATAAGATCAAACTGTTCTTCTTTTCTTTGAAGGACAAAGCTCTAGCTTGGTACCAAACACTTCCAGCTGCAAAGCTGGCCACATGGGAGGATTTATCTTCGGAATTCCTCACCAAGTTCTTCCCGCCATCCAAAATGGCGGAATTGAGAGGTAAGATAAATGCTTTTTCTATGAAACCTAACGAAAGTTTGTTTCAATCTTGGGAAAGGTTTCAGGATCTCTTGTTGGATTGCCCACACCACGGCATTTCAAAACTGGAATTATTGGAGATCTACTATAAAGGATTGAATGTGGAAACACAATTCAACCTCCAATCTCTCTCTTGTGGCACATTCATGGACATGAGAGAGGATGACGCTTGGGACTTCATTGAGAAGCAAGCCCAAGTGATTGAGAAGTATTCCCACCGGAAGGTGGAACCAAATAGCCGGAATCAAGGTGATCCAGGAGCTAAATTGAACCATGCTTCTCAAACACAAATATGTTCCCTCAACAATGAGATCAAAGAGTTGAAGGAAGTAATCAAAACGAGTCTTCAAAAGACTAAGGGGCAGGAAGCCAACTATATGGGAAGGGACAACAATCAAAGGAATGACTACCGGAACAACAACCGGGGCTCTAACTGGAATAGCAACAATAGGAACTCCAATAGCAACAATTGGAGGTCAAATCAACAAACTCTAGGTAATCCTTATTCCCATGCTGAAAAAGCTCTAACACCTCCATCTTCTTCTACTCCTTTGAAAAGCCAGGAACAGTCATCAAATGGATCGAACAAACCCAATCCCATGTTGGAAACGATCCTAGGGAAACTACAAGGATTGGAGAGCTATATAACTTCGGTTAATAAAGCTCACAAAGCTTTGGAAAGCCAAGTATTTAGCAAAGCCGGAGAAGTTCCAAGAGACCAAGGGAAACTTCCCGGGAAGACGGAAGATAACCCAAAGGGAAAGGTTATGGCAATCATTACTAGGAGTGGTGTAACAACTACCGATCCTCAACCTAAAGTAGTTGAAACCACCACCAAAGAAGGAGAGGGAAAAGAGAAGGAAGATGTCTATGTTCCTCCTCCCGCCTACAAACCACCTCTACCATTTCCTCAATCTAGAGCGTGTGCACGCCTAGATAAACACTTCGGTAAGTTTATTTAACTTATGAGTAAGCTGCATATTAATACCTTTTATGGATGGAATTTTAGGTATGCCAGCTTATGGGAAATTCCTCAAGGAGATCCTCTCTAACAAGAGGAAATTAGAAGACATTGGAGAAGTCAAGATGAGTATGGAGTCATCCGAACTTATCAAGACTATGACGGACAATATGCCACCTAAGCTACGTGATCCAGGATCCTTTTGCATACCCATCACTTTGGGAGAGGCTACTTATGATGCACTTTGCGACCTTGGAGCAAGTGTGAGCATCATACCACTTGCTTTATGCAAAGTAGTTGGTCTAGGAGAGCCTAGACCGGTGAAGATCACACTCTACATGGCTGATCGTTCCACCACTAAGCCAGTTGGGATATTAGAAGACATTCTTGTAAGACTCGGTAAGTTTTACATTCCTATAGATTTTGTCATTCTTGACATCCCTGCAGATTATCCAGTTCCCATCATTCTTGGGAGACCATTCCTTGCAACATCCGGGTGCATGGTAGATTGCAAGAATGGCCAACTATCTTTCAATATAGGTGAAGAGAAAGTGGAGTTCATACTCTCCTCTTTGATAAAGGAGCCAGCCTTGAGAAAAAGATGTCTTTGACATCTTTGATGAAGAAGAATCTAGAGAGGTAGTAAGTTCAATCTTAATGAAAGACCCTCTTCAAAAGGTTCTTAGTATGAGCATCATGGAGGAAGGAGTAGAACATGATTGTGACAATGATGTGAGAGCATTAGAAGATGTGGAGGAAGAATCAAGAACGGGATTTGAAGAGCTGGAATCGACCCAGGAAACTGTGAAAAAAATCGACCTGCACGAATTAAATCGTTCGATTTCTGAAAAGGTAAGTCGATTTTCGACAACAGGAAGAAACATCGACCCACAAATCGTCCGATTTTCTTCAGGGGAGGTCGATTTATCGAAGAATTCTCCGGATCCTACAAACTTGACTGCAGTTGTTCTCAACTCTAATGATACACCCTCCCCGCCTTCAGAGGCTTCTCCCATGAAATTGGAAGGTCATGAATCATCGGTCAAAGCACCTCCATCATTGGAATTAAAGCCCCTCCCTACACACCTAAGGTACGCATTTCTTGGCACTAATTCTACATATCCGGTTATAGTTAATGCGAGTCTGGACGATGTTGAGCTAGAGAAGCTCATGAATGTTTTAAGGCAACATAGGAGAGTATTAGGCTATAATATTGATGATTTGGTAGGTATAAAACCTTCCCTATGTATGCATAAAATTTTAATGGAAGAGGACTACAAAGCTTCACGTCAACCTCAAAGACGGTTAAATCCGGCAATGAAGGATGTCGTGAAGAAAGAAATCCTTAAGCTACTTGATGCAGGTATCATCTTCCTTATTTCCGATAGCAAATGGGTGAGCCCAATACAGGTAGTACCAAAGAAAGGAGGCATTACCGTTGTTGCCAACAAAAACAACGAACTTATTCCCACAAGGACGGGGTGGCGAGTGTGCATCGACTACCGTAAGCTGAACGTGGCTACTAGGAAGGACCACTTTCCCCTTCCTTTTATTGATCAAATGTTGGAAAGGTTAGCCCAACACTCTTACTTTTGTTATCTAGATGGATATAGCGGTTTCTTTCAGATTCCCATTCACCCAGATGATCAAGAGAAGACGACTTTCACATGCCCTTGGGGTACATTCGCCTATAGAAGAATGCCGTTCGGTCTATGCAACGCTCCAGCAACCTTTCAAAGGTGTATGATGGCAATCTTCTCCGAATACGTAGAGAACATCATGGAAGTTTTTATGGACGACTTTTCGGTATACGGTTCTTCCTTTGATAACTGTCTCTCTAACCTTTCATTAGTTCTTAAGAGATGTGAGGATACTAACTTAGTTTTAAACTGGGAAAAGTGTCACTTCATGGTTATTGAAGGGATTGTGTTAGGTCATCTAGTATCACAAAGAGGAATAGAGGTTGATAGAGCTAAGATAGAAACTATTGAAAAGGAATAAGAAGCTTCTTAGGACATGCAGGCTTCTATAGGAGATTCATAAAGGATTTTTCTAAGATTTCAAAACCCTTAACTGATCTTTTAATGAAAGACGCAACTTTCTAATTTTCGAAAGATTGTTTAGATGCTTTTTGCAGGATCAAAGAAGCTTTGATTTCAGCACCAATCATCTAACCACCCGATTGGACTCTTCCTTTCGAGGTTATGTGCGATGCAAGCGATATCGCTATAGGAGCCGTACTTGGACAGAAGAAAGATGGTCGTACTCATGCCTTCTACTATGCTAGCAAGACGCTAGACGAGGCTCAATACAACTATGCTACCACAGAAAAGGAACTCTTAGCTGTAGTTTACGCTTTGAAAAGTTTCGTTCCTATCTTGTAGGTGCAAAGGTGATTGTCTATACAGATCATTCAGCAATACGCTACTTATTCACGAAGAAGGATGCGAAGCCAAGGCTTCTAAGATGGATCTTACTCTTACAAGAGTTTGATTTGGAAATTCGTGATAAGAAAGGGTCGGAAAACTCCGTTGCTGACCATCTTAGTCGTCTTCCACACCTCACCGACGAGACGGATGAACTTCCTATAGACGACTCATTCCCTGACGAGCAACTACATGAGGTTGAAGAGTGTCTTCAACACATCTCAAAAGGTAATGATCCATGGTTTGCTGACATTGTAAATTACCTTGTTTGTCAGGAGATTCCCCCCGGACTTTCGTATGCTCAAAGAAAGAAGTTCTTTAAGGATGTCCGACACTTCTATTGGAATGAACCTCTTCTATTCAAAAGAGGTCCCGATGGCATATACAGGAGATGTATTCCAGAAGATGAAGTGGAAAGTGTCATCCGCCATTGCCATTCTCTTCCATGTGGAGGACATGCTAGTTCCCACAAGACTTGTGCTAAGGTACTTCGGGCCGGTTTCTTTTGGCCTACACTATTCAAAGATGTGCAAAAATATGTTGTTGCTTGTGATGCTTGTCAAAGGACAGGTAATATATCTAGAAGGAACGAGATGCCTCTCAACAACATACAAGAAGTAGAGATCTTCGATGTATGGGAGTAGACTTTATGGGACCTTTCCCATCTTCTTGCGGGAACCAATATATACTTCTTGCCGTAGACTATGTCTCAAGATGGGTTGAGGCAATCGCTTCTCCTACTAATGATGCAATGGTAGTAGTGAAGTTCTTCAATAGAACGATCTTCCCAAGGTTCGGAACTCCCCGAACCATCATTAGTGACGGAGGAACGCATTTCACAGCCCGTCGATTCGAGGCTCTATTGGCTAAGTATGGGGTGACCCATAAGATAGCTACACCATATCATCCGCAAACTAGCGGACAAGTTGAGATATCCAATAGAGAGATCAAGGGAATTTTAGAGAAAACTGTCTCTAAAACAAGGAAGGATTGGTCAATGAAGCTTGACGATGCATTATGGGCGTACAGAACCGCCTTTAAGACACCGATAGGTACGACTCCATATAATCTCGTTTATGGTAAATCTTGTCATCTCCCTGTAGAGCTAGAGCATAAAGCATATTGGGCCATCAAGTGGCTCAACTTTGACATGAAAGAAGCTGGAGAGAAGCGACTTCTAGATATCAATGAGTTGGATGAGATCCGGCTAAATGCGTATGAAAACGCAAAGATCTACAAGGAAAGGACGAAGCGTTGGCATGATAAGAACATCATTCCAAAGGATCTGAAAGAAGGAGATAAAGTCCTTCTATTCAACTCAAGGCTTCGACTATTCCCAGGTAAGCTTAAATCCCGTTGGACAGGACCTTATGTAATTAAACGAATTTTCCCCCATGGTGCAGTTGAAGTATGGGGTGAACAAAGCGGAAACTTCAAAGTTAATGGCCAACGGTTGAAGAAATACACACCGGAAGCTCCGGTCGAGGAGATAGCTCCTATCCTCCTCCATTGAACACAAACCATACACCGTCCAGCTAAAGACGATAAACCAAGCGCTTCTTGGGAGGCAACCCATGATAGTATATTTTTTTTCCTTCTTTCATCACCTAGTTAGCTTAGTTCAGTTGCTTTGTTTCTTTTATTTTCGCTTTTTTTTGTTCCTCGATGCACTCTTGGTTTGTCATGTCATTAATCGCAGGAAATTAGGTCCAATTTGAGAGATCCATGGAGTAAGGGAGCATAAATTAGTTCAATTCTCAATTTTCAAGAAAAACAAGGAAGGAAATCGAGTTACACAAAGTAAATCGTTCGATTCAGGAACAGAGCAAGTCGATTTTTGACAACAGAAAGAAAAATCGATCACCAAATTAACCCCCTCCACAAAAATCGTCCGATTTTCTTGTGTTCAGAGAAAATGAAAGAAAAATCGCCCCGACGATTAAATCGACCCTAAAGATCGTCCGATTTTCTTCATTAATTCTCGAGCCTATATAAAGACTTAAACACTCGATTCCCTCATTCCAAAACACCTCCACTCTCGATTTCTTTCTCTCAAAAGCTCCGAAAATCACCCACCCCCTAAATTCCTCATTCCTTAATCGTTTTGAACGATTCTTGGCTCCAAACTGAAGCATTTTCAACAAGGAACAAGGATCTAGCAACAACAAACTCGGCAATCGACTCTTCCGTCCGGAATTCAGGTTTTTCATTCCGAAACCTAAGTTTCTCATTCGAATTTGAATCTTGCTTAGAAAGTGTTTGTTTGTTGAGATTGATTAAGAGGTTTGCTTAGGAATTACTATAGGAGACTGAGTGTGGTGATAGTTGAGTCAGAACTTTACAGAATTGTGAGAATAATAGAAATCGACCTAACCCAGAAAAATCGGACAATTTTTGCCAAGAACAAGCCGATTTTTAGTTGCAGAAATGGATATTGTGAAGAGAATAACTAGAAATACGGGGAAAAAGAAGGGATCTTCTTCCAAAGCTCCTCCCCCACCTCCACCACCCTCTCAAACCATTCCAAAACTTCCACCTCCCGCATCCAAACACAAGAAAAGATATGAACGTATCTTAGATCGCCCATTCACCCCTCCTCGATACATTGTGCTAGACGACTTAGACTCCTTGTTTTTTCGAGAGGATGTGGACATGATGTTAGATAAAGCTGGGCTGAGTTAGTTTGCTATGATAAGAGAAGATGCTTACACCGAGATCACCTTAGAATTCCTTAGCGCATTCGAGCATGACCCTAGAGAGAGAGCGGTCTCTTTCCGCCTCATGAACCGCAACCATGCTATGAGTATAGATGACTTTGGAGATTTGTTTGGTTTCTCTTACTC
Source organism: Fagopyrum esculentum (assembly GCA_033239045.1). Lineage (NCBI taxonomy): Eukaryota > Viridiplantae > Streptophyta > Magnoliopsida > Caryophyllales > Polygonaceae > Fagopyrum > Fagopyrum esculentum. Next base: position 125,355,019 of record BSUD01000005.1, read on the forward strand.
TAATGCAGGCACATTTGCGAGAGGAGCAAGCGCTAGCGCTTTTTGGGAAACTATTTTGGTGGGAGAATATGGAGGAGATAAGTGGAGACCCGGGAATCCAAAGGAGGCTAGTATGTACAACCTCTCCTTTAAGGTAGTACATAGGATCCTTAGTGAAAGCTTATTTGCTCGTACAGAGACCCCACAGAAGCTCAAGGCTAACGAGCTCTTCATCTTATATTGTATGACATGCACTACCGTCCCCGACATCACCTCCATGCTTGCTGACTATCTAGGAAAGATAGCCAACAAGGCAAAGGGTGACATTTGTGCTGGAGGCCTTGTCACTCATGTGGCTAAGGCATTGGAGTTAGACTTCTCGGGTTGCACTCTAGCTGGAGTGCCCTTCCCTTAGGTTCATAGAGATTGGTTGTTCGACAGGTTTTGATTCCTCGAGGGAGAGGAACCCTTCATGTGCCATGGCATGGGTAAAGGATTCAAAGAAGAAGCCATCCGAGATTATTTGGAAGTCCGAATACACTATTCAGAATAGGAGGAATTGGAAGGAAACGTTCAAATTGATGCTTGAGGAGATATCTCCTCCTATGTATTATGATGATGATGCAGGTGACGCTGAGGACGAGGAGGATGATGAGGATGGAGCACACCAGGGGAACATGCTTGAGTTCGAGAGTGACACTTATAGTGGTCACGCCACGGATGCCATGGACACCGACACTCATGGTGCAGGACCTAGCAGGACTAGTAGAGGCACTGAGGAGACAGAGGATGACATGCAGCCACCTCTCCACTCTTTTGCACATGCCCCAGGCCATGGACGAGGACGTCGACTTCCCCGCCACTTTAGAGACTTAGTCTCTAGCTTCCAGAGCCTCCGCACCGACTATCACGCTCTCCACACCGACTATGACACCTTGAACACTCAGTTCAGGGAGTACCGGCGGGAGACGGACGCTAGGCATTCCTCCTACGACGGCCAGATGAGAGACTTTTACTACCATCAGTTCGGCCACTTCTATGATCCTAGTGCACCGATGTATCCGTATCCTCCACCACCACCACCGACCAAGGATTGAGCATCCACTTCTTTTACATTGTAAGTATTTTTCTCCATCTTATGCTTGATTTTCACATTGGGGACAATGTGGATGTTAAGTATGGGGTGGGGGTACTTACAATATCTTTTACTTCATCTTAGCACTCTATGCACTTTACACTACTTTTGATGATTTGGCTTGTAATAACTCTTACACTACTTGCTTTCCACTATGACATTTGCATTTGCATGATCTTTTTCAAAAATTATGACTCTTCAAAAATTTTTGTGCTTCTTATGATGGAAATGACCTCTATGATGAGAATTGTGATGTGGATAGGCAAAAAGATGACTTAGTTGTGTTGAGATTTTAATCATAGCATGAATGAGCTTACTTTTGTTACTTGAACACATGAATAAGTTATATGATTTAGATGTTTTGATAAGAGAATGAAATAATAGTCGAAGCTATAATGCAAGTTCTTTTACATCATATAAGAATGACTAAGGCAATTCACTTCTTTTCTCTTCTCATATCTTGATCATGCTAGCCCCTCAATGAAATATGTGACCCTCCTTTTACCATCCGGAAATTAGGATAAGTGATTGAAAAAAAGGCATGTTTGATGTGGGAGGGCCAATGAAAATGTGTTAAGTGAAAGTGTAGCAATTCATAAGTTTGGGGACGTTGAACATGAGGATGAGTAACTCGGCACCATTCACATAGCCGGGTGTTTGTGTCTTGCCAAAGTCCGATTGAACGACAAGTCCTAACGGGATATGGTATGTGCATCAAGGGTTTGAGGCATCTCGAAATTTAAGAAACGCCGATCTCCTAGGCTTCGGTTTTTGTGCACCTCTATCCATACCCTCAAAAAGTAAAGTATAAAGAAAGCAAAGCTTTTACATGCAAAGCATGTGTGGTGAAGTAAAGTTCTTGAAGGTATTATGTTGTTCCTCTTTCCCGGATTAGCACCACAATTGCCTAAGAGAATTCCCTCCCTTAACACGTTTCTTAGACCTTATTTTTGATTAGAAGACCTTGAGACTTTTATGCATGTATTTAAGACTTCATAGCTTAGACTTGTTTGATTTTAATTACCTCTACATCTTTATCATGTCCTTTATTTGTGTTTTTAAGAAAGAAAAGAGAGTTAGTCCATGTTATTGTTATCATTGATACATACTTTGCCTTCCTATGCCTTGAAACATCACTTTGAGGGTGATCCAATAAGAAGAAGCACTATCAAAAGAAAAGTTTTTGAGTTTTCATACATATATAATCCATGGCATCTTGTATTCTAAATTTGAGTCTTGCTTAGGGACAATCAAGGGGCAAGTATGAGGTATTTTGATGACATGAATTATATACCATTATAATCATGCATATTGTAGAGGTTTACCTCGATTTACCTTGCATTTAAGGAGAACTTGTGTACCTTTTGTGTTCTATTCAATAATATTTCAGAAATAGAGGTCTACACGAGTTTTGGTTGAATTATAGGTAAATGGAGTGGATTTGAAAGCAAAAATGGAGCAAGGAGCATCTAAGGTCATTAAGGAAGCTAAAGGAGTCTTAGAGGAGTCACAAAGAGGAAAGGAATTACGTAAAAGAAGCACAAGGAAAAGGAAGAAAACAAGCCAAAAGACGAGCACTTTCTGTTGAAGAAAATCGTGCCATTTACTATATAAATCGGAAGATTTTTATCATTAAAAATCGAACGGTTTTATGTATAAATCGGCCAGCCCGATTTACTTTGTTTTTCGGCCAAATAAAAAGACGACACAAAGCCCATCAACTTTGGGCTCGAGAAGGGTTTTGCCAAACGACCCACTAGCAAGAAACTATAGTTTGGAACCCTGGGAACGAAATCGGAGAGGCCGCAGCGGGAAATCTTTACACATTAGTGAGAGATTGAAGATTCGGGGAGAAGGATTGAAGCACTTTGGCCGGGAAGTCAATCTTGATCATATTTGTGAGATTTCTGTATTCCATTGAAGTCTTTGTGGTTTTTGAACACGATATTGAGTAAATTGAGAGATACATTGATTACAATTGAGATTATTTTACAGATTTGAAGGTTATTGAGTTTTTATTCAAGATTCGGGTTTATTTGAATTATTTCACTCAATCTTTAATTTGATTTGATTTTGAAAATGATTGGCTAAAACCATTGTGATTTTGGGGAGAATAGTTGATGATTAAGGCTTAGATGATGATAGATTGAAATCATTCAAACATTTGGACCCTGAGAGTTTAGATTTTAACTTTGCGACAAACAGGAAAATCGCCCTGTTCTTGAATAAATTGTCCGATTTATTTGTGGTAGGTCGATTTAATACCATGTCGAGCTTTAATTGATTCATTCCTTAACCAAAGTTAATTCTTGCCTAAATCCCAACCTTGATTAACCTTTTTAACCTCTAATTAAGTGTGTGAAGAGACTTCAAACTTGATTCTACATTTAATAGATTAAGATTACAAGATTTGGGTAATAGAGAGACTCAACATCCTTTATTAAGATTTTAAGTGTGCTTTCTATTCTTTATCTTGGAGAGTCATATCCTGAGGTTTTAGATAGTTAGTTTGAACATAATTCTTGTCTTTAGATCTTTCTATATTGCAGCCTCAACAACCCTTATAGAGAGAACCTTTGGACTAGATAAATAGGTTTCGGAACTTCGCCGTACGATACCTACCTTTGAACATATAATCTTGGCAATATAAACTCTGTCCTTATATCATTTAGAAGTGTCTTGAATCGAAAGCTGAAATCAGATACTTGAATCCTTGGAATCATTTCCCTCTTTATTAATCACAAAAGCTTTTGCATTTCCGCTAGATAATTAAATTTAAATTTACTCTCACCAAATCCCTGAGTTCGACTCTGGAATTCTTACCTTACTACAGCCGATCCGTACACTGCGGGTTCGCTTTGCTTTGAGTTCTAGATATAAATATTAAGACTTTGACGCACACACCTTTCGAGCGAACACTGACCACTACTTCCGGATCACTCAGCTGCTGTTCTAACCTGCGGTAAATCTAAACAACATAAATCAACCGTTAGCTAGCTATCTGAAACGTTAGATAAATGAGAAAAGCACACACACACAATAGCAAAACTAAACACATATCATGTTTTCAGAGAAGTCCATTTTTATTATCTTTATTTAGGTCATTCACTCTTACTAATGATACTTATTTTGTGACACGAGGGATTCTCAAACCTCGCCTCCGCCCCCATGTAACCATCAGGAATGGATCCGATGCATCTCACCTTGTACCTGTATGGTCTGGGTATAGAGAACCTCCTAGTCTCCTGTCAGAGCTGGGTAGTGATGTCACCGCCCGTTATACATACACTTGGGCCATAAAAATAACAAAGGTCGTCCTATGCATTATATAACTATTAAACAATCAACACACACCACTATCATCATTCAACTAACATCTAGAAACCAACTAAGTAAGTCGCAAGGACTTACTTGTATCAAAGGTAATCCCTGCTCTCATATCACGCTCAGCTTCCCGCAAGAAAGTACTTTATGCCTGAATAACAAGGCACACAAATCAACGACTATCCGATATGCTAGAAGTCCTCAACTTCTAGTCTCAATGATCTCTACAGGATCATATAACAATACGCTAGAAGGTTACTACTTCTAGTCTCACTCACCCTCACACGATAATATAACAATATGCTAGGGTGTCCCAAACCTAGTCTCAAGAACTTCCGCAGAAACCACAAGACATAAAGTTCAACTCTAAAAGGAAAAGATCTACTGAGTTTGAACGACGACTATCATTCAAACTGACTATCTACTACTAAGGCTCAAGTAACATACTACTACTAAATCCCAAAACATATTGAGACTCTTACTCAAATGCCCAACCATGATTCCCTATGATATAACCCATAAAGATATACAATCCCAAGCCATCTCCAAGAACACACACTTAAAACCTAGCACAACTCTTCTAAAACCAAACTATACTTATACCCAACTTCGGAACATCACAAATCCGGATTAAGCCCATGGATTGCTCTCAAACTATACCACATGCTAATATGTATATCCATAAACAACATATCCAAAATTTAAGCCCAACAGAGGTCAATAACCCATCCAAATATATCTCACAAAACTGCATCACAAGTAGTTTTTTCTCAACACTTTGAATATTCAGCATACTTATAAAAACTGCATGAGGAACCAACTTTGGAGAACCATATCTCCTAAACTATAACTCAGAATACTCTCAAATTTCAGTATGTTATATTATACGATTCCAACTATAACATATCCGAAAATCAGCAACAAAGGAGGAGTCTAACTTACCCAAATCTGGATCATAAAACTGTATCACCATGCAGTTTTCCAACACTTAGAAATTTCAGCACAACAGAAAAACTGCTTACGACAAATCCTAAATCACTCTCTGGATTCCTCTCAAATTTTAATATGTTCTTCCAAAATATCCCAGATATAACATATAAAAATTTCAGCCAAAATGGACCAGTATTTCATACCGAAATTTTGACCTAAAGTTGGATGTTGTCAATGTTGGAAAACTGGGAAAAAGCAACAACTCTTTGAAGTTGCTCCTTGGCTGAAATATATGGGTTTAAAGATGGTTTAGAGGCACCCACTGACACATAAACATGGAGGGGAAGTAAGGAGGTAGATGTGGGTCTTACCCGACTCCAAACTCGATTAAGAGTCTTGTGAGGGTTGCGTGACTAGAGTCGGCGCCAAGAAGGAGATCTCGACCGGTTGTGGTTGCTACTGATGTGCGCCTGGGGAAGGGGAGGAAGAGAGGCAGAAGACTCCCTGGTTGTTGTCACCGGTTGAAGAGAAGAGTAGTGGTGGTGTCTCGCTGCTACTGTTGGTCACGACGACGAAGAGAAGGCGGAAGCGGGGCCTCCTCTTCACGCTCAAGAAATCAAGGGGATGAGAAGTTGCACAGCTTGATGAGCTTCTTGTCTACTGCAGTGAGGAACCGTCTCTAGTCAGTATTCATGTGCTAGTGTGCAAGGCAGGTGGGGTGCGATCCGACGAAGGGGAGGGAGAGAAGATCCTAAGGCTTGTGTGCAGATCGAGGAGGCAGGAGGAAGATCGTTGTTGCGTTGAAGGGAACCGGACGGTTAGGGTTGTGACGATAGAGTAGTAGTAGCACTTAACGTGAAAAGGAAAAAACAAATGTAAGGAGGTTGTTCTCACATTCAGCCCAACTGGCTTTCTTTTAACGGCCCGGATGGTCAATTTTGCGGTAAAAGCCTTATCATCGGTTTAAGACAAGATCGATCGATGTGCGTATATTATGTGAGTAGAGACCTTGCATAAATTAATAAAAATATATCGAAGAGCTCGGTGTCACATAAAATGAAAAAAAGGACGGAAAGGTCCAAACCGGTCAAGTTCCGGTTTGTCTTGGAAATAAACGGAAATTAAATTTCTAGATGTTACATTAGTACCCCTTAAAATAAGTTTTGTCCCGAAACTTAAAAGAAGACCACATAAAGTCGAAGTCCATACAAAAGAAATAAAGCGCCGGAAAGAGGTCACAAACGGTCGAGATCTTATTGTTTTCTGAAGAAGTAGGAAGAAAAAGTTTTCGGGTATCACATCAATCCCCACTGAAATATGTTTCGTTCCGAAACTCAGAATAAGGAACATTACTCCGATAACTTTTTATAATTAGAACGGAGTATCTACTCTTCTCTTACAAAATCTTCATTCTATCTTTCTAACATAGAAGTATCAGTGAAATATCATAGAATTAAAACACAAAATATTACACTAAGACACGTAAGTGATCACATAGTTAAATAAATCATACAAATCAATGTCAAATCAATGTTTGAGTACTAAGTCTTCGGTACAAGGGTGACGTCTAACTCCGCAAAGAACATAGGATAACTACTCACAATACTCCCCTCTGCCTCCAAGGTAAGCTTATCGACTCCTCGTCTAGACCACTAGGTGCGCCACATCGGTATATCCTTAGACCGTAGACTTCTAGTACTTGGCTCTAGGACGGCTACTAGGTACTTCACAAAACTATGATATGGCTCAACTATCATATCCTCATAGTTGGCAGCGTGTCTCGGATCCGGTAGGTATTCTCTCAAAGGTGCCATGTAGAACACTGAGTCTACACCCTCTAGTATGGGTAAGAGTGTTAGTCGATAACTAACATCCCAATCCGCCTAAAAAAACCTCGACAGTTACTTCGCTAATTCACTTCCAGCTCTTTTGATGACTCTACCGAAAATAACAATAAAACTTTATTCCTTCCGTTGAGTCCACTTACTTCTGACCTTCCAAAAGATTCTGATCATCAGATTTTGGAAAAAGGTCTTAGACATCTCCCGGCATTTTACTAAATGTATAATGCTCTTTGTAAGATCGCTCATTTGGTATCGTCTCCCTAATATGACTCAGTCGGACCGTCTCTCCATTAAAGAATTATCACATGCCTTAGGTCAAGCTTTCAACTTGTTACCCCATGAGGAGATTTTCATATCGAGCTATAATTCCTTAACTTGAGGTTCTAGTTGACATAGCATTGAGTTTCATGTTTTATGGGTTATGGGCCCACCACACTTCCGTTGCGCTAATCTGATCAATCTTTTGGCACCCATTAATCATAATGGCGTCCTCCGTGAGTAAAAAATAATTTACAAAACACTCGCATGTAACTTCCATTCTAATAATGGCAAGATCTTCTTCAAATAGATCATAAATCTAGAGATGATTTACCATGGTAAAGGAAAGGCTCGTACTCTAGCCGTGACTACTAGTTGTCCAAAACCTTGAAATAAACCGTCCATATATGTCGCAAGTGTAGTCCTTGACCTCCATGTAATTTCACAATTGATCTAGAGATCAACTCAGTAAAACTCACCAGTCACACCTTTTTGGCCGGATTGGAACGTACGGTCTTAGAATTTCCAGAATTCGCTTATGTCTCATCAGAACTTGACTTACTACTCGCTAGGACTACTCAATGTGGTTATCCTTCTACAATCCGTTTGGCCTCCAACTTAGGAGTACATCACGTTGACCTATAAATTATTATCGTGACCTATTTACCATCTTGACCTAGAGTTTTCTATTTAGCTCCAAATTCTCGAGGTGCGGTAATAAGTCTACATCGAGAAAATAATACTAACCACATGATGATCTCTCATGTTTTTTTTCGTGAGCCCCTTTTACTAGTTAATTCATTTTATAACATTTCCCTTGTCCGTATTGACTCAATTTGTCAATTGATCATCACTACTCATTCGGTGTTGAAACTTCAGTTGTGTTGTACTCTTGCATTGATTCCATAAAGACATCCTCATCTCAACTCTTTATTTAAATTTAGCAAGACCCGCCTTTTGATACATGACTTTCCTTCTCACTAGTTAAGCTATTCGGTTAGTTTACACTTTATCAATCATAGTGTTATCGGTCCGACAATATGACTTTTATTAAACATCTATCGGTACCATTTGGATAAGAAACCTTAGATGCATATGATTTTCTCAAAAATTAAATTTCTCGACTCGCATTTATTATGTTGTCCTTATACTCTTGTCACTTTACTATTTTCTAAATCCTTACACCAAGTATGGTAATTAAATCTCTTTAACCTTTCTCGTACAACCTTTACGGATTTTATTGATTAGATTTGGTGTTTTCATCAATTCTTCTCTCATCAATCAAGAAAAGACTCCAAAGTATACTAATTTTACGCGGTTCCAAAACTACTCCTCCATCCACCTATGACCGGTTATCAAGATTGACCATTGGAGTGCTACCATTTCTCAATTAACTCTTGTTCGCTCCAAACGGTGTGTGCAAGCTTTAAATTTATATCCCAAGAAATATGCTTAAACAAAGATGCGAACCCGTAGTGTACGGATCAATTATAGTAAAAGCAAGAATTCCGGGGTGTCGATCTCAGAGACTTAGGTGAAACCTAAGCAACTATAGGTAGTCTATGTAACTAATAACCACAAAAGCGATTAAAGTAATCAAAGAGATGATAATAAGGTCAATTAAGGGGAATATGCAAATTCTAGGGATTAAAGCATCTAGTTGTGGTTCCAACTCAAGATCTCAAGATAAGCGGACAAAGCTGAGATTTTGCAAAGGGAAGGTATTTCTAAAGTGGAATAGATCACCGGGTAAGTCTTACTACTCACTAACTCCAAACCAAAAGCTCCTATTACCGGATAAGTCTCAAGGTACTAAGGAAAGGAACTATAATCTCAAACCAACACACCAACACACCAACTAAGGGAATAGAATCAACCTTTACCGGGTAAGTCTCAGGCTAACTCACAAAGATGGGATGAAGGCACACTCAAACCCCAATAAAGGATAAACCTTTATTACCTAAACTTATGATCTTGGGTAAACAAACTAAGGAATCATCGGGTAAGTCTCATCCTAGGCTTGCATTGAACCAGGAAAGGTGTAATAAGAATAGGATTTGGCAAACTCTAACACTTAACTCTTAGTTTCGGATCATAAAGGTCACCTCGGTCAGTCAAATTCCACCCCGGCCGAGGTGTTCATCGACTGAACGAGATATTCTAGGGTTAAGGATAAAGACTCGAGCTTTCAGGGTCCTATTGGGATTAAGATTATTCTATCATTATTTTTCCCACAACTTTCAGACAATTACCCTAGAATTGCACAAGGAAATTAGCCACTCATCATCATGAAAGCAATAATCAAATATAAGGCAAGAGAATGAATATTTGAACACAAAAACCTCAAGAACAAGGCTTCAATAACTGAATCAAATATCAATCAAATCAGCGTTCCTTGGATCACAAATCCAACAAGACAATCAAACAAAAGAGAATCTAAGAAAGTCTTACAAATCCCCTCACAAAAGCTATCACAAGCTATGAACTTCCTTCCTTCAATCTTCCTTCAATCTTCTAGAAATCCTTCCTTACTACAACTGGGAGAATATTGTATGGTATATCGGATGCTGAATTTGTGGAAAATCCAACCCTTTATGTAACACCCCGAATTCTCAAAACTCGGAGCGCTACTGGTTAGGACCTCACAGTGGGTCCCGACCTTAGTTTGACAACAATTTTACTAGGATCTTGCAACAAGACACAGATAAGAAAAAACGAAATTTATAAAATATTATTTTAAAGAGATGAATGCCACAACATCTAACAGCCCACAATACTTAAACAATTCAAAAGTCTAACTGTCATAATACGAAGAAAGAAACGACAAACAAACACCCAAACCTACTCTAAGGAGTACGGAGACCCGGCTGACCACTACTTCCGGATCACTCAGCTGCTGTTCTAACCTGCGGTAAATCTAAAAAAATACAACAGAACAACCATTAGCTAGTTATCTAAACATTAGAAGAATAATAATAGCACACACACACATAAAACAGTAAACACTCATCATGCTTTCAAACAATCCATTTAGTATCTTCATTTAAGTCATTCACTCTAATGATACTTATTTTGTGACACGAGGGATTCTCAAACCTCGCCTCCGCCCCGTGTACCCATCAGGAGTGGATCCGATGCATCTCACCGTGTACCTGTATGGTCTGGGTATAGAGAACCTCCAGTCTCCTGGCAGAGCTGGGTAGTGATGTCACGGCCCATTATACATACACTTGGGCCTTAACACATGATAACCACAGTCGTCCTAACAAGTTATTATTCTTATTATAACACACATTGCACGCGTAACCATCATCACCCAACTAATATTTAGAAACCAGCTAAGTAAGTCGCAAGGACTTACCTGAGTCAAATCACACTCTAACACGTCTCAAAACAATCCGTACTCGTGGTAACTCAAACGCCTGTCAAATAAGGCATGTGGATCAAAATCGCATCTAGATGTCCAACCTCATGCGAAGGAATTACGGAAAAGCTCTCTTACGGTAAAAGACCATTTTACCCTTAGTGTCGTAAATTCTCGAAATTTATTCTTGAATTCTACTAATTTCTTTCATAACTTGTTTTCCATAAATTATGTCTCTCGGATAGCTACTTATAGGTTATAAGGTCAAACTCGGGTCAACTCGTCCAAGAATACAACAACACTCCTCCTTCCCGGTTATTACCCACTCTTATCCATCTATATATCTATATTTACGGACACTGTTGCGTTGGTAAATTTATAAATTTCCAGCCTATTTATAATGGTATCTATTTATACCTCCATATGTATTGCACTGTATCTCCCGCTACTTGCCTACTTTTATTGTTCCACAATTATATATATATTTTCTTGTATAATTTCTGTTTCTCTGTACATATCTAAATTCATAAAACGATTTAAGGTCTACACCACACTAGATTTACTTTGCTCTTTAATCACTTCCCATCATTTTATCGAACAAGCCCATGACCCTCACCTCGTCGTGCCTACCGTCTACCTCAGTTAACCAATTCAGCAAACTCAACCAGCCAAACAACATACAACTCAAGGTTTGTAGTACCTTTACTGTTGAAAAAGGAAGAAGGAGAGACTCACTGGTATTCCGGTTGGTATCACGCTCAGGGAAGTATGGCGACTCGGTGCACTCTTCGACGTGACTCGCACCGTGCTGCTGGGACGAACGAAGGCTGCGGAAGACGGCGGCGCTGCGTCACTGCTGGGCCGAACGAAGGCTGCAGAAGACGGCGGCGCTACGTCACTGCTGGGCCGAACGAAGGCTGCGGAAGGCGGCGGCGCTGGGTGGTCGGCAGAGGCGACGGAAGGCCCTGGGCGGCGGCTCCGGTGCGGCTAGTTGTTGCTGTTGCGGTCGTCCTCTAGATGATACCGGGAGGGATGTGTAAGCGTGGGTTACAGATGGAGAAGGGAGAAGCGGCAGCGGCATTTAGCGGATGAAGGAAAAATTAGATTTAGGTTTAGATTAGGTTAAACGTGTAATTAGGTTAGGGTTAGGATTAGCTTAAGGGATTGGGCTGGCTAAAGAGGTTCTTGGGCCTGATTGTGGGCCAAACTGGCCTGCTCTCCCATTAGAACAGGCTAAGGAACTCGTTAAACGCCCCGGACCGAAGAATAAATTGCGGTATTATTTATTGTATTAAAATAAGTTATCATTTATTTTAAAGATACGGAATTATTTCCGGTTACATAGTTTCATCATTTTATGTGAATTGAAGTCACATAAAATGATAGAAATAAAAACTCATTTTATTTTATTTTATGTATTTAATTATTTAAGATTGACGGATCGGACTCCGGTTAAATTCAGTATCAAACTGAGTTTAAAATTTTCGGTTATCACACTTTATATTGGAGAATTATCTTCCAAAGATAATAATATCTTAAAAAGATAATATCCTCATTAAATATATCTCTATCTCTAAAATAGATCTTCTAAATATATGATCTTCCTTCCAGAAATCCAGCCAAAAAATATAAGATCTCTCCTTCCAAAATTAAAAGATCTCAGCCAAATAAAATATATCTCGCCGCGTCAGGGTATTCGCCTCGGTCGGGGCGCTCATCTAGATCACCTCAGTTGAGGTGACACTGTAGCTGACCGAGGTGAATCTCAGCTGAAGGTGAAATCTCTCAAATCTGGTCCAAAGTAAATCTTCTTTGTTAATTCCTTACTCCTTGAGTTCTCTTTTAAGCTCCTAAATGTAGCTTCAATGACTCCTTTGCTCCTTAGCTCCATTTCGATCCAAAACGTGCCATTTTACATACGATTACAACAAAACTTGGTGTAGACCTCGATTCCCATAAAGGTAGATGAAACAACAATATAATCACATAATATACACCCATACATGCAGATTATTGAAGATAAAACGTCTAAACAAGACCCAAAATATAGACTATAATTCATGCTATCAACTCTTATATAAACACTTTTAGGTAATCATCTTATTGGGGTGATACGGATCTGTATAACAGCCTTCAGTCATTCAACTTTACTCTTTATCATGTTTGTTCTAGCAAACATGTAGATTTCTTCTACAATCACCTCACAACTCGATAAGACATTTCACCAAGATATTAACTCATACTTTCTGTGTTTGTACCGCCTCTATAATTCCAATTATTCTGTGTCACATCTTTAGTCACACGGCTTCCTATGTCAATCTAGAAATTTTTTCTCGAAAGAGCACCATCAATCTCATTTGTGTGAATGCTAAGTACCTTTTGTCTGGACTGACGTAGGATTTGATCAAAATCATCTGCTTCTTCTTACTCCTGTAGTTCTTCTTATACGAATCCATATGTACTAACCGTGATCTATAAAGTTTTCCTTAGTCAGTAGGTAAGCAACCGCTCACAACAATTCTCTTTATACTATTACTGATATAAGGGGTCATTTCTGACTATCAACTCTTCCTCTAAAATTTTTAATTAGGGTTACTGACTTGAACTTATTCAATGTTACTAGCACTCGTATTGATTTGACTTCACAATTGTCGCAGTTGGTCTCTTTAAGGATTTCTCCACATGTCGATAAAGTTCTTTTGTAACTCTGTGGTTATTCTTCTTATATGTCAACAAGTCACCACTAGTTAATCTGCACGTGTAAAGTCTAAGTTGTTATCACGTAGTCTGTAGTTGATCTTCTACAAGATCATAGACTTACTTTTCTTCTATCTCTTTTGAAGTTTGATATACCTAGTGAAAATCTATCTCCTCCAGTTTCTCTGTGTATACTCTTTTAGCTTCTTCTATAAACTACACTTTTCTTTCTCACTATAAGACCACTATGCTCTTTCCGAGTTTAGCTGTATCATTCATCTGCCATCAACGGACTCATCAAATCTCCCACGATAGCTTGTAAATGCATCTTCGCGATTAATTTTACCTCAGTCATCAACTGCTTGCGGTTCCCCAGTGTGAATCGTTGGTGTTGATAACTGAAGTCCCTTTGTGAGAGGCAAGTTATTGTGGGCCCTTGGGTACACCAAGACCAGTCTCACACACTATCCTTCCTTGGTTGGTGTTGAATTATAATGCTACCTTTATAGTGATCCTTTGACTTTGCTTTCAGGATTCAATCATTTGGATATCCATATCACAATCTTTGTTGTAACTTGTAAGACCCGAGGTCTTAGGGACGCTGTCCCCATGCCAACCATGCTCGCACAGAAAACTTCCCAGGAGGTCACCCATCCTGAAAATGCTCCCGCACAAGCACGCTTAACTCCAGAGTTATTTGTCCTCACTCTACCACTGGAAAAGAAGAATTCTTGTTGACATGGGTAGCAACCCATCCTTATAAGCCAATCACAAATCCCCATTCAAATGATGGCGGATGACAATTTTACGGGATGTTACAATCTCCCCCACTTAAACTCCTGACGTCCACGTCAGGCCAAGGACCGTCCACCGAGCCGAGTGACCGCCTACTAGGGCAAGCACACTCGTTACTCAGGGTTAGCTCTGATACCATCTGTAAGACCCGAGGTCTTAGGGACGCTGTCCCCATGCCAACCATGCTCGCACAGAAAACTTCCCAGGAGGTCACCCATCCTGAAAATGCTCCCGCACAAGCACGCTTAACTCCAGAGTTATTTGTCCTCACTCTACCACTGGAAAAGAAGAATTCTTGTTGACATGGGTAGCAACCCATCCTTATAAGCCAATCACAAATCCCCATTCAAATGATGGCGGATGACAATTTTACGGGATGTTACATAACTCACTTGTCTTATATATGTCACTCCGCCTCTATGTTTATGAAACTACCCTCCACTTTCTGACTAATTTGTAAACTTCAGTTTTGTGGATCTTTAAGTCTTCATAGTTGGGTCAACAATATATCTCTTCTTAACTCGTAGACTTATGACTGTCTGGGTGTTCCCTCTTGATTAGGATACCGACTTACTTTGCCACTAGTGGTCATATTTCGCCCTGCTTCTGACAACAAACCTTCATCTTCTGGTCCGTTAGTAAGCTTAAATTTAATGTCTCTTGTTTAGACAAACTCTATATCTTACTTTGACTTTCGTGACCATGACTGTTTCTGGAGGCATCCACGTTGTTTGTAACGTCCTTTTACACTACACTTGACAAAAACCTCTGGGTTTCCGTTCCCAATTTGCATAATTGTCAATCATCCAACGCTTCTCCGGAACTACTCTCGTGTAGATTCTTCATTTAATCCTGTTGAGTTGACTCAAGTTCCCCTTCTTGCCATTGTCGTGGGTGTTGTCTTGTAGTCTTCACTCTTCCGTCCCGACGTACCTCAACGAGTTCAAAGGAGTTGACTGGATGTTCGGCTAACCTAATGCTCATAAGCTGAGCATACTTAACCTCGTGTTGAAACCTTCCAAATCTAACTAGATGTGTCAACGGAGAGAGGATCTCATTCTGTTATCTCCGTTAAGGGCATAATACAACTATAATCAAGTTAATAAGTCAACATACATTTCTAAAAGTACTAAGCTGCCGAGATCCGCGTAGGTAGTGGTGGTCATCCGTACATTCTATCCCATCCCGACTTATGCATGTATTTTGAAAATTAAAAGTTTCTATGAAAAGTTCATACCCCTTTCGGGTTCTGTTTATTTACTTATTTGGTCCTTTAGAAGATTTCCAGTGCCATTATTGCCAACCTAGAGCTATGATACCATGTTGTAACACCCCGAATCTCAAAACTCGGGACATTACTGGCTAGGACCTCACAATGGGTCCCGACCTCAGTCCCGACCTCAGTTTGCCAGCCTGACCCCATTCTAGGGATGTCGAAGACCCGGCTGACCACTACTTCCGGATCACTCAGTTGCTGCTCTCACCTGCGGTAAATCTAAACAACATAAATCAACCGTTAGCTAGCTATCTGAAACGTTAGATAAATGAGAATAACAAACACAATAGCAAAACTAAACACATATCATGTTTTCAAAGAAGTCCATTTTTATTATCTTTATTTAGGTCATTCACTCTTACTAATGATACTTATTTTGTGACATGAGGGATTCTCAAACCTTGCCTTCGCCCCCATGTAACCATCAGGAATGGATCCGATGCATCTCACCTTGTACCTGTATGGTCTGGGAATAGAGAACCTCCTAGCCTCTTGTCAAAACTGGGCAGTGATGTCACCGCCCGTTATACATACAATTGGGCCTTAAAAATAATAAAGGTCGTCCTATGCATGTTATAATTATCAAACAATCGACACACACCACTATCATCATCCAACTAACATCTAGAAACCAACTAAGTAAGTCGCAAGGACTTACTTGTATCAAAGGTAATCCCAACTCTCATACCATGCTCAGCTTCCCGCAAGAAAGTACTTTATGCCTGAATAACAAGGCACACAAATCAACGACTATCCGATATGCTAGAAGTCCTGAACTTCTAGCCTCAATGATTTCTACAGGATCATATAACAATACGCTAGAAGGTTACTACTTCTAGTCTCACTGACCCTCACACGATAATATAACAATATGCTAGGGTGTCCCAAACCTAGTCTCAAGAACTTCCGCAGAAACCACAAGACATAAAGTTCAACTCTAAAAGGAAAAGATCTACTGAGTTTGAACGACGACTATCATTCAAACTGACTATCTACTACTAAGGCTCAACTAACATATTACTACTAAATCCCAAAACATATTGAGACTCTTACTCACATGCCCAACCATGATTCCCTATGATATAATCTATAAAGATACACAATCCCAAGCCATCTCCAAGAAGACACACTTAAAACCTAGCACAACTCTTCTAAAACCAAACTATACTTATACCCAACTTCGAAACATCACAAATCCGGATTAAGCCCATCGATTGCTCTCAAACTTTACCACATGCTACTATGTATATCCATAAACAACATATCTAAAATTTAAGCCCAACAGAGGTCAATAACCCATGCAAATATATCTCACAAAACTGCATCACAAGCAGTTTTTTCTCAACACTTTGAATATTCAGCATACTTATAAAAACTGCATGAGGAACCAACTTTGGAGAACCATATCTCCTAAACCATAACTCGGAATACTCTCAAATTTCAATATGTTATATTACACAATTCCAACTATAACATATCTGAAAATCAGCAACAAAGGAGGAGTCTAACTTACCCAAATCTGGATCATAAAACTGTATCAACATGCAATTTTTCAACACTCGTTGGATTCCTCTAAAATTTTGATATGTTCTACCACAATATCCCAGCTATAACATATAAAAATTTCAGCCAAAATGGATCAGGCTTTCATACCTAAATTTGGACCCGAAGTTGGATGTTGTCAATGTTGGAAAACTAGGAAAAAACAACAGCTCTCTGAAGTTGCTCCTTGTCTGAAATATGTGGTTTAAAAGGTGGTTTAGAGGCACCCATTGACAGATAAACATGAAGGGGAAGTAAGGAGGTAGATGTGGGTCTTACTCGACTCCAAACTCGATCAAGAGTCTTGTGACAGTTGCGCGACTAGAGCCGGCGCCAAGAAGGAGATCTCGACCGGTTGTGGTTGCTACTGTTGTGCGCCTGGGGAAGGGGAGGAAGAGAGACAAGAAGATTCCCTGGCTGTTGTCACCGGTCGAAGAGAAGAGTAGTGGTGGTGTCTCGCTACTACTGTTGGTCACGACGACAAAGAGAAGGCGGAAGCGGGGCCTCCTCTTCACGCTCAAGAAATCAAGGGAATGAGAAGTTGCACAGCCTGATGGGCTTCTTGTCTACTGCAGTGAGGAACCGTCTCCATTCAGTAGTCATGTGCTAGTGTACAAGGCGGTTGGGGTGCGATCCGATGAAGGGGAGGGAGAGATGATCCTAAGGCTTGTGTGCAGATCGAGGAGGCAGGAGGGAGATTGTTGTTGCGTTGAAGGGAACCGGACGGTTAGGGTTGTGACGATAGAGTAGGAGAAGCACTTAACGTGAATAGGAAAAAAACAATTGTAAGGAGGTTGTTCTCACATTCAGCCCAACATGGGCCCAAGTGGCCTTCTTTTAACGGCCCGGATGGTAAATATTTGCGGTAAAAGCATTATTATTGGTTTAAGAAAAGATCGATTGATGAGCGTATATGATGTGAGTAGAGACCTCACATAAATTAATAAAAATATACCGAAGAGCTCGATGTCACATAAAATGACAAAAAGGACAGAAAGGTCCAAACCGGTCGAGTTCTGGTTTGTCTCGGAAATAAACGGAAATTAAATTTTTTTGTGTTACATCAAATGCGAGCTATCCAATTTTATCTGAACAAATTTTGTGAGGCCTCGGGTAGTAAGATAAACTATCAAAAATCAAGAGTATGCTTCTCGAACTATGTACCGGAGGATGATGGACTTCTCGTTTCATTAAATGGAAGGATACCTTGTACTGACGATATTGGTAGAAATAATATCACCAAGATAAAAGGTTTATTTGGCTCAATATAGTCATCTTTTGGATCGAGTTGAATCCAGATTGGCGAGTTGTGTAGCAACTTAATTCTTCGAATATATTTGATTGACTTGTTTATTCCATCAGCAAAGTAACAACTATATATAGACAAAAACATACAACGGTAACATTCGGAAAGGAAATACCGATAAAACGCTAACGCTAACAAAGGTTATTAGTAATATGAGCATGATATACTATTTTCTTTTTACACTCCGACTCAAGTCGAAGCATGTATATTGTTAATGCCCAACTTGCCCAAAATGTGATGGAACGTATGATGACCAAGGGCTTTGGCAAAAGTATCCGCCAATTGGTTGTTGGACCGTATGTACGTTGAGTGTGTGGATGGTCTTCTTTTGAAATTCGTCTCGACTGACATGGCGGTCAATTTTTATATGTTTTGTTCTTTCGTGGAAAACCGGATTAGAAGCAATATATAGGGTGCTTTGTTGTCGCATCATAGGTTGATAGGTTGAGCATGAGAGACACCCAAGAAAATGAGGAGAGACTTGATCCATTTGAATTCACAAGTTTTGGATTCCATAGCACAATACTCAGCATTCGCGGAAGATCTTAACACCGTGCTTTGCTTTTTAGACTTCCATGAAATTGAAAACTCGCCAAGAAAAATGACAAAACTATTTATAGATCAACGAGTAACACGGGATGATGCATATTCTGAATCACAATATGCATTGATTTGTAAAGGAGTGGTATTGTTTAAAAAATAAAATAACATGACCCGGATTCATCTTGACGCATCTCGGACCATGCATCCCAACATTCCAATATTGAGTGGATGGTTTTTGCATAAATTGTGACAGGATGTGTATAGAGTAAGTTAAGTCCGTTCGTATTATCGTAAGTTATATTAGGCGACCCACTAGCCACCTGTATCATTCAGGAATCAGAGAATTCGGTTGTTGTATCCTTCGCCAATGTATGCCTAAGTTCGATGGGAAAACCTATTGGATGTGATTCAAGTGTTCCTGTTTCTTCCAAAATATCCAAGGCATAAAAGAATACTTGTGACTTTCCCCAAGTCCAGAAAAAAAGAAAGAGGCGTCTCGGATGTCGATTGTGGAAACGCCATTTGAATTCTCCCGTGTCCGATAGTCCGACCGGAGATGTTAATTGTGGCTACATCCATAAATAGATTGGTCCATCTTTATTTTATTTCATATATGTGTGAGGATCTGCATAGCCCTCGATTTATGTGTAGAACAATTCCCTGTGGAGTGTGGATGAGTTGTATACCTAGAAAAAAAAACACAATTTTCCTTATGAAAAACACGATTTAAGGTATGCTTTGAAATGAACAATAGTCATAGGGTCATTACTGGTGACTATCAGACCATCCACGTAAATAAAAATATGAATATTGATATTTTGATGGTGTACGTAAATAACGAGTAATTCGTCAGAGATTGTAAAAAGCCGACATGAAAGAGCATCTTATTCAATTTGTCTAATTCAACTGACAAAATTGGCAAACTAACTCTTTTAAGCAAATCAATTTAGAAAGAAAACCCCTAATATTTGGGATTGATATTTTGACCCCCTATAAAATAGAATAGAGTAAATATAGTACAAAAAGAGGGCAAAGTTTGACAACCATCGGATGTGATATGTTGTACTATCTCACATGTCACATCAATCAGAAAAAAAAAAAAAAAAATTTCAACATCCTTACTTTCTCACCTATTACCCGAAAATTCGTTTACCCAAATAATATTACAATCATACCCAAAAAAAATTTGTCAATGTACATAAATATACTAAAAAACAACATACCCAAAAAATCAAATATCAAAATAAAACCATATCCATAAATTGGATAATATTTTATATTTATATCCAATTTAAACATCACTTAATCAAAAACAATACCCAATTTAAAATTTTCATACCCAAACTTTTCAAAACTCGATATTATACACAAACATCAATATCAAATGACATTTGGTCATTACTCAAAAATCTGCTTGACATTTGATCATTATAACACATATTGGGTAACCATAAAACATACCCACAATATCACTTTAAATATACTTAATAAGAAGAAATATACTACAAAGCCAATACCCGTATAAAAGCATACCCAAAAATCCGCTTACCCAAATAATGTCACAATCATACCCAAAAATAAATTTGTCAAAGTACATAAACATACTCGAAAACAACACACCCAAAAATCCAAATATCAAAATAAAACCATATCCATAAATTGGATAATATTTTATATTTATACCCAATTTAAACATCACCTAATACAAAAACCATACCAAATTTAAATTTGTCCTACCTAAAATTTTCAAAACTCAATATTGTACACAAACATTAATATCAAATGACATTTGGTCATTACCCAAAAATCCTCTTGACATTTGATCATTA
Organism: Fagopyrum esculentum; assembly: GCA_033239045.1. NCBI lineage: Eukaryota > Viridiplantae > Streptophyta > Magnoliopsida > Caryophyllales > Polygonaceae > Fagopyrum > Fagopyrum esculentum. Next base: position 125,375,841 of record BSUD01000005.1, read on the forward strand.
TAACACAGTTTGGGTAACCATAAAACATACTCACGATATCACTTTAAATATACTTAATAATAAGAAATATACTACAAAATCAATACACGTATAAAAGCATACCCAATTTGAATTTGTCATAATCAAATTTTACACAAATCGATATTGTACACAAACATCAATATCAAATGACATTTGATCATTGTAACACAGTTTCGGTAACCATAAAACATACCCAAAATATCACTTTAAGCATACTCAACAATAAGAAACATACCACAAAAACAATAAACATATACCCAATAATTAGAAAAATACTACAACTCATATTTGGGTAACGAAAACAATGTCACCCAAATAAAATTAAACATTTATGGACTTGAAATTTTCATCAAACTAGCTACCTTAACCAAAAATGAAAAGTAAACATGTAAAAAAAGATACTTAAACCAAAAGTAAACATCTAATTACCATCATTTCAATTAGAGAAACTATTGCCCCTATTTTCTAGTTTCCATACATGTTTTTTTCTTGCTTTTGTATAGAGGCCTAGTTTGCAAAAGAGAATTTCAAGGGGTCCTATTTCCGTAATTAATTCAACTAGTTTTGTGGTGATTGCTTTAGTCAGTAAATTGATTTTATGAGCTTCACACTTTGGTCAAGTCTAAAATGGTAAACGGGAGGTAAGGTCATGTACACATCTTCATTTAAATTTTCGTGCAGGAATGCGTTATGCACGTCAATCTGATGGAGCTCCCATTTTCAACTAAAAGCACCTGTAAGAAAGATTTTGACCGAAACGAGTTTAGCAATTGGTGCAAAGGTATCGGTATAGTCAATACAAGGATGTTGGCGGTTGCCGAGCACAACTAATCTCTCTTTGTGATGTTCTACTAATCCATCTACATTTAATTTGGTTTTGAAAACCCACCGGCAACCGACAACCTTTTTACCTAGAGGAAGCGACATAAGGGTCCAGGTTTGATTGTGTTGGAGAACGTCTATTTTGAGACGCATAACAAACTACCATTCTAGTAGGGAAATTATTGCTTTGTAAAAAGTTGGATCATGAATAGAATTTGTGGCTTTAACATAACACAAATAAGAAGGTGATACGTTAGTGAACTATAAATAATTCAAAATAGGGTATACACTCTTACTTGAGGATGCAGAATGCACAGTTGAACCCAGAATCGAGTTATTTTATAATAATCAAGAGACGAGATATTTGATTGAAGGATTGTGTGATCAGAATCGAACGAGGAAGGATTATGGATTGAAATAGGAGGAATAGTATTATCCTCTGAAATTTCAAAGTCACAAATATTAGAGGGGATTGTGTTGGAAAGTTTGTATTTAAAAAGGAAGACAAGACATTTAGAGGCTGGGGATTGGAAATTTAGAGATCTCCCTCCAACGCTGTAACACCCCGAATTCTCAAAACTCGGGACGTTACTGGTTAGGACCTCACAATGGGTCTCGACCTTAGTTTGACATCAACTTTAGTAGGATCTTAAAACAAGACACAAATAAAGAAAACCGAAATTCATAAACCGATGTTTTGAAATGACATGAATGCAACACAAACGTCTATCAGCCAATAAAACTTAAGATATCAAAGTCTACTGTCATCATACTAATACGGAAACATCAATGAAAACCCAACCCCATTTTAAGAGTAGGGAGACCCGGCTGACCACTACTTCCGGATCACTCAGCTGCTGCTCTAACTTGTGGTAAATCTTAACAACAAAACAAATCAACCGTTAGCTAGCTATGTAAACGTTAGATAAATGAGAATAGCACATACACACACAATAGCATAATTAAACAGACATCATGCTTTCAGAGAATCCATTTTATTATCTTTATTTAGGTCATTCACTCTTACTAATGATACTTATTTTGTGACACGAGGGATTTCCAAACCTTGCCTCCACCCACGTGTAACCATCAGGAATGGATCCGATGCATCTCACCTTGTACATGTATGGTCTGGGTATAGAGAACCTCCCAATCTCTTTTCAGAGCTGGGCAGTGATGTCACCGCCCGTTATACATACACTTGGGCCATAAAATATTAAAAGGTCATCCTAGGCATGTTATAATTATTTAAACAATCAACACACACCACTATCATCATTCAGCTAACATCTAGAAACTAGTTAAATAAGTCGCAAGGACTTACCTCAATCAAATCTCAAATCCCGTTATATCGACTCGGCTTGTAACCGTAGAAACTCAATCGCCTGTTATACAAGGCAAGTTGATCAATAATATATCTCACTTTCTTAGAAGTCTCCAACTTCTAAGATATATAATCGATCATAAAGAAATTACCAAAATACCCTTATACGGGTAAATGACCATTTAACCCCTGGTCCCGAAACTCTATAAAATTCTATAACAAAGTTCCAAACTATTCTTTGGAACTCAAAAACCATACCCTAACTTTAAAAAGGAAGTTTTTTTTAAAGTTTTAGAAGTGTTAATCACATTCTTGACTTTAATGAAAACTCCCTAAGGTCCGACTTTAGTTTAAGATACAAGGCTCGAATAAAAATATAGAAATTCTACAAAAATATAATAGGTCTTCTATGATATGCCCGCTACTCATATGAGCAGAGATCTCTCAAAAACTATCAACAACAACTCCTACAAAAATCTCCAAAGATGCTTCCAAAACCCAGAAACTCCATACTAAATTATGTGTAATTTCACAACTACTCAACCAGTCTACTTTGAGCTCCTATAGATCCATATCCAACCGTTGGATCAGTCTCAAATTCTGATGGATTACACTATGCATGTCCCTCTATGTCATACTAAAAATTGAACGGTGAATTATATTTTTAAGGTACCGAAACCTAACCTCAAACATAACTGCGCAACCCAGTTTTTGGAAGTCAAAATAGGCACCTCAACTGGTTTAGACTTTGAGTCTCACCTCCAGCTTCCTGGATTGCAAGTCTACCCACACGTCACCACTTCGAAACTCCTTGGTAGCAGTCACTTGTACCTGATTAGCCCATCAGTAGGTCTTCACTTCGATCCTGCGAATCCCATAGATACACGTTTATTGCCCTACTTTCTGGGTATGTTGGAACGAAGGAAAGGACACCCTTTTGCTTACCCGACGGCCTTGCAAATGGCTAGGATGAAGGACTCATCTCTTTGCCCTTTGAACCTCTCCAAGATTTTTCCTGTTGAATTTCACGAAGAGAAGGGAAGACCCTTACGTGTTGCGTGTGAGGGCAGGAGAGGGAACACGGGGTGAAGGTGCTAATTTATGACGGCGGGAGGAATGAAGGCTCCCATGACTTCCCGCCATTGTTGAAGACGCCTTTGATGGTGTCGCATATCTAAGGAAGGAGGGGAGGCTGGAGACACTAGGGTTAGGCAAGGTGGAGGCTAGATAGGAGGGGCGCATATTGATTCTGAGAGTGAAGAAGGTTGCCCTTTGTTGCTGTTCGTTGAGGATCCAAACGCCATTACTGTCACCAGTGGGCAAGACAGAGATATCTCGGATGGCTTTCTTCGTACAGGGACGTGCTTGATGCGGCGCGACGGAGTCACAGGAGGAGAGTTGAGGGTCGAAGGTTAGGGTTGCTTGAGAGGGAGGGGGTAAGTGTAAGCAGACGTGAAGAGAGGTGGGGTGCACGCTGCAGCAGATAGGGCGTCTCCCTTAGCTGCACATGGAAAGCGAGGTATGTGGCCCTAGGAAGGGAAGGACGTAGTCTTGCTTGCTGTCTAAGGAGGGAGAGAAACAAGGTAAGTGTGGCTATGGTACATACATAGAAGGAAGGCTGGCAGTTACTTGCCTTGAATGTGTGTGAAATCATGGAAGGAAGGTGGATCGGTCTCATTTACGAGAGGAAAGGATGCTGAGGATAGGAGAGAGATGGTGCAGTTAAGAGGGAATGAATGGGAAGAGAAGTAACAGCTGGACATGTGACGTGGAGATTAACGTGGCTCTATCCCGCTGGGCTTCCTGGGCTGCGAGGGGCAACAGATCGGGGCTGCTGCAAATCTGGGTTGCCAGCGACTGGGTCATGCAAAGGGGGTTGCTGCAAATCTGGGTTGGGGACAAGGCTGTAAGCATGAAGAGGTGGGCTAAAAACAAGGGAAGAAGAGGTGGGCTGAAGGTTTGTCGTGGCTTTGTCAACAGCTTGTCATGGCTTCGTCTTAATCTCGTCATGGCCTCGTCAGAAGATTGTCATGATCTTGTCCAAACACATGTCATGACTTAGATTAGGGTTTGAAATTCATCATTTTATGTGAGTTAAGCTTACATAAAATGATATAAATTTGTATGGGTATGAATCTTGGATATCATATAAACGGTCGATGAGTCGAAAACGTGTTTGACTCGGTAATAAACGGAAATAAAATTCCGAATATTACAAACGCTACGAGTGACTTATTAGGGATAGGTTTAAGACAATTTTTACAACAAGGAATTAGAAGGTAAATTATTTTGAATAACATAATTTTGAATTGAAAAAGAAAAGGGGAAGCATTTTCATAACATATATACATATCTTGAAATAAAAATTGTGTCATTTTCAAATATCATAAAGACGCCATCCTTTTTTACTAACTGGTATTCAATGAAAATAATTTTTTAGAACGATCGGAATATTTATTTGAATTTTTAGGTAAATTGGAGTTCAATTAATAAGGGGAAAATTTAATAAATGGGCATTTTCTAGTTTTTCGTTAGGTTTTTTTTATCGTTCACTAGAAAATCATACCCGTTCTACGCACGGGACTACTAATATTAGTTTATTGTATTTTATATCCAATGTTCTTTTATTTTGTAAATTTAGTGATTAATATAAGTTCATTAGTTATATTTATTATTATTAATTATTATAATATGAGTTATTTTGAGTTATTTATTTTCAAACTTACTAATATCTATAATATTACATTTTATATCTATAAATTGTTTTCTAATTGTCTATTTTACATTTGAATTTTTTCAAAGCTTACTATTATATAAAGTTTGTTCTATTTTCAAGGTGAGTTGTCTTTTAAAATGAATATAATTTCAAATAAAAAGCAAAATAAAAGTGAAATCCCTAATTCTAGATTCAGAATGTCAAATGTGTCATCCTGTATCACATAAAAAAACAAATTTCACCATTCACCCTAACTCACACACAATAAATTACAAAGTCACGGCATTTTCCATAAAGTCGATAAGGATTGAGTTGGACAAGTTTATAAATTATTTTTTTGGATAAAAATATTAATGGTTTAGATCATTTAATGCTCTAAATCCTATTTTATATGTAGAATTTATCACTATTTTATTTTATTATGTTTCTTAATAACTTTTTATTTTTAACAAATAAATATGACAATATTAAATAAGAGTTCTTGATAGAAAAATTTCTTATTTAACATGTAGATAAATATTATATCACTATAACTTTTAATCTCTCATAAAATTGAACCAAATAAATATGTCAATATTAAAAATAAAAGCATTTATTAAGCAAACTACTTATTTTATGTAGATGATAATATTTAAAATCTACAATAAAATTTTACTTAATAAATATTTAAATATGACCGCATTGAATGAGAACATTTAGTTCTCTAAAACCCAACTTTACATGTAGATAGAGATTGTTTCTCCTAACTCGCTTCTTCTTCTTCTTTGTCTTGTCCATTACTAACCCATCTGCTTCTCTCGCTTTTCTCTTCTCCAACAGGAGCCTCTTCAAGCTCTCCCTCGCCTCCACTATCGAGTTGTCGGAAGCAGCTGCAGCACCACCCTTGCCTCTTCTCCTTCTCAAGATCTAGATCTAAATCCAGATCTAGATCCATATATTTAGTTCTTAGGCGGGTTTTTAACTGAGCGCATGGGCACATCACTATGTCGCCGAAGAACGCTTCCATGGACGAAAGCAAGAAGCAGTTACCTCAGTCTCGCTTGGCTTGGTCGCAGAAGATTTGAGATTCCATCCCAAGGATCCGCTCCTTGTAGATTGTACGCGTTATGTGGGGACAACGAGCCCGGAGTTCCACTCTTAGTCTCCCTTTTCTTCTTCTTTGTCTTTCTTTGCACTCCTTTCTTTCTTTGTCCTTTTTTCTAAAAGTATTTCCCAATGAATTTCGCCTATTTTGAGTGCAGGTTGCACTACATATTGTTGTGCATGGTGAAGAGGTATTTGATTATTTGAGAAGGAGACATACTTAACTAAAGATCAAAGAGATTAAGTTGAAGAGGGAAGTTTAACTTGAGGAGAGGATGGCACAACAAGCCAAGGAAGAAGCTTGGAATGGAGGTTTGGATATTTTAGCTAAGGTGGATGAACTGAAAAATATGCTTAATCGTGCACAAGAAGCAAATGACATGGTGATATTTAAAGAACCATATTTCTTTATTTTATGGAAAAAAAATGATGTATGAAAAGACATTTAACGTAGATTCTTATGGTTAACTTTGTAGCATTCTAAAGAAGTGTATGGGGAGAGGGCTATTCTTGCAACTCAAACGAGGGAGCTTCAATCTCGCCTTCTTGTTTTGTCAGATGAAAAAGATTATTCACTTACAGTTTTGATACGGTATGCTTAATATTCTCCGGTATGTAAATGTCCGGTCGGTATGTAAATGTCCGGTATGAAAACAGAAAATAAAAAGGCAAATAAAATAAAATAAAATAAAAAACAAATTCATTAATCAATACTTACATAACAAACATCAAATATTCTTTTTTTTAATAGAAGGATTAATTAGTTTTACCTACCATTAAATGAAAGTGGTAAAAAATTATGGGTACATTTAATAAACACAAAACTTAAAAAGAGCTAATAAGCCAAATTCTTTCATTAATAAGGTAGCAAGCAGTTAACACTGCATGACCCCATAAACGGATCGATAAATGAGATTGAAATAGTAATGCACGTGTCACATTGAGCAAGTGACGGTGTTTATTATCAACTCTGCCATTTTGTTGAGGAGTATAAGGAAAGAGGTTTCATGGATAATTATTTTATCCGAAAACAATAGTATTAATTTGAGAAACTCTTATCCGTTACCACTTCGAACACGTTTAATATTTTTTTTAAATTGTGTTTGAACCATTATAACGAATTGTTGAAAATGGATAAAACTTCAATGAAGTTTTAGATTTAAGAGAAAAACTCAAGTAATTCTCAAACAATTATTCACAATGGTTAAAAAAAATAAGAAGTACCACAAAGAAAGTCAGAATCCGATATGGACCCCATAACTCACAATGGACAAGATCAATAATAGAATCCGACTGAGATGAACTCTTTGGAAAAGACGAGCGTGTTTGCTTGGCTCTGTGACAAATATCAACAAGAAGATGTTTTTATAAATCTAGAAATGACATTATTAATATCTGAATTCAATATTTGAAAATCAAATGCGGGATGACCAGGGGCAGATCTCGGGGGTACGGTACCTCAGCTTGCCATCTCGTTTTGCCTAAGGAAAGGAAGGGGGAAAAGAAGGAAAAAACCCTCCTTGAATGGAATATAATATACATTGTTCTACTAACTCATTTGTTAGAGTAAGGAAAGGAGGAACTTGAAGATCAAGGTTCAACTCTTAGGAGTAGCGGAAAGTTCCTTTTATTTTTATTTTAAGCAAAATACAATGGAGAAATTAAGTGATGTTTATTATTTCATTAACTCTTAACTAATACAATAAAATTAACATAATTTTTATTACAATAATTCATCAACCACTAACCAATTTATTTGACAATATATTTATAAAACAAACTAAATATATAAAATATTTTTAAATTTCATCTAAGTAAAATAAATAAATTAAAAGCTCTAATTTATAGTACAAAGTTTAAGTAAATTTTTATTTATTTAAATTCAAACTTAATATGCAACATATCTTATAAAAAAAAATTGTGCCCCTCCAACAAAATTTTCTAGCTCCGCCACTAGGGATGACCAAGGCTCTTATGCCACAGTGTTGACATAGCATGCGTGGATCTAATCAATCATCTGTTGAAATTGAAAATGGAAAATCACAAAAATGTAGGCAAAACACTTCATCCTTAGGTTCACCCGCTCCAATCAACATCTGCGAAGCTAGTTCCTGAATAACACATATTTTTGACATTAGAGTAATATTGCAATTAAAATTATTAGTTAAACAATCTAACTATATTAAATTACATTTTAAGCCCGGTACATATAATACATTATAAACCTGAAAATAAGAACTAAGAACAATATTTCCAACTTGCGAGGCATTTGGTAAATTTACATCAGGTAGTTTGATAATATGCGTATTAACTTTATTTAATTGAGTAAACAAATTAAGATTACTAGTATTATTACCCTGACATTGATTCGTTAGAAGCTGCATGGAAATTTTTGAACCTTTCCAACAAATCAGTCCATTGAGATTCCGTGAGAGTTGCTCCCATATTTGATCTATCTTGGTCATTTAGAAGACCGCCAGAAGCTGTAGAAGCTATCCTAGAAACTTGCACAACATTGTTGTTACCGGCGTTAATTTGGGTTCTGGAGGATGCCGATGATTGAGGTCTGTGGTCAAGGCATTGCTGTTTC
>BSUD01000005.1:125384406-125403680 GCA_033239045.1 Fagopyrum esculentum
TTTCGTGGCCAAGAGTGCACAGCTTGCAAAGGAGATGGAAGTGAGCCACTTACTATCTGAGACGGATGCTGACCAAGTGGTCAAGGCATTGCTGATAGAGGAGACGAAGACCCATACAATGATCACTGAATTGAAGTGGTCAAGGCATTGCTGTTTCAGGGAAGAAGCAGTTTTTTGCCTCCTGCTCTAACGTTCACAAAATCTCCGAAAAGTCCAATATTGGGATAGACAAATGTATGTACATTTCTAGCAAGAATATGTTTGTATGGCTACTCGAGTGTTTTTTTTTTCTTTCATCAGGCTAAGACTAACAAGAAAACGAAAAAAAATTCTTTACAACGTGACCAGAAGCTGTTAAGGTGAAAATACTCTTGATTCAAACTCGGCTTAAGGCACTACAGTCACTAGTTCTCATTGAGGGAGCTACCTTTCTTGTACTGATCAGGCTGTACAGTCGTGGCGGTTGTATTTACTTGGTAGAAGAACTAGAGGGCTGTTCAGAAGAGCACCGCGGCATTGCTTTCAACTGGTCGATGTGGAATTCGAAGCACTCTACATAATGCAGAAGCCTCTTCTTATCTTCGGGATGCGGGGTAAACGGTGGCTTCAATGGAAGCCGTGGTGCTTCCCAAACTGTGAATGTAAATCTAACAATCTATATATCCCTTAGTCGTAGAATCGACCAAAGACACACAAACATAAGCACACAAGCAATTTGTTGACGCAGTTCGGTAGTATATAAAATACTCCTACTCTGCGAGACCTCAAGAGGGGAGATCCGATCCCAGATATCCACTAAGTTTCCAAATGATCAATACAACACTAAAGTTGGACAAGGAACTTGCAAGAGCACTCAAGCTAGCAAAGACTACAGAGAAAGATAGACGAAAGAGAAGCAGACGAGATAGAAAAGCCCCCTCAAAGGCACCAAGTGAAAGATCTGAGATAGATCTATTCACGAATCCAGAAGCCAACGAACTGGAGGTGAATCTTCTCTGAAATGTTCGGACCACAGAGCAAGATCGCTTTGTTTCAGCAGTTCTTCAAAGATCCCTCTCGTTACTAACGAGTTTTGGAAGATCTGTACAGAAAACCACTCATTCTCCTCTTCTCTCTCTATTTGTGGGTTAACCCTAGCAGAGAAGAAGCTGCCGGCCGTCCTCACACACATACACTTCTGAAGCTCTCTCTAGGGTTATGACTTCTGTCATAACGAGGTTATATACCTCTTCCAAGATGTTTGTCAGCAGGCCCATCAACGTATCCAGGAGCAAGGAATTGGGCTTAGCGAGACTGGATCAACCATTCGGCCCAACCTCTCATAAGCTGAGTATGTACATAGCAGCCTTTCCGTAAAATAGCCAACCTTACATCTTCTTCTAATTATAACATGTAAACATACATTAACCTAATATCTAATTACCATAGTTGTTACCTAAGCTACCTAACTTAGTTTATTTAACTAAGTGGCAACATTTAGATAACATCACATGATAACCAAATATGGCAAATGTAGTAACACATTATAATCTCTTAGTCTCTACCTAAGCTCTAAGTACTTCTATTGCAAGTTCCAACTTTAATTGTCCATATTACAAGCATAAGAATTAGTAATACAACAAATGCCCTCCTAATTCTTGTAGTTGTATTATCGATCATTTGTCCCCTGATAGTGGTATCCAGAATCTTCTCTCCTGTCCGTCATCAGTCTATTACCTGCACCATCACTCAAGGAGCATCAAAGATCTGTAGAAAATTTCTACAGAAGACAAACTTATCAGCAGTTACAATTTTAGTCCCAAAGTCAGCAGGATTCAAATCACCTTTAATTTTCTTAACTAAGAAGTGTTTCTTTTTAACCCTATCTCGAATGAAATGATTTCTAACATCAATATGTTTAGATCTTTCATGATAAACAGGATCTTTACACAAATACAAAGCACTTTGACTATCCATATGAATCACAGGAATGCATGGTTTATGAGATATTTCACTAACTAAACCCTTAAGCCAGATAGCTTCTTTAGAAGCTTCAACAGCAGCAATATATTCAGCTTCAGTAGAAGATAAAGCAACCACAGATTGTTGTTGAGATTTCCATGAAACACAATTACCAGTCCAAGTGTAAAAATATGCAGTAGTAGATTTTCTATTATCCTTATTGCTAGCATAATCAGAATCTACATAACCAAACACTTCACCAATATTATCATGCTCAGAAAACATCAAACACAAGTCTTTAGTTCCACTTATGTATCTAAGAATATATTTCATAGCAGTCCAATGTAATTCACCAGGATTAGACATGTATCTACTCAACACACTTATACCAAAAGCAAGATCAGGTCTAGTGCATAACATAGCATACATGATAGAACCAACAGCCACATCATAGGGAATTTTAGCCATTTTTTCAATTTCTGCTTGATTACTAGGACAGTGTTGCTTAGTTAAATCTAGGTGCCCTCCTAAGGGTATAGAAGTAGATTTAGAATTTTTCATATTGAATTTTTCTAAAACCTTTTCAATATAGTCAACTTGAGACAACCACATCTTTTTATGTTTTCTATCCCTTATGATTTTAACACCTAAAATTTTCTGTGCAGGACCCATATCTTTCATGTCAAAGTTTAACTTTAAATCTCTTTTTGTACCAGCTATTAACACAGCAGATTTACTAATAAGCAGAATGTCATCAACATATAATAGCACAAACAAGGGATTCATGGAAGATATGCCTTTAAAATACAAACAGTAATCATAATTGCTTCTTAAAAACCCTAAGTTTTTCATGCATTCATCAAACTTAAGATTCCACTGTCTAGGTGACTGTTTTAAGCCATAGATAGATTTTTTAAGCAAGCAAACATGATCAGGTTTTGATTTATCTACAAAACCCTCAGGTTGTTTCATATAGATAGTTTCATTCAAGGTACCATGTAAAAAGGCAGTTTTTACATCCATTTGTTCTATATTCCAATCATGCACAGTAGCAAAAGCAAGCAACAGTCTTAATGTTTTATATTTGACAACAGGAGCAAATATATCAGTGTAATCAATTCCCTCTCTTTGGGTAAAACCCTTAGCAACTAACCTAGCCTTGTATCTAGGTGGTTCACTCAGTTTAGTAGCTTCTTTTAGTTTATAAATCCATTTACAGGGCACAATTTTTGCATTTTCAGGTTTAGCTATTAACACCCAAGTTTTGTTAACAATCATGGAATCTATTTCATCTTGCATAGCTAGTTTCCAATTTTTAGATTGAGAACAGTTCATAGCTTGCCTATATGTGTCAGGAGTATATGGATTATCAACAACATCACCAGTCAAGAAAGCATACTCAACCATATTAAAATCATGTGTAAACAGAACATATTCAGAATCATTATATCTCCTATTAGGTATTCTAACCCTAGGATTTCTATCTCTCGTTAATTGATAGTTATTATCATCATTGTCATACAGTACAGTACTAAAACTTTAACTAAAACAAAACTAATTGAATCCATTGTTGATAAAAATGAATCCATGAAAATTTTTCAGCTTATGACGGAGATCCTGCATTAAGCTGCACAGAAGAGATCCTGCATTAAGCTGCACAGAAATCTTTCAGCTTATGACGGAGTCCGTCAAGATGACAGTATACAGACTGACTGCAATAGATACGAGATGATCAAGAGATCTTAACAGTTCTTTGAGTCATTACAAAACCATACTTGCAAACTACTCACTTAACAGTGTCGAGAATCGCTGAACCATGCAAGAGATCATAAACTAAATGAATTCCTTCATCTAAAGCCAAAGGGTTGAGGGCCCATGATGATATCTAACTTTTGTTCAGTTTATGAAAAACAAAACAATCGCTAAATGAATTCCTTCATCTAATCCTGTTTACTCATCATGGATGTCATAATACAAAATAAAATTCTGAAACATCAATAGAAAACCAAAAAGTTGAAGTAACACACATCTTACAACATTGCCGGGATATATATAGAAATTTAATTAGTTTGTCAATGGTAATTGCAGAAGAATCAATCCTAAACGTATCCCATAGTTCTAGGCAAATTAATGGGTTGAGGACCGATCATATAATTGGCCCTTTACCCTTGTGTACGTAGACAACACCTGTTCCGCAAAGCAGAAGAAGCCGCTCACCTTTTCTAGGGCAAGATCAGAGAGTGGTCGGGCGTACTGGTATAACAATTGCAGCCTCGTTGAATGACTTACAGCCCCCAATCCCTGTCGTTCCGTCAATACAACAGATGTAGAACTGCTAGAAGTCTTACCTGTCCCACCAACAGAACTTGTAGCACCAGAGCTATCAATCAGAGTTCTCTCAAGAGAAGATGTCAGAGACTCCATAGAAGCACAATGGGAATTAACTAGAACATAATCGCTTTCATTCAGACTTCTCTCAGGAGAAGATTTCAGAGACTCCATAGAAGCACAATTGGAATTGACTAGAACATATTCGCTTTCAATCAACTCCACTGAATCAGCAACTGAAACCACAACTTGAATGTATTACTTGAATATGTAGATGACAACACAGTTCAAGAAATCAGAACAAAACTGACCTTTATGCTGATTTGATGTGTGTGGTTCAAGATCGGGTAAGGGCTTCGTTGTATCATTGTTGGTACTTGGTGCCGACCCGCTGCTAACCATTACGCTAGGTAGAGTGAAATGATCCTTCGAAAGAACCAACGTTTGTTCTGATTTAGAAGATGGACAATCTTGATTTCCCGCTTCAGTTCTTTCAGCCAAGACTTTGCCCCTAGAACCTGAAACAGTTCGTTCTTTCTCTCCTGTCACCATGTTAACACGAGAACAACAACCTGAGTTTAGCGGAGCCAAAAGATTCAAGCTAGAACAAGAATAGGAAACGGGTTGACCGTTCCTCTTATGGGTCTAACTCGAGCTGTCATTTAGAGAAGCAAGGAAGAAAACAAGGAAGCTGATACGAGTCACGCAGCAATCGAATCTTCTTTTTTTGGTTGGAAGCAAGCGAATCTTCTAGTCGCCGCAGTTGAAACTCGAGCAAATCTTATGATTCTTGGAAGGAGGTATATTTGATCAGGCTCATAAAGTTTTCAGGGTGTATTTGAAAATGCATCCATAAATAGAGTTTCATAGTTGTAATTGGATCCAAATTTTTATAACTGCAAAACTTACTTGTACAAATCCGATCCCAATGTCTTGTATAGTGATTCAAATTTCCCCATAGTTGATAGCAAGCACGGAAACCTCTAAAAAATGTCGTTTTTCGTGTTTTTTTTGTATCGGAAATTTAGAAGCTTCGAAAATTTGTCTGACACGGTTAACATAGTGAGGACACGATTAAAACACTTTTTCAATATCCACGTACAAAAGAGAGTACAAAAGAGATGAACAAGAGATTTATGGTTGCTAGGCCTTTTTTTTTTGGGATTTCAAGATGAACAAGACATATGTGGCTACTAACTTTATATCGAAATCAATCTACTTATTTCTCAATACTTCTACAACTAATGACACATTCTTATTTCATTGATTATATCATATATGTGTCTCTTCTTATTATATATAAATTTCGCTTCACAAGATATTTAAAATTGATTTACTATTTTGGGCTACATATGAGAATGACAAGAAAATAGTGGCATAGCGTATCCGGTTGGAATAATGAAATTCTCTAAACTATAATAAGATTAAATAAATCTTACAATCTTATATTTGGGCTACATATGAAATAAATAACTACATTATCTCAATGCTTTATGTGTACATGTGATGAATAATTTTATGTAGAGTTATTCTTTATTTCAATATGTTTCATCTCATATATCAAAATGAGATCACGACGGCATTTGTTACAATCATCGTAACTAAACCTTATGTGTTCGTCATGTTAGTATATTCAATCACATAGATCAATCATAAACGAGTGGCATGAATGTTACATGTAATGTGATCTCATAACATGTTTATTTTCAACTAATCCTTCTTGATTCGGATATCAATCCAAACAACCTTTAGTTCAAAATATAAATAATGACAAATTTTATTGTGCATAAACTATAAATCATAGAACGTCTAATTAAAATCCCACCAACTCAAGAGATTACAAACTATGAACCCCCATATGAGCAATGTGCTTTGGAAAAACATTAGGAGCAACCCCACCAACGTGCTCAATACAAATCTTCTCATTTTGACCTTTTCCTTCAATGACAAGAAATTGATGTTAACGTCTTTCTTCTTTACAGATATTTTGCTGTTATTGGGGAGAAAATTGCAGCCTTATTGTCACAAAATAACTTTAATGTGTTATTCTATGAATTGAGTCCCTGACTCTAATGATTTCACTATACAAAATGTATAGAATATGGATTTTACATAGAATCGTAAATCAAGGGGTATCATTCATAAATATAAAGACACACTATCTATATGTGTAAACAATATATATACGTGCTAACACTCCCCCGCAATCGAAGCTGGAGGAGACCGGATGCAGAGACTAGATCGAAAATCCAAGAATAGCGGTGAGGGAAGGCCTTTGGTGAAGATGTCGGCGTACTGGTGACTGGAAGGTACATGTAGGACGCGAAGATGACCCAAAGCAACCTTTTCTCGTACAAAGTGGATATCCATTCTACATGAATGACGCAAAGATGACCCAAAGCATCCTTTTAGCCCGGTTTGACAACCGGGCTAAAAGTCTCATCGCAAATGACGCCCAACTATTGAGACTTCCCATTGACTATCAACCGTTCTTTGTAGCGCTCAAGGGAGCCGTTGGACCTGTACTTATGCTTAAACAACCACATGTATCGAATAATATTAGTAGTAGATGGCCTCGGAACAAGCTCACAAGTACCATTTTTTATAAGAGCATTAAATTCCTCTTGCATGGCCGTAAGCCAGTTTGGATCCTTCAAGGCTAGGAGTTGTGATTTTGGGAGAGGCGAGATGGTAGGGGAAGATATGAGCAGAAGGTATTTCGGGTTCAGTTTGCAGATACCGTCTTTGCCTCGGGTAGTCATATGGTGGTTGGGTTGTGGGATATGTACGCTGGGTTGGTTGGGTTGTGGGGCACAAGAGTTGGGTCGCATTGGGGGGCATGTAGCGTCACTGATGGGGGAAGGGATGGGCCTGAAGCGAAGCCTGGCGCGTGAGGGGTAGGCAGCTCAATAAGCACGCTACTAGGCCGGGAGAGGAACAAGGTAGTGGGCTTGGTAGATGGCGGACTAGGCCAAGTAGTGGGATGCTGATGGTGATCTAAAATCAGAGGGTGTAGGGTTTGGCTGTTGTGGTCCATTTTAGGACTATGGAGCGGTCGGCTAGGGGAAATTTGGACTCATCAAACGTTACGTGGCGAGTTGTGATGACCCGTTTGGTATCTAGGTCAAGGAAACGATACCCGCGGCGTGGTGAGAGGCCGATTACCCCTAGAAAACACATGGGGTGGGGCGAGGGGCTAGTTTATGTGCAGCGGTGGCGAATATGTTTTGGGTAACAAAGGCACCCGAAAACCCGTAAAAAAGAGTATGACGGTTGGCGATGATACAACGCAAAAGTCGGAGTATAATTCTTTAGGGTGGTGGTGGGTGTAATATTGTGGAGGTGGGTGGACATGTTAAGCGCATCAACCTAGAACGTGGGAGGCATGCTCGCATGGGTAAGGAGCGATCGGGTGATGTCATTAAGGGAGCGGATGACGTGTTCGGCTTTGCCATTTTGTGGTGATGTTTGTGCACACGAAAAACGAATTTGAATGCCTTGCCGAGTGCAAAAAGATGTGAAGGCGTGATTGTTAAATTCACCTCCAAGATCACATTGAAAAGCTTTTATAAATCGCCCGAATTGAGTCCGGACAAAGGAGTGAAAGTGATGGAATTTGACAAAAGTATCCGATTTGTGTTTTAGAGGTTCTGGGTGCTCCTCGTGTTACAAAATAAGTTGAATTAGTAATGGTATAAAGTAATGAAGATAATAAACGGTTTTGATGTGAGCATTGCATATTGTGATAGGATGATGTGTTTGTATGTGTTATTGCTTTTATTCTTATTCATGAACTATTAGCTAATGGTTTTATACTGTGATATAGATATTTTGCAAGATAGGAAGACTACAGACTGAGTCAGATGGGTGATCAGCCGAGAGCTTCTGTATATTATATTGTGCAAGGGTTTTGGGATATTTTGTACACATATGTTTATGTTGCCGTTTTGTACTCGACTGTGTTTTGTATATGTTTGATATACAGTTTTATGGATTTGGTTTTATAATTATTTGTGTCTTGTTGTAAGATCTAGTGAACTTGTTGTTAGGCTAGGATCAGGATCCATTGTGAGATCCTAGTCCGTAGTGCCCCAAGTCCCGCGGATCCGGAGTGTTACACGCGGGTAGTCAAAAGTTGCAACAAACTCGACGGTTTACAACCTTCACTTTATGGCACTTTAAGTTGACGGTTTGGGTTATTCTAATCCTGATGTTTAATGCCTAGAGTTGTATAAATAAAGGTGCTAGGCTAGTGTTAGAAGTACCTCGATCATCATCTCATTCACATCCAAAAACCTTTCGTTCTTTGTTTTGTTTTGTTTCTCTGGAGTGTTAAGCACCTTCACTTGTGCTTGTCATTGGAAGCTCTCTATATAGATTTGGTTGTAAGTTTTATAATTAAAGTTTTTATTCCATAATGATTTGTGTTATGTTCTTGTGCTTAACTTCTTGATTGTATCTCACCCTTCTATCTAGCTTGGCCATCTAGTTACTCGGGTCTTATCCAAATTGCTAGAATTGGTGATTCCGGGTACGGGTCCCCTTTCTAGTAGCAAACACGTTTACATAAGCGGGTGACAAGACGATTTTACGATCGTTAGTTCTTATCACGATATTAACCAAACTTAATTCACCAAAACAAGTATAGTAAAATAGTAAGGGTCGAACCCAAGAGAGAGATGGACAATAAAGTACAATGTGTAATTAAACTATCAAATATATGTAACCAAAGGGAGGGGAGGTTGTTGTTGTTGGAGTGACAAATAAATAAAAACATGCAAATAGCAAAGATGATGACAAATATGAGAAAAACAACTACACTTGGTTTTTATCCACTATTAGTTGGTTGATCCTAGTTTTCTTTGAAGCATTCAAGCATTTGTCCTCATACCGATCGTATGTAGATATTAGTTCAACCAACCCTAATATAACTTAATATTATATCCAATCTGTAAACCTACAAGATTCAAATAAAATATTAGCATTCAAACAAGGATAAAGAGACATATAAAAGATACACAATTCGTTAATCTTATAATATGGTCGAAAATCCCCTCACAAAGACACTTGCAACTCGCTTATATCGATTGTGTTTCGCTATTGAAAGAGTGAGCCGAATCCGGAACCCACAATTTATAGTACTTTGTATAGAACCAAACTACTTAGGTGATCAAACTAGGTAGAAATTAAGATATAAACAAAGTTAGGAACAAGGAATATAACACAAAGGACTTGAATTTAAACTTCAGTTATAGAAAACATACAACCAAGCTCTGTATGAAACCTTCAATCCAACAAATGTAGCTAGAGGACCTTAGCACTCCATAAAAGACTTCTAAAGCAAAATCATGTGCATACAATTCATTCCCATCTATTTCATGCTCATCACACTCAATTTCGTCTACTACATCGGATTCAGGTTCAATTATTTCCATACTAGTCATAGCCCGTGATACAATAGTAGAGTTTGAATCAAGTAATTCTAGGTGATTATACATCGAAGTAAAAGACTTAGAGTCACTTATCTTTAAAGTTTCGATAACCTCAACTGATGGTACTTCTTTCCGTCTCTAGAGAACTCGCGGTTCCAATGCGTTCAACTTGCTGCACATTTCTTCAATCACCGATCTCATCCGGGATCTCGGTTTAGAGGGGCCGAGATACTCGGACCGAGGTTTCAGTTCTCCTATTCCGTTATGCTCATGGTGAGGTCTAAATGGTTCACAATATCGACCGCTTCTTGGACGATGGTCACGTCTTAGAATAATGCCTCCACATGTCTTCTTCATCCTCATTTTCGCATTTTTGGAAATTATCAACAAACTCCGGAGTGTTAGGTGTAGTATAACGAGGAATCAAATATCTTATACCTTGCCCATGATGGTATCTTGGAGGTGATTTTGGGGTTATGGTTCTATGTGGAAAACGTATACTTCCTCCAACATCATACTTGGAGCTCGGCTGGGGAACAAAGTTATCGAATCTCGACTGAGGGACGAGATTTTTGCTAGAACTGGGGGCAAGATTCAGTGTCAGGGAGAGATTTCAGTGTACTCAGTCTTTTGTCAATCTGGTCACCGTGGCCAGGAGTTGTTTCAACTTGTCATTGGTTTCTGAACTCGACAATTAACTCCCTTGTGACCCTTTAGAACTGTTAGTTCTCTACATCCTACACAAACACACAAAGTAGCGACAAACTCGTGAAGTTAGTAAAAAGGAAAACTCCTTACTTGTTTTCTCTCACACTCACACTCTGTTGTGATATCACCAACTAATTTAATGTAATTGCCTTGGATGGATTAGTACTCCTTTAAGTTCGATGACTAGCTTCAACTAGAACACTCCTTGGATGAATAAAGATGTCAATTTGGTTTGGAAGAAGGTTCTTGTGTTGAAAGATGGTTAAGGAACCGTTGATGGGGTTCTCTTCTCACAATTGACACAAAGTAGAAAGAATATAGCAAGTAGACTTAACTAGTATGATAGAAATTATAGACACTAACTAACACACCCAAAGAAATAGACTCAGTGTGTTTAGAGTAGAAAGAGACAAGAAATAGACACATAAAAACTAAGACAAGAGTTTTACTTACCTTGCACTTATGCAGTTAAAGAGAGAGATAGCCGGGTAGGTATAGGTCTCGACTGAGGCAAATCTCAATTAAAATATTGGCCGAAATAGTCACCGGAGGGCCGAGATCGATCAAAAGACGTGTGTTTCAGTTATGAACTGGATCAAGGATGGTATAAAACTTCTTCTCTCGATGTCCCCTTTAACCTTGCGCACTCTAATTGCTCAACTTTTACCTCAAAATTTTCGTAAAAATCGCAAGTGTTTTAATTGGCATGAGATTTTGGCCGAGGGGCCCGAGATTGTTGAACGTCAAGTGTTTGATGACAATCACTAAATACTCTTTTCTTGTTACCTTGATGGTCCCTTCTCATTTGGATCGCAACAACTCTTGCTTAACCCAAACCTTGGGTTATAATTTATGATATGAAATATAGGTTAAGGTAAGAAAGAGGAATATGTGTTTGGCTTTCTTGTGGAGGTATGGGAAATAATATAGGTCGAGATATGTGGCTGCAAAGAGAAGGATTATGGCGAGATTTTGGATATATATTCGGTTAGGATTTAAAAGATATGATAAGATATCACCTACTAGATAAGATCTCAACAATAAGATATTTGTAAATCTATTTCCTCCTTTGATATGGAAGATGGATATGAATAGATTTGACTCAAATCTATATAGGATTCTCAACTAGATTGAGAAAAATCACAGAACTTGCCAACCAAGTAAACGAAATCTCGGCGTGGTGCACACCAATCTTGGGCGAGATTTTGCAGGGTTCCGGCAAGGTTTCAGTCTAGAGTTTGGTTGGCTTTCATGTGTTTGGTTGTGGCATTTCTCTCTTCTCCAATAGACACAAGATAAAGCACGTTAAACTCAAATAATCTCATAAAATATTCGCAACAAGAAAAGAAACAATTTTTTATATGACTCAAATAAAAATTGCTCAAACCGTGATGTATGGTTGAATTGAACTTCAATTGATTAGTTATGGTACCACTTTGATGCAAGGTTGAGTCCACAATTTTCCGGTCTAGATTGAAGCCCACTAAAGCTTCGATAGAGGCAATCTCGGTGCCAATCTCAGGCAAGACTTCTTAATGGTAAGGCCGAGATTTGTGAAAACTCAGAGAACGTGAATATTATGGATGATAATGGTAAGATTATAGAAGATGATAATGGAGAATGAATTTTATGAAAAATATAGGAAGATAGAACCAAGATATAAATCGCAAAGAACCATGACCAATTGGATCAAAACCCTCAACAAAGAGTTACATTACTCCTTCCTTCTTCAACCTTACACAAGTCGCCTAAATTGAGACAAACCCAAGGAGAGACTAGTTTGACTAGTAGCACCAATCTTTAAGAAGATTAACACACTAAAGAACAACCTAGCAAGGACTCACAACGATTCAATCAAAGGCTCTTTTTTTTATTGATAAAACACAAATTGTAACACCCCAAATCCGCGGAACTCGGGATATCACATTGGGCTAGGATCTCATAGTGGATTCTGACCCTAGCTTGACAACAAGTTCACTGAACCTTACAACATGACACTGACAGATATAAAAGAAATACATAAAACTGTAGAAAACTGTACAACCAAAAGGTATGTAAGATCATAGCCGAGTATAAAACATCATCCTCACACAACAGGTATACAAAACATCACCATCACACTGGAGGGAAACATAAACATCCCCAAAACTCATAACCCCCTAGTGTACGAGAGTCCTCAGCCTGTCACCATGCCAAATCACTCAGCAGCTCGCCTATCCTGCAAGGCATCTACAACATGGCATGAAATCATTAGCTAACAATACGTATATAAGGTAATGCATAAGCACAAACACAATTCATGAAAGGTAAACACATAATCATGCTATCACACATTTACCCATTTTATCATCTTTATATAATAGGCATTCCCTCAAATCGTATATATATAGATAGAAGAAACTATGTGACACGAGGACTGATACATCCCCGCCTCTAGGTCTGACGTCCATCTGGAAGTAGTATCAGTCACACAACACGTGTACCCTATGGGAGTGGATTGCGCCTTTCCTGTATACGAAATGACATGAGCACAGAGAACCCTCCCCAACTCCTTACAAGATGAAGGGAAGGGTTATCACTGTCACACACTAGGGCTATCAATAAAACATAGGTCGGTAATACTCGTCATCGCATGCTATCATATCAAGCATATAATACACACATCAATCATGCAAACACCCAATATAAGGATGGTAACTAAGTAAGTCCTACGGACTTATCTCAACCTCGTACAATCACAACCACAAACAACCTCCAATCTTGAGAGGGACACTTCCTAATAACAAGGCATAGAGATATATCAATCTCCTATCAATCAAAGGGGTCACACCTAGACCCAAGGGATCCATAGGATCATCCTCAACCTAAGCCTCACAACCTATTAATCCTCAAAGCCGTACAAATCATAACATGATCATAACCTCATCAACACACTCTCAACTATACCTAGCATGATACTACACACTCACACTAGGAAAGGAAGGGGCAGTGCCATCCTAAGACAAGCCCGGCATCAAGACACACCTGCAAACCAAGAGCAAAGAAAAGCTGGAGTGCAAGGAGGCGCAAGAAGGAAGCACCACACGCAGGGGCGGCTGGACACCAGGCGCAAGCGTGGCCTTGAGTTCGCGCAGGGGTGGCTGGACAGAAGAGGGCTCTTCCTCGACTTCTCTTCGATCCTTCACTTACCTTTCCTTACTTCTTCAACATCCATCAGCCAAGCACATACATACACATACATATATACATCAAACCAAGTCTATGGAGGATGCCACAAGATCAACCTTGTGGAATCTAAGCTAGGAAGGAAGAACAGAAGAAAGAAGGAAAGAAAGGAAGAAGGGAAAGAAGAGCTCACTGGCTGAACCTAAATCGAGGAAGAGTCCTCACCACAAGCTCAAGGCTGGCTCACCAAAGGCACAACAACATCAACTATCATCATCATCAACATCCAAACCACAAACTCTCATTAAAACTCTAACAAGATCAAGAGAATCAAGATGAAGATCCAAAGTTGGAAGAAGAAGGAAGAGAGCGTGAGGGAGAGAAGATGGAGCTGGAAGAGATGGGAAACCCTCCACATGAAGTAAGGAAGAAGCTTATATAAGAAGCCTTCCAAAAGCACGGATCAAGGTCAACAAAGTTGGTTGCAACACACCATAAACCGCAGGGGCGGATCATGGTGGCCGCAGGGACGGACCAGGCAAGCCGCATGTGTAACGACCCGTTTATTGGGTGCGTTTTTTATATTTATTTTTTCCGTATTTTGTTAAATATTTTAATGGCCTCAATATATTTTCCGAGTAATTTCACGTCGTAATTTGAATTTTACGAGTTTTGATATATATATATATATATATATATATATATATATGTATATATATATTATCCGTATCTATACCATTATATTATTATCAAGAATATTTTACGGGAGCAATTTATATATCAAAAACTATATATTTACGAGAATATATTTTGTTTATATTTTCAGCAAATTTATTTTGTGGGTTACTTTCGGAAAGGTTCGGAAAATCTTTCCGACTCAAAAATCCCGTTTCGAATGTTATGACCGAGTATATTCGATAACTCTTTTCTCCTGTTCTTTTTTTTTCTTCTCTCTTTTTCTTTTTCTCTCTTTCTTCCCTGATGGCGTGTGTTACGAGCTTGGGTGTCCTTGCCGCCCAAGCTGCTCCTATCCCTGTCCCTGCATTATACTAGCCGACCCCTCAACTCCTCAACCATGATACATCACGCTACTCTCATCCTCACATTTCCCCTCCACCTTGTTGAACCTCATCCCCTCTGTTCAACACCATCACACTGAAACCTCCAGTAGCACATGATAGCATGAATTATAGTCTATATTTTGGGGTTTGTTTGGACGTTTTATCTTTCATAATCTGCATGTTTGTATGTGCATTATGTGATTTTACTACCATTTCATCTACCTTTGCGAGAATCGAGGTCTACACCTAGTTTCGTTGTAATTGCAGGTAATATGGTACGTTTTGCATCAAAAAGGAGCAAAAGGAGTCAAGAGTCATTTGGAGCTACATTGAGGAGCAAAAAGGAATCCTCCAGGAAGCATAGCCATGGATTAAAGATTTACTTTGGACCAGTTTTGAGAGATTCTACACTCAGTTATGATCACCTCGGTTGACCAGAGATTCATCTCGACCGAGGCGATCCAGAGACACCGACTCGACCGAGGCGAACACCTAGGACGCGGCGAGAGTATTTTATTCTTGGCTGAGATCTTTTAAAATTGGAAAGTGATCTTATATTTTTGGGCTGAGCTTCTAGAAGGAAGGAGATATGCAGAATCATATATTTTACCTATTTTTATGGGAATATATCTTCTTAAGATTTCTTATCTTTGGAGGGTTATTTTTCCTATAAAAAGGGTTGGATTTTCCACAAATCCGATGATGCTTGGAGGCTGCATACACCACATACAAGCACAGCAGCCGCAGCCTACTCCAATTTGGGAGAGATTTGAAGAACCTTTTTGAAGGTTGAAGGAAGATTTGAAGACTATAGCTTTATAGCTTTTTGGAGGGTTTTGTAAGATTGTCTTCAATTCCTTTCCTTGATTGTCTTGTCTTGTTGGATTATTATCCAAGGAACGATTTTTGTGTGATATTTGATTCAGTTATTGAAGTGTTTTCATTAAATTCTTCTTTGTTCAAATATTCACCTTCTTCCCATATATTTAATACTTTCATTATGATGATGAGTGGCTAATTTCCTTGTGTGATTCTAGGGTGATTGGCTGAAGGTTGTGGGAAAAACAATGATAGAATGATCTTAATCACAGTAGGATCCTGAAAGTTCGAGTCTTTAACCTTAACCCTAAGCATCTCGTTCAGTCGATGAACATCTCGGCCGGGGTGGAAACTGGCTGACCGAGGTGGCTTATCCGATCCTTAACTGAGAGTTAATGTGTTAGAGTTTGCCAAATCCTATTCTTATTATACCTTTCTGGTTCAAAGCAGGCTTAGGATGAGACTTACCCGGTAATTCCTTAGTTTGTATACCAACGATCATAAGTGTAGGTAATAAAGGCTTGTCCTTTATTGGGGTTTGAGTGTGCTTCCATCCCATCTTTGTGAGTTAGCCTGAGACTTACCCGGTAAAGGTTGATTCTATTCCCTTAGATGGTGTGTTAGTTTGAGGTTATAGTTCTTTATCTTAATTCCTTGAGACTTACCCGGTAATAGGAGTTACGGTTTGGGATTAGTGTGTAGTGAGACTTACCCGGTGATCTACTCCACTTTAGAAACACCTTCCCCATGCAAAAATCTCAGCTTTGTCCACTTATCTATAGATCTTGAGTTGGAACCACAACTAGATGCTTTAATCCCTAGAATTGCATGTTTGCTTTATTTGACATCTTATTCATCTTTGATTGTATTACTTGCTCTTGTGGTTAGCATCAACACTAGCATACCGTATTGGACTTTGTTTCACTAAGTCCCTGTGATCGACCCCTGGAATTTTCTTGCTTTTACTACGATTGACCCGTACACTGCGGGTTCGCATCCTTGTTTTAAGCTTAAGTCTAGGGTTATAAATTTAAAGCTTGCACACACCGTTTGGAGCGAACAAGTTTTTGGCGCCGTTGCCGGGGATTGTTCTTGCTTTTTCTACTAATCATTCTACTTGAGTGTTCTTGCAGATTTGTGTTCTTAGGTACACGCGAAGTTCTTGTTCCGGCAACGGAACAGAGTTTCGCCAAAGAACAAGTTTTTGGCGCCGTTGCCGGGGACTTGGTCTAGACCGAGCCGGTACGGTTTGCTTTCGGGGCGCTTGCCCCTATTGCTACTAACTACTCTTTCTATGAGTTTTGTAGTTTTCAGGATTTCTGATGGCTATGTTTGATCCAGCCTGGATAGCAAGACAAAGTGCTAGGGCGGATTATTATGAATACTTGGAGGAAAAGTACTCCTTCTATTGGTTCAACAATGAATGGGAAAGAGAAGAAGCCATTCAGCGTGAACTTGCGATATGGGATGAGAAGAATGTCCCTAGAAAGACTTATGAGCAACCTCTTGAAGACTCTCTCGAATCTAGGTTGGAGAAGTTGATGAAGAAGGTGACGGAGCTCAAGGAAAGCACCCTATCCTATGCTAAGCCAGAAGAGGAGCATAAGGAAGTGTTGCACGTTTCGAGCATACCTCCAGTCAAACCAGAAGTTTCTCCTGAAGCTTTTGAGGTAGAAGATGTGGAAGATCTCGATCTGACTGTTGAGACCTCGGTCGAGGTGGAAGTGACCTCGGTCGAGATGAAAGAAGAACCTGCAGAACCAGAAGAAGCGGATGCAGAAGACTTTGACCAATTTACTGAGAATGTGGTCAAGGTGGAAAGAAGACTAGCAGAACTGAGAGAGATTTCGTGGGTGGATTATCAACCCAACACGAAACTTGTCTCGAACTTTGGAAAACTTTACAAGGTAATTTCTCTTACTCCATTTGAATTTCCTATTAAAATTTCTGAATTTTTCAGGAAAGCACCGGAGAGTTGGAGGTCTCTTCCGAAAGAACCTCCAAAGATCAAGATGAAGTCTTCCTTAAAATTTTTGGAAGAAGATGCTCCTTGGATCATGAGGAGTGGAGTTGGCAAGCACTACACCGCTAAGGCGATGAAGAGTCTCTTGTTCAAGTATGGGGTCCCTCGCATGCTAAGGACCCTGTACCATCCCCCAGCTATAGATGGGGAAGCTGCTATGATTCTCGAGAAACTATTTTCTCGATCAAGGAAAGGATGGGACGCAAAGCTAGATTATGTCCCATTGAAGTGCAGGAAGTCTAGAAGGATTCCGGTGAGAATCAAACCGTACAAGCTTGTACGTGGGAGATCTTACCATTTGCCGGTGAAATTAGTAACCGGAACCTTTTTGGAAGATTCTTATGATGGATGTGATGAGCACTCCACGACATTCGAAGTGCATTAAGCAATCACATGCCGTATGGTCCAGCTAGCGACCTTAAATCAAGCGCTTCTTGGGAGGCAACCCAAGGTATTGCTTTCTTTCCCGTTTTCTAGTCTAGTTTAGATAGTTTTTGTTTTTGCTTTCTTCTAGACAACAACCAGGTATTCCAAAAGGAAGGATCACAGTTCAGGAGCTACACTCGAAGAACAAAACTTTGAGAAGTTGAGGAAACGAGCTTTACTGAGATACATCTCGCGTACTGTCAGAACACCTCGACCGAGATGTGCTTTGCCAACCGAGATGGCTTTATCTGGGAGCTGTTTCTAACTTCTTCATGCAGTTTAGCTATGTTCGGTGAGTATCTTGTCCTTAGACTTATTTTGACCCATTGGGACAATGTGTCCCAAGTATGGGGTATGCGGATATGTTATTTGACTATGGATGATTGTGTGCTACTTTGATGGATATTTATGATTCTATTATGCTCTATATGTTTATCTGATATTACATGCATACTTACAGGCTATTTGATTGAGAAAAACGTCGAAACCGAAAAAAAAAAAAAAATGGTTTTAAAAAATTTTTGACCTCGACCGGGGAGATTCTGGCCAAACGAGGCGTTTCACCTCGGTTGAACCAAGAACACCTCGACCGAGGTGTGTTAACTGAGAGTTTTCGAAAACGAATTTTTGTGTTACTTATCTGGATATGACCTCAGTGAAGATTTTGTTTACCGACTGGTTTTAAATTCTTTATATGTTTGAAATGTTTTATGATATGTTTAAGTTGCTAAATGCTTTGTTTGAAATTATTGGCATGTTTAATACTTTATTTTTATCCAAATTATGTTGAATTTGAAGGTTGACACCGCAGGATAAGTTCTCTCACTCTCTTCTTGGAAAGACCAAGGCAATTCACTCTTTTCTTCTTCTTCTTCTTGATCATGCTTAACCCCTCATATACATTTTGCCTCCCTTTACCTATCCGGGAATTTGGAAGCAAGCGAAGTGGTGAAAGCAAGTGGAGTTAAAGTTGAGAAGTGGCTGGAAGTGCAAGTGTTAGAGAACAATAATAGGTTTGGGGAAGTCAATCATGAAGATGAGTAACTCGGCACCATTCACATAGCCGGGTGTTTGTGTCTTGCCAAAGTCGGATTGAGCGATATTCCTAACGGGTCATGGTATGTGCATCAAGGGTTTGACGCATCTCGAGAAATTGATGATTGCGGATTTCCTAGGCTTCGGTTATTGTGCACCTCTGTCCATGCATCCCAAAAAGTAAAGTAAAAAGAAAAAAAAAGTGTGAAATAAGCAAAGCTTATTGGTGGAAGATGTTGCAAGTCAAAGTGAAAGTGAAGTTCATCCTTTTCCCGGATTCTAGCACCACATTACCTTACATGCATCCCTACCCTACACGTTTCTTGACCTTTTCTT